>CM076570.1:951726568-952407215 GCA_034641835.2 Pinus albicaulis
AGTAAAAGTGTACTGCTGAAATGAAAAGGTGCTGCTAATCTAATGAATCAAAACAGGAAACTAGTGAACATGAAAACCAAACTATTCTTGCTGCCAACTGAACACAAAAGAAACTACGCTTATGGAAATTCAAAATTGCAAAAAAATAAATCTAAATCAGATTACATCAATTCATTTTCTGACCCTTCATCATTAGACCAGCTATGACTTGCGGAAGTAATCATAAACAACTTGTGTAACTGATATTTAATTCGCAGAAAGTAAACTAATACTAAACCATACACACATGATTCAATCCCTCGCCATCAGTCCAGCTGTGGCTTTCGGAGGCAATTGAAGATGTCATACATGATTTAATATATCTAAATTTGCAGAAAAGAAACTAATACTAAACTACACATTTCATAATGCAGTCCCTCACCATCAGTCCAGCTGTGGCTTTCGGAGGCAACTGAAGACGCTATGAGCAACTTAATATATCTAAATTTGCAGAAAAGAAACTAATACTAAACTACACATTTCATCATGCAGTCCCTCACCATCAGTCCAGCTGTGGCTTTCGGAGGCAACTGAAGACGCTATGAGCAGCTTAATATATCTAAATTTAACTACTGAATCAAATAAGCAAAACTGAAGTGTACAAAGCAAGACTGAAGTTAAACAAAAGCTATGAAAAGCAAACTAGCAGCAGAATAATGTTAGTTTCATATCATTAGCCAAAATACTATGAAAATGCCCGGGTTGTCTACCTAAAACCTGCACAAGAAAACTGATTAGTGATTGACAATCATAAAAACATGAAAGACAGGAATGCAATGGAAATTATAGAAATGTATAAACAGAAATGAAACAACTACAAAATATGAACATGTAATGGATTATGATACAATGACTTTTTAAAGAAATGAAATGAAAAATATATACATTAATACACAGAACCTTGGCTGAGCAGGGGCCCTCTACACAGCTTTGGTAACGATCCTCAAACACGAATTAAGTTGAAAACAGAGTCTTTTCACATTAAAAAGCAGTTCATTACAGACTGGTAGTATTACGGCTCAAGGCAGCGTAATCACTACAAAGCAAACATAACAGAGTACGCACATCCACTATCAACTAACAATGATCAACTAACTCTACGTGCGTATGCAAACGCTCTATATAAAACAATAAACTGTAACTGTCTCCTGAAGTTTATGATAGCAGCCAGCATGTAGACCACTACGGCCACGGATATAGGAGTATGGCCATGTTGGAAAGCGGATCTATGGAAGGTGGATGCTTGATTTCAACTCCAGAACTTTGCACAGATGTCAATTAACCTCCGCAAGCTTAGAAACGGCCGTATGGATGTTTATATGCCACGAAACAGAGTCCAGCCGACATGAAACTCCATAGTTGACTTCCACGTGGATGGCTTTGACCGCAGCTTCCTTTGACGAGTTTACTTGAACCAATAGGACACGAACCATGTCCTCGTCATTCCTAGCCTGCCCATGTGGCTCGTTTCCTTTGTAGACACCTGTAGCATATATTTCCACAAAATAGCTGCGGAAAGTTGCAGCAGCTGCGGAAAGTGGCAAGTTTCCGCAACTGTATGAACAAAATCTAGATCAAATAGAAAACACAAAAACATAATTAAAAACCATGTTAGATACCCTTTTGCACATGATATTGGCAATTTTGGAGGTTTAGGTGAGTGAAAAAGATATGGAAAAGTGTATGGAAAAGAGGCAAATTCGGGACTCAACATACCCCCACTGTGAAGGTGTTGCATGTCCTCATGCAACCAAAATTTTGATACTCTTTGTTCAATTCATGTGCCTTGATACTTCAGCTAGCACATCTAACCCCCTTCTCTTCTTTTTTGGTACTGCCATCATTCTGGGTTTCTTCATTAAGCACCTGAATTTGATATTCACAAGTGCCTTGCTCAATTTTTGGCATTTCCTTTTTAACTTCTTATTCTTCTTTTGCCAAATACCCAAATGTAACATAGTATTGTCATGGATGATCTTGTCCAGTTTGCCTTGTTCTTTCAGTGTTTCATTTTCATTTTTGATATGCCGATTCAAAAGCTCAAGCTCAAAAATCTCCTGTTTTAATGACTGAACCAAATCATCCTGCAATGTATGAGGTTGAATAGAAGAGGTACTTGGGCCTGTGGCTGCCTTCTCCAAGGATTCTATATAGTCATATACCTCCTGCTGTTTGGGGTCTACTTCCGGTGTCTTTTTCATTGGGCTGTCCCCAAAGTGTTGCAAGGGAGAATTATGTTCAAAATCTGGCCAAGGAGAACTTACATCAATATTTTGCTGAGAATAAGATGGAGTATGCTCATTGTCTGATTGGGAGTGAAAGGAGTCAGGTTCACTAACTGACTGAAATGGACTATGGTCAGTTGGAGACTGTTGAGATGTCTCCTCACCCAAATCAATGAAATGAGGACCCTTAATTTGTGTTTTTCTCAATTTTCCCTTAAGCCTGCTGCTTCTCCTCACATGCTGTGGTACACTACCCTTTTGTTCTTGTTCTCCTGTCTCTGCCTTCTTGGATAGAGATGACTGTTTTTGAAGAAAAACTAATCTTTCAGATAGAATTTGGTGATCTTCTTCTTCAGAAGAAGGAGTTTTATGGACAACCTCAATAATTTCTTTCCCTTTTGGTATTATTGGCTTCTTAGTTTTGATTTCCTTCTTCTTCCTTTTTACCAATCTCTCTTCCCTATCAGTTTTCTTCATAGTAGTAGTAGAAATATCTTGGATTTCATCTACTGTTCTTTTCTTTCTACTTCTTTTTGCTGTGCTAGCTGCGGGAATTTCCTGTGTAGGAGCAACTTGGGTTTCAACATTCATTTTCTTTCTTCTACTCCTTCTAATTGGACTACCTTCAGGAATTTCCTGAGGTTCTTCAAAGAAGTTTCTAACTAGGAATTGTTCCCATGTATCTTTTCTTTCTTTTAGCTCCTTTTCAATCAGAATTTTTATAAGCCCATGGTGATATAAATGAGGCTCTACATCTCCTAGGTGTTTTTGCACAGTCACAGCCATTTTCTTCAGGCTATTGAATAGGAAATAAGGAAGATTGAGAGTTTGGTTTTCAAGAAAATTCATCAATAGCCTAGTATGATACATGTACATAGAGCCAAAACGGCCTTCACATGTGATAAATTTCTGAACAATGAGTAATAAAGTGGCCCATTCATCTTTTATTGCATGCACAAGGATTCCTCTTTTGAAAACAGTGATATCCATACCTTGATTTCGGAGGATTGTTCTCCATGCCTCATCACTGATACTTTTGTTTTTGAACCAACGTTCTCCTTCTTGAAGAAGCTCTGTGGCTGCTGCTATTGATGCTTCATTGACTAAAAACTTGAGGTCTCCCACTTCTGCTTCCGAGCCATCAAATGATCTTGCAAACGCTTTGGTAACTTCTCTGTGGTAACCCCTGAATTTCTGAATAAAACGCAGCCATTTAGCTTTCCTCAACATTTCTTTTGCTTGTGGAAATCCCTCTATAAACTTCGGTCCTTCCGGCTCTGCCCTTAATAATTTTCCCATTTTATTTCTCTGTGCTTCACAGGCTTGCCTCTGTGAGGGTTTAAGTGGAAATGGAACGATGGAATACACAGGATCGAGCACAATACTGTGGGGATGTTATCATAAAATGGAAATGAGCACCATAAACGGAATGGAGTAAGACTGTGGGTAGATATACGGGAGTGAGAATGAGCAAAAGGAACAAAATGGAGTGAAACAGGGAGTGAGAATGAGTAGAGTGGGGTTTTGTAAACACGACAGAGACACGACAAAGAGGTTAACAAAGTATAATACATTCGGCCGCGTTGTGAATTTTGGTGGCTGTGTAATAAATATAAACACGTTTCAATCAACGGTTATGAAGTTATGCGGCTTGTAAGAGTCCTTTGTCAACTCAAATACGTCTCATTATCTCAGTGGGATATTGGGATATTTGAACATGGTGTTTAATTGGTGCAGCCGAGTAAAACAGTTTGTGAATAAATGCAAGAGGATAATATGGAGATCGTGAAAGGTTACGGAACTGTCAATATAATCATTGCGCGTAATGGATAGAGCTCATGGTTCAGAACTATATAAAAATGTGTTTTTCAATACTATTTGAAATAAATTTTATTCATACCTTTGGAATGTTTTCCTTTGCCCTTGGTCTTCAACTGATTGATCTCCATTGGTGTCTTGAATGCTCCATTGATCCTCTCACCTGCATTTTATTTTCTAATTATGGCAATAACATCTGACTGTACATTCTCTTTGAAAATAGAGTAGTAATGGTAGGAATGCATACGCAAACGAGAGCTGAGTCGGCTGGAAGCAGGATGTCATTCAAGCCAGCTCTGACTATTACTTAGCTGGGCAAAGAAATGAACAAATGACAAATGACAGAGGTGGAAATGGTCATAAAAAGATTTTATTGATGGAATGGATAGAATGAAGTGGAATGTAGTGAAATGAAATGAAATGAAATGAAATGGAGTGGAATGAAATGGAGTGAGTGGTGAGATGAAATGAAATGAAAGACAGATTTTTTTGGAAAATACAGGGTGTTAGGTGTTCCTGATTTTCACCCTACATTTTCTGTATAAGACTGCCAATCAGTGATTGGTTTTCAGGCTTATACTTTTTTTTTTTTTACTTGAAACTGAAAAGAACAAAGGCTAGGCTGATGGAGAAGAAGGATTCTTCTTCACTAGCCTTATTGCAGAATTATCTTGAAATATTTTGACAAATTCCTCTTTTGAGAGTGGCTTATGATAGATCTTTAATCTGTGGCCATTAACAATAAGAGGAGTTTGAAATTCATCAATAATTCTTGATTCTTAGGCTCATTTTGTTAAAGATCTTGTCAATCTCATATGGCCCAAACCCAGCTTAGTGCAATTTCCCTTGAAAATCTTTAAACTTGAGTCAAATAACAATGCCCAATCTCCTTCACTTAGGCTTTTCTTCTCTTTGATATATTTGTCATGCCACTTAGTTCTTTGATATTGAACTAGATCAGTTCTTAAATTGCTTCTTGATAGATCTCATCTGGCTCATTCAACGCTCCACTTCATATTTTGGAACCACGTGCAGTCCATTCCCATTGAACTTTGCTATGCTTGAAGGTCTTGATTTGGAACTCAATGGGGAGCAAGACTTCTTTCCCATAAACAAGTTCATAGGGAGAATGTCCTGTTGTATTCCTCCATGTAGTTCTGTAGGCCCACAAGGCTTCTGGAAGCCTTTCTGCCCAATCTCTTCTATGTAGATGAGCAGTTTTGGTGATGATACTTTCAAGAACTTTGTTTGTGGACTCCACTTGACCATTTGCTTGTGGATGGTAAGGAGTAGATCTTCTGTGCTTGATTTTGTATTCTTCCATCAACTTCTCCACCAAATTTGATGTGAATTGGCTCCCCTGATCTGTCACAATTTCTCTTGGAACACCAAAGCGGGTAAAAATATCCTCATAAAGAAAATGAACAACTGAATTTTCAGTAGCAGATACTAATGCTTTAGCTTCTACCCATTTAGTAACATAATCAGTGCAAACCAATATATACTTCTTTTGCTTAGATGGTGGATTAATAGGTCCAATGAAATCTAAAACCCATTTTTCAAAGGGTTCAATGAGTACCTGTGTTTGCAATGGCATTTCATTTGAAAGGGTAGGTTTCCCTACTCTTTGGCAGCTATCACACCTTTTGACATATTGTTTTGCATCTTTGAAGAGGGAAGGCCAATAATATCCCAAAGAAAGGATTTTATAGGCAGTCCTTTTGTCCGAAAAGTGTCCGCCGCATGGTTCATCATGACATGCCTTAAGAATATCAGGCATTTCATCTTCCCTGACACATCTTCTGATCACAAGATCTGGCCCTGTTTTAAACAATTAGTTAGAAATCCATGAATATCTTGAACTCTCCTGAATAATTTTTCGTTTTTCTCTTGGAAATAAATGTGAAGGTAGTTTCCCTGTAACCAAATAGTTAGCAATATCTGCATACCAAGGGGTCTTAATAGTTACTACAAACAAATATTCATCAGGAAACTTATCTTCTACAGGAGAATCTTCTTTAGTATTTTGAATCCTAGACAAGAAATCAGCTACTGTATTCTGTTTTCCTGGTCTATCCAACACAGTAATATTGAATTCTTGCAAAAGTAAAAGCCATCTTGTCACTCTGCCATTAGTAACGGGTTTGTTCATTAAATATCTAATTGCATAATGGTCAGTATGAATAAAAGTTTCATAGCCTGTTATGTAATGTCTAAACTTATTAATTGCATGAACAACAGCTAAAAACTCTTTTTCAGTCACAGTATAGTTCAACTCTGTGGGAGTCAAATTTTTACTAGTGTAATAAATGGCATAAGGAACTAAATCTTTTTGACCCAACACAGCTCCTAGAGCTGTATCTGAAGCATCCGTAGAAATATGGAAAGGGAGTTTCCAATTTGGTCCTCTCAAGATAGGTGCTTAAGATATTCTTGTTTTCAAAGTTTCAAAGGCTGATTGACAATCAGGATCCCATTTAAATTCACGGTCTTTTGTAAGAAATTTGAAGAGTGGAGATGCTATTTTAGTGAAGTTTTCTATAAATCTTCTATAGTAACCAGTAAATCCTAGAAAACTTCTAACATCTCTTTGACAATTTGGAATAGGTAACTTGGAGATGACTTGAACTTTTGATCTATCAACCTTAATCCCATCTCCTGAAATATGATGTCCTAAAACAATCCCTTCAGTAAACATCATAAAGCATTTTTCATGGCTTAATGAAAAGTTTGTTTCTTTACATCTTATAAGAACTTTTTCCAAATTTTCTAATGCTTCTTCAAATGAATTACCATAAACTGTAAAATCATCCATATAAACCTCTACATAATCATGGATTAGATCAGAAAAAATTCCTAGTACTGCTCTTTGGAATGTTGCAGGTGCATTACATAACCCAAAAGGAAGCACTCGGTAGGCAAAAGTTCCCCATGGACAAGTAAATGTGGTGTTATCTTGATCTTCAGGTGCTACCTGAATTTGATTATAGCCACTAAAACCATCCAAAAATGAAAAGTACTTTTTACCTGCTAATGTATCTAATACATGATCAATAAAAGGCAAAGGAAAGTGATCCTTCAAAGTTGCTTTGTTCAATTCCCTGTAATCAATGCATACCCTCCATTTACCATTATTTTTAGGTACTATAACCAAAGGAGAAACCCATCGGCTATCTGAAATTGGATAAATGAAGTTTACATTGAGAAGTTTTTGGAACTCTTCTTTCACTATCTCCCTAAGATTTGGATTCATCCTTCTTTGAGGTTGTCTGATTGGTCTACTGTTTTCCTCAATATAGATATGATGGATGCAAGTCTTAGGATCAATACCCTTCATGTCGGTATACTCCCATGCAAATGCAGTAGAATGTTTTTGCAAGATTCTGGTTAGTTCTTCTTGTTGTGACTTCTCTAGATGTTTGTTGATATTCAATGTCTTTTCTGGAAAAATCTCAAAAGCAGAATTACCAAACTCTTCCATAGAGTAGAGAGACATTTGTCTTGATGATAAATATTCTATGTCAGATTCCAGCTGAAATTGTGTGGGGTCATATTCTGAAGTTATCTCAAAATTTTCTAATGTGTTCAGAATTTGACTATCCTCACTAATTTCAGAAATGGTAAAGACAGGTTGTATAGTGTTCTCATCATCAACCCATTCATTGTCTCCTATTTCTGTAATTGCTCTTGCAGGAGGATACAAATTGAATTTATTTGTCGAATTACCATTAGAAATGTACATGTCTCCAGATCTACAACTAATAAAAGCATCAGCTGTGGCCAGCCAAGGTCTTCCTAAGATAATTGGATGTCCTCCTAGATTGCTTTTGGGAGTCAAAATCATAAAGTCTACTGGATATTCTCCTGTTGTGACTTTTCCAAATTTTTGTTAATATTCAATGTTTTTTTCTGGAAAAATTTCAATGGTAGAACTACCAAACTCTTCCATAAAGTAAAGAGACATTTGTCTTGATGATAAATATTCAATGTTAGATTCCAACTGAAATTGTGTGGGGTCATATTCTGAAGATGTCTCAAAATTTTCTAATGTGTTCAGAATTTGACTATCCTCACTAATTTCAGAAATGGTAAAGACAGGTTGTATAGTGTCCTCATCATCAACCCATTCATTATCTCCTACTTCTGTGATTGCTTTTGCTGGAGGATACAAATTGAATTTCTTTGTCGAATTACCATTAGAAATGTACATATCCCCAGATCTACAACTAATGAAAGCATCAGCTGTGGCTAGCCAAGATCTTCCTAAGATAAGTGGGTGCCCTCCTAGATTACTCTTGGGAGTCAAAATCATAAAATCTACTGGATATTCCCAAGAATCTAAGGAGACTGAAATATCTTCTAATACACCATCTGGTTTAATAGTTGATCGATCTGCAAGTTGCAGTAAAGTAGGTGTAAAAAGAAGGTTAGGAAGTTTTAGCTGGTCCATAGTCTGTCTACTCATAATGTTAATAGCAGCCCCTAAGTCAATCAATGTGTTTGGAATTTCTATCCCATTTATATGTGTCTTGACAATTGGACTTCCTGGATCTACATACTTCTTCATGGTAATTTTTCCCATCATAATATCTGCAATCTTTCCTACCAGGTGGATTCTTCTTGTGTCTTTTAGTTTCCTTCCTGGTCTTTTGAAACTCAACTCCTTTATGGTTTTTGCTAGAATAGGAATCTCTCAAATGGCTTGTAGCAAGGGAATCTTGATACAAACATTCTTCAATTCATCTAGAAAGTCATAGTTAGGCAACAAGATTTGTTTTTCCACCCCCTTATCAATTTGTAGTATTTCCGGAAAAGGAGGTGTAGATGAAGATACAGGTTGCTCAACTATAGGAGTTGTGGATGTTAGCTTTTCTTTTTCTTTTTGAATTTTTGAATTTTGAAGAGATTCTTCCTCAGAACCCTTATTGACTTGAAGAGAGTCCTCCTCAGAGGTATCTTGCTCTTGAATATCTATAGAAGGGTTTTCTAAAACTCTACCAGATCTGAGTTGTACATCGTTGAGAGGAACAATCATATAGGTAGGAAATTGTTGTCCTTCTACCATGTAAGTATTCTGAGGATTCTTATTGTTAGGATTTGGCAATGGCTGAGCTGGAAGTTGATTTGTCTTTTGTTGGTATGGGAGCATGATTTGAGGATTTGGATTTTGTTGAGAAGGTTGTTGTTGTGGAAATGGCAATGAAAGTTGTGGATTTGGGTTTGGAAGTTGTGGAGCTTGTTGATTTTGAAAGGATGGAGGATATTGATAAAATTGAGCAAATCTCCCATAAGGATTTTGCATCCCTTGTACCCATGGCTGATATGGATTTTGATGTTGGGGCCAAGGTTGTTGCCAAGGATTCCAATTTGGTGGGGTTTGAAGATTCATAGGGTTGTTAAACCCTTGAGTTTGTTGTCCCTGCCAAGGTCTTCTTACAACAAAACAGAGAGATTCTACTGAATTTGGATCTTCTTGAAAGACAGCTTTGAGTCCAGGAATTGAAGGAAAATCCTTGGTCTCATGATTCTCTGAGCAAATCATACATGTTTCTACAACTTTTGCATCCAAGGGACATTCCATTAAAGCATGTTTCTTCCTACATTTCGGACAAAAGATGGCTAAAGCATCTGTTTCTGCTTTCTGCTTGTTTTGGATTTTAAGGGTGTCTAGTTGTTCACTAAGGCTCCCTAAGATATCGGTTTTGAACTCATCAAGCATATTACCAATCTCTGCCCTACTTACTGATCCAGTTGCAGATTTGTTAGCCCTAATAAGAGAAGGATCCCTAGGCCCTTTTTCTGTTTTAGATTTTCCTCTTGAGAGATGGACACATAGTTCTGTTATGTCACGAAGTGGAAGTTGAGAAATGTCTCCTTTCCCCATCATGTTTAAAATATCTATCCATTCATCTCTGATGGCTTTTAATATAAGGGCTTTCAAAGTCTCATCATCTAAGTTGCTCATCTTTTCTCTTTTTAAGTTGTATTGAAATCTTTCAAGTAAATCCTCCAGATTTTCATCTTCTTTTTGCACCATTTTGAATACCTCATCCTTGTGATTGGTGGGCATGCAATAGTCCAAGTATCTATCCAAAAATGTTTGTTTCATGTCATTCCAAGTCCTAATAGATTGAGTGGCTAATCCCATGAACCATTTCAAAGCGGCTCCCTTCAATGTTGAAGGAAACAGTTTGAGTTTTTGAGAGTCTTCCATATAGTCATAGGTTCGGCACACGACTTCAAACTCAAACAGAAATGTTTTAGGATCCTCACTTCGCAATCCATAAAAGTTGGGGAGGACAGATGGTGAGATTTTTTTCATCGTTGTATGAGTTTCCTCATCAACTATAGAGAATCCAAACAAGTTGTCTCCTTCCCTATTTCTTCCATTATTACCTTCACCATTGTTGTCTCCATTGTTTCCTCCTCCTCTACCTCTACCTCTACCTCTGAATCCATCTATTATTTCCTCTGCCATGATATTTTCTTTAGAGTCCCCAAATTCCTCTGGTTCTTCTATCAAGGGAGGATGAGAGGGAGTCTTTTCCTTTTCTTCTTCAGGTGATTCTACTTCTTTGATTACAATATACTCTCTTGTAGAAGTAAAGAAAGGATCCTTTTCTAAATGAGATTTGGTAGGTGGTGTAGGAGAATCCTCTAATTCAGCTGCTCCTTGAATTCCAAGAATCTTAAGGCTAGGGGTAGATGGTGGTGAATCTTGTCTATGCCTTGAAGAAGATGGAGTTGTGAAAATCGAACTCTTGGCTTTAGCTATAAACCTTCCCCTAGAATCTCTTGCTCTATGCATGTCATTTTTATTATTATTATTATTTTATTTTATTTTTTAATTTGGGCTAATAATTCTCTTTCTGATCTTCCAGGTCACACTAGGTGCAAGAAGAGAGCATACTTAAGAAATTATCGAACCAATATCTCTCTTTTCTGATCCTCCAAATCACACTAGGTGCATGAGGAGAGCATACTTCAAGAAGTTATCAAGTTTTTCCCTTGTTTTTATTGTGTTTTTTTTTTTTAATAAATTGGCTACCTAGTTACACTTCCCCGGCAACGGCGCCAAAATGTTTGGTCAATTTAGTGTGTCCTAAATTGCTACATTAATTTGTCAATCCGGGATTCGTAAGCTGACGAAGTGTGGCGCACTATATGTGCAAGATAACCTATCTCTTACTTTTTGTCGTTTTTTTGATGATTTTTTTTTATTTTATTTTATCTTGGTTGGTTTCCTAATGTGAGATGGAAATTCTAAAAGACAAGTATGGATATAAATGTTCAAGGCAATGATGTCCTTTATAATGATTTCCCAAACTTCAAACTTCAAATGGATTTTAAGCTATACAATAACAAAACTAATTCCTAAAAGAAAATGAAAATGTACCACTATACTAGTCAAACAAACAATGAACTATTGATCATGAAACCATTACCCTTATTGCTGTGTAAACACAAAAGAAACTGTACTCAAAGAAATCCAAAGATTTTCAAGTAAAGTAAAGCTAAAATCAAATTACATCAATTCATATTCTGACCCCTCACCATTAGTCTCGCTATGGCTTTCTGAGGTAATCATAAACAACTTGAGCAATCTGATATCTAATTTGCAAAAAGAAAATGAACTAATATCAAACTACACATTCATAATTCAATCCCTCACCATTAGTCTCGCTATGGCTTTCGGAGGTAACTGATAATGACATGAGCAATTTAATATCTAACTTGCAGAAAAATAAACTAATATCAAACTACACACTCATACTTCAATCCCTCACCATTAGTCTCGCTATGGCTTTCGGAGGTAACCGATAATGACATGAGCAATTTAATATCTAACTTGCAGAAAAATAAACTAATATCAAACTACACACTCATACTTCAATCCCTCACCATTAGTCTCGCTATGGCTTTCGGAGGTAACTGATAATGACATGAGCAGTTTAATATCTAATCTAACTAGTAAAACAAATGTACAAAACTGAAATGAATAAAACAATGCTGGAATTAAAAACTAAGAAAAATAAATCAGCAGAAGGACAAAATTAATTCCATGTCATTAGTCATTACAAAAACTATGTGCAAATTCTTGGGCTGTCTATTGTAATCTGGAACAGAAACACTGATCAGTTAACAACAATATAAAGCATGAAATATTATGAACAGAAGTAAAATGTAAAGCATGAAAGATTATGGACAAAGATGAAACGTAAATACCATGAAAGATGTAATGTATATATACATGTGAGTTACTATGGCACAATGAACATAAGGAAAAAAACGAAGCATGAAACTATACAGTAATACACAAAACCTCGGCGTGTGCAGGGGCCCTCTGCACAATCCTTGGGAAGCAGCTATCAAATACCAATTACGCTTATGAACAGAGTCTTCTCATATATTTAAAATGTGGTCATAACAGAGAAATAATGTCACAGCACAATGGAGATGCAATTACATTACAGAGCTAACTATTATGCGTATGAGAACGCATTATTTATAATAGAGGGTGACATAACTAATTCCCTAAAGTCTGCGCTGATAGAAGACACGTGAACCACCACGTCCAGAGATCTAGCATTATGGCCGCCGTGAGGATTAAATCTATGGAGAGTGGCTATTGGATTTGGCTTATGGAGCCGTTTACAGGTGTTGATGTGTCTCCCGTGATTTAGAAACGGCCACGCAAATCTTCACGTGATGAGAAACAGAGTTCTGTCACCGTGGGACTCTTCGATTGACCACCACTTGGCTAACTTTGACCACAGCCTTCTTAGGTGAATTCGACTGAGCCAATAGGACACGATCCATGTCCATGTCATTTCTAACTTGCCCATGTGGCTCGATTTGCCTGAAGACACCTACAATATAGACTTTAACAAAATGGCTGCGGAAAGTTGCAGCAGTTGCGGAAAGTGACAAGATTCTGCAACTTAATGAGCAAAAATCTAATTCAAACAGCAGACACAAAACATAGTTAAAAACCATTTTAAATGCTCTTTTACAATTAATATGCAATGATATTGATGACTTAGAAGGTCCAGGTGAATGAAAAAGTTCTAGAAAGGTGTATAAGAAAGATGCAAGTTTGGGACTCAACACTTAGCTGTTGAAAAAATGTTTGTGCATCAAATTGGATAGGAGTATGTCGACTACTCAGACTAGGTTGTTGAATTTTATGTTGAAAAAATATGTATGGATTAACTTAAGGAATCCCTCGAACAGGTTGTTGGACTTGAGGAAGAATAAGTTTTCAATTAGGCTGAGCAAGTTGGAAAATTGGTATCTGTGGAGCACCTTGCAAAGGTTGTTGAGGAAACGAAGGGTTCCAAATGGTATTCATCTCTGGATAAGGAGCACCTGCTAAGGGTTGTGACACATGGGTTGACCTAAACCAACTTGAGGCATTTGACCATAGATTTGATAGTTTCCAATTAAAGGTTTTCCTACAACCGTAGGATATGAACCAATAAAATGTTTCCCTCCAGGTGGAGGTGGTTTCCCCCTAGGTGGATTATAACCACATGTTGGGTTAACTTGAGGATTACCTACACCGGATGAAATCATATGAATATATTGGTCTGATGTCAAACCTTGGGCATTAGAAGTTGATAAACCAACTAACATAGTAGAAATTTTAGGAGAAGGAGAAGCTCCTGAAAAAGTCCCAGAAAGTGACTAATATCCAAGAGGAACTGACGAACCACCATATAACAATGTTTCTTAACAAGTTGAAAACATGGATGTATCAATAGACATATTTCCAAAAACTATTTCTAACATATTAATTGTGGGCAAAGAGTAAAAAGGAATGTGGTAACATGGATGACCTAAACCAGATGAATGTAAAAAATCAAAAGGTGTAAGGTACCAAGGATCTGGTCGAAAAGGAGAAACAGGAAGGTCTAGAGGAAGTGTTTTTTCACAATCAAAAAATGGACTACTTGGAGTTTCTTCTTCATCTTCGACATCTACAGTGGTATCTTCGATACTAATGAGACCAAGAGGTAGATTATCTGTAATAATATTTTTTAATTTTTGTGAATGTGGAGCAAGAGTAGGGGCTATAAACTTTGAAGGAGACTCCGGTTCTGAAACATCAGATTCGGGTTCATAAATTTATGTCTCAATTAAATGTGTGTCTAAGACTTCACTAGTATAATATTATGATCTAACAATTTCAATAAATATTGGTTCAATTTGTACTAATTCGGTTTCAAATCCTTCAGCTTGATTCACTTTTGTTTTAGATTCTACCATGGTGGAAGTTTTAGGTTGATCTGAAGACCCAGATCCTGTTGATTTTTCCCTTTCAGCCTTAATTTTCTCTAATTGAATCGGTGTATACTCAAGGGGTTTACCCTGCATTGTCCATGAATGTCTTGGTATATCAGCCAAGATGAATTTTAATTAATAACTCAAAAAATATTAAGAAATCACACCTAAAGCCTCTAAAAAGTAAAAACAACAAATTAACACGCGCTAACAAATCTAGGAGTCAAACCACACCAACAGTGTTTTCACAGTGAAATAACTAGTTGGTGATGAAATCCAGCGTCACAGAAATCAATGTGAAAATATATAGATAAAATGGATGGAACTAGTTACCCTAACAACCTGCTTAATGAAAATATCTGGTGCAAGTAGCACCACTTATGTCATCTCAAGTGAAGATTTCCCTCCAAAAGGTCCAAGTGAGTCTAGTCAACGTTTGTTCCACATATAGTAGAGACCTTCCCTCAACCGTCACCTCAGGAAAAATCCCTAATATTATGGTCACTAAGGCTACCAACTATAGCAATTCAACCTTGGGGTACAGTCATAGGTCCAACATACACGCAAGGGAAAAGTAACAAATCTCAATCCCCATGAAATCTCCTCGACATTGTAAATCTGAAGTTTACTTCCAAGTGACCCCAAGTACCTTTCGGAACTGTTTGTAATGCATGAAAATATTCTACCATAACCAACGAATCAAGTATGATTACTTAACCGGGTCCGATACGACCTCATGCTTGACTCTTATGTAAGAGGAGTTTCCTAGAGCAAAATTGTAATAACTAGATTTACTCCCTGTCACAAGATTCTACTATTTGTTTATAGCTTTGGAAATTTTACTCACTAACCTATTCCAAAGCACTAACCTGATCTATGTTGGAGTAATGAACCTTAAAAATGTAAAAATTCTAGATTAATTTTAATTAATTATGTGTTATTAGGGCTTTACATACTTAGAGGGTTATGGATGTGAAATTGATGATATTTTGACCAACTCAAAATACTTTAATGCACTCAAATATGAAATTGTAATATTTCCTTTCAATGAATTCCTAGTTATGGTAGAGTGAGAGGTTCTTTGATTTTCAATATAAATGTGAAAACTCTTCCAATAATGTTCTTTTTCACAAAATGCCAATTTCACTTTGAAAACTATTCAATTGCAGAAATTAAATCAAAATTTCAGTTCGCTTAGCAAGTCAAATAAACATACAAAGTCTCTTTCACAGGAAATCACTCACAATTCTTCAAATTTTGTGGAGACACCAATAAAACTCTAAAATGAAACTTTGCAACGAATGCTTCAAATTGATGATGTCTACAAGTGCAATTATAAAAACTTAAAAACTAAAAAAGGAATGATTTTCTTTTAACATTTAGCGAATAGAAGCACTCTTTCACAAACACACTAATTTTTTTAGAAAACCCTAACTTCACTAATCTAGAAGATCTTTAACAAATAAACAAAGTATTTTGCTCAAACAAGTAAGATTAATAATGAATCTAGTGTATTTGACATAAAATGACAAGGAGACAATGATCTAAGCAACAGACTATCTCTTTTTGAAGAATCAACAAACAATCAAGATGAAACCCTACTTAAAAATGTGAAAAGGATTGATTCTCAACTAGACTTCATATGACATTGAAACAAGCTCACATAAGGACTCTGAAGATAAAAACAAACAAAATGACCATTCAGAAATTAAAATCTAGACTCTGACTAGGAGAAAAGCTATTTTTTCAAAAAAATTTAAGGCTTTCACATGTAGACAGTTAAGTCCAGTGCGCATGTGCACTATTGCTGAAGGTGAACTGCACAAATTTGTGCTCTATTACTGAGGCAAAACTGAACAGATCAAGGAAAGTTCAATAAAAAATAAAATCAAGGCAATCAATCTAGAGAATCTGAAAAGACACTATTTTTCTAATACTCATACAAATTCAAACAAAAAATATCGGACATAAAACCAAGGAAAAGGAAGAGAACTAAGATGTTCCACAGTATGTTCGGCAATTTGTTACATGGAAAAATCCCTCTTTCGGACAAGAGCGATCTCCCTAGATTCC
The DNA here is from genome assembly GCA_034641835.2 of Pinus albicaulis. NCBI lineage: Eukaryota > Viridiplantae > Streptophyta > Pinopsida > Pinales > Pinaceae > Pinus > Pinus albicaulis. The sequence continues at coordinate 951,743,008 of CM076570.1, forward strand.
TAAGGGAAAACTAGAAACAAACAAACAAATGAATTACTCTTTCCCTAATCCTACTTCATTTAAAGCATCAAAACAAGAGAATGAGAATGTGCCCTTACCTATCAATATGAAATCCCTGATGGAGATCCTCGATCCGTCCCGATGCAGCTCCTCAATTCTTAATAAGATTTGCAATCACGAACATAAAAGAGATCAAAGGAAAATGCAATATAATGATTCAAACAAGTTTAATCTAATGATCAAGGAGATTATAAATTGATATAATATTAATTAATACATAAAGGAACATAAATGATTCATCATTTTCGTAAGACAATACAATGGAAAAAAAGATTCATTTGTATTAATCCATAGATAAAGAAGAGCATAACAACCTATGCCTTGATGTCAAGAGGTTCCTCCCAAATGTCTCCAACCGTCTCATTGGATGATAAGCATCTCAATCTAAATTCAACAGCATAAGACTACCTTTTGTGTACTCCCCTAACCCTCTAGCCTCTACTAAATTTATAGGCCAAGTAGAGGAAGTTTCAGATCCACAAAAGAGGGATCAGATCCACTAATAGTGGGATTAGGGTTCCTTGATGAAAGGGAATTATCTCCATGTTGTGAGGGGTAAGGCTCAAATAGATATGACCAAGAAACTTCAAGTTGGGATATATTCTCCCAACAAGGCTTCTAGAACTTACTTTTTATTTTCACTTTTCATTAAGTCATGTGTGTGGTCTACAGTGGAAGACAGAGTGTTGTTTTGTGCAGGTTTCGATGGAATAAACTACGCATGCACAGAAACAGACTAGGAAAATCATGCAAGTCATACTAAATAGGTTAAAATGCCATGCTACCCAAAATTCATAATTTCTTCAAGGGTTTTAGATGTTTGACTTGCAATGGAGTGCATTGAAACAAGGGTATGGATGGTGAGAGATCCATTTAAACCGTCAAGTGTCATGGTGACAAAATGACGTGAAAAAGGCTGATCGTCTACAGATCCTTTCTGATTCCAATCATCTTATGGATATTCAACCTCTGACATTGTCCCCTACTTGGCATAATGGTATATCAGGGGACGAAAATATTGGGAAAATACTAGATCAGTACTTGGTCCATAAGAACCTCGTGGAGAGTTTTGGAAATATAAAATCATGGATTGTGAGGACCTATGCTCCAAATTGTTTTCCTATTGTCTTTCAATGGCGGACGATGCATTTTCATTTGGGAACCCCTTTTAAATTCAATAGATATTGGTTGGAGGATGAGTATTTTAATGGGTTGGTTAATATACTATGGAAATCGTATGAGCGAGAGGATGTTCTTTCCCCGATGAGTTATTTCTTGGATAAATTACAAACTCTCAAGATCCAAGTCAAAACTTGGGAAAGGAAAAAAAAAAGGCTCTTTCCCTGGAACTAAATGTTATCATTCAAGATATTGCAGATATAAGCCAATTTTTGGATCAGGGGTACCCTTCGGATCACAGGTGGGATAGGCTCAAAGTTATGGAATACATGAAGAGACATATCCTCAAAATACAAGAGACTACTTGGTGATTGAAGAGCAAAGCACTCTCACTTCGGGAGGGAGATAGAAACACTAAATATTTTCATAAATATGCTAATCACAGGAAGAATTTTAATACTATCTGGAGAATTTGGGAGAGGAAAGGGGAAATAGTATACTCTACTAAGGATATTCAAAAGGAAGTAGCTCAAAATTTCGAGACTTTCATCCAATATCATCTCGAAGTCAACATTGATGATCAAATTTGGGGTACGATGGATTACCCCTTATGTTCAACAAGGAACATAATTAAGCACTTTACCAATCGATTACTGTTGATTAAGTACCTCGGGTTTTGAAGTCCTTTGCTACAGAAAAATGTTCAGGCTTGGATGGCTAGATTGTGGACTTGTTTCTCTACTTTTTTGACTTACTAGCTAAGGACCTTTGAACTTAGTTGAGGAAACGAGGATGTATAGTTATATCTCTAGCTCCTTTAATTCCTCCTTTATTTCCCTAATTATGAAAGTTTCAGTCACCACTACTTTTCTTGATTTTAGACCCATATCTCTTTGTAATATATCATACAAGATCATTTCTAAAATAATTGTGGAGCACTTGAAGGGTATTGTTGGCTTGGAGGGGCTTCGACCCAGGTTCAGAGTTGTTGCGCAGCCAATAAAACCCTCTATTACCAGCCCCTTCGACAACGACCTACAGCGCAGATCCCAATCTCACTCGAGGCAATATTAGGGGATGTCAGACCCAGGTTTTTGCATCCATACGAACAATAGTACGTGGATCTACTGCTAAGATTATTTCTTATGCTTTTCTGGACTACGCAGATGCAATTATCTATTTTCACAATCTATGCCCTATCCATCACTTAATACTATTGTGCATTGCGCCTCTGTCAAACTTATGAAATATTCAACAAAAGATGATGCATATAAACAACATAAAATACTTCGCGATGCATAAAAACAGCTTCAAGTGCAAATAATAAGCAAAGTACACATATATATACAGATATGCTTCAAACTAATTTTTCTTTATTAATGATATGTCTTCTTCAGTACAATACTTCTCTGACCCGCTCACACAGCTGCGAGTGGTCTGCGCACACAGCTACAGACCCTTCAAGGCCTCTGCGTACATAACTCCGTAGCCTTCTCCAAGGAAAAAAATACAAAAAATTAAAACAATTACAATCTTGATTCGACCATGGCTTGATTATTTCGACTCTATATGATATTTATTTATATAGCCTTTACATCTTACAAAAACCATGGTCCACATACCATGGGCGGACTTAAAGCTAACAAAAAAAACCTAATCCCTTTATAAAAAGAGGGGATTTGACCCACCCCAAAACCCCTAAACTCTACACGGTTAATTTGTCTTTTTTGGACCACGCACTATGCTCCTTGAGTTGCAGAGTATTTTGATCCAAAATGGACCAATTTGGGCCATGCCCAATAGGCCCCCAACACTCACATGTGACTCATCCCAATTCAATCAGCTGGTGCACCCCGAACCTTCTCTGCGATGCTATTGTAGGTTATACTCAAAGGCTTAATCATTTCTGCAAACTGATTTTCTTCTTGGTACACCTCCTCTAGCAGCTTCTTTGATGTTGACTCGGCGATCTTCTGAAGTACATATTTCTACTTCCAATGGATCTCTTCCAACTTCTCATCAATTGTCTGAGACAGTTGAATGGTTTCATCCTGCCAAGGTTGAGTCCTTATTGTAATCAATTGTTCTTTTCTACACAGATCCTCAATCTGGCTCTATAGATCTTTCCCTTCTGTAATCATGGCAAGCCATTGCACGGGTGCTAAAGTCTTCGTAGTGGTCTTGATATCATCTAATTGCTTCTGCCTTTGTAGTAATTCCTGTTCAATCTTTTGAATGTTAGGATCCTTTTGCAACGAGGTCCAAATTTCCAAGGTGTCGTCTAACAACTTTCCACAGTCCTTGACTATGGTGGAAATTCCTTCCAAGGTGGTTTTAAGATCAGCTTCCCAATGTGCTCTGACCTCTAGTGGTGCGATTGGCTACAACCTCATCTGTAGCTTAGTGATATGCATCTGATACTCAAACTTGATTTTGTCCATTTTATTTGTGTTCTCCTTAATTATGAGGGTGAGCTTCACAGCCTTCTCTGCTAGTGCTTCTGCGTGGACCTTGATGTTAGGAAGCTCGCTGCAAATCTGGCCTATGACATCCTTCAGTTTTCTATGTTGTTTTCGCTCCTCGTCCCTCTCCTTAATGATCCGATTCATTTCCCACATTATGTTTGCATTTTTTTCTCACATCTTCGGTTATTCGAAAACCGCGTTGTTATCGCACCTTCAATTCATGTGTGACACCCTGGTGGAAGTCATGCAGTGTCTATATGGGCAGCGCAGCAAGATTCAAGTTAATGTTGTCCCATTTCTTTACTTGCTATCGATCCTCTACAGCTTCAAACTGTAGCGCTCCTCCAGGTACCTACAAAACTCAAACATCAATAGTTGTTTCTAATCGGCTCTCTAGTTTTGCCTGCTAGCTCGCTTGTTCTGGATGGTTTTTCTTGTGATCGCACAGTCTACACTGGCACCTTAAGTTCCAGCATTCCCTGTTGTACCGCTCTCAATAATTTTTTGTATTGAACTTCAATCCGACTCCAAGTATCTTCAGTGATATTCCGCACCTTATCACTAATCTCATCAATGTCCCCCTTAGTGAGGCTCATTGGTTTTGCACCTGTTGATCGGTCGACCTTGTGCTTTTTCTACACACTTTATGTAGTAGGTATCCTTATTTTCACAATAAATAGTGAATCAAATAGCTTTGTATTAGTAAAAGGGTCTTGGATGCCCTGCTCTGTCTCTGTGCCTCTGGTCTCTTCGTCATCATTTTTTGTTTCTTTTCCTGTGTCCTTTGTTTCATGTGTATATTTATTTGTTTCCTTCTCTGTTGTGGTGTCTTTCCCACTGGTCCTTGCAACAGAACCATTTTTTGGCTTATAGGGGTTCGACCCAGGTTTAGAGTTTTTGCACAACCAAAAAAACCCTCTATTACCGACCCTTTCGCCAACGACCTGTAGCGCAAATCAAAGTCTCACCTGAGGCAATATTAGGGGATGTCAGAACTAGGTTTCTGCATCCAAAGGGACAATAAGACGTGGATCTACTACTAAGATTCTTTCTTATGCTTTTATGGACAGCGTGTATGCAATTATCTATTTTCACAGTCTATGCCTTTTTCATCGCTTAATATTATTGTGCATTGTGCCTCTGTCAATCTTATGCAATATTCAACACAATATAACACATATAAACAACATAAAATACTTCGCGATGCATAAAATCAGCGTCAAGTGCATATAATAAGAAAAGTACACAGATATATAAAGATATGCTTCAAAATTATTTTTCTTTATTAATGATATGTCTTCTTCAGTACAATACTTCTCTGACCCGCGCACACAGTTGCGGTTGGTCTGCGCGCACTGTTGCAGACCCTTTAAGGCCTCCACGCACACAGTTGTGGAGCCTTCTCCTATGCCCAAAATATAGAAAGATAAAACAATTACAATCTTGTTTCGACCATGAATTGATGATTTCGACTCTCTATGATATTGCTTTATATAGCCTTTACATATTACAAAAAATTGGGTCCACACACCATGGGCGGACTCAAAACTAACAAATAAACCTAGTCCCTTTACAAAATGAGGGGATTTGACCCAGCCCAAAGCCCCTAAAATTTGTGCAGTTGATTTATCTTCATTGGACCGCACACTCTGCTCCTTGAGTTACAGAGTCTTTTGACCCAAAATGGACTAAGTTGGGCCATGCCCAATAAGTACTCTCTCGATGTACATATCCTGGGAACAGTTTGGTTTCTTGCACAACTGATTGATCCATGATGTTGTGTCCACGGCACAAGAAAATATACATTCCATTCACTCCAAGAAGTTGTGGGAATTGGTTATGAAAGTGGACCTGAAGAAGGCATATGACTGTGTTAATTGGGCTTTCTTTTGCCTCATTCTAACGAAGATTGGACTCATTGTTCATAGAATTGAATGGATTGTGGCTTGTGTGTCAAATTTTCACTTTGTTATACTGGTCAATGGGTACCCTTCTATTTTTTTCAAATCTCAAAGGGGCATGTGACAAGGTTGTTCCCTTTCTCCCTTATTATTTATCCTGGTGATGGATAGCCTCAGTCTCAAGATTAATGTGTCTCGATCAATGGGCCTTTTCAGTGGTATCCAGTTGGGCAACGGTATTGATATCACTCACATTTTGTTTTGGATGACATCCTCACCTTTGGGTTGGTGTCAAGGCCTCAATGGATGGTGCTTCACGATATTCTTCAATGTTCCAGAGAGGCCTCTGGTATGATGGCAAACAAGGACAAATCCTACATTTTTCACTCATTTGGCGAACAGGAAGAGATTAATAATTTCATTCAAATTTTTAATTAATGTTCCCAGCCCTTATGTGATGGTTTCACTTACCTTGGTTTTAATCTCAAGTCAAACAACAACAAGTGTGCAGATTGGCTATCACTTCTAGACAAATTTCATCATAAGCTCAATCAGTGGGCTCATCATTGGTTGACCCTTGTTGGTAGATACATTTTAGCATAGGTTGTGCTACAACAGTTGCTAGTGTATTGTATATTTATATACTCCCATCATCCATTATCAATAAAATCAAAAGCTACATGGCCCACTTCATTTGGTCAGGTTCGGACACTAAACAAAAATTTCATCTCATCAAATGGAATAATATCTCCATTTCAAAGGAATTTGGGGGTTAGGTAATTTTGTTAGAAAAATAAATATTACAGAGCAATGCAACACATAAAATATGCCGAAAATACAAGCACACAAAACACATAAAACCAGAGAGACACAGATATACGTGGTTCACCCAGTTTGGGCTACGTCCACCCCGAACAGCCAGTCCTTCCTTTCTATTATCCAGCAAAATGAAGAGACAAAACCTACAGCAGATCCGTTGTAATATCCTCTGTTCTCTCTCATAGTCTCCTTATCTGTTTCTCTCACAAAGAATACACATACATTACACAGCCGCAATACAATACCCTCATAAAAGTGAGGGGTTGCCTTCTAGGGCAAAAAACCCTAAACTAAACATAACTTCTACCGTCAGATCATCTGCCTAATGAACAGCCCAGATTGAATAGAAATTACTATACTTTTACAAGGCAATTTTACATCTATTTTTGGCTTCGGGGGTGCTACCCCCGAAACCCCCGCCGGGGGACCGCTGACCCCCGGACCCCCCAGCCGGGGGGGTCGGCCCCCCCGGACCCCGCCGGGGGGACAAGTCCCCCCCGCGTGCAAGGGTGTACAAATTTCCTGGGGTACATATTAATTGGATGTACAGGCCCATATTAATGGGATGTCGGGAAATAAAAAAAAAATTCCCCCTCACCTCAATGGTTGGATATGTCAAATACAACTTCTCTAGCGGTCTTTCTCGTTGATAACTTTCCAACACATCTATCGGGAATCTAATGTGATTATTGACTCTCTGTCCAAGAAAGGCCTATCTGATGATGCTGGTCATTTGAACTTCATTCACTTGGAGAACGACATCACCAAAGATGAGGGCTCTATACCTCTCCCCTAGATTTTGTTTCTTTACTTGTCTCTTTGGGGCAGTCATTGTTTTTTTGGAAAAATTCCTATTGATAAGACTGTTAATGGATGCATTTTAAAGTTTGTGGTGAGTTTCCATCTTTCTATGATGATATTTCTGTTTCTATGCTTATATTTTCTCCACTAGATTATTTTTGAGAGATCTATTGTCAATATGTAAGCCATCGTGGAAACATATTTCGCTAAAAAATGCACTGGTACATTATATAAACTAACGTTTTTTTCTTCTAAAAAAAATAATAATAAAATTAAATTAAAAAATAAAAAATAAAAAATAAAAATGAGAGACTTACCAAATCCTCACAATTTATCAGCAAAGTAGATCTACCAGATCCCGAAGATAAGACACCAGTGTCCCAAGAATCAGAATAGATGAAGGAGGTGCAAGATAAAGGAAGTTGGAAGACTGTAGAGAAGAAAAAGAAAGCTACAACACCAATCTCGCCAAGAAAGACGAGAAGCCAAACAGTTAAGAACTGAGAAAATTATAGGTCTGATAAACCAAAGTTTGGTCTCAATGGATGTTAACTATCATCATCATCATCATCATCAATATTGAATATTGATAATAGTATGCTTATCCAATCCACACAAGAACAATAATACTTCTTAGTCCCTTCCCTTCGGGCTACAAGGACTATAATAATCGATTTTGAATGATGTATAAATGGTGCACAAAAAACAAAACGAATTTCAAGATCTTGAACCAAAGTTCGATGAAATTATATATTCCTTTTTCAAAAAAAATTATGACTTTCGATGATTTTAATAAAAGTTTGAACTCTAGGGTCTTGTTTCGCCTCTTCCCCATGCACTACTAGCACCACCGATGACATCGATTATATTAGAAGCTACCATATAACTCGCTTTGATGAACAAGTTTTTTCCTGGTAAAGTGATGCTAGGATTACCTAGCATTATTTCAACGACAATAAATTTTTAATTAACTCCTTTCGATTGCGTAAGTTTAATTAAACCCAACTAATTATGATTTCCTTTCATGACATTTGGGACTTTTAGCTCAGCGGCTCGGTGACATATGACATTTGGGCTTTTCCAGGCGAGCACATAAGGCCTCGCCTCTTTCCCTTCCTTTAATATGGGTGATATTATCTCAATTCGAACCTTTTCCTTTGCACCTTTGCCTCTACTGGTGTTGGAAGAGATGTTGCAAGCTTCACCACCGCACCTAGCGTTTGAATTTTCTATCATTTACCATTCACGTTGGAATTACATATTTTTGTGAAATGTTCTACCTTCTGCTATGGTTTCAATGGTAACTTTGCAATTCAATCTGCAATCTGCATTGGGATTAGTTGTTGGTGCTAGAATATATGCTTTGGGATTCATCGACTGCTCTACAAAATTTTCTCCTACAGCATCATGTGCGTAGATTATTGACCTTCCTACCAAATGTTGCATAGATTATTGACCTTCCTACCATAGATATGGATTTCCATCATATGATATTTAATGGTACCAAATTTTTTTTTCCTTTTAAGAACATAAATGAAATAAAGCATAAAGCTAATCTTAAAATGGGAGCTAATACTCAGTGTTGTCAGAGAATTATTCATATTCATAGTCAAAGTACAAAGAATTGGAGCTAATTCTCAGTGTTGTCAGAGAATTATTCATATTCAAAGTACAAAGAATTTCCTATAGGTTTCAAGGCGTTTTCAGCTCATATTTTCTATAGGCTCAAGGTGTTTTGAGGTCATATTTTACTAATGATATATTTGCTTCTTATTTTTTTAGCAATCTTAACTGAAAATCTCCAATTAAAGTCATCACAGATGGGAAAATTGAATGACTCTCCAAAGCAGTGAAAAAGTTATAATATAGCATGAGAAATACCTTCATTTTCCACCAAATTTTGCAAGAAAACCGCCCACTACATCCTGTGGAGAATAAAATCAGAATATGAATAAAAATCGAATTCTATAAAAAACGCATGATGCTTTCGAAATTCCAGTAACCATGTGTTCCATGAGAAATATGCTCCCACTTTCAACGGATGTATTTCCTATAAAAAAAGGCACCAACTTATTACAATTTGTGTCTAACTGTCAATAACCTAGTTTACATTTGGGTTCATAATGCATTTTAAGCTTGTTGGATGTTGTCTGGAATACAAAATAGTCTCGGTACTCACTTTTCAATGGAAGCATGATAGATTATTCCTGTAGGAGGTTGTTTGGAGTACAAACAGTCTCGGTACTCACTGGTTCAAATTGATAACTATTCTATAACTATAGAAAGAAATATAACAATAAATTTAGTTTCTTCTCTTACCATTTTTCTTACGATTTTTCTAGTTTAATCGAGGATGGTACGCTTGACTCTAGGGGCATAGCCGAACATATCAAGGAAGCTTTGTTGGACATACAATGGTCATCAGACGAAATTACAGTTGTGAGGCCACCTAACGAAATCTGTTGGTATCCATGGCATTCTCAACCCGGAGGGACCGGAGGAGCCAAATACATACTGAAAGAGGTTAACAAGGATAAGAGATATGAGCTTTGTTTTGACTCGGGTGAAACTTGTTTCCACGATTGAATAAGATAAGGTATATAAGGCAGGTATGCTTCCTATATATCTTAGGACTAAGTATCTAGATTTAACTCATATGCTAAGCACAATTTAACCATACCTGCATGCAAATGTTTAGCTATAATCGACCAAGTTGTGGACAAAACATTACCTCCAATGATAGAACTAAATTTTAAATAATGACAATATAGGAAACAATGAAATCCATGCGAGTTATATTCTAATGACAATATATGAAACAATGAAATCCATGTGTGTTAAATTCTATCTATACTTGTGCCGAGATCATGATTAGAAACCCATCTCATTTTTTCCACAACTGTGAGTATCTTCTCAACATATCTTTATTCAAAACATTTACAAAAATGTTCAAATAACACTAATCATAAAAGAACGATCAAGATTTAACCTCTTGGATTGCCTGTGAATTTTCTATAAATCGCTACTAGGATTTTGTCATAGATTACAGTGAATACCAACATTTATATCGTGACGAATGATGTGACATAGCCAGCGGGATTTCAAAGTGAGAACCCATATGCTTTTTCAGTCTCGTTCCCTGCTTTACAAACAGTGTGTTTAATTGGGTTATCATGGCACTTGGCATCAACATGGTAATCCAAATGGCTAGAATTTTTATGATAAGCTTCATTTCTTCTACTTGGGTTACCAGTAACAAATTCCATGCACTGGTTGAGTCATCCATTTTTGTTGATTTATCCAGAAATCTAAAAGAGGAAAGGAATATATATAACGAATTCTGAAAATTTTATTTTTTCTTTTCTTTTTGCCACTTGTTTGCCATAATTTTTTAACAACGGATCAATGGTCGTCCATAAACCAATTGCAAGCCTTTCTTTTAGTTAAAAAATATGGTGATAGTAATGTTTAAGGGATGCTTTAGGCATGACCTTTCCCTAATCAATGAAAATAATGTTTCTGGAAAGTATAGTTAATCACTTAATTTGAGTTTGACAATCTCATAATCTTCACTGGATTCAAGATAAATGACATTAATTTTAAGTGGAATTGAGAATTGATTGGATGTTGTACATAGGTGAAGTAGGAAAATTCATACTAATTAATCAAGAAATTTAATTTTAAGATTTATAATATTTTATATGAAGTGATAATATTAATTGTCACTTCTCTGAATATGTTTATTCCAAAAGTTAAATTACTATGACGAGATCATCCATATCGTTGAAAATACAAAATGATGTTACATAATACTAGAATCCTTAACGTAAATATATCCATCATTACACACTAACCACTGTGGTTCTGATTAGGCCATAAAACATCCCGCATCAAAAAAATATTGACAACACCACATATTGATACTTGATTTCTGCACTCGCTCAATCAACCAACAAATATTTCTGCAAAAGCACATGTACCTAGTTAATATACATGTTACTGTGAGACTCTTGAGAAGCGTGTCATCAAGAAACATATCCTTCTCTCCTTACATGCGACAGTGGAAGTAAACATTGAATAACATCATCAAAACCTTGTAGGGCTGTCAATATAAAACCTTGACAAAAAAAATAATATATATATATATATATATATATATATATATATATATACAAAATAAAGGGTTCCCTGTGGAGTTTAAGACAAAGAAGTAAGGCTGCTCATATAAAAAACCCCTCCCATAGGGTAGGGACTTGTTGCATAGCAACCCCTCTTGTTATAGTAGTATTGGTGGGAAAAGCATATACTTACTTGAAAACACCCTCCCATAGGGTAGGGACTTGTTGCATAGCAACCCCTCTTGTTATAGTAGTATTGGTGGGAAAAGCATATACTTACTTGATTCAAATTTGAGATGCCATATATATATATATGAGGTTCGGTGCTATAGGATCGGGTTTGGAAGCCTAACATTTAGATCCAATGGATTTAAATCCTCTAGCCTCATATTGCCTGCATCCACGCTGGAAAATCCCAAGAGTCATAGTCTCGGTAACTGGAACCCACAAGGGGCCATGGGATCTAATGCCACTACACAGTAATCTAATGATGTTTTCGAGACTAATGGAAATTTTGAAAGGGACCTCGGGTTGTCAGTAGTCAGAAGGATGGAACTGGATGGGAAAGTGGATGCCTGTCAAGGCTCTGTCGCTCTCAAAATCCATTATTACTCATTATTAATAAACTGTATGGAATCGATCCCTAGTCAAAGTAATTCAGATTAGATCCCTAAGGCAATTGTCTTTACTTATGACGAAACACACTTTGTATTCAGTGCAGGTTCAACAAATGGCTCTAGGGTGTTGGGCGAGGAGTTGACTCTCCCTCTGCTAATAAGCATCGATCTCGATCTATAGAATGTGCGTCTGGATAATATGTGACTACGTAATTAACTAGATTTGGATCATATCTGAGTGGAATAATGACTCTGGAAAAGAAGGATGTGAATTGTGACTAGAGGTACCAAATCTTTAAATCTTGAAATTCGTGCATGCATAAGATCAACTTTGATAATTAATTTTTTGGTCACTTAGTGATGTGAGGGTTTTTTTTCAATACTTTTTATTTCTGACAATTTGATTAAACCCACTTAAAATTTTTCAATAAATGTACAACAACCAATTAGAAAAAAGTAATTTTCATTTTAGAAAATAAACAATTATTTTTAAATTTTCAAAATATTCATATTAATATTTATCTTTTTTTTTAATATTTAATAAATTTAATAGAATGTGTTTAAAATTTTCAAAACTCATTGAAGTTGTCAAAGCATTTTTCATTAAAAGCAAAAAAACAATAGAAGGTGGTATAAAATTCATCTCTACAACCATCGCCATTATTAAATTTCAAAATTTCGCTGTTCCACAAAATTGCTCCCCAAAAACAAGTTAAGTACTTTTTCATTGTTTAAAAATTATTAAATTTTAATTGATCCTAACTTAAACTAAAAGGAGAAAGTGAAACTCTTTGTATTTTGATATTCAACATTATGCTTGATTTTAAAGAATCTAATCATATATTGAATAGATTAAGGAGGTAATATTTTTTCTCGGAAAATAATGGAAAATTTGACAAGATTATGAATAAATCTAGCAGGACTTTTTGGAAAATCCAGATTACAGTTGTTAAGATTCAGGATTTTGGGTGCCCCGAGTGTTCTTGATGATGCTAACTCTATTTTTACCATCAAAAAAAGGATTCAAACACTGCCACAGGAAAATTTCTTAAAAAAAAAATCGCTTGATTCTAACAAGAAATTTGTCATCTAGGAAAATTTGTTGCCTTGTTAGACAAAGTTAATCATATAATACAAATGAAACATAGATTTAGAAGGAACTTAACAAACATTATAGATCTATCAAGCACTGAGAGGGATCAAATCTCTCGAGGTGAAAACCTTTCCTCAAGTTTTGCACTTCAAAAAGAAGTTTCCACCTTGAGAGATTTAGTCCCTCTCGACACTTAATAGTTCTAGAGTTAAGTGTTGAAATTTGCAACAAGAAATATTGAAAATGGAAACAAGAAGAGGCTTCTAATTTAATTTTCCCTTTATTAATTAGAAGGAAATTGTAATTCCATAGCACATGACAGATTGTATGAGTTAACTAAGTTAGGAAGACTTAGTTAGCTCAGTCAATTCAAGTTGAGGGTCAAACTAAAGGCATGTAGAGTTCTCTCTAAGTTTTAGGGGGTCCAATTAAAATTTATTTTGAGTTATAATTATTTAACTTAATTATTTGCATTCCACATGGAATTCGAAATGAACAAATATGACTCTTTGCATTCCCCCTTTTCATTTTCTTGTCCAGAATAATATAACAGAATGTATACATTTGTGTATTATAGTGGGGTTTTGTTTTGCCTACGAAGACTTTCCTTTACATCACAAACAATAGAAATTCAATAATGCATTTACAGTTACAATCAAACATTTCATTTCAACCCTTTCGGCCTCTTGCTTTTCTGTTTATTTTGTCTTCTCTGCCTGTTGTTGTCTTTCTAACTGTTCTGCACAGGAATGGGTTCTTTTAACTGCGCGAGCCTTTTCTTGCTGTGATCAACCTTCACCGATCTTCTAAACACATGATTCTGCCCTTTTCTCTGTGTCGGGTCCTTACCCGAGCCTTTCTACCTGTGTTCATACTTTCCTTTTTTTTTTACGTTATAGTCCTCCTTTTGCTCTCCGAAACGATCTATGAAAGAAAATCCACATACTGCCGGACTTGAAATGCTTTAGGCTTCGACTTTGTTCTTTATCACGTCCACTCTCTTTATCACACTTCAGCGATTCAAATATCCCATGTGCCTTCATCCATCTGATCTCCCGATATACGATGTGCGAAGGGTCCCACCAGGTTGTATTATTGCTTTATCGCACTTCGACGTTTCAAACGTTCTTTGCTATATGGCTCTTGTTCTTTCCGATGCGATTTACAAAGGAAAATTGCTTACAACAGGACTTGAAATCTCTTTAAATAATGGTTCTGAGCTACATCACATTCGGCTCCTTTATCGCATTGCCTTGCCACATCGCATCGCATCCATCGCTCGCATTGCATCGCCATTGTCCATCGCATCGCAACTTTGCTCTTGCGATCTTCACCCCTTCAATCTTGCGATTTGCGATATGCGGGCCAGGTCCACATCATCTTGTTTTATTTGTGATTTGTGGGGTCAATTCCACATCACTTGCCACATCATCTCCATGTCATCATATTGCACTTCGCATTTTCTGTGACCACTGTGTTTGTGCAATTTTTCTCCTACCCCGATTGCGATATGCGATCACATCGCATCGCATCTCCTTTAATATCATCCGTTTGTTTACGTCGGTCCCACACCTTCGATCATTCCACCCTTTTCCCTTTCAAAACATTATAATCCATTTTTATAATATTCGGAAGCAAAATCCCCTTTTTAACCTTTGGAACAATATAACTCACTTTAACCCAATGTTTTAAACTCGTTCGGAATGAATATCAGAACCTTCGAAAATGTTTAATTTCCTTTTAAACAAAGTTTAAAATCCCCTCGACAGTGTATTTCCGAACTTCAACCACTTTAATAAAACTCCATTGAAATATCATTAAACTTTCGAAAATATATAAAAAAAAACTTCGGAATCTTTAGACCTTTGGAAATAATATAATGCTCATTATAATATGTAATGACCTTCGGAAATAACGTTAAAACCTTCGAAAATGAATATTTAAAACCCTCGACAATGTAATACTATATTGTGCTTTAAACAATGTTTAAAGCCTTTGGGCCTCATATAACTAGATTCCAAACCTTAATAAAGCTCTACTGCATAGAATGTCGGGTCCATACCTTGTTTTAAACCCTGTGCGATTACCGACGCGAGCACCATCTTTCACCATTTCTTCGTTTAACTTCAATTTCTCATGAAAACCTCCTTTTCATTGCATAAGTCAATAAACAGAGACTGATTATCGCTGCGCTCTTAACCAAAGAACCAGAGTTCTAATTTTCTTCCGAAACCTTATTACAAAGGTTAATAACTCTCGATGCTACATAGAAAACCATAAATAAATGAATTTTCAAAGGGATAAAACCTTCCTTTCTACTGCGTAACTCAATAACCATAAATGAATTAACACTGCCCGATCTCAAGTAAACGAACCAGAATTCTCTAAATTCCTCTGAATCTTTACACATAAGTAAATATACTCAAAATTCTACACAGAATGTATAATCAAATGGATTTCAGAGAGGTGAAACCCTCCGGGAAATTGCCAAGCATACACAGATAAACAAAAATATGCAATTTTAATAAAACAGAGGGAAAACCTCTCAATCAATTCTTCTACGGCAAAATTCCAATCTTCAAACCCATTTTTTTGTAAACCCTCCTCTGATCTACTCCCTTGTCTTGGTGTTGCTCCTTTGTGCTCCTTTGCCATCAATGACAATATTTCCAACAGTGTCCCCCTTTGGCATTGATGGAAATACTCTGATGCCTCCTCTGGGACTTCCTTTGCTTGCTTTTCAGAAGACCCTTTCATCTTTTTCTTTCCCTTTCATATTTTTCTTGCTTTTTTTCCCCCTTTGACATCAATGGAAAAGGGTTGAACTTTTCCCAGTGTGAGTTATGTCTTTTCATAATACTCTGATCTTGAGGACATGTTCCATGCACTGCTCCTGCTCTTTTGTGACAATTTTATTGACTGTTCTCCCCCTGGAATGATGCTTTCTTATCTGATATTGAATATCACTTGATTTCTGTTCTGATCCTACTTCTTGTATGCAGGTTTTTTTTTTTTTTTTTTTAATCATGTTAGAGAGTAACATCTACAGAAACTACCCCTAGTTTGTCTCTTAGATATTCAAAGTTCTCTAGCAAGAGGTTTTGTGAATATATCTATTGTTTGTTCCTTGGTTGGTACATATTCCAACTTTACTAATTTATGTGCTAATTGTTCTTTGAGGAAGTGGTACTTTATTGGGATGTGCTTTGTTTTTTAATGAAGTACAGTATTTTTTGATATACTTATTGCACTTGTATTGTCACATTTGATAGAAATAGGTTCATCAATTTTTACCTTCATGTCTGGTTTAGTCATGGACTATCAAAATGTACCTGTGTTAAATACAACAAACTTTCCTTAATGGAGAGATAAGGTTAAAATAGGATTATTGGCTTATGAACCTAAAGTATGGAAGCTTGTATGTGATGGTTACTGCATAGACTCCCCCACGGTGAAAGAACAACATAGGAATGCCAAGGCAAAATGTGTGATATATGACAGTCTTCATAACAAGGACCTTGAGTTGATAATGGATTTAACCTCTGCAAAAGAAATCTGGGACAGATTGCATTTCATGCATGGAATAGACACAGAGGACTGCATTGTCAAGAAGGAGAAGAGAATTAAGAAGAAGAAAAATTCAGGTCAAAAGGAAAATATTCAATCAAATGAGGTACCTGCTAGTGTGAATGGTAGTGAGAACCATGAAGAAATTGCAGCTGAAGAAAAAGCCAAACTTGACACAGCCTTGACTGAAATAGGAAGATTTAAGCATGAAAACAAAGACCTGAATACATTGGTGCAAATTTGTGATGAGAAAGAGTATGAAGATAAGAAAGAAATTGTTGGCCTGAAGACTCAACTTGAAGAAGCACGGAAAGTAGAAGATACTCTGCTGCAACAAATGAGAGAGAAAAAACTAGAATGTGAAAAATTGGAAGAAGAAGTAGTGAGCTTGAGAAAGAAATTAGAAAAGGCCCAAAGAGACTTATTAATGAATACTCCTCAGATGAAAAGCTCTGGACAGTTGGACCAGATTCTAAAGGCTCAAAGATCTCCTCTCATAAATACTGGGATAGGATATGAAGGAGAAACCAGTAAGCCCAAGGTAGAAGATAATAAGAAAATCATCTTTGTAAAAGCTGTAAAGAAAAATGAAGCAGCTCAGAAGATTCCCACAGAAGAAGAAGCCAACAAGAACAAGATTTGTAAAGAAACAAACAAAATCAAGCAGCAACATGAAAGAACAGAGAATGAGAGGATGAAACAATCAACTGCTAAAGGCTCATTTGCTCCTAAGGATGAATTGAACAAATTCGGAAGATGTCAAAGGAGGTTCCTCCCTCCTATGAAAAATAGCACATGTTTCTCTTGTCATAAACCAGGAGATAATGCAGCATATTGTAAGACAAAGCCAATCCAGTCCAACCAGCAAAGGATGCAGCAAAAGAGAAGAACCCCTCAAGCAAGAAAATGGAAAAGACAATCTTTCACCAAGTACACAAATAATGTCCATGGCTACTGTTATGCATGCAATAATTTTGGACATAAAATTGTTGATTGTAAAATATATTCAAGAAGGGGAACAAATTATTATACATCAGCTCAAATGTACTTTGACAAAATAAGATGTTATGTATGCCTCAAGCTTGGCCACAAAGCAAAGGACTGTAAAATGCCATATATACTAAAGAACTCTAGACAAATGATGGAAACAAAGCAAATCAAACAAAACTTTGAGTTTAAAATAATTGAAGACATTATGAAGAACCCCAATAAAGTATGGAAGGAAAAGAGAAAGGGGGAGCCTATTATCTCAATAACATAACGAATCCTCCATAGTCTCAGGGGGAGCTGCTCTAGGAAGCAAAGAAAAAATCCATCCAGTGGAAAATATGAAGCAACATCCCAGGGGGAGAGCAGTTCATATATAGACCCCATGAAAATAGTCTAAGAAGAGCACCTTCGAATGAGAACAACTATAAGATCAGGAATGCACAGGACAATTTTCTCCAACAGAGAACTATAGAGGAAGAAGCACACAATAGCCAAAAAGTTGATGGAAGGAGAGAAAGCAGCAAAAAGCCTTGGGAGTAGAGAGAACATCAGCCATGAACAGCTAAGAAGACATCAGCACATTAAGTGATGATCACACTGTGCATCACACTGCAGGAATTAAAAATGAATCACATTAAGAAGAATGAGTAAGAAAAGAGTCTATTATCTTGATGTCAGTACATCATTGATCTATGAAAAGTCCCCTTGGAGGAATGAAGTCAAATAAGTGACAAATCTCGGAGTAATCAGCCCATGAAGATTCATAGTATAGAAATTGAAGATGTCCTTCTGAAGATCATCATGTCAGAACAGTTGAAGTGGTATATAAAGCAATATAAAGAAACAATGATTCTGGATCTGTCATAGCAAAGGAAAATGCAGTGACATTCCTTTGAACAGAATGACAAAATAAGAAAATATTTAATGATGACAAGATCAGATTGAGGATATTAATTACTATTGATGTGAACAGTGGAAAGCTCAATAGAAGAATTTATGAAGGATGTCTTAAATTATGGGTAAATGTGCAAGCTAAAGTGAAATCTATGCATATTTTATCAAGGTAATATCATTTGGTACTTGGTACAAGAAGCATGCCTATCAATAGAATATCAAGTGTTATCATGGAGCAGCAGCAGTATGGTACAGGTCCTCAGGATCAAAGGACTATGGCAAGAATTCATCAAGGTAAAATTCCCAGGGTTATCTGCATTCAGCATGAAAAGGTCAGTAGCAATGCTAAAGGATCAGTATCTGATTTACACTTGAAGGATTATATTATGCATTGAAGCAGTATCTATTTCTATATATATAATTGCATGCCCTCCTAAAGTCAGTACATATATCTTCAAGACCTCTTTCTGAAGATTGTTCACAAACTGGGTGAAGTCTGTTGGCTGAAATCTCAAGTAAACAACTTGAATATATTATTGTGAAAGATCATCATGATAGAACAGTTAAAGTATCGAAAGTATGAAGGATGAGTTGTGACAGTTGAAGCTCAAAAATCTATTATTGATTTATCACAAGCATACTTTAGCAGAAAGGAATTGCTAGTATTTCATCATTCAAAGAGATAGTGATCCTTGTCATACATACCCCCCTTATTTCATAAACAAATTGCAGGGTTCAACAATTGATAAGTAAGACTAACCAATACACTGAATGTATCTAGCCTCAAGGGTTTGTTTTGAAAATACAATGTGCAAGCAGTGAAAGTCATTTGGTCTCTTATATTGAAAGATATTGCCTATTCTCACAATAAGTTGTAAGCTCTGGTGTGATTCATTTTTTCACAACAGCAACAAGGACCTTTCAGTCTTTAAGTGTATTATCCCTGTCAGCAGTCTAGCACAGATTACCAACAACAGGCAGTACAGGTGAACCACAGCAACAAAAGATATATTGGCATCATAACAACTGAACAGATGTTGTCTACAGATGTCTATTGTAGAAGAAGACTTATTCCATCTACAATCTTCCTCAATAGAAAGGTATTGGCGCACTACATTAGATATAGACTGAAGTATAGTTGAAGCAAGCCTGATATGTCACTTGAAGCATTCACAATCTTTAAGTCTTGATCCAATAATGCATCTCTTATTATACAAGTCTAATTATATATAGTTGTCATCACCTACTCTCTATACAAGTGCAAGGAGTCTATGCTTTGGAATGATATCGACTTAATGCGTATATACAAGTTCAAATATTCTCAAAAGTGTTCTCTCAACAACTCTTATACACCAGTTTGGAGCAGCAAGGTACACAGTCAGAAGAAGAAGGCCTAAACACATCTCAGAGAGAAGAAATGCAAAGACAGAATCTACACTGAGAAATGTGCAACCCTTTGCCATTGATGTCAAAGGGGGAGGAAAAGCAGGTAATAGAAGAAAGGGTCTTCTAAAAGAAGCTAGGCAGAGCAATACTTGGAGGAAGCATTGGATTCTCGGTGGATGTGTTGCCATCAATGCCAAAAGGGGAGACTGTTGGAAATGTTGTCATTGATGGCAAAGGAGTTGGCCAAGGAGGAGTATCTGAAACAGAGGCAGCAGAGAGGAGGCAGGGGCAGCATAGAAGGAACAAAGGCAGCAAGAGACAGATGAGGTGGTGCTGCAAAGTAGTGAGGATAGTAGAAGAGGGTTCGGATATGGTCCTGGTTGAATTGATGGAAATTAGAGGAAAACCTATACGTAGAGGACTCTGGAAATTGGTTTAAGAGTCGATTTGTAGGAATAGGCTTTGAATTCCAGTAGATAAATGTATGAGCAATGCGGGGCTGAATTTCCCTCTGTGTGTCGGTGGAGAAATCGACTTCATGTTGATATTGTGCTTGAATGCGCTGAGAACTGTAATCGAATTCTGTGTATTATGTGTGAACGAAGACTCTGTGTCGGGCTTTATATGGAGTTCAATTTTGGATAAATCCTATGATAATGGCTCATATTTGAGGTTCTAGATTGTAATCGAAAGCATCAGTCTATGTGCAAAAATTTCGTTTGCTAATGCAGAACCATAGAAACCCCTTTGAAATTGAATCCCACATAAGTTGCCATTGTCTTATATTTTTTTCATGGTAACTGAATTTGTTTGAGAATAAGCCTTCATTCTCGTTAGAATCGACTTGTTTAAGGAAGAAATGAGTACGTTGTGAGCCACGCTCTGAAACAGGAAGTTGTGGATCGATCACGGTTGCAGTGAGTATCGTGGTCATCGCAAAACTCAATGTGGTCGAATAATCCATGGGGGTTACTATAAGTCGTGTTCTTCTGCAATGAATGCAGAATTTTGAACTACAACCAATAGTTGGATGATCGATATGGAATGGAGCGTTAATGATGCGGCGGAGTTAAACAAAAAAAAAAAGGGCGGAACCTGGAGTAAGGGGAGCGGAACCTTGCAGGAGTGAACAGTAAAGGCAGGTTTCCGGTTTTGATCGCACTACCTTCGTAGGGTGAGCAGTATTCAAGAATTTGGAGAGATTCCATTGACTGCCTGACACATGGCCTCAAGCGGTCTGGAGAAATCGCTCTCATCGCGCATTATCATTTGTGCATCTAAGCCAAGCGATATTCGTCGAATCACACGGGGCAAGGCGGCGTGCTCTCCGTCGTCGGATGAAAAGGGCGACATAACACCAAGGTACGTTACATGATTAGTGGGACTAGCGGACCTTATGGCCTATTGGCTTGTTTAATCCAAAGTCGAGATTTAATTAAGGTGCGAATGTTGTACACATATGAAGGTCAAGTGTTGAGCACTATATATATCGAGCTATTGTGATTATGTGAATTTTATTATTATGGTTTGAACCATTACAAAGATTATTCATACAAGGTTTGACTATTAAGGGTGTAGGCCATATAAATACGTTTGCGCCCTATGAAATATATGGGGATTATGCTTTGGTTTATTTGGAAGCCAGAAGTTAATAACTGCGATAAAATCAAAGGTTATATATATATATATATATATATATATATATATATATATATATATATATATATATATATATATATATATATATATATATATATATATATATATATATATATATATTATTTACGGGTTTTTAATATAAGTCTATGGCACGTTAATGTTGCAACCTTTGAAGTGGGGAATATATATATATATATATATATATATATATATATATACATACATTGTTTGATATGGGCCCGAGACATTTCGGTCTAATATATGTATTTTAACATTAAAGAGTGAATGCGGTGGTAAAAGTGCAGTGGTCCAGATATGAAGTCTGGGCGTAATATAAAGTATTTATTAAGCGGGGTTCAAAGACGATTCATTGACCATTGGTTTTAAAACCTGAGTTATGGGAAAATATTCAAATATTAATTCGACAAATGATAAGAGGGGTTTTGGCTATGGTTTTTCCACCATAAGTTTTATTAGACAGCTTTTGTATGTAAAATGACTGCATCCATGAAATGGGATTTTACCACAGATTTGAAATAGGCGCCTACAAAAGAGCTGAAAGTTGGGTTTATTGGGTTCCTTATATATGAGAGCATATTATATGCGTGAGTGTTGTAGCTATGGGTTCATAATCAGTTATTAATGGTGGAGAAGTCTTCATGGTAGGGAGTTGTAAGAAGAGATTTCACGTAATTAATTTACCCTGTATCATAAAACAGGTATATATGCAGCAGATACACAACTACAGTGAACTTGGAGAATATGGACCTGACAGAGGTAAAAAGAGATTGCAGAGTTGAAGAAATGTGCAGCAAAGGGATTCAAAAGTGCAGTGAACAGGTGGAATATGCAAAAGACAGTGAACAAAGTATGCAGGACAGTTGCATGACTGCTACAGAAAGGACAAAACCAGCAAACCAAGGGCTGAGCAAAGTTTATGTAACTGAAATTGTAAATGTAAATGTTTTAATTAAATTTTACATTGTTTTTGATGCATTGGCAAGTCTCCAGAGGAAAATAAAATCCCACTGAAATATTGTAATTTGTAAATACTGGTATATTTTTTATGAGTTGGACAAAGGAATGAAAAGGTAGAAGCCGAATAGTCATGGTTGTTCACTCCAAATTCTCTGTAGAATACAAACAGTCAAGAAGGGAACTCTATAAATGATATCTCATTAATATACATAGAGAGGTCAGAGGTTGGAGAGAGTGAGGTTAGAGAATGCAAAGTACAGAAGATTGAGGCAGAAAAGATAAGAAGAAGGAGGAGCAGAACGAGATGCAGAGAAGTTAGAGAATGCATGAATGAAGCAATGAGGCAGAGAAGAAGAAGGAGCTAAGCAGAGAAGAAGGTGAAACTGATAGAGAATCCGAGAAGATGCAGAGATGATATAAGGCATATATGAAGACTAATGCACAGCAGTGAATATGGTACAGAACAGAGTTGATATCCAAGGTAAATCAGCAAGTGTTTTCTCTTGAAAGAGTAAGGAAGTTGGAGCTTCCCTATCAAGTTGTAGCTTGATAGATGTCAGTTGTAGCTGACTGAGGTAGGAGCCTCCTGTAGGTTGGTGCCTACAGAAAATATATGGGAGTTGGTGCTTCCACATCAATTTGTAGCTTGATAAAATGTCAGTTGTAGCTGACTGAGGTTGGAGCCTCCTGTAGGTTGGTGCCTGCAGAAAATTGATGGGAGTTGGAGATTCCTTGCAAGTTGTAGCTTGCAGAATTGAGGTAGGAGCCTCCTGTAGGTTGGTGCCTACAGAAAATCAGTGGTGAGAGGGAGTTGGAGCTTGCCTTTGCATCACAACAATAATAAGATGTGGTTTTCTCCCTTTATGGGTTTCCACTTATATCTGGTGTCTATGTGCATGATGTCTATGTGTTGATATGGTATATCTATTCTGCTAATACTTGTTGCTAACATATTAAGACTGCTGGTACATTATCTAATCTGCTTATTAATTGTTGCTCACAAATAAAGATTGCTCACACATTATGTTGATCATGAAATGAAGGTGTTAATAAAGTTTAATGAAAATTTTTAAAAGTCCATGAATGTGTTAAATTGATTCACCCCCCCCCCCTCTCAGTTTAACTAAGAGTTCAACACTGTGTATGTTGTGAATGAGAAGTTTTTTCCTTTTGGATACCATAGGCCATAATGTGAAGTTCCTTGAAGATATCTAAATATTCTCTTGATTGCAAGTAAATGATTTTGTTTTGGTGCTGCTTGATATCTTGCCACAAGTCCTACTGCCAACATAATGTCTAGTCTAGAAGCTGTTAGGTATAGCAGACTTCCTATCATGGATCTGTAAAGTTTTTGATCTACAAATGTTGATCCATCATTAGCACATAGTTTGCATCTAGTGATAATGGGAGTTGACACAAGTTTGCAGTCTTCCATTTGAAATCTTTTCAACATTTCTTTTAAGTATTTTTCTTGCAAAATGAATATTCATGTGTTCTTTTGTTGAATTTGAAGTCCTAAATAGAAGGTGAGTTCTCCAATCATAGACATCTAAAATTCTGATTTTATTTCTTCAGCAAATCCTTTTTATAACTCATTTTTTTTTCTACCAAACATGATGTCATCTACATACACTACTAGAATCAAGAGTTCATTATCATTAGCCTTTATGTACAAATTGTTGTCTACTCCTCCTTTCTTGAATCCTTGTTTTTGCAAGTATTTGTCTAGCCTTGAATACCATGCACGAGGAGCTTGTTTCAGGCCATATAAGGCTTTCTTTAATCTGCACACATAGTCATGTTTATCTGTTAATGAGAATCCTTCAGGTTGTTCCATGTAAACTTCTTCCTCTAGATCACCATTCAGGAAGGCAGACTTCACATCCATTTGATATACCTTGAAATCATGATAGCATGCAAAGGCCAAAAACAATCTGATTGCTTCCATTCTGGCTACAGGGGCAAAGGTTTCATCATAATCAAGACCTTCAATTTGTGAATATCCTTTTAATACAAGTCTGGCTTTATTTCTGATTACTTGCCCTTGTTCATTCATATTATTCTTGAATATCCATTTAGTGCCAATGACATTTTTCCCAGTGGGTCTTGGAATTAATTCCCAGGTATTGTTCTTCTCAATTTGGTCCAGTTCTTCATTCATAGCATTTACCCAATTTTTATCTTTACTGGCTTCTTCGAACTTCTTTGGCTCTATTTGAGATAGCATGGCTAGGTATACTTCTTCTGTCTGTTCAGCAAGTTGTCTTCTTGTCCGGACTCCCACACTCTTGTCCCCAATGATTTGATCTTCTAGATGGTTCTTTTGAGTGTGTCTTGAGGGACCTTTTGAGTGTAATTCAGTATCTTTTGTTGTTTTGCTCGGTTCATAATTATCTTGGTTCTCATCTTCATGATCATCTGGAGGATTGCTGCATCTTGTGCTTCTTGTTTTTTTTGGTAGATATTCATCAAATATTACATCAATGCTTTCCAAAATTTTGTGTATTCTTTTGTTGTAGCACCTGTAACCCTTACTCTTGGATGCATATCCTAAAAATATTCCTTCATCAGCTCTTGCATCAAACTTCCCTAGTTTTTCATCATTATTTTTTATGAAACACTTGCTTCCAAAGACTCTAAAGTGGTTGATTGATGTTGGTTTACCATGCCATAATTTGTAAGGATTCTTATCACAATTTGGTCTTAGATGAGCTTTGTTGAGAATGTGAATAGTTGTGTGTACTGCTTCTGCCCAGTAGGTTTGGGGAATGTTACTTTCTTGCATCATAGCTCTGGAAATCTGTTGTACTTACTTGTTTTTCCTCTCTACCACTCCATTCTGTTGAGGTGTACCTGCAATTGTAAATTGTTGTTTTATCCCATGCTCATTGCATAGGTCTGCAAAATCATAGTCTGTGAATTCACCTCCTCTGTCTGATCTGATGCACTTTAGCTTGCATCCTATTTGATTTTCTTCCAATGCCTTGAATATCTTGAATTTATCAAGTGCTTCAGATTTATATTTGAGAAATGCTACCCATGTTATTCTGGAAAAATCATATATTATCAGCATGAAATAAGATTCTCCGCTTGGTGCTTTAGTTCTTGAAGTTCCACACAGGTCCATGTGTACAAGCTGAAGTGGCCTACTTGTTGATAGTTCATCTTTGGTCTTGAAAGATGTGCGGGTCTGTTTGCCCAATTGGCAAGATTTACATATGGTATTTGAAGGCTTCTTTATTGTTGGCATATCTCTGACTGCATTCTTCTTGCTCAGACTGATGATGTGGTCAAAGTTTAGGTGTCCCAGTCTTCTATGCCATAACCATGATTCATCAAGTTTGCTTATGTGGCATGCTTCATTCTCTTCTTCCACTATATAGACATTTCTTTCTATTCTAACACCTTTGATCAAGGTCTTTCTTGTGGTGCTTGATCTTACCTCACAATCTTGGGCTCTGAAAAGGACCTCACAACCTTTATCGCACATTTGACTAACACTTAGAAAATTGGCTTTCAGCCCATCCACAAATAGTACATCTTGAGCCTTTCCTCTTCCATTATTCAGACTGACTGAGCCTTTTCCTTTGATTTTCCCTGCTTTATCATTGTCGAATGTTACATTTCCAGATTTCTTTTCATCAAAGGTTACACACTTGCTTCTATCTCCAGTCATATGCTTTGAGCATCCACTGTCCAAATACCATTGGATTTTCTAATCTTGGGCTATTAGAGCCAGGTCACACTTATTCAACTTCTTTTTCCACTACACGCAACTATTTGTTTGGCACCTTTTCTGAGAAGATGGACCACATTCTTTGAGAGGACATTTGGAAGACATGTGTCTGATTTGATTATATTTTTAAATGGATTATGTGTACGACTGAACTCTCCATTTTTCATAAATATTCTTGGGGTTTTTAACATCAGTATTTTTCCATATGTTCTACACTCCATGGCTTTATGGCCGAACCCCTTACAACAAAAACAATACCCATGGAAACGATTAGTGTACCTAGTGAAGGGTTGTTCTCTCCATTTGTTTGCTTGAGGTAGTCTTTTCAATTTCTGCATCTTTAGTTGGTTGAAATCGACTATCTTTGTCTGACAGTATGCTGCAATATGTCCCAGCTTGTGGCAGACAAAACAAGTGATATTTCTTGGGGGAAAGAATCTCTTTTGACAACATCCAAATTTATTCAATTCATATTCAGTATTGTAAGAGTCTTTTTCAACTGACTATTTCTTCATTTCGTTCTTTGTCTATTGATGTTGTTGCTTGTTTCTGTTTGTTTCATCACACATCAAGTTCTTGCTAGATTCTGATTCTGTGGTTCCTTTTTGAGATGTTTCATTATCCTTTACATCTTTTACAAAAATGATATTCTTGTTATCTTCTACCTTGGAATTACTGGTTTCTCCTTCATATCCTATCCCAGCCTTTATGAGAGGAGACCTTTGAGCGTTTAGAATCATATCCAACTGTTCAGTGCTTGTCATTCGAGGAGTGTTCATTGATAATTCCCTTTGGATGTTTTCTAATTTCTTTCTCATCCATACCACTTCTTCCAATTTCTCTTGCTCCTGATGTTTATCTTTAATTTTCTTTAGCAGAATGTCTTCCACCTTCTTAGCTTCTTCAAGTTCTACTTTCAATTGAATGAGGTCTTCTGAATTTGGTACTTCTTTTACATATTTGAGGAGAATGTCTTTCTGTTTTCTACACTTGAGTTTAAGTCTTTCTATTTCCTCTAGGGCGCTTCTTAGCTCCCCCTCAAGATCTACCTCACCTTCTTCCTCTTCTTCTAGAAGGAATCCTTCAGACTCTTCCTTGGCCATCAACACAAATTCAGAGGTTCCTTATTCATTTGATGATTCATCTGAGTTTTCGGATGCACTACTATCTTGTTGAGCATAAAATGACCTTCTATTGAATCTCTTCCCTTTCTACCAGTTATTTGTTTTGGTTTTATCTGTCTCTTAAGTATGATTCTTTGTTTTCTTACGAGGACACTTAGATGCTTAGTGCCCAACTCTTCCACAATTAAAGCATTTAAATCGAAGTTTCCTTTATACTTTCCTGAGCCTCTAACCAATCTTCTAACAAATTTGGCCTCTTCTTCCTCAGAGCAGGAGCATGTATCTTTTTTTTCTTCTTTTCTCTTCTCTGTCTTAAAGGCTGCCTCCCTCACGTTTGACTTCCTCTGTGGAAGTCTCATCTCATAGGCTGTTAAGTTTCCAAGTAATTGGTTCATGGTCTGTGTTTCCCAATCAGCGGTTTCTTCTATGGTAGAAACCTTGGGGTTAAACCTGGATGGTAAAGATCTCAATATCTTTTAAACAATTACACATTCTCTAATGGTTTCTCCTAGAGCTTTCATGTTGTTCACAATTTCTGCAACCCTTAAGAATAAGTTGGCAACATCTTCTTCTTCATTCATTTTTATATTTTCAAATTGAGCTCTATAGACTTGCAGCTTGGCAGCCTTCACCTTTTTATCTCCCGCATGGATACTTTCTAATGTATCCCATATTTATTTGGTAGTCTTGTTGTGCATTACTCTGATAAAGTCTTCCTCACACAAACCACTTAAGAGGGCATTCATGGCTTTTGCATTAGCTACAAAATCTAGTTTGGCATCTTTCTCTGAGTCAGACTCCTTTGGGGCATATCCCAATTCCACAATAGCCCAAACTTCTATTCCTAGAAACATTATGTATGTCCTCATTCTTATTTTCCAGAAGGCATAATTTGTACCAGTGAAAAAAGGGGCTTTATTTGTTGAGCATCCTTCTAGACTAGCCATATTGGGGACCTAGGATCTGTTAGAGTCGGTATCTTCATCCCTCCGTCAAAGATCAAATTTCTCTTGTTGCATTTCATTTTAGGTGTCTCATTCAGTTCAGTCAACTGCATTCCATTAGGTGCATGGATCATCTGACGGTAGGGTCTTCTCACTCATGTTCCTCATGTCTCATACCTGCTGGCCTAGTTTTGTTCATTAAAATCATTTACAGTCATTTTTGGTCTCAGCCTTGGAAAAGAGTCATTTTAGGGTTTTTTAGTCTCATTAGGTCTAGGGCTTCGTTAATTTGGTCTTCAGAGTGTCTAATAATACCAGCAGGCACATGAGGAAGCTTCAAATAAAGTTTCACTGCAAAAATTTCACCATCATAATGCTTGATAATGATTTTTCTTCAAAACTTTGTTTTGAAGAAAAATTGTCTATTTTGTCCTTTGTAACAAATTCAATGTAATTTTTAAGTTCTTTATTTGTAATAATGCTCCATTCGCAGCCCTGGTCGTATTTTCCAAAGTTCCATGCCATCCATCCCTGCAAGACAGACAAGAAATTCATCATTCTGTCCAAAAATCAAAAAGCAAGCAAAACAGAGTTCATTTGAAAAGTGCCAAAGTTTTCAAACATTGTAAAGTGGGTTTTTTCAAATAAAAAATAAAAATATTTGGCATAAATATATTTTTTTGTTTCAACAATTCATTTGCAAGCCAAGACATCAATGAGCCAAAGAAAATCGTGGAGGAGTGAAGAAATAGGTTTGGAGGCCGAACTGTGGTGAAATCAGTTGGCGCGGCGCACTGGGCAACTGTCGCGGCGCATTGGTTGAGTGCGGTGCATAGGGCCGCTCTTCACTGTGCAAATTTGAACTTTCGCGGCGCATAGAAAGGGCACGACGCACTGGGCAGTGGTCGCGGCGCATTGAGAATTTTGGCCTAGTTTTCACTCAGTAACTCAATTTTTCGCCTAGTTTTGGCCAGTTTGACTTTTTTATCTCCAAATGTAAAGCTCTTGATGTAAATTGATGTAATTTCATGGTTTTTTATGTAATTTTGACAAATTTTCACTCATGTAAGTAGATTCATTCACCAAAAAGTGAATTGTAACTGAATGAATCAGTTTCCTATCTTATAGAGGCAAGCTGTTCCACTGCCTATTTTCCAGTTCTTAGTTTAGATCTTGTTGAAACAGCTCCTAAACTTGTGAGCTTGACCCCTAGAGGCTGGGGATGAGTTTTTGGTTGCTTATATCTTGTAATTTTTCAGTCATTGGCATAGGTTGGACACTTGGGATTGCTTGGCACTTCATTGTACATTTCATCTCTGCAATTTTGGCAAAGGAATAGACCAGGGTTTGCAGCACTCTTTGGGATCCATGTGGCTCTATGTTTTGATGGTGTGTTTCTCTCAATTATTGTAAGTTTACTGATGTTTGATGTGTACCATTTCCCTTCCTATTTTCTTCTTAAATTAAACAAATGAGTGATAAAGGTGGAATTCATTAGATTGCTTTGCTCTGCCTTGAGTTTTGTTTAATTTTCCATGTTTTCAACAGTCTGAAGAGGATTATTGAATGCCTCTTGCCCTCTTCAACTCCTCACTGGTCTGATCTATCCATTTCATTCAATTTTGAAGCATCAAAACATTTGCCTTCCTTGCCCCATTTAGCCCTCTGCAAAACTGATCATTTCCCGGACCCAAAATCTGCCTTTCCCTTTGATTCCAACAAAACCCCCAAAATCAAAATCAAACTCCTTTACTTATATACCTAGCCTAAAAGCAGCCTTTATTTCAAGTCATCTCAAGCCCCATTGATTATTTTTTCTGAGATTGACCCGGAGAGAGCCCTCTCCTGATCTAGTAGGGCTAGCTACCAGCTTAAGTATGGTTTTATGTTACCCTAGACTCTGCCTTCTTCAGCCTGAGGTAGATTTAGGCAATAACAGGATCTCCTTCCAGTTGTTAAAATGATGCAGAAGGAACCTGCTCTGATACCAATTGTTGAACCCTTGGTTAAACTGCGAAGGGGGGGGGGGGGGGTGAATCAGTTTAATGCAGTCATGGTCTTGTAAAACTTTCTTTTACACTTATTTACATCTTAATTTTGTGATCAACTTAATATTCAATGGAACAACAATATTAATAAGTGAGCAGCAGGTATTAATCATATTAAGTACAGAATATCAACACTTAATCATCATGCATATAAAAAACATATATAAGTGGAAACCCATAAGGGAGAAAACCACATCTTATTATTGTTGTGATGCAAAGGCAAGCTCCAAATCCCTCTCACCACTGATTTTCTGCAGGCTCCAACCTACAGGAGGCTACTACCTCAATTCTGCAAGCTACAACTTGCAAAGAAGCTCCAACTCCCATCTATTTTCTGCAGGCTACAACCTATAGGAGGCTCCTACCTTAGCCAACTCCAAATGGACATCTATCAAACTATAACTTGATATGGAAGAACCAACTTCCTCATATTACTATGAAAACACATGTTGATTTACCTGGATATTAGCTCTGTTGTATTCCTTCTTCACTGTTGTCCTCCACCCTTCATAACTACCTTCTACTATCTCTGGAACTTAACAACTTCTCTGTCTTCTCCTTCTTCTTCTTACTCTCTCTCACACCTTTCTTTATTCTCTCTCCCTCAAGCATATGCTGGTAACATTATTTATAGGGATCACCTCATAATTGTTTGCATTCCACAGGGAATTAGAAATGAACAAGTATGACTCTTTGCATTCCCTCTTTTCATTTTCTTGTCCAGAATAATATAACAGAATGTATACATTTGTGTATTACAGTGGAGTTTTGTTTTGCCTATGGAGATTTGACTTTACATCACAAAAAATAGAAATTCAATAATACATTTACAGTTACAATCAAACATTTCAATTCAACTCTTTCGGCCTCTTTCTTTTCTGTTTAATTTCTCTTCTCTTCCTGTTGTTGTCTTTCTAACTGTTCTGCACAGGAATGAGTTCTTTTAACTACGCGAGCCTTTTCTTGCCATGATCAACCTTCATCGATCTTCTATACACATGATTCTGCCCTTTTCTCTATGTCGGGTCCTTACCCGAGCCTTTCTACCCGCATTCATACTTTCCTTTTTGTTTTACGTTATAGTCCTCCTTTTGCTCTCCGAAACGATTTACAAAAGAAAATCCACGTACTGTCGGACTTGAAATGCTTTAGGCTTCGGCTTTGTTCTTTATCGCGTCCGCTCTCTTTATCGTACTTCGGCGATTCAAATATCCCATGTGCCTTCGTCCATCTGATCTCTCGATATGCAATGTGCGAAGGGTCCCACCAGGCTGTATTATCGCTTCGCACTTCGACGTTTGAAACGTTCTTTGCTATATGGCTCATGTTCTTTCCGATGTGATTTACAAAGGAAAATTGCTTACACTCGGACTTGAAATCTCTTTAAATAATGGTTCTGAGCTGCATTGCATCTAGCTCCTTTATCGCGTCGCCTTGCCACATCGCATCGCATCCATCGCTCGCATCACATCGCCACTTTCCATCACATTGCAACTTTTCTCTTACGATCTTCACCCCTCCGATCTTGCGATTTTCGATATGTGGGCCAGGTCCATGTTATCTTGATT
Organism: Pinus albicaulis; assembly: GCA_034641835.2. NCBI lineage: Eukaryota > Viridiplantae > Streptophyta > Pinopsida > Pinales > Pinaceae > Pinus > Pinus albicaulis. Next base: position 951,774,895 of record CM076570.1, read on the forward strand.
TATTTGTGATTTGTCGGGTCAGGTCCACGTCACCTGCCACGTCACTTGCCATGTCATCTCCACGTCATCATATCGCACTTTGCATTTTCTGTGACCATTGTGTTTGTGCGATTTTTCTCCTGCCCTGATTGCGATATGTGATCACATCGCATTGCATCCATCGCATCGCATCTCCTTTAATCTCATCCGTTTCTTTACGCCGATCCCACACCTTTGATCATTCCGCCCTTTTCCCTTTCAAAACATTATAATCCACTTTTATAATATTCGAAAGCAAAATCCCCTTTTTAACCTTTGGAACAATATAACTCACTTTAACCCAATGTTTTAAACTCTTTCGGAATGAATATCAGAATCTTTGGAAACGTTTAATTTCCTTTTAAACAAAGGTTAAATCCCCTCGGCAGTGTATTTCCTAACTTCAACCACTTTAATAAAACTCCATTGAAATATCATTAAACTTTCGAAAATATATTAAAAAAAACTTCAAAATCTTTAGACCTTCGAAAATAATATAATGCTCATTATAATATGTAATGACCTTCGGAAATAACGTTAAAACCTTCGGAAATGAATATTTAAAACCCTCGGCAATGTAATATTATATTGTGCTTTAAACAATGTTTAAAGCCTTTTAGCCTCATATAACCGAATTCCAAACCTTAATAAAACTCTGTTGCATAGAATGTCGGGTCCATACCTTGTTTTAAACCCCGTGCGATTACCGACGCGAACACCATCAGATCTCCCACAGATCTAATCGGATGGCAATCGCATTCATTCCGCCTCCGTAGTTTATCAACCAAAAGCGACACGAAATGGGTGGTATTTCGCTCGTGACGTGTCGCAATATCATTCAATCGCGTTTGATTGGATTAAAACCGCTCATGACTCAAAAGCAGTGTGAACACAGTGGACGGTTTTCTCCAAAACTGCTTGTCCTTCAAACTTTGTTTTAAATCGCATTCAGATGCGGATTTTCACCATTTCTTCGTTTAACTTCAATTTCTCATGAAAACCTCCTTTTCATAGCATAACTCAATAAACAGAGACTGATTATCATTGCGCTCTTAACCAAAGAACCAGAATTCTAATTTTCTTCTGAACCCTTATTACAGAGGTTAATAACTCTCGATGCTACACAGAAAACCATAAATCAATGAATTTTCAAAGGGATAAAACCCTCCTTTCTGTTGCGTAACTCAATAACCATAAATGAATTAACACTGCCCGATCTCAAGTAAACGAACCAGAATTCTCTAAATTCCTCCGAATCTTTACATAGAAGTAAATATACTCAAAATTATACACAGAATGTATAATCAAATGGATTTCGGAGAGGTGAAACCGTCTGGGAAATTGCCAAGCATACACAGATAAACAAAAATCTATAATTTTAATAAAACAGAGGGAAAACCTCTCAATCAATTATTCTATGGTCAAATTCCAATCTTCAAACCCATTTTTGTGTAAACCCTCATATGATCTACTCACTTGTCTTGGTGATGCTCCTTTGTGCTCCTTTTCCATCAATGACAATACTTTCAACAGTAGTAAGTGAAGGAAGAGGCTCCTAACTTAGTGATGAACCCTTAGCTAAACTGAGAGGGGGGGTGAATCAGTTTAGTACATTCATAGACATTTAAAACTCTTTTCATTCAACTCATTTACACCATCATTTCATAAGTAGCTTAATACATAATGAATAGACAAACTTAATGTGTGGACTACAAGTAATTAGGAAGATTAAAACATCACATCAACACATAATCATCAAGCACATAAACGGCAGATATAAGTGGAAACCCATAACGGAGAAAACCACATCTTATTATTGTTGTGATGCAAAGGCAAGCTCCAACTCCCTCTCACAACTGATTTTTTATAGGATCCAACCTACAGGAGGCTACTACCTCAAATTCTTCAAGCTACAACTTGCAAGGAAGCTCCAACTCCTATCTAATTTTTGCAGCCTACAACCCAAAAGAGGCTCCTACCTCAACGAGCTCCAACTGGACATCTATCAAGCTACAAGTTGAAATAGAAGCACCAACTCCCATGTATTTTATGCAGGCTACAACCTACAAGAGGTTCCTACCTCAACCAGCTCCAAATGGATATTTATCAAGCTACAACTTGAAAGGAGACTGCAATCCCCTCACTCAATATGAAACTAGAATGTTGATTTACCTGGATATCTTCTCTGTTATAATCCTTCTCCATTGCTGCCTCTTCAGCCTTCATATCTGCTTCATATCAGTTCCTGATGTGCACAACATTTTTATCAGCTCTCTCTGATTCTTCCACTCTCCAACCTTCCGCAGCTCTCTTAAATTATTCCGCGCACATTCATTTTGTAGCTATCTAACTTTTTTTATCCACACTGATATTACATATCTTATACAGATAATTCCCTGATTGTTTGCATTCTACAAGGAATACGAAGTGAAAAGGCCTGACCCTATGCCTTCCACCCATTCGATTCCTCATTCTTCAATTCAGGTTATTACATTAGAAATAATCATCACTGCACTCATGGATTTTTTCCTATGGCTACAGAGACTTGCCTTTGCATCACAAAAAATATAAAATTAATAAATGAATACACATTTACAATTACAACAATATTTCAATCCAGCCCTTTCAGTTTCTTGCTTTTCTGTTCACATTGTCTTCTCTGCCTGTTGTCCCTTTGTCTTCTTTGCCTGCTGTTATATTTCCAACTGTGCAGCATAACCGTCTTTTATGTCTTGTTGTTATGTTTCAAAATAGTTTAGCATAATCGTCTTTTCCCGACTCGACCCACTATGCCTATTATATAGTAACTACAACATTCAACCTTCTCTGCCTGGAGTTTTGCTACTCTGTACGTTGTGTCGGGTCTCTCACCCGTGTCGACCTGTCCACAGTTTTGCTGAGCCCAACTCAACCCATGGTACCTATCTCCTCATAGCCGCAACATTTGTATTTCTATGCTTTTCACTCTGTGTCAAGTCACTTACCCGAGTCTTTTCTTGCGTTCAAGCTTTCCTTTTTGTACACCCGAGTCAACTCTTCGTTCAACTTTACTTCTTTGTAAACAGGTGTATCCATAGAGAACCCTGGATCTGAAATGTATTACAATGGAACTTCTGAATGAAATCGCATCTGACCTCCTTTATCGCATTTCGGTGTTTTCGGCGTGGTTCTACGTTACATTCATCTCTTCCATTCTCCGATGTGATTTCTTAACAAAAGGCCTTAAATCCATATTTGAAATCCTTTAAACTTCAGCATTGTCCTGCATCACATTCGTCCTCTTTATCGCACTACGCACTTTGGTTTTTCAACATGATTCTTAAGTGCTTATCCTCATGAGCTTGTGAATTGTGATATCTGATTGGGTCCCATAGCCAGACTTCAATTCTTTAGTCTTTGGCTTTGTAACTCCATCGCATCTCGCACTTTATCATTTTGACATGATTCTTGAGCACTTATCCTCCTGAGCTTGCGATGTGCGATATGCAGGCCAGGTCCACGTCATCATGCCACGTCACCTTGCCACGTCACTGGCATGTCATCGCCACGTCATTTCCATGTCATCTCCACGTCACTATGCATTTCGTAATATTTGTGATTTCGTAATTTCACAACCCACAGTGAATACCTTATCGCACGTCACACCTTTTAACATTTACCATAACAGTTCTCCTTATCTTATGCGATGTGAGATATGCTTCGCATCGCAACTTAAATAACTTAACATGTAAATATAAAAGTTGCCGATTGTGATGTGCGCCAATCGTCTTTTGGCAAATGCGACGTAATCAGGTGCATCCATTCTCTCACTGTCATTTCTACGACTTGATCATGACCGTCCATTTCTGCTTCACTCTGGTTTTCTGACTTGACTCGTGTGTTCACGATTTTCTCCAGTTACCAACTTCACCCTTTGAACTGCATGCACCCTCATGCATTGTTCTGAATGCAAAACAAGTCCAACTCTTGAGATTTTCTAAATAGCATGACTCGACCCGCTCGTTCACGACTCTGCCCATGTTCACGACTTGACCCACCTTGCTTCCTTTGCTGCCTTAACTGCCTTTTCTCTTTTGCTTCCTTTGCTCCTTTGCTACCTTTTCTCCTTGATAAATATTCTAATGTTGCTCCTTTGTCTTTATTTTACTCTTTGCTGCTCCTCTGCCTCTCTTTTATGCTTCTCCACTTAAATTTTGTCTTCTTTGCCTTATTGCTCCTTAATACTCTAGATGGTCCTGATCTGCTCCTTTCCTCTCAATGATAATTTTGGTGCTGCTCCTTTCTACTCCTTTGCCATCAATGAAAATATTTCCAACATTATCCCCCTTTGGTTTTGATGGCAACACTTTCTCCAACACTTCCTCCCCCTTTCATTCTGAGAAGTGCCTTTCTTCCTCTGCTTGTTTTTCAGAAGTTCCTTTCTTCTTCTGCTCGCTTTTCCTCCCCCTTTGACATCAATGGAAAAGGGTCACAAATTTTCTAATTTAGTTTCTATCATTGCATTACTTCTCTCTGAGTTGATTATAAGCATTCTTCATTCTATTCTTTTGATATGAAATTAATATACACACTCCATCTATTCATTACACACTTGATGAATCCTTTTGTATTTGAATGAATACACCTAATCCACCATTGTATTATTGCTTTCTGATCTTCTGCATATACAGTGGGTGTTGCTTTATGTTACACATAAGCATTGCTTTATGTGAACTTCAAAATTTCAATAGTGTAGTAGACCATCGTTGTGAATGCATTGCATAATTCATAAGATATATGAGCATTGTTGAGGTAACACTTTGAAAATCATAGAGATTACATGAATATGCAGCAATTTGATGCTATCCCAAAATCATGAGAATGTTGTAAGTCATGTCAACATATAATTTTTTGTACTTTTATCCCTTACTTCTTGATAGTGGTGATATGTGCTAGACTTTTGAAGATATTATCACTACAAGCCAAAATCCCTTGATGTTGATGTGAACAATGAGTCAAAATAGACCTTACACTTTATTGTAATATTAGACAATATCTTTCAATCTAAAAGGCCCAATGACTTTAATACTGAAAAGTTACATATTTAAACATAAAACCTTTGAGGCTTGATACATTCCATGCATTGGACAATATTACTATCAACTATACACATTTATTTATGACACAAGGGGGTATGTAGTTCAATGATCAACTCTCTGCAATGGTGAAATATCAATTATTCCTTTCTGTTGAAGTAAGTTTCAGATGAATCAATAATAGACTCTTGACCTTCAATAGTAAGATTAACAAACTAACCCATCATACTTTAGACACTTCAATTGTTCTATTACCATGTTCTTCGGGAAACATATTCAATTTGGCTACTTGAAGTTTCATCAGACAGACTTCAACAAGCTTATGGATGACTTAATAAAGAGGCTTTAAAATTATATCCGTACTGACTTGAGGAAGGCATGAAATTATATCCAAGAATAGATTACTTCAATGCTTAATACAACACTTAAAATGCAAACAAGATAATGATCCTTTGACCCTTTTAATGACCTATCCCTACTCTAATAATGTAGCTCGACATTCTCCAGCATTTACAATCAGAAGATAGTTTGCACTAATCATAGCAACTAGAACTTAATCCACACATATTATAATGTTGATAATGTTGGGAATTATTCCTTGATGTATTTATTCCATACCACCACCATGATGCATACCATAACATTCCAATCCTGAGGACCTGTATCATACCACTGCTCCAATAATAACACTTGGGATAACACTTTTCTTATTCATCTTTCTTGAAAAAAAATCGTTTCATTATCAACACTTGCAGTGTGACACACAGTGTAATCATCCTCTTAATTTCCAGGTTCATGAATGATTTTCACTTTATCACCATGGTTGCTTGCTACTTTCTCTTCTTCCATAAATCTATTGGCTATCTCAAATTAGCATTAAATGCTTCAGGTGTCCTTCTTCCTCTATAGTTCTCTGCGAGAGGAATTGTCCTTTCCCTTCCTGAACTTTTAGTTGTTCTTATTCCAAGCAGATCTTCTTTGACAACCCTTATAGGGACATTTTATGAACTTCTCTCCCCCTGGGATATTGCTTCTTGTTATCACTGACTGGATATCTGCATTTCTTTCTGGAGCAACTCCCCCTGAGGCTATGATGGATTCAAAGTGTCATTAAAGTAACAGGCTCCCCCTTTTTCTTCTTCTTCCATAATTTGTTGGGGTTCCTCATAATGTATGCATTTCTTTTTTATTCACAATTTGGTCTGATTTGATTTGGTTCCATCATCTGTCTAGAGTCCTTTACTGTATATGGTAGTCTACAGTCATTTGCTTTGTGTCCAAGCTTGTGGCACACATAACATCTTATTTTACCTAAGTACATTTGAGCTGATGTATAACATTTTGTTCTCATTTTCTAACATAATTTACATTCAACAAGTTTATGTTAAAATTCATTGCATGCATAATAGTAGCCATGGAAATGATTTGTGTACCTGGTGAAAGATTGTCCTTTCCATTTGCTTGCTTGAGGGGGTCTTCTCATTTGTTGTATCTTTTGCTAGTTAAACTTGATTTGATTTGTCTTACAATGTGTTGCTATATGTCCAAGTCTATGGTAGGTAAAACATGTCATACTTCTCACAGGAGGAAAGAACCTCCTTTGAGATCTTCCAAACTTGTTCAATTCATCTTCTGGAATAATTGAGCTTTTTGCAATTGCTTACTTCTTCCTTCCATTCTTTGTCACTTGATGTTGTTGCTTGTTTTTGTTTGTTTCATTACACATCAATTTTTTGTTGGTTTCTAACTCTTTGGATCTCTTTTGGGCTGCTTCATCATCTCTTTAAATGTCTTCCTTCTCAGAGTTCTCCATGGAGGTAATCTCGTCTCCGAGTTGCTTACATAACCTACTCATTTCTTCTATCAGTCTTCTCGCTGCAATAATCTCATATTGCTGAGAGTTATCTTTTACTTTTACAACTATCACAAAGGTGATATCCTTATTATCTTCAACCTTGGACTTATTGTTTTCTCCTTCATTGCCTATCCCGATCTTTATAAGAGGAGATCTTTGAGCATTTAGTATTTTTTCCAACTGTTCAGAGCTTTTCATTCATAAAATATTCATAGTTAATTCCCTTTGGGCCTTTTCTAATTTCTTTCTTAGGAATACTACTTCTTCTTCCAACTTCTCTTGCTCCTAATTTTTATCTTTTATTTGCTTTATCATGATGTCTTTTGTCTTCTTAGCTTCTTCAAGCTCTACTTTCAATTGAATGAGGTTTGCCAAACTTGGCACTACCTTTGCATATTTCAAGAGAATGTCTTTCTGTTTTCAGCTCTTGAGTTTAAGTCTGTCTATTTCCTTCAGGGCACTAATTAGCTCCCCCTCAAGATCAACCTCACCTTCTTCATCATCTTTTATAATGTATCCTTCAAGCTCTTCCTTGGCCATTAAAACAAATTCAAAGGTTCCTTCTTCATTGGGGGATTCATCTGAGCTCTCACATGCATTGTTGTCTTGTTGAGCATAGAATGTACTTCTATTAAATCTCTTCCCTTTCTGCCAGTTATTTATTTATTTTTCTCTGTCTCTTGTGGTTGATTCTCTGCTCTCTTATGGAGAAATTTTGAGGCATAGTGGCCCACTCTTCCAAAATTAAAGCACTTAAATGGAAGTTTACCTTTGTACTTACTTGTGCCTCTATCCAATATTCTGACGAATTTGGATTTTTCTTCATCAGAGCATGAGCATGTACCTTATTTTTCTTCTATGCACGTTTCAGCCTTGAAGGCTGCCTCCCTTACATTTGACTTCCCCTTTGGAAGTCTCATCTCATAAGTCGTCAAGTTTCCAAGCAATTGTTTCATGTTCAAGGTTTCCTAGTCTTTTTTTTTCTTCTATGGAAGAAACCTTAGGGTTAAACCTGGATGGTAATATCTCAATAACTTTTGTACTATTACACATTCCTTAATGGTTTCTCCTAGAGCTATCATCTCATTCACAACTTCCGCAAATTTTAAGAAGAAACTAGCTACATCTCCATCTTCATTCATTTTTAAATTTTCAAACTGAGTTCTATAGGCTTGCAGCTTGGCCATTTTAACCTTTTTATCTCCCTCATGAATATTTTCTAATGTGTCCCAAATTTCTTTGGCAGTTTGACTCTGCATTACTTTGATAAATTTTGACTCACCTAGACCGTTCAAGAGAGAATTCATTGCTTTTTCATTAGCTGTGAATTCTTGTTTGGCTTCTTTCTCAATGTTTGTATCCTTTGGTGCATATTGTTCTAACACAGCAATCTAGACTTCTACACCAAGAGACATCAAATAGGCTTTCATTCCTATTTTCTAGAAGGAATAGTTTGTGCCAATAAACAATGGGGATTTATTTGTTGAACATCCTTCTAGGCTAGCCATTTTGGGGACCTATGACCTCCTTCCAGTTGTTAAAATGTTACTAAAGGAACTGGCTATGATACCAAGTGATGGAACCTTAGCTAAACTGAGAGGGGGGCAAATCAGTTTAGTACATTCATGGACATTAAAAAAATATTTTCATTCAACTCTTTTACACCATCATTTCATAATCAGCTTAATACATAATGAATCAACAAATTTAATGTGTGGACAATAAGTAATTAGGTAGATTAAAACATCACATCAACACATAATCATCGAGCACATAAATAGTAGATATAAGTGGAAACCCATAAGGGATAAAACCACATATTATTTTTGTTGTGATGAAAAGGCAAGCTCCAACTCCCTCCCACAACTGATTTTTTGTAGGCTCCAACCTACAGGAGGCTACTACCTCAAATTCTGCAAGCTACAACTTTCAAGGAAGCTCCAACTCCCATCTATTTTCTGCAGGCTACAACCCACATGAGGCTCCTACCTCAACCAACTCCAACTGGACATTTATCAAGCTACAACTTGAAACGGAAGCACCAACTCCCATGTATTTTTGCAAGCTACAAACTACATGAGGCTCCTACCTCAACCAACTCCAACTGGATATTTATCAAGTTACAACTTGAAAGAAGACTGCAATCCCCTCACTCAACATGAAACTAGAATGCTGATTTACTTGGATATCAGCTCTGTTATACTCCTTCTCCACTAATGCCTCTTCAGCCTTCATATCTTCTTCATATCATTTCCTAATGTGCACAACATTTCTATCAGCTCTCTTTGATTCTTCCACTCTCCAACCTTCTGCAAATCTCTTACATTCTTCCGCTCACATCCATTCTGCAGTTATCTGACTTTTTTTATCCATACTAATATTACATCTCTTATCAAGATAACTCCCTGACTATTTGCATTCTACAGTGAATACGAAGTGAACAGGTTTGACCCTATGCCTTCCACCCATTCTATTCCTCATTCTTCAGTTCAGGTTATCACATCATAAAAAAATCATTACTGCACTCATGGAGTTTTTCCTATGCCTACAGAGACTTGCCTTTGCATCACAAACAATATAAAATTAATCAATGAATTTACATTTACAGTTACAATAATATTTCAATTCAGCCCTTTCAGTTTCTCGCTATTCTATTCATTTTGTCTTCTCTGCCTGTTGTCCCTTTGTCTTCTCTGCTTGTTGTTATGTTTCAAAAGAGTGCAGCATAACTGTATTTTCCTAACTCGGCCCACTTTTCCTATTATATAGTAACTGCAATGTTCAACCTTCTATGCCTAGAGTTTTGCTTCTCTGCACGTTTGTCAGGTATCTCACCCGAGTCTACCTGCCCATAGTTTTGTTGAGCCCAACTTGACCCATGGTGCCTATCTCCTCATAGCCGCAACGTTCAGCTTTCTATGCTCTTCACTTTGTGTCGGGTCACTTACATGAGTATTTTCTTGCGTTCAGGCTTTCTTTTTTGTACACCCAAGTCAACTCTTCGTTCAACTTTACTTCTTTGTAAACAGTTGTGTCCATAGAGAACCCTGGATCTGAAATGTATTACAATGGAACTTCTGAATGAAATCACATTCGACCTCATTTATTGCATTTCGGCATTTTCAACATGGTTCTATGTTATATTCAAATATTCCATTCTTCGATGCGATTTCTTAACAAAAGGCATTACATTCGGATTTGAAATCTTTTAAACTTCAGCATTGACCTACATCACGTCCATCCTCTTTATCGCACTTCGGCTTTTCAGTGTGATTCTTAAGCGCTTATCCTCCTGAGATTAAATTTCAATATTCAATTGGGTCCCACATCTGGACTTCAATTCTTTAGTCTTTGACTTTGTAACTCCATCAAGTCCGCTCCTCGTATCGCATCTCGCACTTCAGCATTTTGACATGATTCTTGAGCGCTTATCCTCCTGAGCTTGTGATGTGTGATATGCAGTCCATGTCCACGTCATTGTGCCACATCATCGCCATGTCACTTCCACATCATTTCCACATCATCGCCACGTCACTGCCACGTCACCTCCATGTCACTGCGCATTTCATAATATTTGTGATTTTGCGATTTCGCAACCGCGGCGAAAACCCTATCGCACGTCACGCCTTTAAACATTTGTCGTAATGGTTCTCCTTATCTTATGCAATATGCGATATGCTTCGCATCGCAACTTAAATAACTTACAATGTCTTAACATGTAAATACAAAAGTTACCGATTGTGATGTGCGCCAATCTTCTTTTAGCCAATGCGACATAATACGGTGTGTGCATTCTCTCGCTGTCATTTCTGCGACTTGATCGCGACCGTCCATTTCTGCTTCACTTCGGTTTGCTGACTTGACCCGTGCATTCACGATTTTCTCCATTTTCTGACTTGACCCGTTGAACTGCACACGCCCTCGTGCACTGTTCTGGACGCAAAACAAGTCTGACTCTTAAGCTTTTCTGAATAGCACGACTCAACCCGCTCATTCATGAATCTGCCCACGTTCACGACTTGACCCACCTTGCTGCCTTTGCTGCCTTAACTGCCTTTTCTCTTTTGTTGCCTTTGCTCCTTTGCTGCCTTTTTTTCTTGATAAATATTATAATGTTGCTCCTATGTCTTTATTTTACTCTTTGTTTCTCCTCTACCTCTCTTTTATGCTTCTCCACTTAAATTTTTCCTTATTTGCCTTATTTCTCCTTTATACTCTAGCTGATCCTGATTTTTTCCTTTGTTCTCAATCATAATTCTGGTGTTGCTCCTTTCTTCTCCTTTGCCATCAATGACAGTATTTCCAACACTTAGGAGGTCATGGTTGTCCTTCCCCATAGTATTGTCCTCAAGAAGAGAAACTAAAGAGCAGCAGTTTGTGATGTGTAGAAAGGAAGAGAAGAGACTCATAACTTAGGAGGTCCTGGCTGTCCTTCCTCACACTTCTACTCCAACAACATTACCATTCCATAAAATCATAAATTGGAATTCAATAAACATTTCAAGAAATGTAAAAGGATGATTTTTAATTGTGATTCATAACTTGATAGAAAGAGGATTTAACTTAAATCCTTGATTTTCCTTTCATACACAAATTATATTTTAGACAAAAATCATCCAAAAATCATACATAAATCATAACACATCTAAGTAACTAAATCAAAAACTGAAACAAGAAATACTAAATCAAAACTATGCTAATGTATACAAAATTTAACCAAAGTGTACTTAGCTTGGTATGGGGGCCCGCCAACCTTGCCTTATACACCTAAATAATTATTCAGCTATAGCTAACTTAATAAAGAATCCACGGCATGAACAACAAATAGAACAATAGAAACTATTCTTCAAATTATCTCAAAAGTCTCCAATAGTCTTAATACCAAATTACACATATTACATATTTGAATGGTCCATAAAATTTGTTTAAATAGGAAAGTCATGAACAAACTTTTATATAATGGCTTTAAAAACCTTATCAATCCTAATCTATCCATACATGTCGAACTCGTCAAGTCTGGTTCAGAAAATCAGGAAAAATACCACAAAATAATAAATTTGCCCCTTTTTACTAGGGATTCCTAAATGACAGGTCAAGTTTGACCAATGTTGACCGGGACTATTTTTGCTCAGTTTGGCTAAACCAATACGTATTTCTCCATATGTGGTTCTCAAGCTTTCAAAATATGTGCTTAGATCTCGCCCAGGTGTCCTTCACATATGACTTTTGTTAGAAAATTACATATTACAGAGCAATGCAACACATAAAATATGTGGAAAACACAAGCACAGAAAACACATAAAACCAGAGAGACGCAGATATACGTGGTTCACCCAGTTTGGGCTACGTCCACCCTAAACAACCAGCCCTTCCTTTCTATTATCCAGCAAAATGAAGAGACACAACCTACAGCAGATCCGTTGTAATATCCTATGTTCTCTCTCACAATCTCCCTATATGTTTCTCTCTCTGAGAATACACATACCATCCACAGCCGCAATACAATACCCTCATACAAAGCAAGGGGTTACCTTCTAGGGCAACAAACCATAAACTAAAAATAACTTCTACCGTCAGATCATCTGCCTAGTGAACGGCCCAGATTGACTAGAAATTACTATACTTTTACAAGGCAATTTTACATCTATTTTTAGCTTCGGGGGCGCTTCCCCCGAAACCCCCCACCAGGGGGGGGGGCTCCATAAAGTCGTAGCCACCCCCCCAAGGCAACGTTTAATTTTAGGCAGCATAGGGGTCTAATGTTGTGATACAAAATAAACAAGATAATCAGGCTCCAGACCCAACAATCTCCCACTTGCAGACTGATTTTAGAAACTGCGCCACTGCTTCATTTGTTGGAAAATGACTCCTCTTTGGACCTAGATGTTTCTCATCTTCATTGTAATACTTGAAGACCAACTGAAACTGAGCATAATATCATTTTCTCCCTGGTTACAACTTTTGTTAGCATATCTGCAGGATTCTGGCTAGTGTGTATCTTTTCCAGCTTCAACTATCCATCTTCCAATACTAACCGTATGAAATGGTACTTGAGTTGTATGCGTTTAGTCCTGGAATGAAATGTTGAGTTCTTTGCAAGATGAATGGCACTTTGGCTATCACTATATAACGTGCCCATATCATGCTTCTTACCCAATTCATCCATAAACTTTTTTAACCAAATCATTTCTTTACTAGCCTCTATAGCAGCAACATACTCTGCTTCTGTTGTTGAAAGTGCAAGAACACTTTGGATTTTTGAAACCCAACTGACAGTTTTTCCACCTATAGTAAATACATACCCTGTAGTGCTCCTCCTGTTATCTCTGTCACTTGCCATATATGCATCAACATATCCCTGTAGAGAAATGTTTGAACCACCAAAGCATAATGCTTGATTTGTGGTACCTCACAAATATCTGAGAATCCATTTCACTGCCATCCAATGTTCTTTTCCTGGATTGTTCATGTACCTCCTTACAAATCCCACCACATGTGCAATACCAGGCCTTGTGTAGACCATTGCATACATTAAGCTTCCAACTGCTGATGCATATGGAACTTTAGACATATAATCCATTTCTTCTTGGGTCTTGGGGCACATCTCCTTACTAAGTTTGAAATGGCTAGAAAAAGGTGTACTAACTAGTTTTGCATTCTGCATATTAAATATTTTCAACACCTTTTGTGTGTACTCATTTTGAGACAGTGTTAATTTGTGATTTTTTGTGTCTCTAGTTATTCTCATACCAAGGATTTGTTTTGCAGCTCCCAAATCCTTCATTGCAAATGAATTTGTCAATTTTCTTTTGAGCACATTTATTTCTTGCATGTTAGACCCTGCAACAAGCATGTCATCTACATACCATAACAATATAATATAGCTGCCATCATTTTGCTTTTTTAGATAAACACAATGATCAGAGTGACATCTAGTATAACCTTGTTCAGACATAAACTTGTCAAATTTTAGATACCACTGCCTTGGAGCCTGTTTTAAGCCATACAAGCTCTTCTTTAACCTGCACACTAATTTTTCTTTCCCTTTGACCTCATATCCTTCTGGTTGCTTCATATAGATCTCTTCCTCCAAATCTCCATGGAGAAATGTTGTCTTTACATCTAACTGTTCAAGATGTAAATCTTCTACTGCTACAAGACTTAAAATAGTTCTGATTCAAGTCATCTTAACAACAGGAGAAAATATTTCATCAAAATCGATACCTTTCTTCTGTGCAAACTTCTTCACCACAAGTCTAGCTTTGTACGTTTATTTTCCTCCGTCTTCTTCTTTTAGCCTGTAAACCCATTTATTCTGCAATGTATTTTTACCTACAGGCAACTTGACTAAATCCCAAGTCTGGTTATGCATTAAGGATTCCATCTCTTCTTCCATGGCTAGCTCCCACTTCTTCCTGCTTTCAACCTGCACTGCTTCTTCATAACATTCGGGTTCACCAGAATTAGTGAAAAATAAATAATATAATGAATGAGAGTATCATTCAGGGGGTCTACTTATCCTAGTAGATCTTCTAACACCACTTTCAGGTGTTTTAGGTTCCTGTTGTTGTTGTGGTGGTTGTTGTTGTTGTGGTTGTTGATTATTATTATTTTCAGGCACTTTTACCTTTTCAGTGATCTCATCAAGAACTGTGTATTCTTCGTTTTCTTTTTCATGTTTCTTTTCCTGCAACTGATTCTTCTACAAGACCTTTTCATTGAATATTACATCTCTGCTCCTAATGATTTTGTGATTTTCATAATCATAAGCGATAACCAAAATCATTAACATCATATCCAATAAAGGTACATTTCTTTGATTTTGCCTCAATCTTTGTTCTATTTTCTTTATTAATATGGACAAAGGCCTCACAACCAAAAGGCTTTAAAAAAGATTAGTTTACCTTTTTACCTGTCCATGCTTCCTATGGAATACCGCCTGTTAGCCAGCTATAAATTCTGTCATATCAAGTGGTGGCTAAATGATTTTTGGACAGCCTTCAAGAAACAATTTCATTACTAAAAATTGTTGATGCTTAAAGTCTTTTAATAAAATCCTATCCTTTGGGTAATCGTCACTGCTTTTCCTCTTTTCAACTTAGAAGTTCTATTGTCATTACATGAAGAAAAACTGCTGCAAGTACCATTTTCCTTTCCCCCTTCTTCCAAAAACTAACCTCATTTTAACCCCCTTCCTCTCCCATGAAAAACCCTCATTTTCATGTTTCTCCCCTATCCCCTTCATCAAAATCCCTTTGATAAGGTTTTAAGACCTTTCCTTTGCCTTATCGAAACCCTCAAACTCCTTTAAATATCCTTGAAAATCCATAAAAATGCATTTCTCATATATGGTAGACTTAAGCCCCTTTGGGCTAAGTCTTTAAACCCTTACCCTTCATGCGCCCTGGTGCTGGGACCGAGCGCCAGCCCTCCAAGCACTTATCACATCACCCAATGTCGATTAGCCCTTCATCCATAACCCCCCAGTCATATGGCTTTCCATGTAACCCATGGCCCCGCAACCGGGCGCCTAACCATATTTTATATATATCCCGCCCCCGAAAATATTGAAACCTTATGTTATTTTGAAACTTTGGGTGTTTTATTATTTTCTAAGTTTTTCCGCTGGTCTGAAGTCCAAAGCACTCTCCACCGTCGATATGATCTGTAGATCAACGACGCGCAATCCATCGCCCCGGTGGTCTCCGCTAACCACTCACCTTTGCAAAACTACGCGGTATTCATCGCACCGCTTTTGAGCGCGCGGCGGTATTCTTCATTTTGCAGCGATTCCATACACCACTTGACGCATGGCCTGAGCACTGTTCACAAAACCATTGTCCTTCGCGCGTTAAATATCGGACATCAACCTGGCACGATATTGACATCCACCGTCCGATCTGAGGCCGCTCATCAGACAGTAATCGCTCACCGAAGAAGCCCGACTTTTAACCAGGATACGGCGTGGTCATTAAAGCATCTCAGCCATCGATCTGATCTGCATATCGATGGCCCACAATTCATCGCCCTAATTCCTTCGCTTTGACTTTTCGCCTCCGCTCCCGGCCGTCGATCTCTGCGCGATCGACGGCTCCGATTCAAATTCCTTTTCGCTCTCCTTTGACCTCCTCTAAATCGATCTCGACCGTTGGATGATGCCATCCAACGACCATGCTTCCTCCACGTGACTTCTAAAGCAGTAAACCTACACATGCATGGATTTTATAATATTTGTTCGTTTTTTGCAGGGTTTAATGGTTTTTTTTCGCTATGTCTGAAGAAATTTCAGAAGCAGAGGGTGATGATCCTCCAGCCTCTAATCCATCAAATAAAATCATCCACAGATTTCAAATTCATGTTTCATCAGTGATTCATGAGGCATTTATGCCATATCACCCTTGCGCAGCCCTGCACACCAGCAAAAAACACAGTAAATCAAGCACAGTTAGAAAAATATCAGTGAATCTTTTATGTTTTCTAATTCATTTGAAATAAAATCTTTGAGGAAATAGGGTGTTCCCCGAATCTTAGATTTCGTTTTAAAAAGTTGTTTTGAAATCATTATTTGCTTAAAGGTGTGATTTGTAGAATTTATGGTTAGCCCTGTCTACCAAATAGCTCTTTATTGTTCAAATTGTGCTTTCAAATTCCCTTTGTTTGAGAATTAAATTTCTCTTTCCAAATCATTGATGTCCATCTCATTCCAAAACCAAAGGATCCTGCAGCCAAGTTAGATTTTCCATTTGATATCCCATATCCATTAATGAGTGTGTTATGAACTCTTCTTGACTCCATTGCCCAATGAACCAGATGTTTCTCCACTCTATATATATTTCCTAGACCTATCATGTTCTGTTGTATCAATTCAACCAAACAAACAAACAAACACCTGCACTTAATAACTAGTCTAAAACCAATACTCAAAGCACACAAGATAAACCTTTGCAAACAAACATTTGAGAGATCCCTCTCTGAGAACAAGAGGACTAGATCCTGGAACTCTAAAGATTGGTTCTGATGTTGCCTTGTCTTTTGATTTGCCAAACTATCAAAACACGGGACACCAACATAATGGCGATCATGGTGGGACCTTCTGAGTTAGTGACAATCTAAGTACCCCTTAGGACTCCAGAAATCCCTTATTTTCAAAGACTATACAGTGATTATCAACCACCTCATCGCCACCAACATAATGGCAATCACGGTGGGACCTACTGAGAATACAGTGGTTTGAAAACACTTCTTAAAACTCTTTAGGCCCTTAGACTTGATAAAGAACACCCTCTGGACTTATCCCACCACTCACTCCAACATAATGGCGATCACGGTGGGACATTGAGTAAAATCTTCAAAACAAAACACTCACTGTCTAGTATAACATAAGTAACCTCCCTCAAGCACCACCAAGCAATGGTAATCATGATAGGACCTTTTGAATCAGTGACAAACTAAGTAACCCTTAGGATTTTCATAAAGCCTTATCAAACCTTGAAGGATTCAGTTACCAAGCCATAAGAGTGAACTATGTATGTTTTAACACCCTAGCTAAGTGTTAAGTCACATTTAGGACACTCTCATAACCTATAAGACCAGAATAACTCAGAAAAACCCAAAAAAAAATTTAGTTTGGCTTCACAAATAAGCATGGTGGTGGAACCATCCAATATCTTACCTTCATAAAAGCTAAAAATTTTCCACCTGGCAACTCCACTAGCCCTAGTAGGCCTATTACTCATCTAGGTTCCTAGATCTCTTTAGGACTGTGTTAACCAGCCTTGAAGAAATTTAGAAGCCTATTCCCTTACTAGATAAGACATCGTGAGAGGTAAAATTCCCAAAAACACTCCCTAAAACCTTAACCTCTCTCATTTTGGAAAAAACACTCTGGCTTCACATAGGATTAACACTAGATCCCATCCAGACCTGAATCCCCCTTTAATAGTTGACAATCTAGAAAGAATTTTGTGGAATACTTCTAAATCTGGAAAATCAGCTGCTAATAGGAGCCTCTTAAGAACAAACTCCCTCCCCGAAAACCTTATTGTCTTAGAGGATTCACTCTTTGATTTACATCATACACAGAACATCTTTAGAACTAGATCTCAAGGTGATTTAAGCAAGACTGACCTTAAATTTGTAGATTTGAAACAGAGCTTTAGTAGGGAAGCCTCACCTTCCACTCCTCCTGATTCCTAGCTTCTTCATCACTTTAGCCTTTTCCATAACAAATCTGCTCAAAATCAGTTTGCTGGCCCAAGTATTTCTTCCACTCCAATTCATACTACCACTGTGCAAAACACTCTTGTTCAGCCCACTTTCACTACTATAAATCCAGCCTTATTTCCAGCCATGGCAACATGGTATGCCCCATTAGTGTTACCACAACCTCTACTTCCCTTACCCAATGATTACCAATCCAAAATCCCTCACTTCACTGGAAAAGAGTCTACAACAGCCCAAAATCATGTAGATAGGATGGAAGATGCATTTGATTACATGGAGATAGAAGAAGAAACTGTGAAGATGAGGATCTTCGCCCAAAGTTTAGGAGGAGATGTAAAGAAATGGTTTAAAAACTTACCTCCTAACAACATAAATGATCTCCCTGCCTTGCATCAAACATTTATCAACAAATGGGAACTCAAAAGGAACCCTCTCCAAATAATAGCAGAGTATAGCAGCCTCAAGAGAAATAAAGGGGAGAGTGTCCATGATTACTCCACTAGGTTCAATAGCGTTTACAATGCTCTCCCACCTCACATGAAACCTCCTCAAGGCATGGCCTTGGTAAGGTATCCCGAAGGCCTTGATGCTGAAATGACTTATGAGTTAAGGGGGAGAGATTACTTAACCTTAGAAGATATGCAGAAAGGAGCTTTGAGTGTAGAAGCTAACATAATCAAGAAAACAAATAGGTTGAGATTAGAGAAGAGGGTAACTTATAATGATGACCTACTACCCTCAACCTCAGCTTCTGACACAAAAATTGACAACCTAGTGAAGGTGATGGAGAGGATGCTTGAAAAGATCAATTTGAATGAGAGACTGCCACCAAGAGAACCTCAAAATAACCAAAACAGAAATAGAAATCAGAATTATAGAAGAGAAAACAATCAAGACAAGAAAAAGGAAAGTGACCAACATATTAGACCTCCCTTCCAACAGAACTATGTAGATCAATATGAGGAAGATAGGGAGTTGGAAAGGTTGGAAGAATCTCATGTAAACTTGATTGGATCAGACAGTGGAGATGATGTTTTCCTCACTGAGGAAGAACAAGTTTTTTCCTCTTATGATCAAAATATAAACACCTATGAAGATTCTGATGACTATAGATTGGGTTTTGAAAATGCAATCATGGAGGTGCATAAACAATATGATCTTAGGAGCAAGGGGAGCATAGATAATTCAAAGGATAAGAACACTAATACTGCTATCAAAAACACAAAAACTCAGCCCAAAAAGACAGCAGAGAAAACCAACATTTTGGCCAAGAAACCTGACTTAAACAAAGACAAAAGTGTACAGCCAAATGTTGAACAGAGTACCCCTAGCACTTCAGCTAGTGGTCCTAATAAAACTGTCCCAATTACTAGTCCAAACAAGGTTCAGCAAATCAAAATTTCTGAAAAGAATTCAATTGAAAAAACAAATGTAAATATGAACAAGCCAATTGTTCCTTTCAGCCTTGAGGGAGAGATTGCTAGGATAAAAATTACCATTCCCCTAGCTGAACTAGTAACCCAAGAGGTGTACAAAAACCAAGTTTTGAAAGCTTTGAACCTAGGAAGTGATACTGACACTTTGAACTTGACAGATGACAAACCTGAGTTGTTGTTTGGTCCAGAAGTTGAAGGAAAATACCAAGAATGGGTTGTCCCTCCCTTCTATGTTAGCTTGAGCATACACGATAAAATTTTACACAATGCCATGTTAGATTCAGGAGCTTCACACAATCTAATGCCCAATATGGTAATGGAAATCTTAGGCTTAGAGATTACTAAACCATACAAAGATTTGTATTCCTTTGACTCAAGCAGAGTCAAATGTTTGGTTTTAATCAAAGATTTATGTGTTAATTTAGCTCAAATCCCTACTAAGAGTCTAGTAATGGATATAGTTGTAGTTGACATTCCCCCTAAGTATGGCATGCTCTTATCAAGATCATGGGGAGCCAAACTTCAGGGAAGCCTTCAAATGGACATGTCGTATGCCACCATCCCTGTTTTCAACCAAAACAGAAGACTATACAGGGAATCTCACATGAAGTACATGGTGAGCAACATAGACAAACCAAACAACGCTCCAATCTATTCTATTCAATCAAGTTTAGATTCCTTTATCTTATGTAACGAAGATGAAATCACCCAACCAGATAAGGAAAACATGTACCCAATCAGTTCACCAGAACAATCAAACCTTCCCTTCAATCAAATTCAAAACATTGACAATCAACAGCAACAAGAAACTGAAAATGAGGCAAATGTACTTTGGACAATAAACTTTGATGGATCCTGTAACAAAACAAGTGCAGGGGCAGGTGTTTGGATTCAAAATACGAATCAAAGTTTTTCATACAAATTGGATTTCCCATGCACTAACAATATCGTTGAGTATGAAGCCCTTCTCCTAGGCTTACAATTGCTTAAACAGTTAGAAGCCCAAAAGATATCCATCCTAGGGGATTCTGAACTTATCATAAAACAAATCAAAGGAGAATACTCAGCTAGAAATCCAAGGCTTAGGGAATATCGGAACGTTGCCCTTGATTTATTGAAAACCTTCGAAAAATATGAACTCATTTTCATCCCTAGAGCATTGAATCATCTAGAAAATGAACTCGCCTTCAATGCCAGCAACTGCCAAATACCTGAGATAAATGAACAACTCCATGTAAAGGTAAAACACAGGCCCGTTGTGCCTGATAACGAAGATCACTGGCAAGTGTTTGATTCTGACAAACACATAGATGATTTCTTGAAATCAGAAAATGATTTCAGCATACCAATATCAGAAACCAGCCATAAAGAAAATTGTTTGTATATTGAACAAATCCCAGAAGTTGAAATGACATATTCTACTGATATAAATCATTATGAAAATCCTTTCGAAACAGAGACAATTGACAACATAAACCAAGAAGACTTGGAAGTTTTACTATGCAAAAATGATAAAATTCCAAGAGGTCTAGCACCTTTAGAACACCTTTTTGATTTTAATGATGTCGCCAAAGAACCAAGAATGGAACCTGTGGAAACTAATGTAGAAGAGCATTACATAGGCGGTCTAGCAGAACCCAAGATGATTAAACTGTCTAGCACTCTCCCAGCTCACATAAAATTGCAGTATGTAGAGTTGTTCAAAGAGTTTAAAGATGTTTTTTCTTGGGGATACAAAGACCTGAAATCGTATGATACTAGCATCATCCAGCATAAAATCCCTTTGAAGGAAAATCAAAAGCCTTTTAAACAAAAACTAAGGAGAATAAACCTTGTTTTATTACCTTTAGTTAAGGCATAAATTGAAAAAATGCATGATGTTGGGATCATAGTACCCATTAGATTTTCAGAGTGGGTATCAAACTTAGTTTCTGTTAGAAAGAAAACAGGGGAAATCAGGCTCTGTATTGACTTCAGAAATTTAAACAGAGCCTCTTTAAAAGACAACTACCCCTTACCCAAGATGGACCATATACTTCAAAAGTTATTTGGGTCAAGAAGGATATCCCTCTTAGATGGGTTCTCAGGTTACAACCAGGTGTTAGTGCTCCCAAGTGATCAAATCAAAACTGATTTTACCACACCTTGGGGCACCTTTATGTACGTCAAAATGCCTTTCGAATTAATGAATGCAGGGGCCACCTTCCAAAGGGCCATGGACATAGCCTTTTCTGAAGACATTGGCTATTTTATAATCATTTACCTTGATGACATAACTGTTTTCTCAAAAACTGATGAAGAACATTTGATTCACCTAAGAAAATTTTTTGAGAAGTGTAGAAAATTTGGCTTGTCATTGAATCCCAAGAAGACACTCTTTGGTCTCCAAGAAGGTAAACTTCTTGGCCATGTAATTTCGAAATAGGGAATCAAAACAGACCCGACTTGGATAGATGGCATATTGCAGATCAACCATCCAAGAAGCCTCAAAGAGTTGCAATCTTTCATCGGAAAGATTAATTTTCTAAGGAGGTTTATTCCTAATCTTGCTGAGCTATTAAAAAACATTACAAACATGCTTAAGAAATATGTCGGTGTAAAATGGACTTTACCAGCTAAATAATCATTCGAACTGGTCAAACAAGCTCTTACTCAAACACCAGTCCTGATTAGCCCAGATTTCACCAAAGACTTTTATATCTTTTTTTTTTGCATCTGAACATACAATAGTTGTAGTTCTACTTCAAAAGAATGATTTGGGGCAGGAACAACCAATATCCTTCTTTAGTAGGGCCTTAAGAGACGCTCCTCTCAAATATAACATCATGGAGAAGCAAGCCTTAGCATTACTGAAAGCTTTGAAATACTTTAGGGTCTATATTTTACATTCTCACATAATTGATTTTGTTCCACATACTGTTGTCAAGGACATTCTAAGTCAAGACCCTAATGGTAAAAGGGGAAAATGGATTGCAACTATTCTTGAATATGACTTAGAAATCAGGCCCACCAAACTAGTTAAAGGGCAAGGATTAGCAAAACTTATGGTTGAGTCTAACTTCCAAGCACTAGACATGAATATGGTAGATGTGTTGGAAGAAATAGAAGAATCTACTGCTCCTTTTATTGAAGAAACATTTTTGAATTCTCCTTGGTATGCTGACATTATTTATGTGCTTTTATATTTAAATGCCCCTCCTTCTTTGTCTAAAACTAAAGCTAGATTTTTGAAACAAAAGGCTTTGAGTTTTTGCATCTTAGATGGGGTGTTATATTGGAAAAATGTTGTTGGAATTTTGCTTAAATGTTTACTTGAAGATGATGCAGGGAAAATCATGCATGAGTTGCATGACGGAGAATGTGGAGGACACCTCTACTGGAAGGCCACAACAAACAAAATTCTTAGATCAGGTTACTATTGGCCTACCCTTTTCCCAGACACTCAGAAGTTGGTCATGTCTTGCCATAAGTGTCAAATATTTGATGGCAAAAGAAAACTTCTTCCCTTACCCCTACATCCTATCAGAGTTGAGGCACCTTTTCAACAATGGGGTTTAGACTTCATTGGGGAAATTCATCCATCCTCCTCAGCTCAACATAAGTGGATCCTCACAGCCACTGACTTCTTTACCAAGTGGATAGAAGCTATACCCTCCAGGAATGCTAATGACTCTGTCATTATCAAGTTTATTGAAACAAATATTCTATCCAGATTTGGTTGCCCCAGAAAAATCATAACAGACAATGATGCTGCTTTTAAATCTAAAAATATGGTTGATTTCTGTTACAAATACCACATAACCTTGGGCCATTCCACTACTTACTATCCCCAAGGAAATGGATTAGCTGAATCCTCCAACAAGAGTCTCATCAATATCATCAAAAAACTGTTGGCACAAAATCAAAAATCATGGCACAGTAAACTGGTTCATGCCTTATGGGCTGATAGGTTAACTATAAAGAAATCAATAAATATTTCCCCCTATCAGTTAGTTTATGGCATGGATGCAATCTTTCCCACCTCATTAGGACTGCCAGTCATGAAGCTCCTTCAAGAAGCACAGGTTGAAGAGAATGATATGTAGAGGAGAATCAATCAAACCATCCATTTGTAGCAGACCAGAGAAGAGGTTTATGAAAGAACTCAGTTAGTCCAAGAAAATATGAAGAAGCTATTTGATAAAAGGACTAAGGTAGAAAATTTCCAAGTTGGAAATGTTGTTCTTAAATGGGATTCAAGGAGAGAAGAGAAGGGAAAACATGGCAAGTTTGAGAACTTGTGGAAAGGCCCCTATATTGTTCATGCTGAAAGGGGTCACAATGCATTTTTCTTGAAAGAATTGAATGGAGAAGATCTGTATGGAGGTCTTGTCAATGGCATAATGCTCAAGCATTACTTCTGCCAAGAATCATAAGTTTCAAAGCATTCTATTTTGTCATTGTAAATATCATATTCTAAACATTGCATTCAAAGTTATGAAATTCAAAAACACAAAAACAAAGAAAAGAAAGAAAAGAGGGAAAATTGTGAAAACAAGAAAGGTATAGCCCCATACCAAAAAATAGAAACAAATCTGAAAGTGTGCAAGCTCAAATGCCACTCCTGAAAAACACACTTCTAGTTAGTCAAACAGTTTAATATTGACTAATTAGCTTTAAATTTTCTACTGATAGGATAGTGAATTCGATTTGCCAAACTGTTTAATCTTGGCTTATCAGTAGATATTTTAGAATAGAAATTAAAGGTTCAAACATGCTCAAAATCTGAACCTAAGTCTCTAAAAGAAAGTGACTCAAATATGTGTCAAATTCTGAGTCAAGAAAGATGTAAAGCTGGTTCCCATTAGCTCAAAATCTGAACCAGAGGACAAGCAAAGACAGCTCAAACAAAGATCAAAACAGAGCTGTAAAGAAGAGGAAGGAAATGCTTTCAAATTTCAGACCTCAAGCCTTCCATTTTATTTTAAATTTTGTGCAAAATAATGTCTATGTGCAATTTGTCCTTATGCCATAGACCAGCATCAAGTTAGATTGTTCAATCCTGACTTGAGTGCTTTTAAATTTTTGTTGTACAAATTAGAGAATAAAGTCTGTTGGACAGTTTAATCCCAACAGAAGGTAGATTAGGTAGAGAATCATATGGGCTCAACTTCTTAATTTGAGTCCATGGAGGAATAAGGAGTAGAAATAGATTAGTTTTCTTGTTTTCAAAATAATAAAATGTTGTAAAAGAATTTGCTAATCCAAGTGCACTCTACAAGAAGAAAAAATGTTAGACCAGTAGGATTGGGTAGGTAGAAAGGTTGTATCGATGAGGTTCCATTGTTGATCCATGAATGCTAATATGTTTCAAAACAAGAGAAGATCATCCACAGAAAGAAAGGCGGCCCAATGGATAAGGCAACTGACCAACCTCCCAGAGAATCCAAGTCTGAAATTCTTGATGCCTTCAAGAAGGCACCATCCCCAAGTGGAACCACTGTTAGCCACCTATAAATTCTGTCATATCAAGTGGTGGTTAAATGATTTTTGGACATCCTTCAAGAAACAATTTCATTACTAAAAATTGTTGATGTTTAAAATATTTTAATAAAATCCTATCCTTTAGGTAATCGTCACTGCTTTTCCTCTTTTCAACTCAGAAGTTCTATTGTCATTACATGAAGAAAAACTGCTACAAGTACCATTTTCCTTTCCCCCTTCTTCCAAAAACTAACCTCATTTTAACCCCCTTCCTCTCCCATGAAAAACCCTCATTTTCATGTTTCTCCCCTGTCCCCTTCATCAAAATCCCTTTGAAAAGGTTTTAAGACCTTTCCTTTGCCTTATCGAAGCCCTCAAACTCTTTTAAAAATCCTTGAAAATCCATAAAAATGCATTTCTCATATATGGTAGACTTAAGCCCCTTTGGGCTAAGTCTTTAAACCCTTACCCTTCATGCGCCCTGGTGCTGGGACCGAGCGCTAGCCCTCCAAGCGCTTATCGCATCACCCAATTACAATTACCCCTTCATCCGTAACCCCCCAGTCATATGACTTTCCATGTAACCCATGGCCCCGCAGCCGGGCGCCTAACCATATTTTATATATATCCCGCCCCCGAAAATATTTAAACCTTATGTTATTTTGAAACTTTGGGCATTTTATTATTTTCTAAGGTTTTCCGCTGGTCCGAAGTTCAAAGCACTCTCCACCGTTGATCTGATCTGCAGATCGACAGCGCGCAATCCATCGCCCCGGTGGTCCCCGCTAACCACTCACCGTTGCAAAAATACGCGGTATTCATCGCACCGCTTTTGATCGCGCGGCGGTATTTTTCATTTTGCAGAAATTCCATACACCGCTTGATGCGTGGCCTAAGCAATTTTCACAAAACCGCCATCCATCGCGCATTAAAGATCATACGTGGACCCAGCGCGATATTGACGTCCACCGTCCGATCTGAGGCCGCTCATTGGACGGTGATCTCTCACTGAAGAAGCCTGACGGTTAACCAGGATATGGCGCGGTCATTAAAGCATCTTCGTCGTCGATCTGATCTACAAATCGACGGCCCACAATTCATTGCCCTGATTCCTCCGCTCCCGGCCATCGATCTCTGCGCGATCAATGGCTCCGATTCAAAATCATTTTCGCTCTCCTCTGACCTCCTCTAAATCGATCTCGACCGTTGGATGATGCCATCCAACGGCCATGCTTCCTCCACGTGCCTTCTGAAGCAGTAAACCTACACATGCATGGATTTTATAATATTTTTTTCATTTTTTGCAAGGTTTAATGGTTTTTTTGCTATGTCTGAAGAAATTTCAGAAGCAGAGGGTGACAATCCTCCAGCCTCTGATCCATCAAAGAAAATCATCCACAGATTTCAAATTCACATTTCATCAGTGATTCATGAGGCATTGATGCCATATCACCCCTGCGTAGCCCTGCACACCACAAAAAACACAGTAAATCAAGCACAGTCAGAAAAATATCAGTGAATCTTTTATGTTTTCTAAGTCATTTGAAATAAAATATTTGAGGAAATAGGGTGTTCCCCGAATCTTAGATTTCATTTTAAAAAGTTGTTTTGAAATCATTATTTGCTTAAAGGTGTGACTTGTAGAATTTATGGTTAGCCCTGTCTACCAAATAGCTCTTTATTTTTCAAATTGTGCTTTCAAATTCCCTTTGTTTGAGCATTAAATTTCTCTTTCCAAATCATTGATGTCCATCTCATTCCAAAACCAAAGGATCCTGCGGCCAAGTTAGATTTTCCCTCTGATATCCCATGTCCATTGATGAGTGTATTATGACCTCTTCTTGACTCCATTGCCCAATGAACCAGATGTTTCTCCACTCTATATATCTTTCCTAGACCTTTCATGTTCTGTTGTATCAATTCAACCAAACAAACAAACAAACACCTGCACTTAACAACTATTCTAAAACCAATACTCAAAGCACACAAGATAAACCTTTGCAAACAAACATTTGAGAGATCCCTCTCTGAGAACAGGAGGACTAGATCCTGGAACTCTAAAGATTGGTTCTGATGTTGCCTTGTCTTTTGATTTTCCAAACTATCAAAACACGAGACACCAACACCGCCATCCAAGGTGTTGGGGTTCCCATGTTTTGGCCAGATTGGCAAGACCAAAAGATGAGACAACATCAGAACCACTTTGGGGCCCTAGGATCTAGCCCTCCTGGACCCGGAGAGGGATCTCTCCAAATAGAGCAAAGAATGATATATCTTTGAAGCTCAGAATGAGATGTTAGGCTAGTTATGAAGCACGGAAAGGGGGGTTTTAAATGATTTGGTTGAAGGGTTGCTGGGTTGGTCAGGAGATCATAGACTGGGAAAGTAATGAGAGAAAGGAAACAAAACAGCAGGAGGCTTCAGCAAAGATGATAGGCCAAGACAGTGCCATCCATTGGGCTATGGAGTCATGATAGGAAAATTACTTGCATCCACTAGCCAAGGCTTCCAAAGGGCAAGTCATCTAATACTAAAGGATCTTTTAGATTAGATGGTGGGATGGAACATTAAGGAGAGAAGGTGAAAGAAGGAAAGACAACCAAATTTCTGTCTATAGATCAGGTCAGAGGTCATTTAACTCCAGACCTGCTTGGACATACTCTAAGGCAGCTCTCAAAAAGACAAAGGGGCTGCTTTTAGATCAGACCAGAGGTCATTTAACTCCAGATCTGCTTTAGCAACTCCAAGGGAAAAAACAGAGATAGATTTGACAAGAAGCATCTAAGAGGCAAACCCCCAAGTTCATACATCATCCAGCAGGCAATAACATCCGCTGCACTGGTTAAACCCGTGAACCCACTCTTAGACAGCACCTAAGAACAGCTTCAACCAATTCATACATCAGCCAGCAGGCAATAACATCCGCTGCGCTGGTTAAATCAACTGAAACCAGCTCTTAGATAACACATATAGTAGAAAACATAAAGGCAGGGAGAGCAGACAACATAGGGCACCTAACAAGGGTGAATCCTGTACCATTATTCTGATGCCTACCAGAAGAACGTGAAACAATGTGAAAATGTAATAAACAGAGTTAAGAAACACATCACCAATAGTAATAGACCAGGATCCTGTGAAATGTGCTTTGATTAATTGATGCAAAACTAGTCATGTACAATATGGCTCAATGGCTAATACAGTCCCAACTTCTCCTCCCAGCCTATTACATACAACTACTCTGCTATTCCCTCCCAAGACTGTTCTAACAGTCGGAATGAATCCCACTAACAGCAGATGCCCAGCAAGGCAACAACAACCTTTTCAATTCGTTCTCAGGGATTTTATATATGAGAAGAGGAAGACACAGAAGTAGAATATACAATAAATGAATCTCATTAATACAGTAAGGCGGAAGTGTTCACGCCCATACTACTTAATGGCAGAAAGCAGCGCTGTATGTACTCTGTAGGCCGGCTAGGGAAGCCTCTGTCAGGCCGATTAACCTCGGATATTTGTTTAGAGTCCTTCTGGCTGTCTGGAGCTCTGTGTTGCCATGTTGAAATAAATGAACTGGATGGAAAACTGCAAGTTCCCCCATGCTTCTTTAATGCTGCTTGACCGTCCCTTGAGAAGTTCTGTCAGTGCAATTTACTGCTTATGGGCTCGAGGAAGCATGGAGATTGCTGTAGGAAGGTGTACGTCTGGAGTAAACGCACTCTGCTGTTAGGTGGCGCAGTTATGACTTGCTGGTGCTCTCTTAGTCTTCAAACTGTGCTTCAATCCTTTGAATGCGGGATTAGCGCTTCAAATATCCAATTACAGGCCCAAATCCCTTCTAATCCGGTCTCTGCTGTCTCGTTTGGCCGCTGAATTGGCCTGTCTGTACTATCTGCACACTTAAAATATACCTGTTTAAAGCTTGGGCAATGGTGGCGGAGGAAATGCAGTGAAGGCGAAGGAACGGTGGCAGAATAGTGGAGAATCCATGGAAACAGCGGAGAGGAGCGGAGAAATGAACGTACAATGTGAAAAACCAAAGTTTAGCGTTCGGGCGAATTACACAGGAAAACACCAAAAAACAATGAACGGATGAATGGAGTGGGACCCAGCGGAGGCGGAGGGCGAATAAACGCGAACCGTCAGATCTTGGAGGAAAGGACGGCAGAGATCTAATCGCACAATCGCAATCGGGGGTCAGACGAAGCGGTTTGCGATTGCGATCGGAGAGGGGCTTGCGATTGAGCGCTGACCGTTGATCTGCGCGAGGGATGGACGATCAGGATTGAATCGGAGCATCGGGAGAAGGACTTGCGATCAGCGATCGGGCGGGGGTGCGATTGAGCACTGACCGTCGGATCGCAGGAGAATGGACGCCTGCGATTAAATCGGGAGACGGAGGGAAGCACTTGCGATTGACGATAGGGAGGGATTTGCGATTGAGCGCTGACCGTCGATCTGGGAGGAAACGGACGGCGGAGATTTAATCGCGGGAGAGACGGGAGAACATGCGATCAGCGATCGGGCGGGGGTGCGATTGAGCGCAGACCGTCCGATCAGCCGACAAATCAACGGTTGGGACAACAATCGGAGGGGCAGGTGCGATGGAGCGATGACCGTCGGATCTGCGAGAGAATGGGCAGTCCGGATTAAATCGGAGCATCGCAATCGGGAGGCACACATTGAGCGTTGCGATTGCGATCGGGGGGAGCAATGCGATTGAGCGATGACCGTTAGATCTGAAGGCCAGATCAACGGCTCAGATGCAATCAGAGGGACAGTTCGATCGGAGGATCGGGAGTTGCGATTGTGATCGGACAAGGGTTGCGATTGGCGGACAACCGTCAGATCTAAGCGGATCAACGGTCCAGATCGGAGCGGGGACTTATGTGTTTAGAACAATCGCATCGGGGGGTTTCGGCTGTAACAAAAGAAATGCACCCGCCGATGCTCCGATTGCGATAAGCACCGGGGACTTAAGCACTTGGTCCTGGCGCGGGGTCATATGTGGGGAAGTGGTTAGAAGGGGCTAGCAGAAAGGGGCTAGGCCTATAATAAGGTCGGGAAGTGGGTTTTTTAGCCCATTTTAAGGGATTTTAAGGGGTTTGAGGGGAACGATAGAGGGGAAAAAAGGCCAACAAAGGTTGGGGGAGGAAATTAAAGAGGATTTTTGGGGGGATTTGAGGAGTAAATGGGGAAATAGAAGGGGAAATAAAGGGAGAGAAAATGAAGGCTTTGGGGGATGAAATAAGAGGGAAAAAGGGGCCCTTGGGCATTTCTTCACATAGCAGAGAGGCTTTATAAGGGGAATCAGCAGAGGGGATTTGATCAAAGGATAAAAGGCACATAGAGGCTTCAAAGAGACTGTGTTTTCAGGGGAAAAGCATTCCTTGAAGACTCAA
Organism: Pinus albicaulis; assembly: GCA_034641835.2. Taxonomy (NCBI): domain Eukaryota; kingdom Viridiplantae; phylum Streptophyta; class Pinopsida; order Pinales; family Pinaceae; genus Pinus; species Pinus albicaulis. The sequence continues at coordinate 951,805,364 of CM076570.1, forward strand.
CAACCATTTAGCCCCCTATTTGCTTGTCAAAAAATTTCATAGGGGGGCTAACACAAGGAACTTGAAGGCCCTCTGTTTATTAGATAAACAATAGTATCTACAGCATCTGCCCAAAATTGTAAAGGAAATCTTGCATGCAATCTCATGCACCTTGCATGCTCCATGATTGTTCTGTTCATCCTTTCTGACACACCATTTTCTTATGGTGTTCTTGGAATTGTCTTCTCTCTACGAATTCCATGCTCTGAACATTACCTGTCAAACTCTTTGTTGCAATATTCACCTCCATTATCTGATCTAAGACACTTCAACTTCTTTCCTGTCTGAATCTCAACCAAAGCTTCCCATTTCTTGAAAGTATCAAATACATCAAATTTATTCTGAATATAATAAATCCAAGTTTTTCTAATTGTATCATCAATAAAAGTAACATAATAACAAGAGCCACTGAGAGATAATACCTGAGCAGGTCCCCATACATCTGTATGCACAAGCTCTAATTTTTCGCTCTTATTTTCTTTCCCAACTCTGAGAAATCTGACTCTCTTTTGTTTTCCATAAATGCAATTCTCACAAAAATCCAAATCAATATTCTTCAAACCCGGCAACAAATTTCTTGAGTGAAAAATCTTCATCCCCTTCTCACTCATGTGTCTGAGCCTATGATGCCATAATGTTGCATCTGCTCCTTTGGAAGTTAAAGCAATAATAGAGTTATAAATACCATTGCTTAAATACAATGTACCAACCTTTTCGCCTTTTTCTATTACCAAAGATCCTTTGGTGACCTTCCATGTTTTATCTATGAAAGTTGTCACACAACCTTCACCACCTAACTGCCTTGTTAAAATCAGATTTTTCTTTAGATATGGAGCATGCCTTACTTCCTTTAATAGCCATTGGTTTCCATTCTATTGTTTTACAAGAACCTTACCCATTCCAAGAATTTTACAGGGTTCATCATCACCCAAACGGACTTGTCCAAAATCTCCTTAAACATAGTCATGAAAATATTTCTTATCAGGCGTGGCATGGAATGAGGCCCCTGAATCTACAACCCAAGAATTAGTAACATTTTCGAAAGAAAGAATCAAAGCATATTGTAACACATCACCTGTCATATTTGCTTCATGATTGTTTTCTTGATGTGTGTCTTCTTCTTTTCGCTTCCGAGATCTACAGTCTTTCTTTAGGTGTCTTTTCTTTCCGCATTTCCAGCACATTATCCCCGATCTAGACTTGGATCTGCCTTTCCTTGATTTACTGTGATATCCTGAGATCTTTCCTCTTTCCATTCTTCTTCCCCTGGACTCTGCACTCAAATCATTACTCGATGTCTCAACGAAGCTTTTCTATCGCATTTCCTCGCTAAGGATAGCACCGACAACATCGTCAAACTTTAAAGTACTAGATCCAGAGACAGAGTTACTAATGGCCATAACTAAACCGTTCCAACTTTCTGGCAATGAGCACAAAAATAACAGAGCTCTAACTTCATCATCAAAGTTTACCCCTACAAAACTTAACTGACTGGTAACTGTATTAAAATCATTTAAATGGTCTACAACAGATCCACCTTCTGACATCTTCATAAGAAATACCTTGTTTGAGGCCGAGGGTTTTTCATATAGTTTCGCCAATGCCTTAATCAAACCCTCTGTTGTTGTTTCCTTAGAAATATTGAAGGCTACTGATGCTGTGAGGCACAAACGTACTGTTCCGAGTGCCTTTCTATCGAGAATATCCCATTCTGCGTCTGTCATAGCGATCGGCTTCTTCTTTTTTTCCGCTCAGTGGTAGGTACAGATCTTTCTGATACATATAATCTTCCATAGCAGGAAGTTTTGGTTGTTAAATTTCTCGACCCTAAACTTACCATCTTCCACCATTGCTCCCACTCGAACAAGGACCCTTCTTTCCTGCGAGTTTATCATCCAAATTGACCTTCGGCTCTGATACTAGTTGTTAGAAAATTATATATTATAGAGAAATGAAACACATAAAATATGCAAAAAACACAAGCATAAAAAACACATAAAACTAGAGATACATAGATATACGTGGTTCACCCAGTTTGGGCTACATCCACCCTGAACAACAAGTCCTTCCTTTAATTATCTAGCAAAAATGAAGAGACACAACCTACAACAGATCCGTTGTAATATCCTTTGTTCTCTCCCACAGTATCCCTATCTGTGTCTCGCTCCGAGAATACATATACAATACATAGCCGCAATACAATACCCTCATACAAGCGAGGGGTTGCTTTCTAGGGAAAAAACCCTAAACTAAACATAACTTCTACCGTTAGATCATCCGCCTAATGAATAGCCCAGATTGACTAGAAATTACTATACTTTTACAAGGCGATTTTACATATGTTTTTAGCTTTAGGGGCGCTGCCCTTGAAACCCCCCACCATGGGGGGCTCCATAAAGCACAATCACCCCCTCCTAGACCCCCTAGGCAACATATAATTTCGGGCGGCGTTGCCACCCCATTAAGGTACAGGGGTCCAACGCTGTGATACAAAAAGATAATCAGGCTCCACAACCAACAACTTTAATGGAGCTATTACGGGAATTTTTAATGCAATCCAAAATTACTCTTAAAACCCAATTTTTACAAAAATTTCTAAAAATTGAAAAACTTAATTTAGTTACCTGAATATGTAAAATAGGACTAAAATGAGGCATATATAGGTGAAATAGGATGGAATATGGTGGTAAATAAATGGATTTAGGATAGATAAAAATGACCAAAATTGAGGAACAACAGCTCCCTCTTGCTGATGTTCAATCATGTCCTCATGCTTGCCTCCTACGTTTGGATCTCCTGAGTGACGATGCCCCTGTTGTTCCTGACCCTGTAGCTTCTTCCTATGAAGCCTAAAGGATAATTTCAATACCCTCATATTTCCATTCTTTGTAGATGTCAGTCTTCACTTTTTTCTTCTCAGATTCGTACTGCCATGACTTTTTCTCCTTTAGCCATCTGTAGGTTTGTTTGGAGATGAGGATATTTTGATTCTCAAGCTTTTTAATTTGCTTGCTCAATTTATTTATTTTCCTTGGTTATGTTGTTGTTATTTTATTTATACATTTTCTTCTCTTTTTTCAAATGTTTCTCCATGATTTCTCTATCCTCCAACTCACTTGTTAGTTCTGCTATTTTATTAAGATATTCTTCATTGTCCAGCTCTTTAGATTATTCCCCGATCTCTTTGGCATATGAGTGAGATGAGGTAGCTCCTACCCAAGAATTCCCAAAATAGGAGTCTTTCTCTATGGGCTCTTCCTAGACTTCCTTCTCCATTCTCTGTATAATTTCTTCAATCTGCTTTGATGTTGGTGGAGGCTTAGTTTCAACAATTTAAATTTCTAGACATTTTTCTTTGTTGCTTGGTTCCTCTTGTGATTTTCTCTTAGGCTTCCTAGGAATGGACAAAAAGGATTTCTCATTTTCTATCATAATATCATCTTGCTTCTTCTTCAATCTTGTCTTAGGATACAAAGGGGAATTCATGATACTTCTTGTTATATCAACTGCTCAAACTTCTCCTCATTCCCTGTTGTTTGTTCTTCAAAACGATGCTTAGCCAAAAAATCCTTCCAAAGCAATCCCTTATTCCTTACCTGATACTCCACAAGTATCTTGATTAGCCCATGATGATAGATATTCGCTTTTGTTTTGTTCTTGACATTCTCTATCATTTTGGTTATGATTTTAAAAAGTAGGGTAAGTTGATTTTACAATCTCCCTTCATATGTTGAAGCAATTTGATATGATAAAGGTATATCACACTGTACCGATTATCATAGGTGAAGTACTTCTGGATAATCAAAACCAACTCTGACCAAGGCTCTATGAGCCAATCTCTTGGAATCCCTCTTGTTCTATTGAAGGACCCCTCTCTTTGTTTCTCCAGGAAAAAGTTCCATCCCTTCTCCTTAAAATGCATACCTTTGTGATACGTTTCTCTTATCAAAGTAAGGTCCAATGCTTGAGAAAGAAAGGTTGGGTTCACTGGTAAAGAAAGTTCAGCAACTTTGGTTTGTCCATGTTCAAAATTCTCTATGAACTCCTGTATGATTTTATCATTGTGACCATTGAACTTTTTAGGAAACTCTGGTAACCTTGCCTGGTATTTCTCTATTGTATCCTTACTCCATTTTTCTATCTTGAAATATTTAGGTTCAGTGTTGGTTGCCATTTTCATCTGATTTGTGTACCAATTTACATGGCCTTGTCCAGTAAATAACCTCATCATGAATATAATAAGAAATATGTGTGTGTGTGTGTGTGTGTGTGTGTCCTTCTCATTCATGGAATATTTGGATAAAAATCGCGATGAATGTACTTACCAGACCTCTGTAGCTTTGAGAAAAAAAATGATATTACTTCTTCTGCTTTTAGATCTTCGATTTCTCTGTTTCTTACGGCAAATGGTATTAAAAAAAAATCATCTGGGTAAAAAAAAACTCTCATTATGTGAAAAACCATGTAAAAGCATCTTTACCACAAAAATCTCTCACTGTTTGCAAAATTGCCCATAAAAATTGATGAAAAACATTCTTTGTTTGCAAAATTTCTCTGTTCACTGTGTATACAAAAGGATGCTCACTCTGTTTTTTTATGTGCAAAATTTGGGAAAACTGTGTTTAAAAATGTATGAGGAAATCGTTTTTGGAATGATACCTAAGTTGCAGATGACTATCGAAACCTTGTAGAGATTTAAGGTTTGTTTTCTCCTGTGTAACCATATATTCTTAGTTAAACTCTCTGTCTCCAGCAATTCAAAAATCGTTGTTCTATAGGTTGCACATCCTTTTAGGGTGATAGAGCACTGCTAATCTAGGGCTGAAGTCGTGTTTCACTCAAAGTTTGACACACTTGAAAAATAACTGAATTTGAACCCTATTCTAGAGAATAACTCAATCTTAGAAATCTTTTAACTGTTGAGAAGAACCCAAGATCTACTCTTACCTTATCACCACACAATCTATGGGATTCGATGGAGAATATTCCTGCTCAGAGCGAAGGAAACCTTGGGTTTGTTCTCTACTATTTCTTCATCTTCTAAGCACAATGCTCCTCCTGATTTCTCCACGCAATTCTTCGTGCTACCTCTTGATTATTTTAATATACTATGCATGCTTTCTTGATTATGCATTATGCTTGTTCATTATGCATTTTTAGATCCATTACACTTGCATTGCATGTTGCATATCCATTATTATGCCTTTATCATTGCATACTTGCCCTCTTATCTTCACCATTTATATATATTTATGTATTGATTTTTTTTGAAATGACCATAATCTTGGGTCATTTCAAATCAAATTCTTTTTGAAATAAGATGTTGAGTATAGTTCTAATGATACTAACTCTCTTTGTTCTTGTTTTGTAGGCATATGAAACTAATCCTTCTTGTTTTGTAGGCAATTTTCCATGAAGCAAAAAAAAAAATAATAATAATAATTGGCCTGGCAAAAAGGATATGTGGCAAAAAGTTTTGGTCAAAAATGCAAATGAATGTGGTTGAGTGAATGATGAATTGATGAATGTAAGGTTATAATAATGTTAATGAATTTTATAAGGTGTAAGAGGTAAATGTATATAATGTAGGGTGATGTAGGATACAGGGTAATGTAGGATAATGTAGGATGATATATACATGAATAGATGGGTATTGCATATTCAAGTTTAAACTAGTTTATCAATCTTAGAAAAAAATTCAAAAGTGAAGGCATTAAGGATACTTTAAACTTATAATACTTTCCTTTCACTTGATAGCTCATTGTCAATGCTTTTCTTCTGTTGATGATGACCTTAGCTCTTTTGTCAACACTTGACCTTTTTCTAATGATGACGATACTTTGACCTCAAAATGAATTATGCTAAATGATTTTGCTAGATTGTACATGCTTGTAGCTGCTTCTCAGGTCCCTTTCATGTTTATTTTAAGATGAAGAGTCAGGTCCATTCTGCAATAACATATTACATTGATCTTGTTCAAGTCCCTTACAGATAAATATTGATTATGATGTCTTAGGTCCCTTCTACAATACAGTTGTTTGACATTAAAATAGCTGCATAGTTTGTTGGTTTCTTATGAATATCTCCCCTTGCTGATTTTGAGACTTGGCCTCAAGTCTTTGAATTTTTGGAGGATGATTTTTGGAAAATGAAATTGAAAATAAATAATTAAAAGAGAATTCACATTAGCTAAACAAGTTGGCTTTCTGATATGAATTCAAGTTTGTATTGTGCCACTATCCTCGATTTTTACAACCAAACCTCTAAAATATATATATATATATATATATATATATATATATATATATATATATATATATATATATATAATTAAATTTATCTTTTTTTCTTTTTTCTTTTTTTTTTTCTTTTTTTCTTTTTTTCCTCTGAAAGTAGGGAAGGCATATCACTTTTTTGTTCCATTACTTCCATATTGTTTTCTTCTGAGACTCTCTTCAAAAAGTCTTCTTTCTTGATAGGCTTATTATAAACTTTGAGTCTATGATCATTAACTAAAAATTAAATGGTTGCTTCATCAATTTCCTTGATCCTAACTGCTCCATTGACAAAGATTTATTCTATCTCATATGGCCCAAGCCAATGAATAGTAAACTTAGCTTTGAAATCTTTGTACTTGGAGTCGAAAATATCCCTTATGAAATATTTTGTTTTTGATAAATCTCTCATGCAATTTTATTCTCTTTTGATGTACTAGTGATGTATACTCAACTGCTTGTTGTCTGATTTTGTCTAATTCATTTAGTTGCATAATTCAATGTTGTTGGGCTTCTGACATGTCCAATCCCAATTCTGCTGCAAGTTTAAAAGTATGAATTTGAAATTCGATTGGTTATAGAACTTCTTTACCATATACCAATTGATATGGGTTGAATCCAGTAGTATTTTTCCATCTAATTCTATATGCCCATAATGCATCTTTTAATTTGTCTGACCAATATTTTTTGTTCATTTGTACTGTCTTTTTCATGATTTTTTACATAACCTTATTAGTATATTCCACTTTTCCATTTTCTTGAGGATGATACGAAGTAGACTTTCTATGCTTGATTTTTTATTTTTCTATAAGATCTCGGACAAGTTTATAAGTGAATTGTGATCCCTGGTCTGTAACAATATATCTTGGAACTCCAAATCTTACAAAGATTTCTTCAAAGAGGAATGAAACCATTATTTCTTCTATTACTCGTGCCACTGCTTTTTCTTCTACCCATTTTGTAACATAGTCTATACACACTAATATGTACTTCTTTCCATTTGAAGGCGAGTTAATAGGTCCACAAAGTCAATATCCCATTGTTCAAATGGTTCTATAAGTACTTGTGGTTTCAATGGCATCTCATCTGATACTACAGGTATTCCAGTTCTTTGATAGCTATCACATCGTTTGAAATAGGCCTTTGAGTCCTTGAAAATTGCTGGCCAGTAATAGGCAAGTTTGAGCACCTTGTATGTTGTTTGTTTATCTGCAAAATGGCCACCACATGGAATCATGACATGCTTTTAGAATATCAAGAATTTCAACTTCTCTTACACATTTTCTTATAAAAATGTCAGTACTAGTATAGAAGAGGTCACCATTGACGCAACTATATCTAGCACTCTCTCTGATTATTTTTATTTTCTGCTTGCTAGTGAAATGAGATGGTAATATTCCAGATGATAAATAATTAGCTACATCTGCAAACCATGGGCTTTTAGCTATTATAGAAAATAAATGTTCATCAAGAAAGTTATCTGAAGCAGGAATAGGATCACCAGGAGAATGAAGTCTTCACAGTAAATCTTCCACTTGATTATCTTTTCTTGGTCGATCTAAAACAATGAGATTGAATTCTTGCATTAGTAACAACCATCTAGTAATATTGCCATTGTTAGTTGTTTTGTTCATTAAATATTTAATGGTTGAATGATATGTATGAATAAACACTAGATATCATGTTCTATAATGCCTAAATTTATTGACTGCATGCACAACAGCTAGCATTCCTTTTCCAGTTACTGTATAGTTTAATTCTGTTGGAGTTAGATTTTTGCTAATGAAATAAATGGCATAGTTAAAATGATTTTATTTTCTTCCCAGAGATGCTCCTATAGTTGTATCTGATGCATCAGTAGATATTTGGAATTGCAATGACCAATTTGGTCCTTTGAGAATGGGTGCTATAGACAATTTTTCTTTCATTTTTTCAAATGCATTTTGACAATCTATAGTCCATTGAAACTCAATGTATTTTGCAAGTAATTTGAACATGGTTAGAGTTGTTTTGCTAAAGTTTTCAATGAATCTTATATAATGGCCTGCATATCCTAAGAAACTTCTTACTTCTTTCTATGTTATTGGTTGCATTAAGTTTACAATGACTTGTATCTTTGTTGGGTCTACCTTTATTCCAAAAGAAGAAATGTGGTGTCCAGACACTATCCCTTTAGTTAACATCATAAAACATTTCTCATTGTTGAGGGATAATTTTGTCTCTATGCATATATTTAGAAATTTTTCAAGGTTGTTTAGACAATCATCAAATGTACCTCCATAGACAATAAAATCATCCATGTAGACCTCTACGCATTCATGAATTAAATCGGCAAAGATGGCTAGGGCTACTCTTTGAAATGGAGCAGGTGCATTACATAATCCAAAAGGTAAAACATTATAAGCATATGTTCCCCAAGGACAAGTAAATGTAGTTTTGTCCTGATCCTCTAATGCTATCTTGATCTGATTATAAACGCTAAATCCATCAAGAAAATAGAAGAATTTATTTCGTGCTAGTGAATCTAGTACTTGATCAATGAATGGTAATGGGAAATGATCTTTCAATGTTGCTTTGTTCAGTTCCCTATAGTCTACACATATTCTCAATTTTCCATTTTTCTTTGGTACCACAACTAAGGGAGAAACCCATTGACTATCTGAGATAGGGTAGATGAATCCCACCCGAAACAATTTTCACAATTCTTCCTTAACTATCTCTTTCATCATTGGATCCATTCTTATTTGTGGTTGTCTAACTGGTGTGATGTTATCATCAATATAGATATGGTGAATACATGTGTTCGGATGAATTCCTTGCATGTGTATAGTCCCAGGAAAAAGCTTTTGAATATTTCTGTAACAATGCAATTACCTGTTGTTCTTATGATGATTGTAGATTATTACCAATATTTAGATTCTTTCCAGGATTGATTTCAATGGTTTTTCTTTGAGAATTGGTAATTGAGTTGACAAGAAAAATTCTTTCAAATGAATTCTACAATGATTGAATAGTAAAATTTCCCTAAAAACATTGATTCAAAATATGATATGCGGCTTCATATTGTGTTATTCATAGTTGCTCAGAAATATTAGGTTCTGAGATAAAAAGGTCTATTAAATCATCATTTTCTTCTTCTTCTCTAAAATTAAACGCTTGATTAATGCTTAAAATAGGTTGGTTTTCTTCTTGTTGGTCATCAAGCCATGATAGTAAAGAAGGAGATTGATCAGGAGGATAGAGTGTAATATGTTTCCTTTCGTCTCCATGTGTTATGATCATGCTTCCTAATCTGCATCCAATGAAGGCATCTTTTGTGGCCAACCATGGTCTGCCAAGAATTAAAGGATGGCCTCCTAGATTTGTTTTTGGTTGCAAGATTAGAAATTCTACAAGGTACTCCCATGAATCTAAATAAACAATCATGTCTTCAATTATTCCTTCCAGTACAACTTTGGATATATCTGCTAGTTCTCATATTGTAGTAGTAGGTCAAATACTTGGCAATTTTAAATACTTCATAGTTTATGTTGTCATGACATTTATAGCAGCTCCTAGATCAATTAAAGTTTTAGGAACTGAAAATTTATTGATTGAAATGGTAACCATAGGTATCACAGGATCAATATACTTTTCAATTGTTGTTTTTTAAAGCATGAGACTAGTTAATTTGCCAATGACTTGGATTGTGGGTGGATCTCTTTTCTTTCTACCAGTTTTCTTAATATATAATTCCTTTATTGTTTTTGTATAGATTGGAATATCTTTGATAGCTTGCAACAAAGGAATTTTGACATAAGAATTATTTAATTAATCTAAGATATCAAATTCAGGAAGAGAAATTGAAGTTTTCTTCTCTACTATCATTTCTAGGAAAGGTGGATAATCTCTTTGTAGAAATTTTCCAGACCTCAAGTGGATGTCTTGAATAGGAAGAATAGAATATGTAGGAGATAATGTTGTTTCTTCCACATTATATGCTAGCCTTTCCACTTTATTACTCGGATTTGCCACTGTCTCAACTGGTAATTCAGTTGGTCTAGGTGGTGGTTGTTTAAATGGTTGCTGAAGTTGTTGTGGTTGAGTTAGTAAGGATGCAGGATTTTGCTACAGAAATGGCATTGATTGTGGTGGTTGTTGAAATTGTTGATATGGGAATGATTGTTGAGGATATGGTTGCTGATATGACTGTTGAGGATAAGATTGATATTGTTGTTGATATGGTTGTTGTTACACTAAAAATTGTCACCTTGACATTTCGCTGATTGTATGAGATCAATAATACTCAGACATGCCTCCTCTGCAAGTCTTACAACCTTTACTCCTCATTTCAAACCCTAAAACAGGAGGAAAAACCCTAAAAATCTCTGAAACTTTGGGTACGCAGGTAACATGAGGCATGTCTGCGTTCTTAGCTTGGATACGCAAGAGATACACTGTTTACCTGCATTCTAGAATGCATTTTTCCTTTGCAATGCCTTCGTACCCTCCTCAAAGTCAAAAAGGCAAGAAAGTAAAGTCAAAAAAGTGGTTTGAGGTCAATTCTAGAAGGTTCTAGATGAGAATTTTTGGGGATGAGTACGCTTTGATAAGGTGCATGAATCCCTTACCTTATGGAGCTAACCCCTTAATGTGAGGAGCTTATCCCTTTGAAGGAGGATTCTATCCCTTCATACTTGGAACAGAAAACCTCCTCTTTTCCACTATAAAAAGAGGCATTGGGTAGCCTCAAAGGGAGTTGAAGCTTAAGAATATTTTGAGGTTAAGTGTTGTTGAGATTTAGACTCAGTTAACTAAGACTTTTTGAGGAGAGATTACATACCTCTACTTGTCTTGGTTGGAGGAGTGCAGAACTTGTCAAAGTAAAGGAGATTCCTGCTTCGGACCCTGGGAAGGCCTTTCGAACATCAAGGCTCAGGTTGTAAGGTTTTCCTTCTTTTGAAATTAATACAAATATACTCATTTTTCTCAATAAGCTGTCTGTTCATGGTTTATTTCATAGATTCCTTGATCACTATGATAAGCATGGTTTATGATAATTTCTATACAGGTGCTATGTAATATTTTGCTTGTTTGTGACTGCAGGTTTATGAGGAAAACTCCTTCAAGTGCACGAGGGACAACAACGACTTCAAACAAGTGTTGGACATACGGTAAGTATTTTACACCTCTATAGAGCTTTTGTAAACCTTACATGATTAGAGAAAGATTAGTCTATTTGGCTGTTTGTTGCTAGATACTTTTAGTACTAGGGAGATCGGTCTTGTCCGCAAGAACGATTTATCCGGCCAACAAATTGGCAACCATACTGGGGAAAGAAACTTGTTGTTTTTGGTTCTCTTTTATTTTGATTTGAGGAAAAGTTTTTCCTGGTTTTTGATTGATGGATATCTGCCTGGGTAGCTTAGTTTTTCTCTGTTTTTGAAAATTTTGAAATCTTTTAAGTTTTTCTTGAACTTTTATGGGGACCGCACTTTGTTCTTTTTCACAGTGCGGGCAGTTTTGTACTTTCCTTGAGTAAACAGTGCCGGACCGCACCTGTTACTTTTGGAAGCCTGCGGACCCTGTTAAATTTTGAAAAAACTCTAGATTTCTTTTTTCAGTTTAGTTTAGATTTAATTTAGGATTTTTAGCATCTACCCAGATCTGTATTTTTCTGTCAAAAATCTCTTGTTTCTGAATTTCTTTCAGCAATTCTTCATCTCATCAATCTCCATTAAGCTAATTGGGTGTTTTGAGTCTCTTTTTTGAGAAATTCTTAATTTGATTTCCTTTGGTTATTACTTGGAGGTTTGTCTCAGTCTTTTCACAATTTTTCATCTTTTTGCTCTTGTTTTTGCAAAAAAAATTCCCCCTCATTCGCCTTTGAGTGTTAATCGCCTTTGAGTGTTTTTTGATCTTTGGAACTCTCACCCGATTTTCTTGACTTACACTTGATTGCTTCTTAGATTACATTAGAATCATCTTGTGTTTGATAATTCTCTTGCATAGATCACATTTTCATAATTAGAATTCTCATTTTCAGAATATGAATGAAAAATGTGCATAGATTTCATTTGCATACCTTTCAAGTGAATTGTGCATAGATTACAACTGCATAGTTTACATTCTGAAAAATCAATCATAAATTTAGATCAGTTTTCTTTGATTTGAATTTAGATGTTTTTATGCTTGTTTTAAAAACACAAAAATAAAAAATTGTTTTGGGATTGATTTGCATTAGTTTTTCTTGATAAAATTAGTGCATTAGAGAATTTGTTATATTTTCTCTTAGTGATCATTTTTTGCATTGTTGGAAGTGAATGGAAACTCTTTCCCTACTTTAGTTAGGATTCATCGAATTGAAAAGATTACATTATCATATTCGATTGCATTCAGTTTTGGGTCGGGTCATAACACCATTGGTTTCATATCCATTTACCCTTTTGAGTAATAACAGCCTAAATAACACAGCGCTTAATTAAAATTCATCTAGTAATTTTTACATCTTTAGGGCTCTTTCCACCAATCTAGCTCAGGATTAGTGCTTTGGAATAGGTTGTAGTTAACTTTCCAAAGCAACAAAAACAAAAAAGTAGATAAATCTTGCGGTAGGAAATAAATCCAATTGTAATTGGTACATCTGGGAAGCTTCTCTTAAAGAAGTCAATCACGAGATCATGTCCGAACCTTTGAGACAATCAATTCTGTTTCATTGGGGACGATAGAAGATTTTGCGCGCATTACAAACGGTAAACTTAGAATTAACCATTGTCGAGGAGCCTGGGGTCACTTTTCGGTAAACCTCGGATTGACCATGTCGAGGAACCTTCAAGGGGATTGAGCTTTGTTACTCTGCCCTTGCGCATGGGATCGGATCGTAGACTGTTCCCCCAGTTGTATTTGTTACTGTTGGTAACCTTAGTGTCCATAAGCTTAAAATTATTTCCTAAGGTGACGGTGAAGGAAAGATCTCACTATACCTGGAGCAGACGTCGACTAGACTCACTTGGACTCTCTGGGGGTTCTCTTCACTCAAGATGGTTTTGTGAAGAAACTTGTGCCAGTCTGTTTCATTAAGCAGGTTGTCGGGGTAACTGTTCCAACCGCCCTTTCTGTATTAAATTCTACGATGTTGGATTTCATCACCAACTAGTGTTTTTAGTACGGGAAGTTACTGTTTGTGTGTGGTTTGACTCCTAGATTTGATAACGCGTGTTAATTTGCTTGTTTTTACTTTTAGAGACCATAGGTGTGAATTGTGAATTTTAATTGTTAGGTGTGAATTGTTAATTGTTAATTTTAGTTTTAAATTGTTAATAAAATTCACTGAAGTTGAATATAATGGCAACTGTTCCGGAATTTACCAACCAAGGAACCCCTCTTAATGAGATTCCTAGTACTTTTCCTTGCTTTGGAAATGTTGGTCCTCCTTATATGGCTACTTTGTCATTACCTAGATTTACAATAGGTTTACCGATATGGTTATTTTCAACTTCGTTGGCCCCGAATACTCCAATTGTTCCACCTCAACCGGATGCTTCACTTCAACAGATTTCACCATCTCAACATCACCAACCTTCTGTTGACCCTTTACCTTCTTCGCCTAATATTTCTTCCTCCATTTCTTCCTCTTCGCTTGGTAAAAGCCTTGATGCTAGTAACCAGGTGGCTAGGAAGAAGAAGAAAGGGAAGAAGAAGAAGAAGAAGAAGCAAGATAAGAAAGAAGTCAACCAACCAACCATGGTTGTAAATGTTAGTGGTGTTGAGGAAACCTCCAACATGCATCGTAAACCCAAATACCCTTGCAGGCTTTGTAAGGGTGACCACTTCCTTATCAATTGTCCTGGTATTCCAAAGGTCTTGGAAGTATGGTCGGAAAAATCTCATCAACTTTCCGTTGATCCATCAACCAGTGATAGTCAGGTTCCTGGGAAAAAGGGTAAAGTTAGGTTTCCTTGTAAGTTATGCAAAGGGAGTCATCAAACTCACATTTTCCCTCACATGGATGAAGCCTCAAAATTATTGGAAAACCTTACTGTTCCACAGCAAGAATTTCCAACTGGTTACCGTAAACTTTCTCCCAACCTACCATCAACTGACAGAGTGATTGATATTATTTCAAGTACGGTCGATCCCACTCTTCCATTGGAGAGTGAAACTCATATCACTCAGGTTTTTTGATCCATTAGTTGAACAAGTGGTCGATTCGATTTCACATTCGGTCGATCCCATTCTCCCTGTAGAGAGTGAACTTCATACTGCTCAGGTTCTTCTTGTTACATCAGATTCTTCTACGCCGGGGGGAATTTCACCTGTTTCTACAGAACCCCCTCCAAGTACTGAGGTATTTTCCTTTGATTGGAATAGACTGACAGAACCTCGTCTTCCTTCCTCCATCCCTTTCCAAATCATTGTGAAGTTGGGTGGTAGGGACATACACCGCACACAGGTAGATGAAGGTGCTTCTGTTAGTATTTTATCCTCAACTGCTTGGAAAGCTTTGGGTTCCCCTCAGCTTGTGCCTATTACGCAGAATCTGAAAGATTTTAACATAACCATTAGTGAACCTTTAGGGATCCTTCCTAATTTTTCTATTACTTTGGAAGGTAAAATTTTCTGTATTGATCTTATGGTAGTTCGAGGTCCCTTGGATTTCAATTTACTCCTTGGGCGAGACTATGTCTATGCAATGAAAGCTGTCGTATCGACACTCTTTCGCGTGATGTCTTTCCCTCACAATGGGAATATTGTGACTGTAGACCAGCTTTCGTTCCCTAGTCTTGTTTCGACTACCAATAATATGACACCCCTAAATGTTCCTGATTCTAAAGTGGTATCTACCCCACCACGGGTTAATTATGTGGCAACTAGTCCCATGTTTTCAATTACCGATGTAAGCGAGCCTCTCACTGTTTGCTCCTCTTCCTTTGACTTAGATCCGGTAATTGACATGGAAAACTCTATGGGATTATTTGAACACGATTTTCTTATCCCTTTTGAGTCCCTTGACATGTATTCCTTCCAGAGAACTATTCATCCTTCTGATGAAGACCTCTTGGAAGCCATGATCAAGTTGTGTCCATTGACATGTGATTCTTCCAGTTGGAAGCCATGATTAAGTGGGCGAGGATGGTTCCTGTTACTGAGTCAACCTCCTTAAAAAATGAATCAGTGAGTGCGAGGATAGTTCCTGTTACTATGTCAACCTCGTTAAAAAATGAATTAGTGAGTGCGAGGATAGTTCCTTTTACTGTGTCAACCTTGTTAAAAAATGAATCAGTGAGTCTGAGGATAGTTCCTTTTACTGTGTCAACCTCATTAAAAATGAATCAGTGGCTGGTGAGGAGAGTTCCTTTTACTGTGTCAACCTCGTTAAAAAATGAATCAGTGAGTAGGTAGATTAGAAATAATTAGTTTATGAGGATAGTTCCTTTTACTGTGTCAACCTCGTTAAAAAATGAATCAGTGGTCCGAGGAAAGTTCTTTTCCTGAGTCAACCTCGTTAAAAAATGAATCAGTTGGTCCGAGGATGGTTCTTTTCTTGTGTCAACCTCGTTAAAAAATGAATCAGTTAGTTGAGAGCATAGTTCCTTTTCTTGTGTCAAGCTCGTTAAAAAAATGAAACAAGCTTCTATGAGGACAGTTCTTTTCCTGTGTCAACCTCATTAAAAAATGAATCAGTAGGTAGATTGTAGAGAGTAGATTTGAGGACAGTTTTTTACTGTGTCAACCTCGTTTAAAAAATGAAACATGTAAAAGAGGAAAGTTCCTTTTACTGTGTCAACCTCGTTAAAAAATGAAGCAGTGAGTGTGAGGATAGTTCCTTTTATTGTGTCAACCTCGTTAAAAAATGAATCAGTGAGTCCGAGGAAAGTTCCTGTTACTGTGTCAACCTCGTTAAAAAATGAATCAGTTAGTCTAAGGATAGTTCCTTTTACTGTGTCAACCTCGTTAAAAAATGAATCAGTCGGCGATGAGGATAGTTCTTTTCCTGTGTCAACCTCATTAAAAAATGAATCAATAGGTAGATTGTAGAGAGTAGATTGATAGATTAGAAATAAGTAGTTTATGAGGATGGTTCCTATTACTGAGTCAACCTCGATAAAAATTGAATCAGTGAGTTCGAGGATAGTTCCTTTTACTGAGTCAACCTCATTAAAAAATGAATCAGGTATGAGGACAGTTCTTTTCCTGTGTCAACCTCGTTAAAAAATGAATCAGTTGGTATGAGGAGAGTTCCTGTTACTGAGTCAACCTCGTTAAAAAATGAAATGAGGACAGTTCTTTTCCTGTGTCAACCTTGTTAAAAAATGAATCAGTTGGTCTGAGGATAGTTTCTGTTACTGAGTCAACCTCGTTAAAAAATGAAATGAGGACAGTTCTTTTACTGAGTCAACCTCGTTAAAAAATGAATTAGGTATGAGGACAGTTCTTTTCCTATGTCAACCTCATTAAAAAATGAATTAGTAGGTTATATAGGTAGATTTTAGAAAGTTGATACGAGGATAGTTTCTTTTACGGTGTCAACCTCGTTAAAAAATGAAACATGTAGAAGAGGAAAGTTCCTTTTACTGTGTCGACCTCGTTAAAAAATGAAACACGTTGCCATGAGCATAGTTATTTTCCTGTGTCAAGCTCGTTAAAAAATGAAACAAATCCTCCCCTAATTGAGTCGAGTCTTTGACTAGATCTCGTAAATGTTAAGTCGTATCTTTAGCTTAGTTATTTTAGTTTTTTGCGTAATTTTCTTACAGTTTTAGGTCGAGTCTTTTATATGATCTTGTAAATGAACCTTCATTCCATCTAGCTATTAATTACCAGCAGTGTATTTAGTTGAATGAAATGAAGCTGGGGGGGCATGCGCTCTAGCAGTTATGCTTAGGGGGCATCAAGCACAGTTTTCTTTCTGTTTCAATCTTGGGAAAAAATGAAACCACTCTGAAGCATAGTTTTTCTCTGTTTCAAGCTTTTGTAAAAATGAAACCTATCTTGAGTCAATTTCGGTTATTTTCAAGACCCGTTAAACTCATGAAAATCCCAAGATTATTTTGCTATCTTTCATTCTCGTAAAACACATGAAAATGCCAAGTTCTTTCCATCTTTTCCTGCTCATAAATTAAATTGAAAGTTGGCCACAGGAGTACTTTTTATCCCTTTTTCGAACTCGTTAAAACTTACGAAAAAAGTGAAAACCATGAGTACATTTTTATCCCTTTTTCGAACTCGTTAAAACTTACGAAAAAGTGAAATTTTGAGTTCTCTTTTAAGCCCTTTTCAGACTCTCTAAACATGAAAATATTGCCAAGTACTTGAATATTCAAACTCGTTAAAGTAAATGAATAATCGTCCTTTCAGTATAAGTTTACCCCTTTTACGAACTGAAATGGACTATTTACGAAAAAGGTATACGTTGACTAATTACGGTCAATAGAGTTCTCTCCCGCATTATTTTATCCTTTTTCGGGCTCGAGAGACTAAATTTACGAAAAAGTACACCCATGGAGTTTTCTTAAGTTTTTTCTTCCGACTCCCTAAAATTGAAAAACACCGAGTTTCTCCTATACTGGACTCGTTAAAACTTAACAGTAAAGGACCTATTTAATTTTCAACAGGAACGAACCACTCCTTCTTAGGGTTCGAATTTTAAACTAAGTTGGACTCATTCGAAGGATGAGCTTATAAACAAGAAAATGTTATCCTCCTCAAGCTTGTCAAAAATAAAGAGGTACTTGCCAGAAATGGTGGGGGAAAAGAGAGAAAAACGAACCTGTTTGTTACATTTTGATTATTCGGAAAACCGTTAACCACTCTTGAACACGACACTTTTTGTCCACCTGGGTTGGGAAATCCTTTGCCTAACAGTTAATCAAACGATATTGAAAGTCTTCAGCCGGTTTTTGGGTATTAGCTTTGGGTCAATTGCTACCAAGCCATCTGCAGTGTCGTTATGTGTTCAAGAGGACAGTTCAAATAAACCATTCATCTGCAAAATATCTGTCATCCATTTTGACCATCCCTGAGTCAGTCCTTGCAAATATATTTCTTCAAAACTTGATCTATGATTTCGTGTTGTGGGCTTGCCTATGACGGATCACTTTCTATCGACGACAGCTCATTATCTAGGAAGTTGATCTAGAAATCGTCAATACCTTGAAATCTGCATGCCTCAATGGCAGGTTTCTCGCCTTCGACGACAGGTTGCATCATTGACCTTCGATTGAATGATTCCATGAGATGTTCGACTTCAGCTCATTCATTCACATTTCATGGATTGTACTGAGTACTTTGAGAGCCATTAACATTACTGGTGGTTACTCTCACACTTGTTAACAGTTTACATCATTGACTGGTAATCAAGTGGTTTCTACCATGTTCGACTTCAACACATTTAATCGCATGGATAGAATCGTACTAGTTCGAGATGCGAAAATCAAGACCCTGGATCTAGTTTCCACCATCCAGGCTGCGAGGAGTTTTGTTATTATACAGTGGACTATTTATAAACAGATGGCTGCGTCCATGCTGTGTCGACATATGTCTATACTGTTGATGTATTCAAAATCATTCCTGTATCAGAACAATTTAGATTAGTTTAGTTAGTTTTTGATCTGAGTATGGGAATGCCTACCTCAGCGATGATATGATTACATATATATATATATTTTGCATTGAATGTTTTTACAGGTTCCGACTGGGGTGTCCACGGGATGATACTTGAAATGATAAAGTACTGCACTCTTCATATATGACAGACTTCATCTTCATCTATTCCAGACTTCGCACTTTAGGGGGCAATCTGTTACACTAAAAACTGTCACCTTGACATTCTGCTAACTGTATGAGCTCATTAATACTCATACATGCCTCCTCTGCAAGTCTTACAACCTTTAATCCTCATGTCAAGCCCTAAAATAGGAGGAAAAACCCTAAAAATCTCTGAAACTTTGGGTACGCAGGTAACATGAGGCCTGCCTGCGTTCCTAGCTTGGGTACGCAGGTAATACACTGCTTACCTGCGTTTTAGAACGCATTTTTCCTTTGCAATGCCTGCGTACCCTCCTCAAAGTCAAAAAGGCGAGAAAGTAAAGTCAAAAAAGTGGTTTGAGGTCAATTCTAGAAGGTTCTAGATGAGATTTTTTGGGGATGAGTACGCTTTGATAAGGTGCATGTATCCCTCACCTTAAGGAACTAATCCCTTGATGTGAGGAGTCTATCCCTTTGAAGGAGGATTCTATCCCTACAAATGTGGAATCCTAACCTCCTCATCTGCTCTATAAAAGGAGGCATTGGCTAGACTCAAGAGGTCAAGCTTAAGAAGATTTGAGGTTAAGTGCTATTGAGATTTAGACTCAGTTGACTAAGAATTTTGTGAGGAGATATTACATACCTCTACTTTTCTTGGTTGGAGGAGTGCAGAGCTTATCAAAGTAAAGGAGATTCCTACTTCGGACCCCGGGAAGGCCTGTGCAACATCAAGGCTCAGGTTGTAAGGTTTTCCTTCTTTTGAAATTAATACAAATATACTCATTTTCTCAATAAGCTGTTTGTTCATGGTTTATTTCATAGATTCCTTGATCACTATGATAAGCATGGTTTATGATAATTTCTATACAGGTGCTATGTAATATTTTTCTTGTTTGTGACTGCAGGTTTATGAGGAAAAATCCTTCAAGTGCACGAGGGACAACAATGACTTCAAACAAGCGCTGGACATACGGTAAGTCTTTTACACCTCTATAGAGCTTTTGTAAATCTTACATGCTTAGAGAAATATTAGTCTATTTGGCTGTTTGTTGCTAGATACTTTTAGTACTAGGGAGATCGGTCTTGTCCGCAAGAACGATTTATCCGGCCAACAGTTGTTAAGGGTAAAATTTTTGAGGTTGGGCTCCATAAGCATATCCTCTCTAACTTTGTGAAGGCTGGTTTTGGTTTTGTTGAGGAGGCCAAGCCTTCCATGGCATAGGAGCATTCCATGAAGTTTGAGAAGGATATTGATAATTCTGAGGAATTTGTTGAGGTAAATTTTGGGGCATACCTGAAAACCATGGTTGCCAAGGTATTCTTCGTGCCAAATAGTAAAGAGGGTCAATCCCTTGTACTTATTCCATTGAATTACCTTGCAATTCTTTAAGCTTTGGACAATTTTTAGTTGAATGATTTTCTGTACAAAGTCTGCACACTTGAATATTATCTAAAAGACATTCTCTTAGTGGATGCTTATTTATACACTTAGGAAAAAATATTGATAGTACCTAATCTTGTTCATCTTGCTTTTTCTTGGATTTAAATACATCAACCTGTGTTCCTAGGGTGCTCAAAAGACCAGTTTTAAAGTTTTCTAACAAACTCCCCATTTCTGCTATTATTACTCCTCTTGTTGTTGATTTAGAAGCTCTTGAATTTACATATTTTTTTCCACTCTTTGCTCTACCTCTAGAATAATTTTGACACAATTTTTCAATTTCATCAAATGGAAAATATGAGATTTCTCCTTTCCCCATTACATTGAGAATATCAAGGTATTCATCTCGTATACCTTTGAGAAAATTGTTCGAATGGTATCAGGATTTAAAGAGTGGTGTTTGGATTTTTGTAAATTATAAAGAAAACGTTCTAAATATTATTCCAAACTCTCATCTTCTTGTTGAGACATCCTGAAAATATCTTCCTTAGAATCTCTAGGCCTACAATAGGCTTAATACTTCTTAAGAAAAAATTTCCTGATGTCATCCCAAGAAGTAATAGTGTGTTCTCATAATCCCATAAACCATTTCAATGCAATTGTTTTAAGAGTATCTGGAAAAGGACAAAGTTTATGTGTATCATCTGTATAACCATAAGTACAACATAAAATATCAAACTCAAACATGAATGAATCAGTGTCTTTAGAAGACATTCCATAGAAATTTGGCAAAACAGAAGGTGGATTATTCTTCATTTTTACCTCCTCTTAAATAATTTCTGTTGTATCTAGAATTGGGAATCCAAAGATAGCTTCTTGATCATTGTCTGCTTCTACATCATGTCTTCTCTTATTGTCATATTCTCTTTTAGCACCTTCTTATGTTTTTCTTTCTGCTTCAATTCTCATTTCTTCCTCTCTTTTCCTTTTCCATTCTCTTTGTTGCCTTTCATACTGAATATTTTGTTCTAAAGTTAATATTGGAATATTAGATCCTTCTCCTTCCTCCGCCATTTCTTTCTTAGTTGTTTGTAATGTCTTAAAAATAGGTTGAGTTTGTGTTCCCTCAACTTTCTCTATTTGTTTGAGGATTTGTTGATCTAGTTGTTCAATGGTTTGTTTTCTTGTCTGTCTTTGTTTTCCTATGGAAGATGTTTCTATCTGTGTTTGTCTTCTTTTTACTTCATAGGCTAACAAAGATTGTATTTCAATAAGAGTCAATCTTTGTCCCGAATGTTGTTTTTCTTCCAATTCTTCTAAAGTTCATTTTCCAACAACTGGTATAGTTAGTCCTAATGGTCCTGCTCCCACGGATGGTTGAGTTGTTGGGGGTTTTTTTGACAAATATACCTTTTTCATCTCTTTCTCTAGGCATAAAGAAACATAACTAAAAAAAACTCAAATTTGTTGTTGTTTTTGTTGTTGTTTTTTTTTAACAATCTTCCTAATTGACTATATCTAAGTATGTGTCCCCGATAACGACGCCAAAAATGTCAGGTCAATTTAATAAGTAAACTAATGCATGTGTTTTACTTTTCTATCCGGGTTTGTAGACTTGGAAGCATGTCCAAGGTATATGGATTTTAGGTAAAGTCAATTTCGGAAGGCAAGGCTCTAAGGTTTAAGGAAATGCATATTACAAATATGTTCTAAGTTTAAAGGTTAATGGAAATGCATATTACAAATATAAGTTCTAACTAAAAACTCTCTGATTCAAGATGCAGTAAGAGAAGGAAGAGGCTTCCAACTTAGGAGGTCCTGGTTGTCCTTTCCCACAGTACTGTCCTCAAGAAGCGAAACTAAAGAGTAGCAGTTTGTAATGTGTAGAAAGCAAGAGAAGAGGCTCCTAACTTAGGAGGTCCTGGTTTTCCTTCCTCACAGTTCTGCTCCAACAACATTACCATTGCATCAAATCATAAACTGGAATTCAAGAAACAATTCAAGAAATGCAAAAGGATGATTTTTAGTTGTGATTCATAACTTGATAGAAAGAGAATTTAACTTAAATCCTTGGTTTTCCTATCATACGCAAATTAGATTTTAAACCAAAATCATCCAAAAATAATATAGAAATCATAACACGTCTAAGTAACTGAATCATAAAACTGAAAGAAGAAATATTGAATCAAAACTATGTTAATTTATACAAAATTTAACCAAAGTGTACTTAGCTTGGTATGGGGGGCCTCCAACCTTGCCTTGTACAAGTGAAGAATTCTTCAGCTACAGCTAAATTAATAAAGCATCCACAGCATGAACAGAAAATAGAACAGTAGAAATGATTCTTCAAATTATCTCAAAAGTCTCCAATAGTATTAATACCAAATTACACTTATTACCTATCTGAATGGTCCATAAACATTGTTTAAATAGGAAAATCATAAAAAAAAACTTTGCTATAATGGCTCTAACAACCTTATCAATCCTAATCCATCCATACAGGTCGAACTCATCAAGTCTGGTTCACAAAATCAGGAAAAATCCTACAAAATAATAAATCTGCCCCTTTTTACTAGAGATTCATAAATGACGGGTCAAGTTTGACCAACATTGACCGAGCATGTTTATGCTCAGTATAACTAAACCAATAGTTATTTATCCATCCATGGTTCCCAAGCTTTCCAAATATGTGCTCAGATCTCACCCAAGTGTCCTGCACATATGAATTTAATGGAGCTATTACAGGATTTTTAATGCAGTCCAAAATTACTCTTAAAACCCAAGTTTTACAAAAAATTATAAAAATTAAAAAAATTAATTTAGTTACCTAAATATGAAAAATAAGACTAAAATGAGGCATATATAGGTGAAATATGATGGAATATGGTGGTAAATAAATGGATTTAAGATAGGCCAAAATGACTAAAAAGGGGCAACATAGCACGACTGGTATCGGTATGGTTACTTTACAAAGGGAGTCTGGATCCCCTCTCAAACTCACAGATGTATTGTTTATTCCAAGACTAAAGAAGAATGTTTTTTTTTTTTGCGGTTGTGTCTAAGGAAAGCGTTTCCTTTGCTAAATATCACATCATAGCCACCAGACAGGTGAAGCAGATTGATGTGCGAGTCAAGAACCTGTATGCACTTAAGGTCGAAGATGCATGCGAATCTTTGAGGAGAAAGTCAAAGGTTAGAGAATTGGTGGTTGAGAGGGAGCATGAATTACCTATTAACATTCAACCTTAGAAGAAGCCTCAGAAAGTGGTGGAGCAGCCACAATTAGAGAAGTAGAGAGGAGACCAAGTGGAGGCATCCACTCAAGAAGAGACCTCTAGTAGGGGGTAATTTAGAGCGAAGAGGCCAAAGGGTGTAGAAATTTATATAAATGATATGTTATACATCCGATATTATCCTGATCACACACTATTTGACTTCATGCACAATACATAATCTCTTCTACCATTGATCATTAATTGCGGAAATAAAAACAATCGCATGCGCACATTAAAACCATAAACATTCACACATATGAACACAGTATTTTATGGGAAAGCTTAAAGCTGAAAACCCCCAACTATATGTATATTATATTTCATAGAGATCATGTAACAATCATTATACAAATCTCCTCACAATCTCTCAGTAAAATCTCCAATTGCTACACACTAATCAAGTCTGATCTAGCAAAACAAATGCTCCAATCTCTGCCACCTGCTAGCCTGCCTCTATTGCACAATCACTGCCAAAGAATGGCTCTAAATGAACTCCAATTGGTCCATCCTTGCTCACGCAATCCTCATTGGCATCTCCAACCATGTGTGGTGCAAAATCATGCAACACTATAGTCACAACTGATAGTCACACTGCTCTTTCACCTACCTCTTCACTGGTCTCCACTGAAACTGTCCATGCACTGTAGTTAACTGATGTATTCTTTAGTTGATTAATGATTTAATAATTAGTGAATTAATTAATAATTAATTCGCACCACTCTCACTAGTGTATCAATCAGTTAGACTAGATACAAATAGCTCAACTATGTTTAACTCAATTATACTGAACACAACTCCATCAACTATCTCAATAACTCCACCAAACTCTGTCACATGAGTTCTAACTGAAGTATCCATGCAATAGCTCCACTTAACCCTCAGGAATAGCGTAATTCCTTCTGTCAGCTCCTGTGCCACATCTGTGCACTTAACTGAAGTGCTCCAAGAGAAAAAGATAATGTTTAGAGTCCAAATATTATTAAGAGCTAATAATATTCGACATATCTATTTTTAGTAGCAGATACGATGTATACGAAATAGATTACTTTTTTTATGTTTAAAAATAGAAGTCAAATCTTTTAGCAATAACCATCCACAAATAGCATCCTGCGAAGCTCATGGAATATGATCGTCATGTCTAAGAAACTAGACTTGCTTGAAAATAGCCTATGGATTCCCACTTAGTGAAGGAAACTCTTTTCACTAAGCTCATCATCTTGTTGCAATCTCAACGGAGGGAGCACATGAAGCTATACCTCCAGGTGAGAGGTGGGGCGATGTGAAGTAATAGTCCCAAGAGTGTAGAAATTTGGGCAAGGTCCATTGAGGTATTGTCTCATGGATCATTACCTTGCTACAGGGGCCCACAGTAGATAGTAGCGGGATGAATCAGTGGTGGTTGATGCATTCAAATGACATATTGATAGATGCATAAACTAGCAGTAGTAAGATACTGGGGAGCGCAGTGCAGAGTCAGCAACAGCGTAGATTTTCATTATATAGTGCGGTAGCTAGTAGTAGTCAAATACTCGGGTGACAGATGCATAATATTGATCACAGTTGATTCAGTTTGGATGATTTTCAATTTCAGAAGTTGTAGCAGTAGTAGCACTAGAGAGAAGGGTTACATGCATAACCTTCCAAAGGTACGGGATCATGATAGATTTGAATTCATTTCTTGTTGAGAGGGAGTGTTGAAATTTGCAACAAGAAATATTGAAATGGAAACAAGAATAGGCTTCTAATTTAATTTTCCCTTAAATAAATTAGAAGGAAATTGTAATTCCACATTACATGAAGCTTGTACAAGTTAACTAAGTTAGGAATACTTAGTCACCTCAGTCAATTCGAGTTGAGGGTAAAACTAGAGGCATGTAGATTTATCTCTAAGTTTTAGGGGGTCCAGTTGTAGTTTATTTTGAGTTGTAATTATTTAACTCAATTATTTGAGTTAAAATCAGTTTAACTAGTTCTAACTGATGGAGGAACACATGAGAGGTCCAGTGAATTAAATCTGATTTAATTCACATGCAGTGATCAATCATATAACTGATAATTCGATATAAATAGTTGTTGCATGTCATTTCTATAAAGACCCAATTGAGATTGGAGTTAAATGGAAGTGTACTATCAGTTGTATAATTATAAAATTGTAGAGGTCATGCATGACATCAGCAGAGGACCTTAAATGTATTGCTTAATCATTAATTGGGACCTAATTAATAGGGGCTCAATTTCCCTAGGGATTGCGCAAGCAAGGTTGGGCATCTAGAGGCAAGGAATTGGTGAAGTATTGGACCAAACTCTCTTGGGATAGAGTGAGATAGTTAGAGATACTGCAAAGAGCTCTCAAGCCTGAGAGAAGCATTGTTTTGTTCTCATATTCTTTGACTGATGCAATATACAGATAGTGGGGTTTTTAGCTGAGGCTTTTCCCAAATAAATCTATGTTGTGTGATTGAAATTGTGTTGTGTTGTGGTGGATTTCATAGTTGGTTTTCTCTAATCATTACATGCCTCTCAATTATAATGAGATTTATCAGTTCATTGTTGAGAAAATAAACCTTGCAGGATTTGCACTATATGGATCTTTCTGCAACAGAATTCGAAAGTTATTTTTGCGTTGAGAAGTGCACTACAAAGATAATGGTAGTATCCTTGCTTAAAATCTAGTTTAGGCTCAACACTAAGGTGAAAGGTACTCGGTTAAGCTGGAAAATTATCATGCATCATAAATTCAATTGTTAAAACATCCTAACACATATATTAAGGTCATATTTGAATTTAACTAGCTCTAACACATCCTTCACTGTCACTGACACTTCGCAAAAACCTCGGGAATCGGCCAACCAATTTGTAATCATAGTGCAAGAGAAATAGTTCAGTGATATTTGATTAATAAATAGAATGGATAACATCACATAAAATTTCATATCATCATGCACTAAGTCAATGATTGACTTAATACATGGCAAATCATCTTTATCCACCAAAAGTTCCACCTTGTTCAAGATCTAAATATTCAACCTCTATAATTGTTCTTATTGAGTAGACTTCTCATTCATTCCATGAGAAAAAGAAAGTGAAAGGTGGAAATAATAAAGTTGACCAAGGACTAATGGTAAGTTCTTTTCTACAATTCAAGTCAACTTAGTGTACATGTGATCTCGAGCAAGCTTAAATATTTTTTTTGAAATTCTTGGATTTTGAATCCCAAATTCAAATATTGACAAAGAAAGTGGAAGGTGGAAATAATAAATTTGACCAAGGACTAATGGTAAGTTTTTTAAGACAAATTTGAATATGGTGACTTAGAAATGTAGATGAATGATGACTTAGTGTACATGTGATCTCGAGCAAGCTTAAATATTTTTTTTTTAAATTCTTTGGATTTTGAATCCCAAATTCAAATATTGACTATATATATATAATCAATAAATTTTGTAAAAATAACTATTATATAAAACATAACTAAGTATACAAAAGTAGCAATTGTTGATTTTCTAAGTGCAATATAGACAAGCACAAATTTCTGTTATTGATAATTACTTCCAATGATATTATTATTCTTTGGCATAGTTTAGATCATTAAGCAATTATACTTCAAAAACTTTTAACGATAAATGTAATACAACAATGGAGAGATCACACTAGAATAAGCATGCATAAGAGACATAACTTTTTTTATCCTAGGAAAACCCAACAATATTTTCTTATGAGAAACTATCCAATTTAACACATAAGCAATCTGAATATCCCAGTCAGACTTGGTCAAACTAACCAAACAAATCACATAACTCAAACTTGGTCAAAAGAAATAATTTTAGTCTTTTGCAATAACTAGTCAAATCTAGTCAAATAGGCCTAATTTTGGCCTCTACAAATTTTGGCCAATTGTGGTCAAATACGCCACAATTCGGCCTCATGAACTACCTCATAATTTTGTTCAACCAACTTAAGAAATTTAGTCAAATGGCCTGAGTAACGTGTCGTCAACATTGGTCAAATAACCAATAAAAGGGTTTAGTCAAACTTCGGAATTTCGGTCAAGTTTTTGCCTATCATTTTGGTGCAACAAAACAAGAAGATTATTAGGCAACATAGGTCAAAATAGTTTAGATAAAACACTGTCAATGTTGGTCAAAGAAATTCAATATTATGACCAAACTTCAGATATCTTCTTGCTCCCTCACATGTGTTGTAATAGCCTAGTCACTTTCACCTTTGTAAATGTGTAATATTCTGAAAGAAAACATAGGCACATGGATTGAGGCAAAAGGGACAACAGACTCGAGGACTAAGGTGGACTTTTCTTGGAGGGAAATGGCAAGCAAGGGGTGCAAGTGGAACTATAATTTTTGGATTACAAGAGTTGGTAGGCAGACACAAAATTAATCATCAAATGCCAAGGCTAACTAACACAAAAATCTGGATAGATGGACAATTGGGAAACATTTGATTGGCTCACTAACCTTCGGTTAGACTGGAAACCCAACAGAAAAGGCATAATTTGGCAGGTTGAATGGAGGATACTTACTCGATAACCTTCATAAGGAGTGGGAGGGAAAATTTGGTTTGATATTTTTGGTGGAGTTTGACTCGAGGATTATTTGGGTAGCCATTGGAGGAAACACAAAGCTTGGTTGTATCATAGAATTAGTCCCCTTACACCCTGAAGTATAGCTTGAGGGAGACCACTGCACAAGAATTTTGATTGCAGTAGTCTACGGTTTTGATGTGAGTATGGTCCCTAACCCAATGATGATCTCCTTGAAACTTATGATTCCATGACGTCAATTGTATAAAAAAAATTTCCGCTATTGTCAGTATACTAAACATATGGCCAATGCAAGATTAAAATATAGTCACTAGTTGACGTTATAATGCGTGCAGTCTTGTGTTTAATATTGAACTATATGTTCATGAATTGTTGTGTATTGTAATATCCCAAAAGGGAATCATGCAGCAATATTAAACAATACTGCTCAGAAATAACGTAGTTCAGCAAAGTAAGAGAAAGATGCCAATATGGAGGCTCAATATGTACATTTACAATAGCAAATAAGAGTTATATTGAAGCCCATGAGTTATAGAACAGAAAATAGAAGACTTTACATGAAGAAACCCCTCAAAATTGAGGTGCTGCAACCATATATCTCACTGAACAAGATTGACAGCGATATTTTTATTGGCTGAAACAACAGTAGATTACACTTCAGATCTAGAGCAGATCTATGTACAAAAATTTAGATCTATATCATATATGTACACTAGATAGGCTCCTCTACAAATGCCCCTTGGGGTTCTGAGCAAAAAGTGAAGTACATGGAGTAGATCTAAGATCTTATGCAGCAGATCTGCAGAATGATTCAGGAATTCTGAAGCAAATACATCAGTATTCAGATCAGATATGAATGTGACATGGATCAGATCTGAAATCCATGGATCACCACAATGAAGGGCAGAACCCCAACACTAGAAATCTCTCCTCCAAAAGTGTGCCAAAACACCCTGCAACTGTACACTTGCAAATAACGCAGTACTGGAAGGGAAACTATGTTGTAGGCTCTAGAACATATGTGGCCTCAAGCCAAGATCTGAAATCAGTGCTCCAATCATCCAATACTCTCTTGTCAAGGGGATAGAATACTTTCCCACTGAAAGGAGGCACTAGAATGGCCTAGATCTGAGTAGATCTAGCCTCCACTTGCTGCAGCTTACAAAGACAACCAAACCCTCAAAAGGATATGCATTGTAGTTGGAAGAATAGCTTGGCCAAATGCCTGATAGTGGACAAGAAAAGCAATATTCCTCCAAGAGCTACTCAAGGAAGGAGGTGGGATTCCCGAACAGGAACACCCAGTGCTAAACAGCACTATTCTCTGCTAAACAGCCAAGAGAATAAGAAATTTCTAAACAGACAAAATCTTCAAAAATCTGATAATCATCAACAACCTTCTCATGTTGTCTTCCTCTTCCTTTTATAAGATTGAGATCTTACAAAACTATAAACCATCTCAATGGTTTAGCTTCTTACACGTGTGTCACCTCCAACTAATATTGCGTTGTGCATCAATGAGGATCACTTCTTTTAGACAGCGTTGTTGATTTGGTCATGGTTGACCCAGTCAAAGCATTTAGCCCCTTTCACACCTAAAGGTGCTTATTTACATAGCCCAGATTTAGCTTTGTTCACATGTGGCATTGATTTATTCAATGTTTAGGAGTTTTATGATCCTCCTTTACAATTTTATTCATGAAACAAAAAGGCAAAAACAAAATTGAATATTCCCATTAGCTTGGGCTAGTTGGGAATATTACAGTCCTCCCCTCCAAAATGTTGCTTGTCCTCAAGCAACTGATAAGGTGAGTGCTGCAACTCATCTCTTCCTCCTTTGGTGACACACACAAGAGTTGGACTTCCTCCATAGGCCAAGTGTTCACCAAACCATCCCTCCATGACTTATTCCTCCAAATTTCTCATGAGATGCAAGTAGCCCATCCCATAAGGAGACAATAGATCACATGAAACAAACATGGTTTGCCCAATGTTCTCCCTGAAATATGTAACATAAGGTACATGGAGAGTATTCATCCCATAGGGCACATACATGCCTCCCCTCCTTCCTCCATACATCCCCATAAAAAGTACAATCACATCATCAATGTAAGGGATCAAAACAATGTACATGCAAACAGAATTTTGCATATATGGAGGTGGGTCATAGTCCCAAATATGGAACCAGCGCAGTGCATCTCCTGCCTGCATCAGATCTAGATGTGGTAAGTGGTTTTCCCACCACTTACTTGCTTCCCATACCATCTCACCATAGCTGAGAGTGTGAGATATATTTGGTGCCTTGGGAAAGCACCCATCATGTTGCAAGATCTCCCTCTCTTCTCCAAGGAAGTGGCCAAATTCAGAAATTGTTGTGGCCCAATATTGGCCATGAAGCTTACAAGATATAATACTCCTCCTTGGAGTCATGGCTGCATAAACATGGTGAAATAATGCATAAAATCATAATATAAAACATGTGTAACAAGAGCATGCTCTTCACCAAAAATTCTCCTCATATCGATGGAGTTGTGCATGGATCTATCCCCTTCCTCAGAAAGAGAAAGAGAAGGCTAATTTAACTCTTCCATAGAGTTATGTTGTTGCTCCATCTCTACATGGTACATGCATCTTTGACAATGCTGATATAGTTCTTTTTCAAAGCCCTCCCAATAGTAGCTCCTCAAGATAATATTGTTGAGCTTCATGGAATATATTTGGCTGAAACAAAACTCTTCATAGGCCCTTTGTAGTAGCTTCTCCTTGAGCTTGGAGGCTCTAGATAAGAATATATCACCATGATTATAGATGAATCCATCTAAGATTGAATAGCTTTCATCATGTAGCAAGTCATCAAGAACCATGCAAGTGTGAAGATCCTTGGAATATTCCACCAGCAGTTGGGATTTCCTATATGGATCTAATTTGCCCAACAATGACAGAACTGATAATGTGTCATCTGAAATGTCTGCCATGTTACTGCTCTCCTCCTTGACATTTCTCATGTCAAAGGTGTATGTTGGAAGGTCATGCCTCCCATTTTTCTCCTCCTTGACATCTCCCATGCCAAAGGTATAAGGTGGAAGGTTGTCATTCCTTCCTTGCTGCCTCTCTTGCATATGCACATGCTCAACAGAAAATGGAAGTTCTTGGAATTTATTCTCCCATGGAAGGCTATCATCTACCCAAAACCTCCTTGGCCTTGCCAAAGTATGCATGTGTGACCACCATCTCTCATCATGTATGGAAAAGTGTTCTCCAAACAAGTTTGTCTCCTAATTCAAGGATTGCCTTCCTTGCTCCATGATGGTGTCATCCTTCATTCTTGCAGCATATTTTCTCAGCGCAGTATGAGATGAAAGAATGGAAAATGGTGATAAGGGAAAAATACTTTCCCTCTCCTTGAGCCTTCCCCATACTCTCAGCACTATAGTATGGTCTTCTAGTGCTTCCTTCCTCCTTGGATCTATGAAAGAAGAATCAATGCATGAAATATCTTTCATCAAATCTGAATTAGGTGGTCTCCCAGGTGGTATACCACAAGATAATGATGTCTCATGGCTCATTCCCATGTGAACAACAGATGGGAACATCTTATGATTGCTTCCATTGCGCAAATCCATCTCTGATTTTTGTGTGGAAGTATCATGATAATGGGGTATCACTCTTATGGATGCAAGAGTGCTTCTAATTGGAGACAATTCCCCATCTTCTTCTCCACGTAATATAGGATCACCTCCCATCATATCAGTGTTGTGATCCTTCATCTTATCTCCTTCACCCACCTTCTACAAGATCTCACAGTCTAAGGTGCTCCCTTTAGATGTAGTTAACTCATGAACACCCATCATCTCATTGGTGTCAAGAGTCTTGATCACAAAGGCCTAATCTGCCATAGTGTGTGTTCCAAAAACTGGATGCAATGTTGGGACACATTCCTTCCATTGTCTTGTCTCATTGTCTATCATCATAGACACATGTTGCTCATTCTCTTCATGTGTAAGATCCTTGGGGCCTTCTTGTAAAGATACAAGAGCCATCTTAGTGGAAGCAATGGCTTCATCTCCATCTCCCAATAAAAATAGATCTCCTCCTGCTATCACAACGCTGGAGGATCTTTCCAGCTCTTCTTCTTTCTTCTCATCATCAATGGAGCATGCCTCATCACTAAGAGATCCTTTCTCTTGATCTCTCCTTGAAAAAGGAACACTCATGTCTTCTTCTTGAGAATAATGTTCTTGTTGAAGTGGGGCCTTTGCCCTTGGAAAATCATGTAGTAGATCTTTAACCCCTTCAACAATGCTCTGGAATGGATTTATCCTCTTGGATCCTTCCATCTCATGTAAAGGTTCTGAATTCTTTGGATTACTTTGCTTACCCAAGGAAGTTTCAGATGGCTCAATATCAAATATTTTCACTAACCTCCTAGTGAACTTTGCATAAGTAGAGATATTTACATTTTTTAATGAAGAAAATTCAAATAACCACAACGCATAAGACTTACCTTGGAGGTGCAGCGCTGCTACTCTTATGGCTTCTTCTTCAGAAACTTGATGCAACTGGAAATATGTGTCTAGCTTCTTTACCCAAGTCTTGGCTGAGCTCTCGGGTGATCCATCAAATGTAGGTAGAAAATTCCTACCCAAAGTGGGTTGCATGCACCCTCTTCTTCTCTTGTATATGCTAGATCTTCTTTCTTCTTTGAGTTGAAAAAACTCTGGGAAGCTTAGATTCTCTTTGAATCTTTTAGATTGAGATTCATATTCTTGTAGATATTCACCAAGAGTCTCCTCTTTTTGTGTCACTCCTTCTGCTTCTTCTCTTGCCAGGAATGTAGGCATGCTACAACGTTGTAGATCTGGTTGTGTGGCTGAATGCTCACACACATAAGATGAAGAACTGGGGCTTTCTTCAAGTAAAGATCTTCTTGAGGGACCTTCATGTCTTTCCCTCTTCATTTCTTTGATTTATCCTTTAAGCTCATGCAGAGTTTGAATCAGAGTTTTTGAGAACTCTTTCCCTTTCCTTCTTCCAGATAAAGGGGTTCTACCCTTGTCTTCTTTGTCTTCAGTGTAATCAATCTTCTTCTTCTGTCTTTTATTTTCTTGAAAATACATATTAGCTTCTCAATAAGCACAGGTTGTGCCAAGATGATGCTCTGATACCACTGTAATATCCCAAAAGGGAATCATGCAACAATATTAAACAATACTGCTCAGAAATAACGCAGTTCAGCAAAGTAAGAGAAGGAGGCCAATATTGAGGATCAATATGTACATTTACAACAAAAAATTAGAGTTATATTGAAGCCCGTGAGTTATAGAACAAAAAATAGAAGACTTTACATGAAGAAAACCCTCAAAATTGAGGTGTTGCAACCATATATCTGACTGAACAAGCTTGAAAGCGTTATTTTATTGGCTGAAACAATAGTAGATTACACTTCAGATCTAGAGAAGATCTGTGTACAAAAATTTAGATCTATATAAGATCTGGACACTAGATAGGCTCCTCTACAAATGCCCCTTGGGGTTTTGAGCAAAAAGTGAAGTACATGGAGTAGATCTCAGATCTTATGCAGCAGATCTGCAAAATGATTCAGAAATTCTGAAGCAAATACAACATTATTTAGATCAGATCTGAATATGACATGGATCAGATCTGAAATCCATGGATCAACACAGTGAAGGGCAAAACCCCAACACTAGAGATCTCTCCTCCAAAAGTGTGCCAAAACACCCTGCAACTGTACACTTAAAATAATGCAGTACTGGAAGGGAAACTGTGTTGTAGGCTCTAGAACATATGTGGCCTCAAGCCAAGATCTGAAATCAGTGCTCCAATCATCCAATACTCTCTTGTCAAGGGGATAGAAGACTTTCCCACTGAAAAGAGGCACTAGAATGGCCTAGATCTGAGTAGATCTAGCCTCCACTTGCTGCAGCTTACAAAGACAACCAAACCCTTAATAGGATCTGTGTTGTAGTTGGAAGAAGAGCTTGGCCAAATGCCTGATAGTGGACAAGAAATGAAATACTCCTCCAAGAGCTACTCAAGGAAGGAGGTGGGATCCTCGATCAGGAACACCCAGTGCTAAACAACACTATTCTCTGCTAAGCAGCCAAGAGAATAAGAAATTTCTAAACAGACAAAATCTTCAGAAATCTGATAATCATCAACAACCTTCTCATGTTGTCCTCCTCTTCCTTTTATAAGATTGAGATCTTGCAAAACCCTAAACCATCTCAATGATTTAGCTTCTTTCACATGTGCCACCTCCAACTAAGACTGCGCTATGCATCAATGAGGATCACTTCTTCTAGACAATGTTGTTGATTTGGTCATGGTTTACCCAATCAAAGCATTTAGCTTATTTCACACCTAAAGGTGCTTATTTAAATAACCCAGATTTAGCTTTGTTCACATGTGGCATTGATTTATTCAATGTTTAGGAGTTTTATGATCCTCCTTTACAATTTTATTTATGAAACAAAAAATAAAAGACAAAGTTGAATATTCCCATTAGCTTGGGCTAGTTGGGAATATTACACGTATGCTTTATACCCAAACTTTATGTGTATAAAATATAGGAAATACTCACTACAACATTGAACTCCACTTCGAAATTTTCCAGTCGCTCAAGCTTTCATTCATGTTGATGGTGTCTGGGATTGGAGGTTGGGTGTTTTGCAGGGTACTATTTCTAAAGAGCCTGCCTACAAGTTTCTTCATAAAAAAAATTCTCTAAGAAATTTTACAATGTCATTTTCATGATTGAATGTTTCAACACAAATTTGTTGAATTTTGAGAGATTTTGTGATAAAATTTTGAAGTGGTTAATAGATATAAACCTTTAATAGCGGTGATGACATGCTATGTTTTGCATATGGCTCTCACTCAATTTAAATCTATTGGAAGAATCCCTCGAAGGACATTTTTTCCTTGATCTAGGCCCAATATTGAGTGACCACCACTGTGGGAACAAAGGGTGAAAATTGACAACATCGTCGTCTTCGATACATACGAGGATGAGTTTTCAATACTCAGTGAGACCCAAAAACGAACATATGAGTAACCCCTTTGAAAGTAAATAATGAATTCAACAAATTAGAGTGCCAGAAAAATTAAGAGGTTGTGCATGCCTCGCACACATGCTGATTGAAAGTTTCCATATCTGAAACATACTTACTTGTGACTTGAACCTAGTATGACATGTTTGAAGGTTTACATAATGGTTGATTTTTTGAATTCCAGGTGATATAGTTAACTCTACTCATATAGCGACAAATGAAAATGGACTTCACTATTGAAAGAGAAATTTTGGTATGGTAGAATATGGGAAGTTGTTCATTTTGGACCTTTGATCCCATGCATTGAACATGGATCATGGTAAGAATTATGGTGCAGAGTATAAATATATAGAAGGTTAGCCTTGGATAGAAGTTAACCCTGAGATGTAAAAATAACACTTCCTTAATGTAATGGTTTATAACACCAGACAAGGCATAGTTCGGTCACTTGATTACCCTTCAAATAATGCACATTCCATAGCTTATAAGGTTGTCTAGATGACAAAGAATATGAATACATTGGTAGGTTTAGCTAATTTCACTAACAATAGTTGAATATATCTCCAGTATGATTTATTGTTGCATGTAAGACACAAAGTAGAGGCCGTAAATTGTTGTATTTTGACCTTTCGAATACTATGTGGTGTCTCTAAAAGAGTTAATTAGGTATTAACACTATGTAAACACTCCCCATTGTGAATTATCTTCAGACGTCAACCATCTTCATTCAAAGTCTAATACATAATGGAATCGTGAAAAATAAGGGCAAGAAGGTATAAGGTTATAGTAGTTTCAATGGTTCCATCTAAAGAGTTACTAAGTGCAACTTTTGTTGTCATCGATTGAGCTCATATAGGATCCATTGTTAATTAAAACCCTCAGAAGCATGTGGAAGTATATTTTTATGATCATTTTTGTTAATGTTGGGTCTTTATTCTATGTGTACAGGTGGTAGTGCGTACAAGTAGTACTGTGTATATATTATACACATGGTACTGGTGTACACATGGTAGTATGTGCATGTCGTACATGTTGTGTTGTGTACATGTGGTACTACATATGTGCATTGTGTAGTCATGGTATCCTGAAATGTGTATTCATTATGTTTTACTCTGTGTATGTATATGTATTGTGTTGTACACTAGATGTAAGTGTATGTATTGTGTTGTGTTCTACACTGAATGTAGGTGTATGTGTTATGTCATAAAATGGGTACATGTATATGTCTTGTGTTGTACATTGGATATAGGTGTATGTGTTGAATGCCATAAGGTTCGTTTATTGTCATGGAGTTAAAGAGATGTGTTTCTTGATTGTTCTTTGCACATGCGTAGATGATATATTGATGGCGATTTTGACATGGAACATGAAAATTGGGCCAGACATTGAGGATTCAACAGAGTAAGGTAACAAGGGGTATTAGAAGAAGTTTGGTAACCCAAAATAGGTGCATGTGGTGTCATGTTTGTTAAAACATGTCTGAAAATATGGTATTGCTCATATAATGTGATTTTTACATAGCACTGTGTACAGGTTCATAGCATCCTATAACACACCCCTCCTTATTAAATCTGATAAGTAGAGGTGGTTATTGTATTAACCCTATTGGGTTGTCACAGTTGTAGATGAATACATGTGATGAACCCTTAGCTAAACTGAGAGGGGGGGTGAATCAGTTTAGTACATTCATGGACATTTAAAAAATTCTTTAAACTTATTTACACCTCCATTTCATAAGCAAATTAATATATAATGAATCAACAAACTTAATATGTGGGTAGCAAGTGATAAACATATCAAATAAAATTCATCAACACATAATCATCATGCACATAGACAACAGATATAAGTGGAAACCCATAAGGGAGAAAACCACATCTTATTATTGTTGTGATGCAAAGGCAAGCTCCAACTCCCTCTCACAACTGATTTTCCATAGGCTCTAGCCTACAGAAGGCTAATACCTCAATTTCTGCAAGCTACAACTTGCACGGAAGCTCCAACTCCCGTTTATTTTCTGCAGGCTACAACCCACGGGAGGCTCCTAGCTCAACTAGCTACAACTGGACATCTATCAAGCTACAACTTGATATGGAAGCTCCAACTCCCTCACACTACACTAAAATCATATGTTAATTTACCTAGATATCAACTCTTTTTTACTCCTTCACTGCTACCTTTTCAACCTTCATATTTGCTTCATATCAGCTCTGGATGTGCACAACATCTCTATATGCTCACTCTCATTCTTCCACTCTCTCACCACACTATGCACATTGCAATAAAATCATTTATAGAGATAAATTCATGGTTGTTTGCATTCTCTATGGGAATATGAAGTGAAAATGCATGACTCTTTGCCTTCCACCCACTCATTTCCTCACTCAGCATATTCATAATGTTACAACAATATATACATTTATTTCAGTGTCAAATAGAGTTTTGCTTTGCCTTGGATACTTTCCTTTGCATCACAAACAATATAAAATATATCAATAAATTTGCATTCATACAAAATATTTCAACTCAGCCCTTTCAGCTTCTTAGCTTTGTTACACATTTGTCCTCTTCCTCTTGTTGTCCCTTTGTATTTTATGTTTCTTCTATTATATTCTAACTGTGCTGCATAATGGCCTTTTTCCTGACTCGGCCCAGCTAGTACATTGACAACAATGACACCATGTGATCCTTTTCCCAACTTTGCCTATCTTCCTTCCTTCTCTTGCCCACAGCATTCATCCTTATTCTCCTTTGCTCTATGTTGGGTCATCCACCAGAGTCTCCTTCTGCCCACGTTCAGCCTTTTGTTATTAATCGGTCGTAATACACCGTTACTCTATAGTCAGGTCATTGTTATGAACGGCTTTTCACTTACCCGAGTCTTTTCTTTCTGTGTTCAACATTTTCCTTTGTTACCCGAGTCGACCTCCACTTCCAAGGTTTTCTTCATAAAAACAACGCAAATACATTAAACCAGGACGTTAAATAAATTCATATTTATCTCTGAATAATGTATCACGTCTACCTTTCCATCGCATTTTGGCATTCCATTGGTTTTACGTTTTTATTCTCCTTTTTCCTTCCAATGTGATTTCTTAACTAAAAAACCCTCACTTCCAGATTTGAAATCCTTTTCAATTTGACTCATGAGCTACATCGCATCCACCCCTTATCACATTTCGCAAGATTTAGCTCATAGAAATAACAAGTTTCCTCTTATCATATGCGATATGTGATCACATCAAATCGCAAACCGAACTTCTTATCGCATCGCAACTTAAAACAATTAACTTGAAATGGCTTAACATATAAATATAAGAATCGTCGATAGCGATGTATGGTATGTGAATGGGTCCCACGCTGGAATTTAAATCCTCTAGACTTTAGCTTTGAAGTATATCGCATCCGATACTCTTATCGCATTTCGCACTTCGGCATTTTAACATGATTCTTGTGTGCTTATCCTCATGAGCTTGCGATGTGCGATATGCGGGCCAGGTCCATGTCATCTCTATGTCATTGTGTCACGTCACCTCGCCACGTCAATGCCACGTCATCACTATGTCACTGCCACGTCACCTCCACGTCACCACCACATCATCACCACGTCACTACCACGTCATCTTACCATGTCATCAACCGCAATTCCCATTTCGCAATTTCAATGTCTTATCGCAGCACAACTTCACAAGTTTACATTTTTGTCGTTAACTATTATACCATATCGCATGTGCTAGGCGATATGCGAAAGGATCTCTGCCCGACATGTGGCTCCTCATCGCATCACAACTTAAACAATATAACTTGCAATGTCTTCTCCCACACTTCGCCTTTCGCAATTTCTGTGTCTTATCACATCGCAAGTTTACATTTTTGTCATTAAATGTTATACCATATCGCATGTGCTAAGCGATATGCGCAAGGACCTAGGCCCCACACATGGCTCCTCACCGCATCAAAACTTAAACCATATAACCTGCGATTTCTTAACACGTAAAATATAAAAGTCGTTGATTGCGATGTGTGCCAACCGTCTTCTGTGATCTGGTCCTTCCATCGCTCGCTATCATTTTTACGACTTGATATTCACCATATGTACCACCCACACACTAATTTTTGTCAATAGAATCACGTCTGGAATAAAACTCGTTCTGCCATACTTTGATCTCCAGCGAAGTTCATAAGAGCTTCGTTCACTATTCGTATTCATACAACACAACCTTCACAATATATGCACGCAACCTGACTCGACCCATTGAACTGCACACAAAACAATCCGACTTGACCTGCGCA
This sequence comes from Pinus albicaulis, assembly GCA_034641835.2. Classification (NCBI taxonomy): domain Eukaryota; kingdom Viridiplantae; phylum Streptophyta; class Pinopsida; order Pinales; family Pinaceae; genus Pinus; species Pinus albicaulis. The sequence goes on from CM076570.1 coordinate 951,844,981, forward strand.
TTCACGACTTGATTCAATACGTTCACGACATGACCCAGTATTGTTGCCTTTGTTGCCTTTAATGCCTTTTCTCTTTTGCTTCATTTACTCTTTTGTTGCCTTTGTTTCCTTTTCTCCTTGGTAAAGATTCTAATGTTGCTCCTTGCCTTTTTACTGCTCCTCTCTACTCCTTTGCCTTAATGATAATTCTGGTGTTGATCCATGCCTCTTTGTTGCTCATCTACATTTCTCCTTTGCCTCTAATGCTACTCCTTTGCCTCTCTTTTATGCTTCTCCACTGAACTTTTGCCTTCTTAGCCTTATTACTCCTTTATACTCCAACTGATCATGATCTACACCTTTATCCTTAATGATAATTTGGGTTTTTCTTCTTTTCCATAAATGACAATATTTCCAACAGTCTCTCCCTTTGGGTTTTGCTTCTTTTCCATAAATGACAATATTTCCAACAGTCTCCTCCAATACTTCCTCCCCCTTTCATTCTGAGAAATGCCTATCCTCCTCTGCGTACTTTTCCTCCCCCTTTGACATTAATGTAAAAGGGTTACACCTTTTTCCAGTGTATTGTCCATCATTGCATTACTTAGAGTTCTGCATAAGCATTCTACATTTTTTCCACATACCTGGTTGGGACTACTGCTCCATTTGGTGTGAAAGTAACGTTGTGAGAATACTTTGGGAGTCATTACATTTGCATGTATAGTGCTAAAGTGTGCTATACTACTGAAATTTTTGGCCGAACTCAGGAGAATTTCTTCATCAGTATTTATCTTCAGTAACATTTGAGGTTCCTCTTTACTTTTATGTTTATGGCTGATGGCTGCTCTCCCCATAGAATGATGCATTGTTTATGTTCCTAATATTGCAGCCTTTGCTAGTGCATTTTCTTTATGTTTTTATTTTTTATCATATCAGACTGTATCATCTGTAGACATTATCCCTAGTATGTCTCTTAGATATTCAAATGGTTCTTTAGCAAGAGGTTTTGTAAATATGTATGTTGTTTATTCCTTTGTTGGGACGTATTCCATCTTTACTATTTTCTCTACTACTTGTCCTCTCAGGAAGTGGTACTTTATTGGGATGTGCTTGGTTTTTTAATGAAGCGCAGGATTTTTTGATATGCTTATTTCACTTTTGTTGTCACTTTTGATATAAATAGGTTCAGTGATGCTTACCTTCATGTCTTGAAGAGTTTGCTTCATCCACATCACTTGTGTGCAACAAGTTGCTGCTGCTATGTATTCTACTTCTGTTGTACATAGAGAGACAGATGTTTGCTTCTTGCTTAACCATGCCACCAGAATTTCTCCCAAATAGAATGCACCTCCACTTGTGCTTTTCCTGTCATCCACACAGCTGGCCCAATCTGCATCTGTATATGTTGTCAATGTGAAATGTTTGCCTTTCGGATACCATAGGCCATAATGTGCAGTTCTTTGCAAGTATCTAAATATCCTCTTGATTGCTAGCAAATGATTTTGTTGTGGTGCTGCTTGATATCTTGCCACAAGTCCTACTGCCAACATAATGTTTGGTCTATAGGTTGTTAGGTATAGTAGAATTCCTATCATAGACCTATAAAGTCTTTGATCTACATCTGTAGATCCACCATCAGCACATAACTTGCATCCAGCGATCATGGGAGTTGACACAGGTTTGTAGTCTTCCATTTGGAATCTTTTTAAAATGTCCCTTAAGTATTTTTCTTGTGAAATGAATATGCCTTTGTTATTTTGTAGAATTTGAAGTCCTGGGTAGAAGGTAAGCTCTCCAATCATAGACGTCTCAAATTCTGACTTCATCTCTTCTGCAAATCCTTTTACTAACTCATCCTTGTTGCTACCAAACATGATGTCATCTACATATACTACTAAAATTAAAAATTCATTTTCATCAGCCTTTATATACAGATTGATGTCTACTCCTCCCTTCTTGAAACCTTATTTTTGAAAGTACTTGTCCAACCTGGAATACCATGCATGTGCTGCTTGTTTGAGACCATATAGGGCTTTCTTTAATCTGCAAACATAGTTGAGTTTATCTGCTAAGGAAAATCCTTCAGGTTGTTCCATGTAGACTTCTTCCTTTGGATCTCCATTTAAAAAGGTAGACTTCACATCCATTTGATATACCTTGAAATCATGATAGCATGCAAAAGGTAGAAACATTCTAATTGCTTCCATTCTTCCTACATGGGCAAAAGTTTCATTATAGTCAAGTCCTTCGATTTGAGAGTATCCCTTACATACAAGTCTGGCTTTATTTATAATTACCTGACCTTGTTCATTCATCTTATTCTTGAATATCCACTTTGTGCCAATGACATTTTTCCCAACAGGTCTTGTTCTTCTAAATCTAGTCTAATTCTTCGTTCATAGCATTTATCCATTTTTTTTCTTTCCTGGCTTCATCGAAATTCTTCGGTTCTATCTGTGACATCATGACTAGATACACTTCCTTGGTCTATTCAACTAGTTGTCTTCTAGTTTGGACTCCTGCGCTCTTGTTTCCAATGATTTTATCTTCTGGATGGTTCTTTTAAGTGTTGTACATACATGTTTTGCCTCTCTACCACTCCATTCTATTGAGGTTTATCTGCAACTGTAAATTGTTGCTTTATCCCATATTCATTGCATAGGTTTGCAAACTCATCACCTGTGAATTCACCTCCTATGTATGATCTGATGCATCTATCAAGCTACAAATTGATATGGAAGCTCCAACTCCCTCACGCTACAATAAAATCATATGCTGATTTACCTAGATATCAGCTCTGTTTTACTCCTTCTTCACCGCTGCCTTTTCATCCTTCATATCTACTTCATATTAGCTCTGGATGTGCACGGCATCTCTATCTTCTCACTCTCATTATTCCACTCTCTCACCACACTATGCACATTGCAATAACATCATTTATAGAGATAACTTCATGGTTGTTTGCATTCTATATGGGAATATGAAGTGAATATGCATGACTCTTTGCCTTCCACCCACTCATTTCCTCACTAAGCATATTCAAAATGTTACAACAATATATACATTTATTTCAGTATCAAATGGAGTTTTTCTTTGCCTTGGAGACTTTCCTTTGCATCACAAACAATATAAAATATATCAATAAATTTACATTCATACAAAATATTTCAACTCATCCCTTTCAGCTTCTTAGCTTTGTTGTGCATTTGTCCTCTTCTGCTTGTTGTCCCTTTATCTTTTATGTTTTTGTTGTTATATTCTAATTGTGTTGCATAGCGGCCTTTTGCCTGACTCGGCCTAGCTGGTACCTTCATAACAATGCCACCATATGCTCCTTTTCCCGACTCTGCCTATCTGCCTTCCTTCTCTTACCCACAGTGTTCAGCCTTCTTCTCCTTTGCTCTATGTCAGGTCATCTACCCAAGTCTCCTTCTGCCCGCGTTCAGCCTTTTGTTATTAATTGGCCACAATACATTGTTACTCTATAGTCGGGTCACTATTCTGCACATATTTTTACTTACCCTAGTCTTTTCTTCTCGCATTCAACCTTTTCCTTTGTTACCCGAGTCAACCTCCACTTCCAAGGTTTTCTTCATAAAAACAGCACAAATACACTAAACCAAGAATTTAAATAAATTCATATTTACCTTTGAATAATGTATCATGTCTGCCTTTCCGTTGCATTTCATCATTCCATTGGTTTTACATTATATTCTCCTTTTTCCTTCCGATGCGATTTCTTAACTAAAAAATCCTTATTCCAGATTTTAAATCCTTTGCAATTTAACTCTGGAGCAACATCTCATCCACCCCTTATTGCATGACGCAAGATTTAGCTCATAGCAATAACAAGTTTCCTCTTATCATAGGCGATATGTGATCGCATCGCATCGCAAACCGAACTTCTTATCACATCGCAACTTAAAACAATTAACTTGCGACACCTTAACATATAAATATAAGAATCTCCGATAGCAATGTGCGGTATGTGAATGGGTCCCACGCCAGAATTTAAATCCTTTGGACTTTAGCTTTGAAGTATATCGCATCGGATCCTCTTATCAAATTTTGCACTTCAGAATTTTAACATGATTCTTGTGTGCTTATCCTCTTGAGCTTGCGATGTATGATATGCGGGCCAGGTCCACGTCATCTATATGTCATCGTGCCACATCACCTTTCCATGTCACTGCCACATCATCACTACATCACTTCCACATCATCTTGCCATGTCATCTTCCACATTTCGCATTTCGCAATTTCTATGTCTTATCGCATCGCAACTTCACAAGTTTACATTTTTTCCGTTCACTGTTATGACGTATCGCATGTGCTATGCAATATGAGCAAGGACCTCCGCATGACATGTGGCTCCTCATCACATCGCAACTTAAACGATATAACTTGCTCTGTCTTCTCCTGCACTTCGCATTTCACAATTTTTGTGTCTTATTGCATCGAAACTTCGTAAGTTTACATTTCTCTCGTTAACTGTTATACCATATTGCATGCACTATGTGATATGCGTAAGGACCTCCACCCGACACGTGGCTCCTCATCACATCATAACTTAAACAATATAACTTGCGATGACTTAAAACGTAAAATATAAAAGTCGCCGATTGCAATGGGTGCCAACTGCATCTTCTATGATCTAGTTTATCCATTGCTCGCTATCATTTACGCAACTTGATCTTCACCAAATCAGTACCACACTTTTACTAATTTACTGTCAATAGAATCATGTACGGAATACTCGTTATGCCATACTTTGATCTCTAGTGAAGTTCATATGAACTTCATTCACTGTTCGTATTCATACAACATAGTCTTGAGTATATGCCTATGACCCAACTCGACCACGTTGAGCGCATAAAACAATCATGACTTGACCCGCATTCACGGGTATTGAAGCTTGTTGCCTTTTCTCTTTTGCTACCTTTACTCTTGTTTTCCCTTTCTTGCCTTTGCTCCTTGATAATGATTCTAATCTTGCTCCTTGCCTTTTTGCTTCTCTCTCTACTCCTTTGCCATAATGATGATTCTAGTGTTTATCCATGCCTCTTTTTGCTCCTTTACCTCTAATGTTATCTTACCTCTCTTGTATGCTTCTCCACTTAACTTTTTCCTTATTTTCCTTATTCATCCTTTATACTCCAGCTGATCTTGATATGATCCTTTTTTCTCAATGATAATTCTGGTGCTATTCCTTTCTGCTCCTTTTCCATCAATGAAAATATTTCCAACAGTCTCCCCCTTTGGCATTGATGGCAACACTTCCTCCAACAATTCCTCCCCCTTTCATTCTGAGAAGTGTCTATCTTGCACCACTTGCTTTCTCCCCCCTTTTTCTAGTGTATTGTCCATCATTGCATTACTAGAGTTCTGCATAAGCATTCTTCATTTTTTCCTCATGCCTGGCTGGGACTACTGCTCCATTTAGTGTGTAAGTAACGCTGGGAGAATACTTTGGGAGTCATTGAATTTGCGTGTATAGTGTTGAAATGTGCTAGACTACTGAACTTTTTGGCTAAAATCGTGAGAAGATCTTCATCGGCAGTTATCTTCAGTAATATTTGAGGTTCCTCTTTACTTATATGTTCATGGCTGATGGTTGCTCTCCCCTTGTAATGATGCATTGTTTCTGTCCACGATATTCTACAGTCTTCTTTGGTGATAATGACATCATGTTTCAGCAGACACTATCCCCAGTTTGTCTCTTAGATATTCGAATGGTTTTGTAGAAAGAGGTTTTGTAAATATGTCTATTGTCTATTCCTTTGTTGGGACGTATTCCATATTTACTATTTTCTTTGCTACTTGTTCTCTGAGGAAGTGGTACTTTATTGGAATTTGCTTGGTTTTCGAATGAAGCACAAGATTTTTTGATATTCTTATTTCACTTGTATTCTCACATTTGATAGAAATAGGTTCAGTGATGCTTACCTTCATGTCTTGAAGAGTTTGTATCATCCACATCATTTGTGTGCAACAAGTTGCTGCTACTATGTATTCCGCTTCTATTGTAGATAGAGAGACATATGTTTTCTTCTTGCTTAACCATGCCACCAAACTTTCTCCCAAATAGAATGCACTTCCACTTGTGCTTTCCCTGTCATCAAGGCGGCCCCAAATGCATACGTATGATGTGATGTGAAATCTTTGCATCTTGGATACCATATGACCATAATGTGGGATTCTGCAGTATCTAAATATCCTCTTGATTGCTAGCAAGTGATTTTGTTTTGGTGTTGCTTGATATATTGCCACAAGTCCTACTGCCAACATAATGTCTGGTCTAGAGGCTGTTAGGTATAGTAGACTTCATATCATATATTTGTAAAGTCTTTGATCTACATCTGCAGATCCATCATCAGTACATAACTTGCTTCCAGTGATCATGGGAGTTGACATAGGTTTGCAGTCTTCCATTTGGAAACCTTTTAACATGTCTCTTAAGTATTTTTCTTGTGAAATGAATATGCCTTTGTTCTTATGTAGAATTTGAAGTCCTAGGTAGAAGGTAAGCTCTCCAAACATAGACATCTCAAATTCTGCCTTCATCTCTTTTGAAAATCCTTTTACTAACTCATCCTTTTTGCTACCAAACATGATGTCATCTACATATACTACTACAATTAAGAGTTCATTTTCATCAACCAGCTTTATATACAGATTGTTGTCTACTCATCCCTTCTTGAAACCTTATTTTTGAAAGTACTTGTCCAGCCTAGAATACCATGCACGTGCTGCTTGTTTAAAACCATATAGGGCTTTCTTTAATCTGCAAACATAGTTGTGTTTATCTGCTAAGGAAAATCCTTCATGTTTTTCCATGTAGACTTCTTCCTCTAGATCTCCATTTAAGAAGGCAGACTTCACATCCATTTGATATACCTTGAAATCATGATAGCATGCAAAAGCCAGAAAAATTCTAATTTCTTCCATTCTCGCTACAGGGGAAAAAGTTTCATCATAGTCAAGTCCTTCTATTTGAGAGTATCCCTTAGATACAAGTCTGCTTTCTTTATGATTACTTGACCTTGTACATTCATCTTATTCTTGAATATCCACTTTGTGCCAATGACATTTTTCCCAACACATCTTGGTATTAACTCCCAGGTCTTGTTCTTCTCAATCTGGTCTAATTCTTCATTCATAGCATTTATCCAATTTTTGTCTTTGTTGGCTTCATTGAAATTCTTTGGTTCTATCTATGACAGCTTGACTAGATACACTTCCTCGGTCTGCTTAGCTAGTTGTCTTCTAGTTTGGACTCCCGCACTCTTGCTTCCAATGATTTGATCTTTTGGATGGTTCTTCTGAGTGTGTCTCGAGGGTCCTTTTGAGGTTATTTATATATATTTTGTTGTCTCATTCTGTTCTTTATTTGCTTGATTCTTATCTTGATGATCATTCGAAAGATTGACATACTTTTTACTTCTGGTTCTGTCTGGTAGTTCTTCATCTACTATCACATCAATTCTTTCCACAATTTTATGCAGTCTTTTATTGTAGCACTTATAACCCTTACTCTTTGATGCATATCCCAAACATATTCCTTCATTAGATCTTGCGTCATACTTCCCCAATTTTTCATCATTATTATTTATGAAATTTTTTCTTCCAAAGACTCAAAAGTGCTTAAATGATGTCGGTTTCCCATGACACAGTTCATATGGAGTCTTGTCACATTTTGGTCTGAGATGAGATTTGTTGAGAATGTGAACAGTTGTGTGTATTGCTTCTGCCCAGTAGGTTTGGGAATGTTTCTTTCTTGCATCATGGCTCTGGAAATCTGTTGTACAGACATGTTTTTCCTCTCTGCCACTCCATTCTTTTGAGGTGTATCTACAACTGTAAATTGTTTCTTTATCCCACAATCATTGCATAGGCTTGCAAACTCATCACCTGTGAATTCACCTCCTCTGTCTGATCTGATGCATTTTAGTTTAGATCCAACTTTATTTTTCTTCCAGTGCCTTGAATATCTTAAATTTCTCAAAAGATTCGGATTTTTATCTGAGAAATGCCACCCATGTTAATCTGGAAAAATCATCGATTATCAGCATGAAATATGATTCTCCACCTGGTGCATTTGTTCTTAAAGGACCGCACAGGTCCATGTGTACAAGCTGAAGGGGCTTACTTTTAGATAGTTGGTATTTAGCTTTGAACGATGTGAGAGTTTGTTTTCCCAGTTGGCAGGACTTACATATGGTATTTGTTGGCTTCTTTATTGCAGGAAAATCTTTGACAGCTTTCTTTTTTCACATTTTGATGATGTGGTCAAAATTTAGATGTCCCAATCTTCTATGTCATAGCCAAGATTTGTGAAGCATGCCATTCTCCTCTTCCAATATATAAAAATTACTCTATGTTCGAACACCTTCGACCAAGGTCTTTCCTATGGTGATTGACCTTACTTCACAATATTGGGCTCTGAAAAGGACCTCATAGCCTTTATCACACATTTGACTAACACTTAGCATATTGGCTTTTAGACCGTCTACAAACAGTACATCCTGAGCCTCTCCTCTTCCATTATTCAGGCTGATTTTTCTTTTTCCTTGATTTTCCCTGCTCTATCATCACCGAATGTTACATTCCCATATTTCTTTTCATCAAAACTTACAAACTTGCTTCGGTCTCCAGTCATATGTTTTGAGCACCCGTTGTCCACATACCATTAATTGTCCTGGTCTTGAGAAATGATAACCATATCACATTTATTTAGCTTCCTTTTCCATTGCATGCAGTTGTTTATTCTATAAATTTTCTGAGGATATGGACCACAGTATTTGAGAGGACATTCATTAGACTTGTGCCCATTTTTATGGCAGCAAAAACATTTGATTGTATTTCGGAATGGATTATGTACACGAGTGAATCCACCATTGTTATTAATTCTCTTTGTGTTTCCATACTCCAGTCTACTTCTATACGCTTTACACTCCATGGCTTTATGACCGAACCTTTTACAACAAAAGCAATACCCATGGAAGTAGTATCTGTATCTCGCAGAGAAGGTTGTTTGGGGATATAGCCATCTCGTCATATGAAAATTCTATCTTTGGAAGCTAATTGATTTGTGTTGGAATGTTGCTTGGAAGATTCTAATGTTGCTCCTTGCCTTTTTACTGCTCCTCTCTACTCCTTTGCCTTAATGATAATTCTGGTGTTGATCCATGCCTCTTTGTTGCTCATCTACATTTCTCCTTTGCCTCTAATGCTACTCCTTTGCCTCTCTTTTATGCTTCTCCACTGAACTTTTGCCTTCTTAGCCTTATTACTCCTTTATACTCCAACTGATCATGATCTACACCTTTATCCTTAATGATAATTTGGGTTTTTCTTCTTTTCCATAAATGACAATATTTCCAACAGTCTCTCCCTTTGGGTTTTGCTTCTTTTCCATAAATGACAATATTTCCAACAGTCTCCTCCAATACTTCCTCCCCCTTTCATTCTGAGAAATGCCTATCCTCCTCTGCGTACTTTTCCTCCCCCTTTGACATTAATGTAAAAGGGTTACACCTTTTTCCAGTGTATTGTCCATCATTGCATTACTTAGAGTTCTGCATAAGCATTCTACATTTTTTCCACATACCTGGTTGGGACTACTGCTCCATTTGGTGTGAAAGTAACGTTGTGAGAATACTTTGGGAGTCATTACATTTGCATGTATAGTGCTAAAGTGTGCTATACTACTGAAATTTTTGGCCGAACTCAGGAGAATTTCTTCATCAGTATTTATCTTCAGTAACATTTGAGGTTCCTCTTTACTTTTATGTTTATGGCTGATGGCTGCTCTCCCCATAGAATGATGCATTGTTTATGTTCCTAATATTGCAGCCTTTGCTAGTGCATTTTCTTTATGTTTTTATTTTTTATCATATCAGACTGTATCATCTGTAGACATTATCCCTAGTATGTCTCTTAGATATTCAAATGGTTCTTTAGCAAGAGGTTTTGTAAATATGTATGTTGTTTATTCCTTTGTTGGGACGTATTCCATCTTTACTATTTTCTCTACTACTTGTCCTCTCAGGAAGTGGTACTTTATTGGGATGTGCTTGGTTTTTTAATGAAGCGCAGGATTTTTTGATATGCTTATTTCACTTTTGTTGTCACTTTTGATATAAATAGGTTCAGTGATGCTTACCTTCATGTCTTGAAGAGTTTGCTTCATCCACATCACTTGTGTGCAACAAGTTGCTGCTGCTATGTATTCTACTTCTGTTGTACATAGAGAGACAGATGTTTGCTTCTTGCTTAACCATGCCACCAGAATTTCTCCCAAATAGAATGCACCTCCACTTGTGCTTTTCCTGTCATCCACACAGCTGGCCCAATCTGCATCTGTATATGTTGTCAATGTGAAATGTTTGCCTTTCGGATACCATAGGCCATAATGTGCAGTTCTTTGCAAGTATCTAAATATCCTCTTGATTGCTAGCAAATGATTTTGTTGTGGTGCTGCTTGATATCTTGCCACAAGTCCTACTGCCAACATAATGTTTGGTCTATAGGTTGTTAGGTATAGTAGAATTCCTATCATAGACCTATAAAGTCTTTGATCTACATCTGTAGATCCACCATCAGCACATAACTTGCATCCAGCGATCATGGGAGTTGACACAGGTTTGTAGTCTTCCATTTGGAATCTTTTTAAAATGTCCCTTAAGTATTTTTCTTGTGAAATGAATATGCCTTTGTTATTTTGTAGAATTTGAAGTCCTGGGTAGAAGGTAAGCTCTCCAATCATAGACGTCTCAAATTCTGACTTCATCTCTTCTGCAAATCCTTTTACTAACTCATCCTTGTTGCTACCAAACATGATGTCATCTACATATACTACTAAAATTAAAAATTCATTTTCATCAGCCTTTATATACAGATTGATGTCTACTCCTCCCTTCTTGAAACCTTATTTTTGAAAGTACTTGTCCAACCTGGAATACCATGCATGTGCTGCTTGTTTGAGACCATATAGGGCTTTCTTTAATCTGCAAACATAGTTGAGTTTATCTGCTAAGGAAAATCCTTCAGGTTGTTCCATGTAGACTTCTTCCTTTGGATCTCCATTTAAAAAGGTAGACTTCACATCCATTTGATATACCTTGAAATCATGATAGCATGCAAAAGGTAGAAACATTCTAATTGCTTCCATTCTTCCTACATGGGCAAAAGTTTCATTATAGTCAAGTCCTTCGATTTGAGAGTATCCCTTACATACAAGTCTGGCTTTATTTATAATTACCTGACCTTGTTCATTCATCTTATTCTTGAATATCCACTTTGTGCCAATGACATTTTTCCCAACAGGTCTTGTTCTTCTAAATCTAGTCTAATTCTTCGTTCATAGCATTTATCCATTTTTTTTCTTTCCTGGCTTCATCGAAATTCTTCGGTTCTATCTGTGACATCATGACTAGATACACTTCCTTGGTCTATTCAACTAGTTGTCTTCTAGTTTGGACTCCTGCGCTCTTGTTTCCAATGATTTTATCTTCTGGATGGTTCTTTTAAGTGTTGTACATACATGTTTTGCCTCTCTACCACTCCATTCTATTGAGGTTTATCTGCAACTGTAAATTGTTGCTTTATCCCATATTCATTGCATAGGTTTGCAAACTCATCACCTGTGAATTCACCTCCTATGTATGATCTGATGCATCTATCAAGCTACAAATTGATATGGAAGCTCCAACTCCCTCACGCTACAATAAAATCATATGCTGATTTACCTAGATATCAGCTCTGTTTTACTCCTTCTTCACCGCTGCCTTTTCATCCTTCATATCTACTTCATATTAGCTCTGGATGTGCACGGCATCTCTATCTTCTCACTCTCATTATTCCACTCTCTCACCACACTATGCACATTGCAATAACATCATTTATAGAGATAACTTCATGGTTGTTTGCATTCTATATGGGAATATGAAGTGAATATGCATGACTCTTTGCCTTCCACCCACTCATTTCCTCACTAAGCATATTCAAAATGTTACAACAATATATACATTTATTTCAGTATCAAATGGAGTTTTTCTTTGCCTTGGAGACTTTCCTTTGCATCACAAACAATATAAAATATATCAATAAATTTACATTCATACAAAATATTTCAACTCAGCCCTTTCAACTTCTTATCTTTGCTATGTATTTGTCCTCTTTTGCTTTTTTTCCCTTTGTCTTTTATGTTTTTGTTGTTATATTCTAAATGTACTGCATAATGGCCATTTTCCCAACTCGCGTACGTTCACAACAATGCCACCATATGCTCGTTTTCCTGACTCTGCCTATCTACCTTCCTTCTCTTGCCCACAACATTCAGCCTTCTGCTCCTTTGCTCTGTGTTGGGTCATCTATCCGAGTCTCCTTTTTCCAGAGTTCAACCTTTTGTCATTAATCGGCCACAATACATCGTTACTCTATAGTCGGGTCATTGTTCTTCACGAATTTTTTACTTACCTGATTCTTTTCTTCCCGCGTTCAACCTTTTCCTTTGTTACCCGATTCGACCTCCACTTCTAGGGATTTCTTCATAAAAACAGCGCAATCACATTAAACCAAGACTTTAAATAAATTCATATTTACCTCTGAATAATGTATCGTGTTCGCCTTTCCAACACATTTCGGCATTCCATTGGTTTTACGTTATATTCTCCTTTTTCCTTCTGATGTGATTTCTTAACTAAAAAAGCCTTACTTCCGGATTTGAAATCCTTTGCAATTTAACTCTGGAGCTACATCGCATCCACCCCTTGTCACATGTCACAAGATTTAGCTCATAGCAATAACAAGTTTCCTCTTATCATATGCGATATCCAATCACATCGCATCTCATCGCAAACCGAACTTCTTATCGCCTCACAACCTAAAACAATTAACTTGCGATGCCTTAACATATAAATATAAGAATCACCAATAGCTATGTGTTGTATATGAATGGGTCCCACACTGGACTTTAAATCCTCTAGAATTTAGCTTTGAAGTATATCGCATCTGATACTCTTATCGCATTTCGCACTTAGGCATTTTAACATGATTCTTGTGTGCTTATCCTCCTAAGCTTGCGATGTGCGATATGCGGGCCAGGTCCACGTCATATCTACATCATCGTGCCACGTCATCGCTATGTCACTTCGAAGTCATCTCCACGTCACTTTAATTTCATTGCCACGTCACTTTCATGTCATTTCCAGGTCACTGCCACATCATCTTTCCATGTCATCTCCTGCATTTCACAATTTCTATGTCTTATCGCATCGCAACTTCGCAAGTTTACATTTCTGTCATTAATTGTTATACCATATCGCATGCGCTATGCAATATGCGCAAGGACCTCCGACTGACATGTGGCTCCTCATCACATCGCAACTTAAACAGTATAACTTGCGATGTCTTCTCCCGCACTACGCCTTCCGCAATTTCTGTGTCTTATTGTATCGCAACTTCACAAGTTTACATTTCTCCTATTAATTGTTATGCCATATCGCATGCACTATGAGATATGTGCAAGGACCTCCACCCGACACGTGGCTGCTCATCACATCGCAACTTAAACAATATAACTTTTGATATATTAACACGTAAAATATAAAAGTTGTTGATTGCGATGTGTGCCAACCATCTTCTATGATCTAGTTTATCCATTGCTCGCTATCATTTCTGCAACTTGATCTTCACCGTCCGTACCACCCGCACACTAATTTCTGTCAATAGAATCATGTCTGGAATACTCGTTATGCCATACTTTGATCTCTAGTGAAGTTCATATGAACTTCATTCACTATTCGTATTCATACAACATAGTCTTCAGAGTATATGCACGCGACCTGACTCGACCCGTTGAACTGCACGCAAAACAATCCGACTTGACCCGCGCATTCACGAATTGACCCAAGCTTGTTGCCTTTTCTCTTTTGCTACCTTTACTCCTTTGTTTCCTTTGCTGCCTTTGCTCCTTGATAATGATTCTAATCTTGCTCCTTGCCTTTTTACTTCTCCTCTCTACTCCTTTGCCTTAATGATGATTCTAGTGTTTATCCATGCCTCTTTTTTGCTCCTTTACCTCTAATGTTGCTCCTTTGCCTCTCTTTTATGCTTCTCCACTTAACTTTTTCCTTATTTACCTTATTGCTCCTTTATACTACAGTTGATCGTGATATGTACTTTTGTCCTTAACAATAATTCTGGTGTTGCTTCTTTCTGCTCCTTTTCCATTAATGAAAATATTTCCAACAGTGTCCCCCTTTGGCATTGATGGCAACACTTCCTCCAACACTTCTTCCCCTTTTCATTTTGAGAAGTGTTTATCTTCGTCTGCTTGCTTTTCCTCCCCCTTTTTCCAATGTATTGTCCATCATTGCATTACTTCGAGTGCTGCATAAGCATTCTACATTTTTTCCACATACCTAGCTGGGAATACTGCTCCATTTGGTGTGAAAGTAACGTTGTGAGAATACTTTGGGAGTCATTTCATTTGCATGTATAGTGTTGAAGTGTGCTAGACTGCTGAACTTTTTGGCTGAAATCAGTGGAATTTCTTCATCGGTAGTTATCTTCAGCAACATTTGAGGTTCCTCTTTACTTATATGTTTATGGTTGATGGCTTCTCTCCCCCTGGAATGATGCATTGTTTCTGTCCCTGATATTGCAGTCTTTGCTGGTGATAGCGTATCATCTGTAGACACTATCCCTAGTCTATTTCTTAGATATTCGAATGGTTCTCTAGCAAGAGGTTTTGTAAATATGTCTATTGTCTATTTTTTTGTTGGGACGTATTCCATCTTTACTATTTTCTCTACTACTTGTTCTCTAAGGAAGTGGTACTTTATTGGGATGTGCCTGGTTTTTGAATGAATCACAGGATTGTTTGATATGATTATTGCACTTGTATTGTCACATTTGATAGAAATAGGTTCAGTGATGCTTACCTTCATGTCTTGAAGATTTTTTTCATCCACATCACTTGTGTGCAACAAGTTGCTGCTACTATGTATTCTGCTTGTGTTGTAGATAGAGAGATAGATGTTTGCTTCTTGCTTAACCATGCCACCAGACTTTCTCCCAAATAGAATGCACCTCCACTTGTTCTTTTCCTGTCATCCACAAAGCTGGCCCAATCTGCATCTGTATATGATGTCAATGTGAAATCTTTGCATCTTGGATACCATAGGCCATAATGTGCAGTTCCTTGCAGGTATCTAAATATCCTCTTGATTGCTAGCAAGTGATTTTGTTTTGGTGTTGCTTGATATATTGCCACAAGTCCTACTGCCAACATAATGTCTGGTCTAGAGGCTGTTAGGTATAGTAGACTTCATATCATATATTTGTAAAGTCTTTGATCTACATCTGCAGATCCATCATCAGTACATAACTTGCTTCCAGTGATCATGGGAGTTGACATAGGTTTGCAGTCTTCCATTTGGAAACCTTTTAACATGTCTCTTAAGTATTTTTCTTGTGAAATGAATATGCCTTTGTTCTTATGTAGAATTTGAAGTCCTAGGTAGAAGGTAAGCTCTCCAAACATAGACATCTCAAATTCTGCCTTCATCTCTTTTGAAAATCCTTTTACTAACTCATCCTTTTTGCTACCAAACATGATGTCATCTACATATACTACTACAATTAAGAGTTCATTTTCATCAACCAGCTTTATATACAGATTGTTGTCTACGCATCCCTTCTTGAAACCTTATTTTTGAAAGTACTTGTCCAGCCTAGAATACCATGCACGTGCTGCTTGTTTAAAACCATATAGGGCTTTCTTTAATCTGCAAACATAGTTGTGTTTATCTGCTAAGGAAAATCCTTCATGTTTTTCCATGTAGACTTCTTCCTCTAGATCTCCATTTAAGAAGGCAGACTTCACATCCATTTGATATACCTTGAAATCATGATAGCATGCAAAAGCCAGAAAAATTCTAATTTCTTCCATTCTCGCTACAGGGGAAAAAGTTTCATCATAGTCAAGTCCTTCTATTTGAGAGTATCCCTTAGATACAAGTCTGCTTTCTTTATGATTACTTGACCTTGTACATTCATCTTATTCTTGAATATCCACTTTGTGCCAATGACATTTTTCCCAACACATCTTGGTATTAACTCCCAGGTCTTGTTCTTCTCAATCTGGTCTAATTCTTCATTCATAGCATTTATCCAATTTTTGTCTTTGTTGGCTTCATTGAAATTCTTTGGTTCTATCTATGACAGCTTGACTAGATACACTTCCTCGGTCTGCTTAGCTAGTTGTCTTCTAGTTTGGACTCCCGCACTCTTGCTTCCAATGATTTGATCTTTTGGATGGTTCTTCTGAGTGTGTCTCGAGGGTCCTTTTGAGGTTATTTATATATATTTTGTTGTCTCATTCTGTTCTTTATTTGCTTGATTCTTATCTTGATGATCATTCGAAAGATTGACATACTTTTTACTTCTGGTTCTGTCTGGTAGTTCTTCATCTACTATCACATCAATTCTTTCCACAATTTTATGCAGTCTTTTATTGTAGCACTTATAACCCTTACTCTTTGATGCATATCCCAAACATATTCCTTCATTAGATCTTGCGTCATACTTCCCCAATTTTTCATCATTATTATTTATGAAATTTTTTCTTCCAAAGACTCAAAAGTGCTTAAATGATGTCGGTTTCCCATGACACAGTTCATATGGAGTCTTGTCACATTTTGGTCTGAGATGAGATTTGTTGAGAATGTGAACAGTTGTGTGTATTGCTTCTGCCCAGTAGGTTTGGGAATGTTTCTTTCTTGCATCATGGCTCTGGAAATCTGTTGTACAGACATGTTTTTCCTCTCTGCCACTCCATTCTTTTGAGGTGTATCTACAACTGTAAATTGTTTCTTTATCCCACAATCATTGCATAGGCTTGCAAACTCATCACCTGTGAATTCACCTCCTCTGTCTGATCTGATGCATTTTAGTTTAGATCCAACTTTATTTTTCTTCCAGTGCCTTGAATATCTTAAATTTCTCAAAAGATTCGGATTTTTATCTGAGAAATGCCACCCATGTTAATCCGGAAAATCATCGATTATCAAAGATGAAATATGATTCTCCACTCCGGTGCATTTGTTTCCAAAGGACCGCACAGGTCCATGTGCATGTCGAAGAGGCTTACTTTAGATAGTTGGTATTTAGCTTTGAACGATGTGAGAGTTTGTTTTCCCAACAAGAAGACTTACATATGGTATTTGTTACCAGTCATGAAAATCTTTGACAGCTTTCTTTTTTCACATTGATGATGTGGTCAAAATTTAGATGTCCCAATTCCCAGGTTATAGCCAAGATTTGTGAAGCAGCGTTTACTCCTCTCTTCCAATATATAAAAATTACCTATGTTCTCGAACACCTTCGACCAAGGTCTTTCCTATGGTGATTGACCTTACTTCACAATCTTGGGCTCGAAAAGGACCTCACAACCTTTATCACACATTCGACTAACACTTAGCATATTGGCTTTTAGACCGTCTACAAACAGTACATCCTGAGCCTCTCCTCTTCCATTATTCAGGCTGATTTTTCTTTTTCCTTGATTTTCCCTGCTCTATCATCACCGAATGTTACATTCCCATATTTCTTTTCATCAAAACTTACAAACTTGCTTCGGTCTCCAGTCATATGTTTTGAGCACCCGTTGTCCACATACCATTAATTGTCCTGGTCTTGAGAAATGATAACCATATCACATTTATTTAGCTTCCTTTTCCATTGCATGCAGTTGTTTATTCTATAAATTTTCTGAGGATATGGACCACAATATTTGAGAGGACATTCATTAGACTTGTGCCCATTTTTATGGCAGCAAAAACATTTGATTGTATTTCGGAATGGATTATGTACACGAGTGAATCCACCATTGTTATTAATTCTCTTTGTGTTTCCATACTCCAGTCTACTTCTATACGCTTTACACTCCATGGCTTTATGACCGAACCTTTTACAACAAAAGCAATACCCATGGAAGTAGTATCTGTATCTCGCAGAGAAGGTTGTTTGGGGATATAGCCATCTCGTCATATGAAAATTCTATCTTTGGAAGCTAATTGATTTGTGTTGGAATGTTGCTTGGTTGTTCACTCCTTTTTTTTCCAGGGTTTTCCTTGTGGTGGAATTTTGCTGCAGCTCATGAGGATTTGAAGGGTTTCCCACAAATTTGTTCTCAGATTGATGGGAGTCAATGTTTTATTTTAGGACAGCTTTAAAAAATGTGATAGCTTTCTTATCCTCTGCCTTCGACTTGCTGGATTCTACTTCATATCCTATCCCAGTATTTACAAGAGGAGATCTTTGTGCATTTAATATCTAGTCCAATTGTTCGGCACATTTTAACTATTGAATGTTCATCGTTAAATCAGTTTGAACCTTTTCCAATTTCCTCCTCAGACTCACCACCTCTTCTTCCAATCTTCCACATTCCTGAATTTTCTCTTTTATTTGTTGCAATAGAATGTCTTCTACTTTCCTTGCTTCTTCTAGTTCAATTTTCAACTTGATAAAATCTTAGAGTTTGGTTCTTCCTTTACATGTTTCAAAAGGATTGCCTTCTGTTTTCTAGTCTTGAGCTTGAGTCTATCTATTTACTTTAGGGCACTAACCAACTCCCCCTCAAGATCTACCTCACATTCTTCTTCAAATTCCAAGAGATCTTTCTCAAGCTCTTCCTTGGCCATCAAAATGAATTTTAATGTTCCTTCTCCATTGGGGGATTATCTGAGCTCTCAGATGCACTGCTATCTTTTTGAGCATAGAATGTTCTTCTATTAAATATGTTCCCTTTCTACCTATTTCTAAAATTTCTTTTCTCTTTCCCCTTTGAATGATTCTCTATTTCCTTATGAGGAAATTTTGAAGCATAGTGCCCCACTCTTCCATAATTAAAGCACTTAAATGGAAGTTTAACTTTATAATTACCTATGCCTCTATCCAATCTTCTGAAAAAATTGGCTTCTTCTTGATCAGAGCATGAGCATGTACCTTCCTTTTCTTCTATGCACTTGTCTGCCTTAAAGCAACCTACCTCATGTTTGACTTCCCTTTAGGAAGTCTCATCTCATATGATGTTAGGTTCCCAAGTAATTGATTTCTGGTTAAGGTTTCCTAGTTTGTTGTTTCTTCTATGGCAGAAACCTTAGGATTAAACCAGGGTGGTAGAGATCTCAATAATTTTTGTACTACAACACTTTCATTAATTTCTTCTCCTAGGCCTATCATGATATTAACAACTTCTGCAACTCTTAAGAAGAATGTAGCTTTATCTTCATCTTCATTAATTTTTAAGTTTTCAAACAGAGTTATATGAGCTTGTAGTTTGGTCATCTTCACCTTTGTATCTCCCTCATGAATGTTTCCTAAAGTATCTTGGATACCTTTGGCACATTTACTGTGCATTACTTTGATAAATTCTGACTCACTTAGACCGCTCAAGAGTGCATTCATTTCTTTTGCATTAGCTCTGAATTTTTTTTTTTGGCTTCTTCCTAATTATCTGGATCCTTTGGTGCATATTTTTCTTCCATAATAGCCCAAACTTCTGTTCCTAGAGACATTAAGTATGTCCTCATTCTTATTTTCCAGAAAGTATAGTTTGTGCTAGTAAACAATGGGGCTTTATTTGTTGAGCATCCTTCTAGGTGTTGAGGAGGTAAATCCCCTCTGCGGACAGAGGCAATCCCTACTAGCCCAGATCGGGTCTAGCAATAATCAAACACGCTACAGTGCAAGTTCCTAATTGCAAATAAACCGACTTGCGAGGAAGGCTTACCTGGAATCTGACGCTGTCGTTTGTAAAAGAGGTGGTGCTCTCATTCCTTTGCCCTGGCAGATCACAATCCTCACGATCTCCGTGATCGGACACCTGCACATGCAAGAAACAACACAAACGCAAGCATAAAATCCAATATATACAACTATATGTCAGTCGAAGAGGACATAACTCATGAACATAATCAAGAACAAGAGTGGAACCATAACCAATAGTCGCTTATCATTAAAGAGTCAAAAGAAGAATACAACCAAAGCTTCGACACCGAATTCTCCTTTGGCGGGTCGTCAGCAAAACATGTCTCGATAAAGCCTGTCAAGGATGGGACAAGCCTCTCTCTCCGGATACTTGGCAACAGTCTCCTTGCTTGGATTTGGCCTTAAGGGAATCAAGAAGGCTCTTGCAGCATAAGGATGTGAAAGCTCTTGGGAACTAGCTTGCAAAGGAGATGAGCAAGCTTTTATAGATGGAGGAAAGGGAGTTGGGATCCCTATAATTATGGGATTGGCCCTATCATCAAGGAAGCTTCCATGAGAGGTGGCAAACCACTTCCTCTCTATGGAAATCCGTAGCCAAACCTCCCAACTCAAGATAAATATCAGTCCAGGAATTTGTTAAGACGAAACTTCCGCCATTTATTTTTTTAAAACACCTCTTAATATGGTTGACGCGGGTGCGGCTCTATGACAGAGCGCCAATTGGCACGCCCTCTTTGGAGGATTTTCCCCCTTGGCGCGAGGGCTGAACTGTGGAACCGCGCCAATGGAAAAAGAGCTATTTTTAGGGTTTTTTGCAGGGAGATGTTTTTAGGGCAATCAAAGCTCATCTTCAGAGGGATGCAATGAAATTATTTTCAAGTCTTGTCTCTGCTCACAGGTCACGGAATGAGCCCTCCAATGTGCGGGATGGGGATTGTAGGGACGGTGACAAATTGCTGTGTAACAGATGCCCCCTAGAGTGTGAGGCCCGAGAGAGAGAAAGGGGTGAAATGCTTTACGAGAACATGCCAACTGAAAACACTGCCATCGAAAAACCTGTGGAGCGAAGTACAACTGATGTCTCAGATACATGATATATATGCGTGGTATGGGCACAGCCATCCATAACAGAGTATGCAATAAACTAGATCCAAGGCATGGACACAGCCATCCAGTGAGGATCGATAAATAGACTCAGGCATGGTCGCAGCCATCCAATCAGTGAGTCATGTAAATAATCATAATAATCCACAATATCGCAGCCTGGATTACAACAGACACAATCCAGGGTCTTGCGCTCCATCTCGACCCGAACAAAGTACAAGTTCAAGCATGCAAATATCTGAGCTAAATTCGAACATGCAAGAACATCGCCTGATTACCAGCCAATGATGAAAGTTGTTAAAAGACACGAGAGGAACCACCAATAATGACAATGGCTCTCAAGGTACTATAGGTACAATCCACGGTGTGCGAATCAATGAGCTGGTGTCGAACACCCGTAGAATCACTCGATCGGAGGCCAATGATGAAAACCTCACGTCGAATGCGACGAACCTGCCATTGAGGCATGCAGGATCCAAGGTACCATAAGGGAGTCTCTAGATCAGCTTCCTGGATGATGAGCTGAAGTCGAAAGGAAGTGACCTTGATCGAAGGTGGGCCATAATGTTTCCCACATCATCGACACGAGATAGAGGAACATGATTTTTTTGTGAATCAGAATCAAATGAGAATCAGAGGGAGGTTGATACTTTGCAGAGGTCAACTTCTCTTGAACATGTAAACGGCACGACAGTGGACTTGTTAGTATTTGACATCAACGGATCAGAGGTCACGGTGACAAGACAATGATCAGATGAGAGGTCAAAAGGGATTATCCAAACCCACGAAAGCAAAATGAAAAACGAGATGAGATGTCCCCAACCCGACACGAATGCAGACAAGTGCCATGTTCAAGAGCGACATACTGCCGACACGACAACGATGTTGGTTCCATTTTTCCCCCACCATTTCTGGCGAGTACCCCAATTATTTTTTATAACAAGCTTGAAGGGGATAGCATATGCTTGTAATATAATTCCTCCCTTCGGGTGAATCCATCCTAGTACATTTAACGAGCCCTAGGAAGGAGCGACTCGAATAACGTCATTTCGACTGAATCCAATGTCATCAGGGTTTAACGAGTCTGACAAAGGGTGAACTCGGTGTCTTTTCATGTTTAGAGAGTTTGAAAAGATAGCAGAAAAGTAAACTCCAGCGGTCCCTTTTCGTAGATAGTTCCTCGGACCCGAAAAGGTAGAAAACAATATCCGAGAAAACCTCCTAGTCGCGAGAGGCTAGGGTATTCCTTTTTCGTAAATAATATGTCCCAGCCCGAAAAAGGGGTAAACGTATTCGTGTCCATTTTAACGAGATCGAAACAACAAGGGCCTCGACAATCTTTTCATGTTTAGAGAGTCAGAAAAGAGCTGAAAGATGACTCCAGAGTGAATTTTTTGTGTATTTACCGAGTCCGAAGAAGTATAAAATACAACTCGTTTCACCGTCTAAGTCGCGTAAAAGGCCTGTTGTTGCACAAAAAGCAAGTGTAAAACCCATTTTCGACACAAATATATTAAAATATTCAGAAAAATAACATTCAAAAACCTATTTTGAGTTCAAAAAAGTTATAAATTTGTCCAATGGTAAAAATAGAATTACTTTTTACTATTTACCTCACCAAAGAGCAACAGTGGTCCATTTTGGTGTGCAAACTTCCAACAGCGATTACGACCGATCCGGGCTACCATTCAGAGTTCTGTCAGTTCCAGGTAAGCGGCGTTTCTCCGTACTCCATTTCAATCCATTTTTTAATAGTTTTCCATCATGCATTAGATTTTTGTGGCAACTTTTTAAATTTTTAGGGCTCCGCTCATTGGCGCGGGTATCGGGCACGGACCCGTGCCAATGGGCTTTTATATGTACAGGGCTCGCGCCAGCTGGCGTGACTGTTCAGGAAATAGCCGCGCCAGCGGTAGAACCCTAATTTTCACCTAAAAATTCGAGATTTTAATTAATTTAGATGAATTTTGAAGCTCAACATAGATCTAATTAAGGGTTTGTGACCATGTTGATGCAGGAAACCGAGCAAAATGGTGATTGAGTGGAAAGAGAGGGAGCACGGTGAAGAGGATGAACAAGCCATGGAGAATGAAACTTGCATGAATGCCCTCAGGAACTGTGGGCTAAAAAATTTCTTCCTGACACCTTGTTTACGAGCTCAGCCTGAGCTTCTACAGTACTTGATCAATATGTGGGACGCAGATGAACAAGTATTCAAGTTGCGGGATCAAGTGTTAGAACTGGAGGTTGTTGATGTGTACTTCATAACCGAATTATCGCGCAGAGGTCCGGTGCCCATATTGACAGGGAGCAGACCGTCTGGTGAGAAGATGGAGCAAGTGATGGCACGAGTGTGCCGAGGGGCACAACTGGGATCCGGAAGTGGGAAAGTAGACATTCACACCATTCCTGATCTGGCACTGGGAGTGGTGCTACATACCATCACGTGGGCTGTGGGGTCGCAGGCACCGCACGAGGCAACAAAGGCCCAACTTTTGCTAGCCTCAGAGTGTATGACTCCCCTATTGTTTGACTGGGCCACAACAGTGATGATAAACATGAAGAGATAGCTCACGAAGTGCAAGCAGGCCAAACTGAAACATTTTGGCTACGGTTCTATCCTGGTATCGTTCATTCTGGAAAGATTACCAATCTTCCAGGGCCAAGGGGCCATAGTAGCTGAGCCGATTCCACGAGAGCCAAGAATGGCTCGCTGGGCAGCACTGATGCCCAGATCTGGAGGGGGCCAACAGATGTCCTGGAAACCGGAGTTTTTTGGGTGGTTCCGGTGTCAGTTGATCGTAGTGGAAGACTGGCCATATGCAGGTACCGATTTCACTGGTGATCCAGATCTCCCACTGCTAGAGGGAGATGATTGGGATGAGGAGTTGGGTATGACCTCTTCTCTTTTTTATTTTTATGTTTTATGATTTTTTGTTAATACATGTTCTTCCTGACACATTTTATATGTATGCAGACGTGGGTCCAGAGAGACCAGTTGGTATGTCTCCTATCGCACGGAGGACTCTTCCCGCACCTGATCCTCAGGCAGAGGGTGCAGAGGGGGGGGAGTTAATCCAGAATCTCGAGGGCATTGCTCGAGGGATCCCAGACTACGCCCGGCTGGCGGATGTACCGATGGCATACCAGAGACATATGATGGGAGTGCCTAGTCGCCTCCACCGACTTCTGAGACGCTTAGTGCGTGCAGTCACTTGTTATCATGAGCACCATGCGGATTAGACTCCTAGGACTTTTATCATGCATATTTTTTGAGAGACATGTCGTCTCCGGATGTATTAAGACGAACATATATATTTTTTTGATTCTATGCGACGCACACTATGTAAACATTTCGATATATATATATATATATATATATATATATATATATATATCTATTTCTGGATGGATCTTTCTTTTTCATGTGATGTTGTTTTACAAATTGCGCAAATGTCTATCTAACACCAAATTAGCTACTGCATCTGTTAATGTATTCATATGCCTGGGTATATGTTGATATGTGATATAGTCAAAATTTCTTTCCAGTAAACGAATTCGCAGATACAGACGTAAAATGGATGGGTTTCTGACCAAATAATGACCGTTCAGTTGTAATACTACAAGTTGTGAGTCTAGATACACAAGCAATTCACGGATACCAAGGTTTACAGCCTCAGTTAATAATTCTAATACAGCAATATATTCCGTGATGTTATTTGTAGTACGTCCCAGACACACACCTTGCAGGTTGACAGACTCACCAGCAGGATCATAGATTACCCAGGCCGCCGAGGACAGGTTCCTGGTACTGCGGGAGGCACCATCCGCGAAACCAACAAACGGACGAATGGACATCTGCACAATCAAGAAGACCCGATCAGCAGAAAGATGCTTACATCGCACACCACACCACACATGCACACAAATGAAAAACACACATCTATGTACACACACCACACCAAAAATAACTTTAGGCGTAGTATTTTTTGAGGTACAGCCCATTTCTGGGCTGCACCAGCGGAACTCCTTCATAATCTATAAGCTCATAAGCCTCGTTCTTCAAAACATGTTTTACTATGTAGGGCCCATGCCACATAGGTTGGAACTTACCGGCCCCAAGCTTGTCATGCGCTTGATCGTATAGGAGGACGAGGTCTCCTTCGATAAAGGAATGTGGAGAAACGGATTGATCAAAGTGAGCTTTGACCCGCTTCTTTTGTGCTTCAATGACTAAAGCAGCTAAGCGGCAGGTTTCATCTAACCGTTCCAGATACAAAAGACGCTCTTCCTCAACAGAAGTGTCGGGTAGAAGTTCTACAGCTAATTTCAATGAAGGAATCTCGCATTCAACCGGAAGAGTTGCTTCCAGACCATATACCAATTGAAATGGTGTGAATCCAGTTGCACTCTTTGCAGATGTCCGGTATGCCCATAGAGCTGAGAACAGTTGGAGGTGCCAATTGGATTTGTGGATACCAATTGTTCGTTGAAGCATAGTGACCAGAACCTTGTTCACTGCTTCAACCTGGCCATTCGCCTGAGGGTAATATGGCGTTGAGCTATCGTGATGTAAGCCCAACTTTGAAGTCAGCTCGGCCATCATATAATCTCGGAAATGAGTACCGTGGTCAGTAACGATGGCTTGTGGGACCCCGAAACGTGCAATGATATGGTTGAATATGAATTGGGCAGCTGTCTTACCGTCGGCAGCTAGTGTAGGCATCGCTTCGGCCCACTTGGTGAAGTAGTCGACAGCGACAATGATATACGCATGCCCCCCGGCCGAGTGAGGGTTACACGTCATAAAATCCACGCCCCATTTCGTAAAAGGGCCGACGGTAATAACAGGATGCAAAGGGAGAGGCGGCGCAAGCATCTTGCGCTGAAACACCTGGCACGCGTGACATTTACGGACTGCAACGATACAGTCTTTGAATATGGACGGCCAGAAGTAACCTGCTCGCAAAATTTTCTGGGCAGTAGCATATCCGGACATATGTCCACCACAGGCGCCACTGTGGCAGTCATTCAGGACCCTTTCAGCCTTTTCCAAGGTTAGGCACCGACATAGCACCGAATCTACTCCAACACGGTATAAGGTATCTCCTACGATGCAGTAGGGTTGAGACTAATTCCGAATCCGACGTCGGGCATCTTTAGTCAACTCAGACCGAAATGTGGAGGTCTGAAGATACACGATTATGTCGCCATACCAAGGGTCGCGAGTACTGATGAGGAAAAGAGTTTCTTCCGGGATATGATCCTCGGAAAGTGAAGGAGTGGAGTATGTCGGGAGTGAGCATATAAGATCCGCGAAAACAAGTGATTTCGTCGACTTAGCGGTAGTGAACTCTAAGACAAACTCCTGCAGGATAACGATCCATTTGGAGTATTTTCCCCCCAGCAATTGTCTAGAGAGAATATATGTCATGGGGTTGCAATCCGAAACCACTATTATCGTACGCAACAGGATGTAATGGCGAAAACGATGCACAGCGTGTACTGCGGCTAACGCCAACTTCTCGACGTGAGCATAACGCGTTTCTGTATCGAGAAGGTTCCGTGAGAGATAATAAACAACATTTTCATTACCATCATCATCATCCTGCACCAGAACCATAGCTATGGTGCTAAACGCGGCGGCGAGATACAAAGTGAAATCACGACGATAGTCCGGAGGACGAAGCAAAGGAGCATTAATGAGTAACGTCTTCAGCTTCTCAAAGGATTTTTGAGCAATTTCTTCCCAATGGAAGGGAACATTCTGCTTTAATAGGCGCGTGAATCCCTTGGCCACCTCGGCGTAGTTCGAGATAAAGCGTCGAAGGAAGTTCGCTTTTCCCTGCAGACTCTGCAACTGATATAACGAGGAGGGTGATGGGAGGTTGATGATAGCCTCGACTTTTAAAGGGTCAAGGCGAATTCCATCTTTGGAGACTATGAATCCCAAAAGACGGCCAGAATCCACGCAGAAGACGCATTTATGAGGATTAAGCCTAATATTGTAGCGCCTACAACGGAGAAAAATCTGGCGGAGGTGTTCAGGGTGATCCTCTCGCCTAGCTGAATGAGCTGGCAAGTCGTCCAGATAAGGCTGAACGATATGGCGAATGTCATGGAAAGCGTAAGACATCGCACGCTGAAAAGTGGCTCCAACATTCTTCAAGCCGAACGGGAGTTTTTTATACACGAAAGTACCCCACGAACAGATGAATGTAGTCTTGTGTTGATCCTCAGGTGCAATATTGATCTGATTATACCCTGAGAAACCGTCCAAGGAATAAATCTCACTTCGGGCACATTCGTCGATGATCTGGTCTATGAACGGAGTGGGATATTTATCTTTTGGACAGGCGCGATTGATGTCGCGATAATCAACACAGACCCTAATAGTACCCTGCTTTTTATCAACAGGGACAATGTTGGAAACCCATTCTGTGAGGGGGATGGGATAAATAAAGCCCGCGTTCAGAAGTTTTTCAACTTCTGCCTTAATTGCAGCGGCTTTCCGAGGATGCATAGGGCGTAAGCGTTAGCGCACGGGCTTCACACCAGGATAGGTTGGAATCTCATGCACTATGATACTGGGATCAATCCCCGGAATTTCCTCGTAGGACCAGGCGAACACATCTCTGAATTCTTTAAAAAGATCAGTATAGACTTGAATCTCATCAGGAGAACAAGTTACTCCCACGTGTATATTCTGAACGATCCCCGGTTTAACGGAGATGTTGATCGGGATGGTTTGAGCGATATTACTCAGGTTTCCCTCTGAAAAAACCTCGTGCGTCAAGATTGGCGTTTGGAGAGGAGGAGTAGGAACCTGAGATGCATAACGCTCTAGACAATCTAACATTGCCCCCAAGCTAGGCATAAAAGAGGAGCGATGATGTCCATCGCCCCAAGGTAGCTCCTCGAGAGACATAGTTTCAATGATGGCTTCATCGGAAGGAAAAGTCTCTTTGAGAGGATCAGGTGAATCGGCCTGACCAAGCCAGGGGGATTGAGAGTAAACATCTAGAGCCATGCTCAAAGGAGCATGCTGAGGAGGTGGAGGATCAGATGCAGCAAAAATTTCACAGTAGCTAATCTCTACTGGAGTCAAGGGCATGGATTCTCCAAACTCAAACACCTGCTCAGGCATAGGAATGAGCCAGGGGTCATCAGACCTGGAAATCATGTTAACTTGAGCGGTGTGCGGTGGTGGTGCGGGAAAGATACCCATGAGGATGGGGTCTTTGAAGAGACTGGGTCCTACACTATCAGGGGGATTTGGAATCTAATCCACGTATGGGACGTTGTTCTCGGAGGTGGAGGTGAAGAACGACAACTGATCCACCGTGACGATTTTGCCCTCGTGAGGGAACTTAAGAAGTCGAAAGACGGTGGACAGCACGCATAGCATGGCATGGGTCCAGCTGCGGCCAAGAAGTATATTGTAGTTGAGCCTGGCGTCGACTACTTCTACTTCCACGTTGACAGTCTTCCCCTGTAAAGTGATCGCTAAACTCTCGAGAACACCCAGGGGTTTGGATTCCCGACCATCAAATGCCTCGAGGGCATTGGGAGAGGACGAAAGGGCTGGAGAGCCAATGGCCTTCCAGCAAGCGGATGACATGACGCAGGTATAAGCACCTTCATCCACAACGGCCCTATGGATGTTCAGACCGTTGATCCCGACTTGAATAACAAGAGCGATCTGATGTGGAAGTCGGGGGGTGAAATTCTCTAAATCGAAGGTGAGAAGACTCGAATCGGCGGGATCAATGCCACCGATTGTAGACAGTAAAGCCTTCCGTTGCGAAGGACAGCTTTGAAGAACTTCTAGTGTAGACATAGCAGAAGGTGCCTGTGCCAAATCCTCAACAATGCTGTAGTGTTGAGAAGCACGAGCAATTGGATTATAAGAAGATCTTCGAAGAACACCTTTAGAAGGTGGCTTCACAACAGGTTCAGGAGTAGGCTTCTCGATTTCCAACGAACCGGAGACAGGTGGGGGAGGTGGTCCATCCGCAACTGCCTTCCTGGGTGCCTGTTGCGATTCGTTGTAATCCTTCGAACGCGTAGTGACAGAGATAGGTGCAGCACCATTCATCATAAAAACTTGGGACCCAAATGGTGCAGATGGTGACGGCTGTTCAACCATCTGGGTCTGCTGAGACGGGAATGGCTCTTTTAGAACTGCCGGAGTCCCTTTGGAGCCTTTGAGAAGTTGACTAACTTCGGATCGTCGTGGACAATCCTTAGTATAATGGTCTCCTTCACAAATGAGGCAGGGGTACTTCGGTTTACGTTGAGAACCATCCTCAGTACGAGATTTGGATTCTGGCTTTGGGGCGTCGGATTTAGATTTACCTTTGCCCTTCTTTTTCCCCTTGGAGGCTTTCTCCGTAGGATTGGCCTGAACGGCGTTCACCTCCGTGGTTTTGCCAGAATTTGATGGGGCGGGATAAGTAGGAGTATTGTTGGAAGAATTAGACTTCTTCTTCCCATTCGAAGATTTCTTCGAATTCTGAGACACAGAACCAATGACACCATCCACTGCGGGGGTAGGTGGAGCCTTAGAGGTTCCGGACCGTGGGGCATCAGGCAAGATATCATAAAGCGTGCCGAACTGAGAATACACAAGATCCAGGTATTGGGCACGTGCAATGGCTTGTTCCTCCGTCACACACGCTCCCATCGCAATATCTTGGGCGATTTTATTCATGAAGGAGGCAGTGAACCAGTGAGTTAGTATCTAATCAGGTATATGAAACTTGATCAGCCTACGACGGCGCTGCCACTCATGAATGTGATCAGAAATGTGAGTGGCTTTATCCTGCTTCAGAGAAGTCAGGAGGTGCATCCCGGCTTCATAGCGAACCGGTAACTGAAAGTGAGTCAAAATAGCCATGGCTAAGGAATTGAAATCTTGGAAGATGCCACGGGATAACTCGATGTACCACTTAGCAGTAGCTCCAGTCAAAGTGCGCTGGAAGAGGCGCAGATGAATTGAATCATCGACCCAAGAGTTAGACGAACACCAAAGATGATACGTCATCACATGCGCTTGGGGGTCCTCTCCAGCTTTTCCCTCAAACTTGGGGCAATCACCTGGTATCTTGGTAGGAACCGGGGGCCAATACGGATTATGAAAAATCGGATCATTGGTCAGTTTTGAAACATCCAGCAACTCCAAGGTAGCCAGGAACGGCAATGGCGGATTGATCGGCATGCCAGGCCCGGGCTGAGGACCGGTACTCGTACTCCACAATGGTTGTGAATATCCTTGCCCCCATGGGTTCTGTCCCATAGGATTATGACCGTAGGGGGTGTAGGTCGTATAACCAGACTGATTTGGCTGCTGGTAACCAGTGTGTGGGGCTTGATAACCAGAGTACGGACCCTGATTATGTGTCGGCCCAGTGTAAGCAGCATTTGGATTTGGCTGTTGAGTATAGGTAGAACCGGGTGGAGGAGGATAATATTGAGAGCCTCGGGGCTGACTATAATTCGGTTGAGATTGACCATGAGGATAATAACCGCCCTGAGGATGATTCGGCTGCTGATAGGTGGAACCCTACGGAGCCTGATAACTAGGGCGTAGCTGTTGATTTGGCTGCGGCATCGAACGAATCGGCTGCTGGGCAGGGTTAATGGAATGAGCAGGCTGCCCTGAATGAACAGGTTGACCCGGCTGAGAGGGCTGCCCTGGGTAAACAGGTTGACCCGGATAGACAGGTTGCGCCGGTTGCGCATGTTGACTTGGCTGTAAAGGAGCCCCAGGTTCTACCGGATGGGCCGGTTGGCCTGGAGGCAGAACACCAGGTTGTATCGGATGGGCCGGTTGGCCTGGTGGAGGAATAGGGCCAGGTGGTTGCTGGTAACCGGTTTGACCTAAAGTAGAACCAAAGGGTGGTCCTGGCTGATATGCAACGTTAGAAACAACATGATACTGCGGTTGCATAGGCTGAGAAGGCTGGATTTGCCCCCCAGGACCATAGACCGGTCCCGGTTGGTACCCCGGCTGAGGCTGCACAGGTTGACCGGAAGGGCTGTAATACTGTCCTTGTGGACTGTACGATGGCCCTTGCTGGCCCGCAGGATAGCCTTGCACGGGTTGCCCTTGTGGGTCATAAGGATAGCCAGGTGGGCCCGAAGGTTGGCCTTGGAAAGGTTGCCCTTGCAGGTTATAAGCCTGGTTATAAGGTAAACCTTGAGCATGGAGGTAAGCCTCAGGAGCGGGTAGACGCAAAATGTCCCCGTGCTCATCATACTGACCTGGAAAATCATACACGGGCGTACCATCCTGTGCATAGTGCGAAAAGTAAGAGCGGTTGGGATCTTGGGAGGGCGGTCCAACCTCAAGGTTCGGCTGTTGCAGGGATAACCGATACTCCTCCGGAGAGATGTTCTCCGGTATAGCAGTGGCTAAATAAATGTCTTCAGGAGATGGCATAGCCCTGGTGGAGGATGCCGTGACAATGGGTGTAGAGGCGGCCACACAGACAGTGGGTCGAACGGGTACAGAAGTAACGGGCGTCTGAGGAGACACCCCCGGTGAAGGAGAAGCTGGCCTCGGAGAAGGAGCTGACACTCCCATAGAGGCAGCGGCAGAAATTATCTGACCCAAGTACCTGTACCCCAGTGGTAATGAGGGACTGGACGTTGACATGACAGTTGTTTCAAAGTTGTCTCCTGAAAATAATCTTCGTGGGAAGAGCTAATAGTCTTCACCAGACGTTGGGATTTCCTCACCAGAATCACTCATGTTTGAGCCTGCCGCTAGATCTCGCAATAAACGGCGAGGACTAGGAGGAAAAACAGCAACTATAAAAGGCGAACCTGATGTAAGAGAAAGGAAATTAGCTCCTAATCTCAATTCAGACACAGGGTCCGAAAAGGGCCAATCGAACTCAACTGGTCCCCCAAAGGTTGCTCAGAAAGAACCGGTCCCCCGTCATGAAGCTCGGAAACAATGGGCTGTTGTGGTTCAGCAGAGGATTGGGACACCTCTGATGAATCGTCCGTGTAAGGACTACCAGTAGACGAAACCGAGGGTTCCGCCACTGTGGCAGCAACGACAAGAGAAAAAGATCAAACACACACACGGGCTGAAAAAGAGTCAAGACACACGATCAAACGGTCAACAAGCAAAATCTAACAGGGCGTGTAATCGTGGGTGATTAATTTTTACCACATTGAAAAATAAGAAACTTCACCATTTCATGTTTTAAGAGTCGAGAAACGGTTGAAAAGGTGACTCTATCTCTTTCAGATTTGACACAAGCATGAAAGGACAAGCGCTTGGTGATCCTTTCAAATTTAGGGAGTCAGATAGGATCAAAATGACTACTCAGGAATACTAGGCAAAAGGGTGTACCAAATAACCGTGAACTGCAATATACACCTTGGTTTCAATAATGAAAGAGAAATCAACCAAGGACTTTCCGTACGTGCAGGCAATCTCCTTGAATGCTGTGTTCGGTGTATCACGGGTATAGGGCGGAAAACTCGGCTTCCTATGGATAAAGGTTTGAAACCTAGAGGGGTCTCCCTTTATATACGCGATGGTACGGGGAGCACAAGTCCGTACTAGCGCTGTCTAAAGCCAAAAGGTGAACGACAGCTCCTAGGTTTAAAGACGCCGGAACACGTCTCTAGCCTAGACCTCTAAATGTGTTTCGTTAGATTTCAATGCTGCCTTAGTGTAAATTGAGTAAATTTTAAAGTTGATCTTTAATTACGTTTCAGTTTTCAGGCCCTAACGAATGTGCTGTCTCAAAAATCTCCTAAATGCAAAACTACATGCCACAGTACATCATTTCGTTTGATGAAAGCTAGCTACAGAAGAGTTGAGAGCTTTTTACACAAACAAAATGATCAGAAGACAATCAGTGATATCTCTAATGCAGCTAATGAAACTAAAAACTTTTCTCCAAAGTTACTAATTACTAATAACACTGAAAAGATTTTAATTTGCACTAATCAATCAAAAGCAAAAGAGATCTTTTTTTTATTTTCAATTTTTGATAGTTAGATGCACTAAACAAACCGAAAACAAATGAGAAGCAATTCGAGAAATGATATTAAGAGAGCAAAAACAGGCAAGTTTCACTCAATGGCACAAACAATCAGATCTCGAATCGACCAAAAGTTTCTCAAAACCAAGAAAAGTCCTAGAGACACCAATGAGCCGTGTAATCTAGGCCCAAAATGAAATAAAGCGAAATTCGAATGAAAACGAAATTAGTCACTCAAAAAGCGCAACAATATGATAGAAAACTGTCAAACGAATGCAAGGAAGCAATCCCAAAGCCGACTGAACGAACGAAAACCAAAAACTCCCAAGGGAGGCTCGACTCACAAAAGCACCTAGATGCCCTAGGGCTCGAATGCAAAATCGAAAGAAATAGGCAAACAACCAAAGAATGAAGGTTACAATTAGTCAAACTCAGCTCCAGTGCACTCAAACAGCCGAAAAAACAAGATCAAAATCACAAGTCAGTCTCAGAAACCATGAAACACAGCAAACCCTAATAGCTCACAGGATTGGCGCGACTGTGAGCTTGAAATTAGCGCCAGAAAGGCAATGATGCAGGTGATACACAGGCAACCTGCGCCAATGGGTGCAACTGTCACGCTGAAAAGCGCGCCAGCCGAGTTTACTATGGGAAAGAGAGAAATAAGCAATCTCAGACACAGACAAGTGATGACAAGGCTAAAACAAATCCGAACAAACAGGAAAAACCAGTCCAAAGAACTGACCAAGCAAGCAAGACCAAGAAGTTGAGCGAAAAGAGAAGACAAAACTCCAAGTTGTTCAGTCCGTAAACCAAACCGAAGATTGACTGAAGTAGCATTGATCTACTCCGCTAATGCAGAGCAAAAGCATTTCGAAGGCTATCTGGCTGTGCTTCAGGCTCCGTCTATAGTTTACAAATCAAACAACAAGCTGAGTCCCCAGCGGAATCGCCAAATTGTTGAGGAGGTA
This sequence comes from Pinus albicaulis, assembly GCA_034641835.2. Lineage (NCBI taxonomy): Eukaryota > Viridiplantae > Streptophyta > Pinopsida > Pinales > Pinaceae > Pinus > Pinus albicaulis. Next base: position 951,878,822 of record CM076570.1, read on the forward strand.
AATCCCCTCTGTGGACAAAGGCGATCCCTACTAGCCCAGATCGGGTCTAGCAACAATCAAACACGCTACAGTGCAGGTTCCTAATTGCAAATAAACCGACTTGCGAGGAAGGCTTACCTGGAATCTGATGTTGTCGTTTGTAAAAGAGGTGGTGCTCCCGTTCCTTTGCCCTGGCAAATCACAATCCTCACGATCTCCGTGATCGGACACCTGCACATGCAAGAAACAACACAAACGCAAGCATAAAATCCAGTATATACAACTATATGTCAGTCGAAGAGGACATAACTCATGAACATGATCAAGAACAAGAGTGGAACCATAACCGATAATCACTTATCATTAAAGAGTCAAAAGAAGAATACAACCATAGCTTCGACGCAGCACTCTCCTTTAGCGGGTCGTCAGCACAACATGTCTCGATAAAGCCTGTCAGGGATGCGACAAGCCTCTGTCTCCGGATACTTGGCAATAGTCTCCTTGCTTGGATTTGGCCTTAAGGGAATCAAGAAGGCTCTTGCAGCATAAGGATATAAAAGCTCTTGGGAACTTGGAGATTAGCTTGCCATGGAGAAGAGCAAGATTTTATAGAACGAGGAAGGGGAGTTGGGATCCCTATAATTATGGGATTGGCCCTATCATCAAGGAAGCTTCCATGAGAGGTGGCAAACCACTTCCTCTTTATGGTAATCCGTAGCCAAACCTCCCAACTCAAGATAGAAATCAGTCCAGGAATTTGTTAGGATGAAACTTTCACCTTTTATTTTTAAAAAACACCTCTTAATATGGTTGGCGCGGGTGCGGCTCTATGACAAAGCGCCAATTGGCGCGCCCTCTTTGGAGGATTTGCCCCCTTGGCGCGAGGGCTGAAATGTGGAACCGTGCCAATGGAAAAAGAGCTATTTTTAGGGTTTTTTGCAGGGAGATGTTTGCAGGGCAATCAAAGATCATCTTCAGAGGGATGCAATGAAAGTATTTTCAAGTCTTGTCTCTACTCACAGGTCACGGAATGAGCCCTCCAATGTGCAGGATGGGGATTGTAGGGACGGTGACAAATTGCTGTGTAACACTAGGCTAGCCATTTTGGGGACCTAGGACCTCCTTCCAGTTGTTAAATTGTTACTGAAGGAACTTGCTCTAATACCAATTGATGAACCCTTAGCTAAATTGAGAAGGGGGTGAAATAGTTTAGTACATTCATGGACATTTAAAACTTTTTCTTTAAACTTATTTACACCTCCATTTCATAAGCAACTTAATATATAATGAATCAGCAAACTTAATATGTGGGAAGCAAGTGATAATCAGATCAAATACAATACATCAACACATAATCAACATGCACATAGGAAACAGATATAAGTGGAAACCCATAAGGGAGAAAACCACATATTATTATTGTTGTGATGCAAAGGCAAGCTCCAACTCCCTCTCACAACTGATTTTCTCTAGGCTTCAACCTACAGGAGGCTACTACCTCAATTTTTGCAAGCTACAACTTGCACGGAAGCTACAACTCCCATCTATTTTTTGCAGGCTATAACCCACAGGAGGCTCCTACCTCAACCAGCTACAACTAGACATATATCAAGCTACAGCGTGATATGGAAGCTCCAACTCCCTCACACTACAATAAAATCATATGCTAATTTACCTATATATAAGCTATGTTTTACTCCTTCTTCACTGTTGACTTTTCATCCTTCATATCTGCTTCATATCAGCTCTGGATGTGCACAACATCTCTATCTGCTCACTCTCATTCTTCCACTCTCTCACCACACTATGCACATTGCAATAACATCATTTATAGAGATAACTTCATGGCTATTTGCATTCTATATGGGAATATGAAGTGAACAGGCATGACTCTTTGCCTTCCACCCACTCATTTCCTCACTCATCATATTCAGAATGTTAAAACAATATATACATTTATTTCAATATCAAATGGAGTTTTGCTTTGCCTTGGAGACTTTCCTTTGCATCACAACCAATATAAAATATATCAATAAATTTACATTCATACAAAATATTTCAACTCATCCCTTTCAGCTTCTTAGCTTTGTTGTGCATTTGTCCTCTTCTGCTTGTTGTCCCTTTATCTTTTATGTTTTTGTTGTTATATTCTAATTGTGTTGCATAGCGGCCTTTTGCCTGACTCGGCCTAGCTGGTACCTTCATAACAATGCCACCATATGCTCCTTTTCCCGACTCTGCCTATCTGCCTTCCTTCTCTTACCCACAGTGTTCAGCCTTCTTCTCCTTTGCTCTATGTCAGGTCATCTACCCAAGTCTCCTTCTGCCCGCGTTCAGCCTTTTGTTATTAATTGGCCACAATACATTGTTACTCTATAGTCGGGTCACTATTCTGCACATATTTTTACTTACCCTAGTCTTTTCTTCTCGCATTCAACCTTTTCCTTTGTTACCCGAGTCAACCTCCACTTCCAAGGTTTTCTTCATAAAAACAGCACAAATACACTAAACCAAGAATTTAAATAAATTCATATTTACCTTTGAATAATGTATCATGTCTGCCTTTCCGTTGCATTTCATCATTCCATTGGTTTTACATTATATTCTCCTTTTTCCTTCCGATGCGATTTCTTAACTAAAAAATCCTTATTCCAGATTTTAAATCCTTTGCAATTTAACTCTGGAGCAACATCTCATCCACCCCTTATTGCATGACGCAAGATTTAGCTCATAGCAATAACAAGTTTCCTCTTATCATAGGCGATATGTGATCGCATCGCATCGCAAACCGAACTTCTTATCACATCGCAACTTAAAACAATTAACTTGCAATGCCTTAACATATAAATATAAGAATAGCTGATAGTGATGTGTGGTATGCGTATGGTTCCCACGCCGGAATTTAAATCCTCTAGACTTTAACTTTGAAGTATATCACATTCAATACTCTTATCGCATTTCGCACTTCGACATTTTAACATGATTCTTGTGTGCTTATCCTCCTGAGCTTGCGAAGTGCGATATGCGGGCCAAGTCCATGTTATATCTACATCATCGTGCCACGTTACCTTGCGACGTCACTGCCACGTCATCTCCACGTCACCACCATGTCATTGCCACGTCATTTCCACCTCACTACCACGTCATCTTGCCATGTCATCTCCCGCATTTCGCAATTTATGTGTCTTATCGCATCGCAACTTCGCAAGTTTACATTTCTGCCATTAACTGTTATACCATATCGCACGTGCTATGTGATATGCGGAAGGACCTCTGCCCGACATGTGGCTCCTCATCGCATCGCAACTTAAACAATATAACTTGCGATGTCTTCTCCCGCACTTCGCCTTTTGCAATTTCTATGTCTTATCGCATCCGAACTTCACAAGTTTACATTTCTGTTATTAACTATTATACCATATCACATGTGCTATGCGATATGCGTAAGGACCTCCGCTCGACACTTGGCTCCTCATCGCATCGCAACTTAAACAATATAACTTGCGATATCTTAACACGTAAAATATAAAAGTCACCGATTTTGATGTGCGCCAACCATCTTCTGTGATCTAGTCTGTCCATCGCTTGCTATCATTTCTGCGACTTGATCTTCACCGTCCGTACCACCCGCACACTAATTTATGTCAATAGAATCGTGTCTGGAATAAAAATCATTCTGCCATACTTTGATCTCCAGCGAAGTTCATAGGAGCTTCATTCACTATTCGTATTCATACAACACAGTCTTCACATTATATGCACGCGACCCAACTCGACCCGTTGAACCGCACGCAAAACAGTCCAACTTGACCCACGCGTTCACGACTTGACCCAAGCTTACTGCCTTTGCTACCTTTGTTTCCTTTGCTCTTTTGCTGCCTTTACTCCTTTGCTACCTTTGCTGCCTTTTCTCCTTGATAAAGATTCTAGTGCTGCTACTTGCCTTTTTACTGCTCCTCTCTACTCCTTTGCCTTAATGATAATTCTGGTGTTGATCCATGCCTCTTTGTTGCTCGTCTTCCTTGCTCCTTTGCCTCTAATGTTGCTCCTCTGCCTCTCTTTTACGCTTCTCCACTTAACTTTTGCCTTCTTTTTCTTATTGCTCCTTTATACTCCAGCTGATCCTGATCTGCACCCTTGTCCTTAATGATAATTCTGGTGTTGCTACTTTGCCATAAATGACAATATTTCCAACAGTATCCCCCTTTGGCATTGATGGCAACACGTCCTCCAACACTTCTTCCCCCTTTCATTCTGAGAATTTGTATCATTATTCCTGTTATATATTAAAGAATTTGACACTTGGAAGTAGTGAAATTCTTTTATTCCACTAAATTGCAACTGTTGATACAACTTGTCAACATTAAAAAATAAAAAATAAAAATATCACCCCATTATCATAACCACACATTGGGACTTGGGGGTCATGGTAACTACCTTTGGTCAATAAGGAGGTGTGTTACACGTGTGAACAAATGATTAGATGATTCTATGTGTGATCCAAATTGATACCAAAAGGAGGAGGATAAATTGCCTTTTTATAGTGATCTAATGACCTCGAATAAGAGCGTCTTTAGAATTTTCCAATTTGAACTTCCTGGAGGGCCGACTTGACTTTTGGAAGCCAAACTTTTTTATTTCAAAATTTAAATAGGAGTCGAATTGAATTCAAATTCACATTTTTAATTTTCCTTTAATTTTGTGGGCTAATGCAAAGAAAGAATACTGACTACAACTACAAAAATTCAACACTCCCTCTTAGCTAGGGAGGTATTATATTTGACTTCCTCATATGTACATTTTGATGAAAAATGTCTCCATCTCGAGGAAATATTGAATGACCTAGCTAGGTTAATGTATTCATCCACTACATGTGGAAAGGATCCTACATCAGCATCATGCAAAGGAATCAAGTCACACACTAGATCTAGTCACCTAATGGCTAAAGGCCTTTTGGGGTCCCACTTGCCAAATACCTTTTGTTATTTTGGGGTCAAGACTAGTCTTGGGTCACCAATTATCCAAGTTTTCACTTGGAACCTAGTCATTACCTGTGACCTATGGTGAAATGCCAATAAATTACCATTCTTGCATGCCAATTGAACGGTAATATACTTTCCCAATGCAAAAGGCACTCACTTTAGGACTAGCCAAGTACATTTTAGCAATCTGGGGGGGAATTATATGCCTTGATGCTCTCTGGACCATTTCAACGCTCACTCCAATATGGAGAAATCTAGGCCATTTTGACACTCACTCCAATATAGAGCACTCTGGGCCTTGATGATCTCATGATCATTCTCCCTAACCACATTACATGGAAACTTTGTTAATGCCTTTGACCTAGGAAGAATGCTTGACCTTGATGTTATAACATCAACAATCCCTTTAATTGAAAGAAGCATTCTCAACTACTCAAATATTGTCTCTAAAGTATACAAACTTCACCCTGGAATAAAATATTTTTGAGAATTTCAAAAAAAGTTTCATCTGTGAAAAAAATGCATTAGAGCCTTATTAATCCCTTTTGTACAATGCCTTGGATATAGTGATACTATATCTCAATGTGTTTTGACATGTTATCATGGTTGTCTCCTACACTTATTCAAACAATATTGCAAGGAGCTTTTGGAGCCACACTACTTCGGAGCTTGTGAAACTAGATGAAATATACTTGCCTTTTGCAATGTTGAGTGCAAAAGATGTCTGCTTCCCACTCATCTTGAAATAAGATTATGGCCTGCAATTTCTACCTGATCTGTATATTCCTGCACTTGTACCTCACCATTTTATACATGTACCATGTTGATACCTCAACACATTTTGTGTCGTATGCCTCGACTCATTGATATATTGATCAGTTTAACAAGATCGATCACCATAGTTACTTGACTCTAAAGCAGATCCTGTTGTAGCAATATTGGCTACTCCCTCTGTCACATGAGTCCTTTTGTTCTTGTTAGAAACAAGTCATATCAGGTATCCATCAATTCGAAAAATAGAAAAACTGAAGTGCCTGCTTGTGATCATATAAAGCTTTATTTAGTATGCAAACATGATACTTCTTCTCATGTACCTCAAAGCCCTTACAATTTGAGCAAATATTTCCTCATCATCCTTCCCTCTTTATGGGAGAACCTTCTTTCCATGAATCTCACTTTATTTTTCCATCTACTATATTATGCTTGATCTTGTAGATCCATTTGGAAGTCACCATTGACTTCCCTTCATGTCTCGGTACAATTTCCTCCATTATGAAATATTTTCAAACTTACTCGCCTGCATACTTCTCTAAATTGGGAGCTCTCACGATTCTAGATGTCAGTATAATTTCTCCCTCTTAAAAATTAGTCTAGTTGAGTGCATGCTCGATCCTAGGAGATTCCTCTTGCCTTAAAATTTTCTCCATTCTTCCTAATTCTTCCATCTGTTGTTAGCACCTTGGTAGCCTTCACAATGTACCTACGATCCTCACTAGGAGGTCATGGAAGAAATAATTATAAGCCAGAAAAATAAACAAATATAAGAGGCTAACTAATAATAAAGCAACAATAATAAAGGAAGAGAGATATATATAGTACTTATCTTTTATTTCGAGGATTGGAGGGATGTATAAATTTTAATAAAATTATGTATAGTCGGATTCTCCTAATCTAACAATTATATGCCACTGTTAAATACATAATCATTCTACTTAAATCTTTGCGGAAATTTAATCGCCAATTGAAAACACATGAAGAAATATCAATCACACATAACACAGATGTTTTTAATGGGAAATCATAAAGCTAAAAACCCCACTATCATATATTATGTATATATCATGGATCATGAAACAATCTCATACAAAAATCTACTCCAAGAGCTCTCAGTACAATTGCAATCGTCTCACACTATCATACAAAAATTGGCATAAACATGCACCAATTTACTGCCTCTACACAACCTGCCTCCATTGCTCAATCCCTATTGATCACAATCCCCTGAATGAATTTGATCTGGCCTTGCCTTGACTGCGCAATCCTCATTGGCATATCTAATGTGTACTTGGTTGCAAGTGTTCACCCACTATAGTCACAACTGATAGTCAAACTGTCCCTTTCACCTATCGCTCAATTAGGTCTCCATTGGATCTGACATGCATGTAGTTAACAGTAGTAAATCTTCAGTTGCATGTGAGATCACTCCATGTGAATTAATTTAATATTTAATTCATTGATCTCTCACTAGTGTACCTTTAGTTACAACTAGCACAATTGAGTTTAACTTACTTAACTGAGTTAAACTACTTTACAACTAACATAACTACACATCCAACTCTATTACAACTTTGTATCACTCAATTAAAAATGAAGTCCACTAGCATGTCCCACCAATCAACCTTTGAACTCGAAATTCCTTCAGTCAACTGGTTTGCCACATCAGTTAACTGAAATCAAGTGCTTCAAGAGAATAGATTATTATTTATTGTCTAATTATTGTTAAGAGATAACAATAATCGACATGCATTCTATTTTTAGACATGCGATCGACAAACCATCTTCGCACATGAATTCTAAAAATAGAAGCTAATCCATCCATATAATTTGCTCAACCATCTATAAATAAATTACCACTAAAAATAGACTTTGATCCAAATTCTAAAATAGACATATCACCTAAAAATAGCCTGTGGGCCCCACCTAGTGTAGGTTCTTAATTTTAACTAAGATCATCATCTTGTTGAATCTCAACGCTCCCTCTCAACAAGAAAGGGATAATACTTCACCCTGATCCTACCTCTATGGTATTCGAATTTTTTCCTGGTGATCGCCTTCATCAGAATATTTGCATCCTGATCTTCCGTAGGAATGTACTGAAGAAACATGATATTCCGTTGCACACAATCTCTGATGTGATGATACCATATATCTATATGCTTAGATCTATCATGAAGCACAGGATTAATCAAGAGTTTAATGCAACTCTGATTATCACAATGAATCACTGTAGGATCTAAATGAGAACCAAACAAACCGACCAGGACCTTCCTCATCCAAATAGCCTCACATGCAGCTTGACTTACTGCCATGTATTCCGCTTCCACTGAACTGAGTGCCACGAATCTCTGTTTCCTATTGTACCAAGAAACAGTTGTAGATCTGATACTGAAGACCCCTCCTAATGTTCTCTTTATGTCCGTTGGGATGCCTTCCCAATCTTCATCCATGAAGCCATTCAACTTCACCTCATCTTTCTGTCTGTACCATAATCCATACTCAGATGTGCCCCTGAGATATCTCAGGACATGCTTTCCCGCCTTCCAAAAGAGCTTGGTAGGCTTAACCATCACTTGACTAAGCCGGTTCACCGCAAGCATATGTTCGGTATTGTAATAACTAAATAAATGAGCGAACCCACCAACTGTCAATAGGCAGTAGCATCCACTACCTCTCCCGATGTAGCGTCCTCTTTCCTCTAGTTTCCTGGAAGAGGAGTATCCATGGGTTTGCAGCCCTCCATGTGAAACTTACAGAGTATCTCCCTTGCATACTTGCCTCGTGACACAAAAATTTCACCATCTCGCTGCCATATTTCCAATCCAAGGAAATAGTGAGGAGGCCCATGTCCTTCATCTCAAACTCCTTTGCAAGGTCCTCCTTGCATGAGTGTATCAGCAGCTCATCACTAGTCAGTATTAAATCATCAACATAAAGAACAATGATTAAAAGCTTACCCTCTACCAAAATCTAGTATAGGTTTGCATCTGCCTCACTTTTGGTGAAGCCAAATCCAGTGAAATAGTTGTCGATCCAAGTGTACCAAGCACGACGTGCTTGCTGCAGCCCATACAACGCTCTTTTGAGTCTACACACATGCGACTCGCTACTGAAGATCTCAAATCCTTCAGGCTGCTCAATGTACACTTCTTCCTCAACGATCCCATTAAGGAACACAGTCTTCACATCCATCTGATGAATGTGCCAACCCATCTGCGCTGAGAGAGCAAGGATGTTCCTTATGGAAGAACACAGCGTGACAGGTGAAAAGGTTTCTTCATAATCAATCCCCTTGATCTATGAGAAGCTCCAGGCCACAAATCTGGCCTTGTATTTCTCAACACTCCCATCAGTAGCTTGCTTTACCTTGTAGATCCATCTTGAACCTACCACTGATTTATCAACCAACCTTCGAACAATTTCCCAAGCACTGTTTCTGATAATGGAGTCATACTCCTCCACCATTTCATCTACCCATGTGGGCTCCTGCACTGCTTCCCGAAAGGAAGATGGCTCAGTCACAATAAATTCGCTCATGAGAGCCATGTATCCAGTGAATCGGTCATGAGACTGTCTCTGTCTGCGATGTGAATTAGGGACTCCTACATTCTATGTCGCATCAAGCTTCAGCCTCTCAACTTCTGTGGTACGCCTTCTGCCTGTTTTGATGTTTTGCTTTGCATGAGTGGACTCCTCCACTCCATGAACCTCCTCCTATGGCTGATCCACATCTAGAGACTCAACTTTGGGAACCAAAAGTTCCTCCTCTTAATGTAAGTCTAACTCCCTTTCAAGCGACAACTTCATGGCTTTCTCCTCGTTTAATTTTATATCCTGTCGCACCACAGTCATTTTATTGTTTGGAAAATACACATGATAATTATGGGGTGTTTCTATGTACCCCACAAATATCCCAACTTCAGCAGTTAGCTCCAGCTTCTTCCTGGCGTTCTTGGTCACATGCACATAAACAAATGAGCCAAAAATCTTAAAGTGAGAAACATTCGGTTTCTTACCAGTAAAAGCTTCTTTAGGTGTACTCATGTCAAGTACTCTATGAGGACAATGGTTTTGCACATAAACCGCAGTGTTGCATGCTTCCGCCCACAAGTGCATTGGTAGGCCTTGATCATGCAACATAGCTCGTGCAGCACACACAATCATTATGTTCTTCCTCTTTGCGACCCCATTCTGCTGTGCGTTATTAGGCACTATGAGTTCTCTTTGAATTCCTTCTTTTCTACAAAAGTATTTGAATTCATTCGAGATGAATTCACCACCATTATCACTCCACGGAACCTTCACTTGCTTCCCAAACTCTCTCTCCACCAATGCTTTAAACTCACATAAATTTGAGAATGTTTGATCCTTCTTCTGCATGAAGAAGATCCAGCATCTACGAGAATATTCATCAACAAAAATAACATAATACCTGTGTTTTGTTGTTGAAGCAACCGAGAATGGTCCACACATGTATGTGTGAACTCTCTCTAGGATTACCGAAGCATGGTTCTCATTTCCATGAAAGGTGGTCTTCACAAACTTACCCATAGTACATCCCTTGCACTGATCTAACTACGCAAGTGTACCCTTGGGAAGTCTAGTATAAATCTGCTGCAAAATCTTCAGGGCGCCATGATGAAGATGGCCTAATCGCCTGTGCCATAATTCTCCCTCCTAACCACTTCTTCTGCTTTTCCCACCATTACAGCGCAGCCATCTACCTCCATCTTGTAGATATTCTTAACACGGATCCCTATTCTCTTATTTTGACCCGTTGTTTTATGTTGCAGAAAATCTTTTCCATCACTGAAAACAACGTCATAACCTCTGTCCTCCAACATCGCGATTGAGACCAAGTTCTTCTTTAGACCTGGAACATGCATAACATATTTCAACAGAAATGGTTTACCTAACTCCCTCTCAAAAGTAGTGGTACCAATGTTGGTCGCATTGTATCATCCATCGTCGCCCATCTCTATATGCATCTGAAGATCTTTCTCCTCCAATTCAATGAAAATCTCCTTATCTCCCGTCATGTGGAAGGAAGCACCACTATCAAGATACCACACCGATACCGTTGCACTTGAAACCAAGCATGCGATCAAAGAGAAATCAAGTTAAAATTGTGTGGTAAGGGCCTCACCATCTGCAGCTCCAGCAGCCTTAATCTTGTTCTTCTCTTTCTGTGGGCAGTTATTGGCAAGATGCTCATGTTCGTGACAGTGAAACCACTTCACTTTGGATAAATCCAGCTTCTTGCCTTTAACCTTGGATTTTTAGTGGAATTTATTCCCCTTCCCTTTCCTTTCTTTTGTAGCCAAAGCATAATCGTCTTCCTCATCATGCTTTGATGAAGAGCCATCTTTGGTGTTCCATTTGAACTCCTCTTGCACTATATCTGACCACATTCGTTCCCAATCCAGCAGTTTTTCCCGTCCGTTGATAGAGTATTGATAACTGTGCCAACTCTTAGGAAGTCCCAAGAGATCCAAACTCACCAAATCATTATCAACAACCATGATTCCCACACTCCCTAGTTCATCCCGAAATTGGACAAACATTGTGAGATACTTAGGAATATTGTCGCCTTTCTCCATCTTGATATTTCTAAGTTTATCCTTCAAAGCCCAACTTCCTATGGTCGTTGTCGTCGGAAAAGATCCGTCAAAGCCTTCCAAATCGCAAATGGAGTGTTTTCCATGAAGGCTTGAGACAATATGGTCTCACACACCTTCCAATAGAATCCTTTCATCTTCGCTACTTTCTTTGTCCAGGCATCAAGTAATGCAACATCCATTGAAGTGGGCTTAGGAACATCACTGTTGATGAATTCCTTCAAGCCATTATCTTCAAGCACCGCCTCCATCCTATCCTTTCATGCAATGTAGTTCGAGTTTCCCTCGAGTGCATACTCTAACCGCAAACCATTGAAATCCATTTCGATGTTTACTCAACTGTCGCACCAAGAAATTCTTGCAGCAAATTCAAATTGTTTCCACCAACAAAACTCAGCTGCTGCTTCAATATTGCAATCTTCTTTGCTCCGATACCATGTAGAAATTTTAATACAATTACGTATTGCCGGATTCTCTTGATCTAACAATTATATGCCACTGTTAAATACAGAATCCTTCTACTTAAATATTTGCGGAAATTTAATCGCCAATTGCAAACACATGAAGAAAGATCAGTCAAACATAACACGGATGTTTTTACCGGGAAATCATAAAGATAAAAACCCCACTATCATATTTTATGTACATATCATGGATCATGACACAATATCATACAAAACTCTACTCCAAGACCTCTCAGTACAATTACAATCGTCTCACATTATCATACAAAAATTAACATAAACATGAACCAATTTACTGCCTCCTGACAGCCTGCCTCCACCGCGTAATCCTTGTTGATCACAATCCCTTGAATGAATTTGATCCTGCCTTGCCTTGACTACGCAATCCTTATTGGTGTCCCTAATGTGTGTTTGGTTTCAAGTGTGCACCCACTATAGTCACAACTCATAGTCAAACTGTCCCTTTCACCTATCTCTCAACTGGGTCTCCACTGGATCTGACTGCATGTAGTTAACAGTATTAAACCTTCAGTTGCATGTGAGATCACTCGATGTGAATTAATTTAATATTTAATTCACTGATCTCTCACTAGTGTATCTTTAGTTACAACTAGCACAACTGAGTTTAACTCACTTAACTGAGTTAAACTACTTTACAACTCACATAACTACACATCCAACTCTGTTACAACTTTGTATCACTCAGTTACAATGAATTCCACTAGCATGTTCCACCAAACAACCTTTGAACTTGAAATTCCTTCAATCAACTAGTTTTATGCATCAGTTAACTGAAATCAAGTGCTTCAAGATAATATATTATTATTTATTGTCTAATTATTATTAAGAGATAACAATAATCGACATGCATTCTATTTTTAGACATGCGGTCGACGAACCGTCTTTGCACATGCATTATAAAAATAGACTCTCATCCATCCATATAATTTTCTCAACCATCTATAAATGGATCACTACTAAAAATAGACTTTGATCCAAATTCTAAAAAATAGACATATCACCTAAAAAAAGCCTACGAGCCCCACCTAGTGTAGGTGCTTAATTTTCACTAGGATCGTCATCTTATTGAATCTCAACAAGGGATTTGACAACTCCCTCTTGATATTAGCCTTCTTGTAGCAATCCATTTGTAAGCTCATCATCGTCATTCTCATCATCAACTACTAATGTATGTAGTTTTCCTTTGTATGAGCTAGGATTTCTTTATCCCTAAGTTATCCAACCAAACCAAGAACTCAACAATAACATAAAAACATATCTTGGATCTCTTATTTGTATTCCTTATCTTACTATAGGGTTTAGAAACCCTGAATCTTCCATTTATTGTACCAACTGTCATTTTCTTGTAATAGTCATATTTAAACTTATCATATTCATCCACAAAAGAATTAGCAATACAAACAAAAATCAACTCCAGAAACTAACATCAATGTTCATATTGAGCCCTGACGCAAATAACAACTTCAGGAATATAAGTGAATATGAAAACCATAATTCCAAAAATACAATACTTTTAGCTATTGATTATGTCCTAAAAATCAGTCAATAGGTCTTATTACAGGGTTTCATAAACTCTTAAGACTTTAATACAAGTTGTAACTTCTAGCTTATGGGTCTACCATCTTTATAAAAACTTTATATTTAAGATTCTTTACTTTCTTGATATAAATGTGCCTTTCTCCTCAACTCCTTTTGGCTCTTGGCCTATTTATTGAAAACCAAGCATATCCTAGTCCTCATCATCATATGTTTTATCAATATTTAGATTTCTTCTAATGTGATTGCTCATCATCATTGTCTATTTCTTAAGCATCCTTCCTTTTTCTATTATTATTCCTTTAGGACACTTGTTTTTATAGTGACCATATTTGAGACAATGGAAACACTGAATCTTTGACATATCCTTCTTTTCTTGGTCTTGAACAAGAGTAGGTCTTCTATCTACATTCTTTTCTGAAATTTTCTTCTTCCCTTTCTTTATAGTGATTAGAATAATTTTACAATGCTTGAGGTCTCTGAATCTTCCCTTTTGATATTAACCTAGATTCATATTGTACACATGAGGTCCATGGTTGATCAAACATTGTTCTACCACTAATGTTTAATAAAAAATAATCCTATGAATTTGACAAGCCATTAATAGTTGCAGTCACAAGTTATGATTCATCAATAATTTCCACAATGGCTTTGAGTCGGTCTCTCAATTAAGAGATCTTCATGAAGTCAGAGGCCACAGTGTCTAAATTAGTCATATGAATATTACAAAGTTGATTTCTCAAGGTCATTTTTTGTCTGATATTGTTGACTGTATACAACCCTACTAGGGTATCATATACTTGTTTTGAAGCCTTCATTCCTAAAAAAAAGGAATCAAGTGGTATTTGATAGATTCAACAAGAAAACTCTTGGAATTGATTTCCATTCTCTTGTGTTGAATATTTTCCTCATTATCTCGAGGATCATAAACCTTTCCTTTTACATATTTTATAACATCATTTTCTTCAAGAATGAGATCTATTTTGGTCTTCTAAGCTTTGAAATTTGATGCACCTTCTAGCTCATGTTCAGGCTTGATAGATGAAGCTATCTTAGTCAAATATTTGGTCACATATCTTATTGTAGCTTGCTTTACCTTGTAGATCCATCTTGAACCTACCACTGATTTATCAACCGACCTTCGAACAATTTCCCAAGCACTGTTTCTGACAATGGAGTCATACTCCTCCACCATTTCATCTACCCATGTGGGCTCCTGCACCGCTTCCCGAAAGGAAGATGGCTCAGTCACAATAAATTCGCTCATGAGAACCATGTATCCAGTGAATCGCTCATGAGACTGTCTCTGTCTGCGCTGTGAATTAGGGACTCCTACATTCTATGTCGCATCAAGCTTCAGCCTCTCAACTTTTGTGGTACGCCTTCTGCCTGTTTTGATGTTTTGCTTTGCATGAGTGGACTCCTCCACTCCATGAACCTCCTCCTATGGCTGATCCACATCTAGAGACTCAACTTTGGGAACCAAAAGTTCCTCCTCTGAATGTAAGTCTAACTCCCTTTCAAGCGACAACTTCATGGCTTTCTCCTCGTTTAATTTTATATCCTGTCGCACCACAGTCATTTTATTGTTTGGAAAATACACATGATAATTATGGGGTGTTTCTGTGTACCCCACAAATATCCCAACTTCAGCAGTTAGCTCCAGCTTCTTCCTGGCGTTCTTGGTCACATGCACATAAACAAATGAGCCAAAAATCTTAAAGTGAGAAACATTCGGTTTCTTACCAGTAAAAGCTTATTTAGGTGTAATCATGTCAAGTACTCTATGAGGACAATGGTTTTGCACATAAACTGCAGTGTTGCATGCTTCCGCCCACAAGTGCATTGGTAGGCCTTGATCATGCAACATAGCTCGTGCAACACCCACAATCATTCTGTTCTTCCTCTCTGCGACCCCATTCTGCTGTGCGTTATTAGGCACTATGAGTTCTCTTTGAATTCCTTCTTTTCTACAAAAGTATTTGAATTCATTCGAGATGAATTCACCACCATTATCACTCCACAGAGCCTTCACTTGCTTCCCAAACTCTTTCTCCACCAATGCTTTAAACTCACATAAATTTGAGAATGTTTGATCCTTCTTCTGCATGAAGAAGATCCAGCATCCACGAGAATATTCATCAACAAAAAGAACATAATACCTGTGTTTTGTTGTTGAAGCAACCGAGAATGGTCCACACATGTATGTGTGAACTCTCTCTAGGATTACCGAAGCATGGTTCTCATTTCCATGAAAGGTGGTCTTCACAAACTTACCCATAGTACATCCCTTGCACTGATCTAACTACGCAAGTGTACCCTTGGGAAGTCTAGTAGAAATCTGCTGCAAAATCTTCAGGGCGCCATGATGAAGATGGCCTAATCGCCTGTGCCATAATTCTCCCTCCTAACCACTTCTTCTGCTTTTCCCACCATTACAGCGCAGCCATCTACCTCCATCTTGTAGAGATTCTTAACTCGGATCCCTATTCTCTTGGTTTGACCCGTTGTTTTATGTTGCAGAAAATCTTTTCCATCACTGAAAACAACGTCATAACCTCTGTCCTCCAACATCGCGATTGAGACCAAGTTCTTCTTTAGACCTGGAACATGCATAACATATTTCAACAGAAATGGTTTACCTAACTCCCTCTCAAAAGTAGTGGTACCAATGTTGGTCGCATTGTATCATCCATCGTCACCCATCTCTATATGCATCTGAAGATCTTTCTCCTCCAATTCAATGAAAATCTCCTTATCTCCCGTCATGTGGAAGGAAGCACCACTATCAAGATACCACACTGATACCGTTGCGCTTGAAACCAAGCAAGCGATCAAAGAGAAATCAAGTTAAAATTGTGTGGTAAGGGCCTCACCATCTGCAGCTCCAGCAGCCTTAATCTTGTTCTTCTCTTTCTGTGGGCAGTTATTGGCAAGATGCCCATGTTCATGACAGTGAAAACACTTCACTTTGGATAAATCCAGCTTCTTGCCTTTAACCTTGGATTTTTAGTGGAATTTCTTCCCCTTCCCTTTCCTTTCTTTTGCAGCCAAAGCATAATCCTCTTCGTCATCATGCTTTGATGAAGAGCCATCTTTGGTGTTCCATTTGAACTCCTCCTGCACTATATCTGACCACAGCCGTTCCCAATCCAGCAGGTTTTCCCGTCCGTTGATAGAGTATTGATAACTGTGCCAACTCTTAGGAAGTCCCAAGAGATCCAAACTCACCAAATCATCATCAACAACCGTGATTCCCACACTCCCTAGTTCATCCCGAAATTGGACAAACATTGTGAGATACTTAGGAATATTGTCGCCCTTCTCCATCTTGATATTTCTAAGTTTATCCTTCAGCACCAACTTCCTATGGTCGTTGCTGCTTTGGAAAAGATCCGTCAAAGCCTTCCAAATCGCAAATGGAGTGGCTTTCCCATGAAGGCTTGAGACAATATGGTCTCACACACCTTCCAATAGAATCCTTCTCATCTTCGCTACTTTCTTTGTCCAGGCATCAAGTAATGCAACATCCATTGAAGTGGGCTTAGGAACATCACTGTTGATGAATTCCTTCAAGCCATTATCTTCAAGCACCGCCTCCATCCTATCCTTTCATGCAATGTAGTTCGAGTTTCCCTCCAGTGCATACTCTAACCGCAAACCATTGAAATCCATTTCGATGTTTACTCAACTGTCGCACCAAGAAATTCTTGCAGCAAATTCAAATTGTTTCCACCAACAAAACTCAGCTGCTGCTTCAATATTGCAATCTTCTTTGCTCCGATACCATGTAGAAATTTTAATACAATTACGTATTGCCGGATTCTCCTGATCTAACAATTATATGCCACTGTTAAATACAGAATCCTTCTACTTAAATATTTGCGGAAATTTAATCGCCAATTGCAAACACATGAAGAAAGATCAGTCACACATAACACGGATGTTTTTACCGGGAAATCATAAAGATAAAACCCCCACTATCATATTTTATGTAGATATCATGGATCATGAAACAATATCACACAAAACTCTACTCCAAGACCTCTCAGTACAATTACAATCGTCTCACATTATCATACAAAAATTAACATAAACATGAACCAATTTACTGCCTCCTGACAGCCTGCCTCCACCGCGTAATCCTTGTTGATCACAATCCCTTGAATGAATTTGATCCTGCCTTGCCTTGACTACGCAATCCTTATTGGTGTCCCCAATGTGTGTTTGGTTTCAAGTGTGCACCCACTATAGTCACAACTCATAGTCAAACTGTCCCTTTCACCTATCTCTCAACTGGGTCTCCACTGGATCTGACTGCATGTAGTTAACAGTATTAAACCTTCAGTTGCATGTGAGATCACTCGATGTGAATTAATTTAATATTTAATTCACTGATCTCTCACTAGTGTATCTTTAGTTACAACTAGCACAACTGAGTTTAACTCACTCACTTAACTGAGTTAAACTACTTTACAACTCACATAACTACACATCCAACTCTGTTACAACTTTGTATCACTCAGTTACAATGAATTCCACTAGCATGTTCCACCAAACAACCTTTGAACTTGAAATTCCTTCAATCAACTAGTTTTCTGCATCAGTTAACTGAAATCAAGTGCTTCAAGATAATATATTATTATTTATTGTCTAATTATTATTAAGAGATAACAATAATCGACATGCATTCTATTTTTAGACATGCGATCGACGAACCGTCTTTGCACATGCATTCTAAAAATAGACTCTCATCCATCCATATAATTTTCTCAACCATCTATAAATGGATCACTACTAAAAATAGACTTTGATCCAAATTCTAAAAAATAGACATATCACCTAAAAAAAGCCTACGGGCCCCACCTAGTGTAAGTGCTTAATTTTCACTAGGATCGTCATCTTGTTGAATCTCAACAAGGGATTTGACAACTCCCTCTTGATATTAGCCTTCTTGTAGCAATCCATTTGTAAGCTCATCATCGTCATTCTCATCATCAACTACTAATGTATGTAGTTTTTCTTTGTATGAGCTAGGATTTCTTTATCCCTAAGTTATCCAACCAAACCAAGAACTCAACAATAACATAAAAACATATCTTGGATCTCTTATTTGTATTCCTTATCTTACTATAGGGTTTAGAAACCCTGAATCTTCCATTTATTGTACCAACTGTCATTTTCTTGTAATAGTCATATTTAAACTTATCATATTCATCCACAAAAGAATTAGCAATACAAACAAAAATCAACTCCAGAAACTAACATCAATGTTCATATTGAGCCCTGACGCAAATAACAACTTCAGGAATATAAGTGAATATGAAAACCATAATTACAAAAATACAATACTTTTAGCTATTGATTATGTCCTAGAAATCAGTCAATAGGTCTTGTTACAGGGTTTCATAAACTCTTAAGACTTTAATACAAGTTGTAACTTCTAGCTTATGGGTCTACCATCTTTACAAAAACTTTATATTTAAGGTTCTTTACTTTCTTGATATAAATGTGCCTTTCTCCTCAACTCCTTTTGGCTCTTGGCCTATTTATTGAAAACCAAGCATATCCTAGTCCTCATCATCATATGTTTTATCAATATTTAGATTTCTTCTAATGTGATTGCTCATCATCATTGTCTATTTCTTAAGCATCCTTCCTTTTTCTATTATTATTCCTTTAGGACACTTGTTTTTATAGTGACCATATTTGAGACAATGGAAACACTGAATCTTTGACATATCCTTCTTTTCTTGGTCTTGAACAAGAGTAGGTCTTCTATCTACATTCTTTTCTAAAATTTTCTTCTTCCCTTTCTTTATAGTGATTAGAATAATTTTACAATGCTTGAGGTCTCTGAATCTTCCCTTTTGATATTAACCTAGATTCATATTGTACACATGAGGTCCATGGTTGATCAAACATTGTTCTACCACTAATGTTTAATAAAAAATAATCCTATGAATTTGACAAGCCATTAATAGTTGCAGTCACAAGTTATGATTCATCAATAATTTCCACAATGGCTTTGAGTCGGTCTCTCAATTAAGAGATCTTCATGAAGTCAGAGGCCACAGTGTCTAAATTAGTCATATGAATATTACAAAGTTGATTTCTCAAGGTCATTTTTTGTCTGATATTGTTGACTGTATACAACCCTACTAGGGTATCATATACTTGTTTTGAAGCCTTCATTCCTAAAAAAAAGGAATCAAGTGGTATTTGATAGATTCAACAAGAAAACTCTTGGAATTGATTTCCATTCTCTTGTGTTGAATATTTTCCTCATTATCTCGAGGATCATAAACCTTTCCTTTTACATATTTTATAACATCATTTCTTCAAGAATGAGATCTATTTTGGTATTCTAAGCTTTGAAATTTGATGCACCTTCTAGCTCATGTTCAGGCTTGATAGATGAAGCTATCTTAGTCAAATATTTGGTCACATATCTTATTGTAGAATATGTGTCTTTAATGGGTGATCTCAGTGCCCTTTTTAAACCAAATCTCTCATAGCATGTTGATTTTATAAGTGCAATATAGACAAGCATAATTTTATGCTATTGATAATTTCTTCCAATGATATTAGTATTCTTTACCATAGTCCATATCATTAATAAATTATACTTCAAAAACCATAATGTAATAGGAAAATAAAGAGATCACAGTAGAATAAGCATGCACAAGAGACACATAAATTTCTACCCTAGAAAAACCCAACCTCTAAAAAAACCCAACAATCTTTTCTTAGGAAAATTTGTCCAATTTAGCACATGTACAATAGGAATATCTTAGTTAGACTTGGTCAAATTGACCAAATAGATCGAATAGCTCAAATTTGGTCAAAGGAGAGAGAATTTTAGTCTTCTGTAACAACCAGTTAAATATGGTCAAATATGCCTAATTTCAGCCTCTACAACATCTAGTCAACTATGGTCAAAAAATGCAAATTTCGGCTTCCTGAATTGCCTCAGAATTTCGATCAACTGCCTCAGGAAATTCTGGCAAACAGTCTCAGTCAGGCTACGGTCAATGTTGGTCAAATAGCCCAAAAAAGGGTATGGTCAAAGCCCAAAATTTTGATCCAACAAAATAGCAAGATTCCTGGTCAAAGTAAGTCAAAACAACTTAGATAAAACACAGTCTATGTTGTCAAAGTGAGTCTATATTTTGGTAAAATTTCATTGGGTAAAATTCACATATCTTCTTGCTCATTCGCACGTCTGAATAGATTATTAGGTGATTTTATGTGTGATCCAAATTGATACAAAAAGGAGGAGGACGAGTGGCCTTTTTATAGTGATCTAATGAGACCGAATAGGTGTGTATTTAGGGTTGGCCGACTTGAACACCTTGGAGGTCCGACTTGACTTTTGGAAGGAAAAATTTTTAATTTCAAAATTTAATTTGGAGCTGACTTGGATTCATATTCAAAATTTTGATTTTCCTTTAATTTTGTGGGCCAATGCAAATAAATAATACCGACTACATCTACAAAAAATCAACAAAGATCAATATATCAAAGTGAAATTAAATTACTAATATCATAACAAGGAGTATATCAAAACAGTTTCACTCACTTGACTAAAATTTAAAAAACAAATTTGATAAATTCTTTCATTTTTTTTATAAATAGAATAACTATTTTTTTAGAAATTATACAATATGCATGTATATCCTAGATTCTCCTGATGTAACAATTATATCCACTGTTAAATACAGAATCGCATCTACAAAATCTTTGCGGAATTTAAAACACAATTTCCAATAGCAATATCATGAAGAAATATCATTCACACATAACACAGATAATTTACCAGGAAAGCATAAAGCTAAAAACCCCAATATCTTCTATTATGTATTATATCATGGATCATGAAACAATTACATACAAAACACCAATCCAAGAGATCTCAGTACAATGAGCTAATTGTCTCACACTGTCATACAAAAATTGGCAAGTTCCTTAGCCAATTTACTGCCTCCAGATAGCCTGCCTACACTGCGCAATCTCTGATGGTAGAGAACCCCTTAATGAATGATTCTTGCCTGCCTTGACTGCGCAATCCTCATAGGCACATCCAATGTGTGTGTGGTTGCATGTGTGCAACCGATAATGTCACAACTGATACTCAATCTATCTCTTTCACCTACATCTCAACTAGGTCTCCACTGGATCTGACATGCATGTAGTTAATAGTAGTAAATCTTTAGTTGCATGTGAGGCCACTAATTATGAATTAATTAATAATTAATTCATGATCTCTCACTAGTGTATCTTCAAATACAACTAGCACAACTGATTTTAACTCCCTTAACTGAGTTAAACTACTTTACAACTCTCATAACTACACTTCCAACTCTGTTACAACTTCGAATGACTCTGTTACAACTGGATTCACTCTGCATGTCCCACCAACCAACCATCCACTCAACTTGAAATTCCTATAGCTAACTGATTTTCCACTTCAGTTAACTATTTCCAAGTGCTCATTGAGAATAGATTGTTGTTTATTGTCCAACTAATATTAAGGGATAATAATAGTCGCCATGCATCTATAAAGACATGCAATCTATAAATAGAACTTGCACATACATCTATAAATAGACCTCATCTATAAATAGAATTTTCTCATGCATCTATAATTAGACATCCACCTAAAAATAGTCTGTGTGGGCCCTCACCAGCAGCCATCTTGTTCTTTTTATTTGTGAACAATTTGTGGTAATATGTCCATACTCGTGACAGTGAAAACACTTCACTTTGGACATGTTGTGCTCCTTGCCATCTTCACCAGTCTCATATTTAGAATGGAATTTCTTCCCCTTCCCCTTCTTTGCCTTGGAAGCCAAAGCACAATCCTCTTCATCATCATGCTTTGATGAAGAGCCATCTCTGGTGTTCCGCCTGAACTCCTCTTGCACCAGATCCAACCACAGTCATTCCCAATCCGACAATTTTTCTCGTTTGTTGACAGAGTCTTCATAAATGTGCCAACTCTTAGGAAGTCCCAAGAGATCCAAGCTCACCAAATCATCATCAACAAGACTTATTCCTACACTCCCAAGTTCATCCCGACATTGGAAAAACTTTGTTAAGTATACCAGAATATTGTCGTTCTTTTCCATCTTGATCTTCCTGAGTTTACCTTTGAGTGCCAATTTCCTATGGTCGATGCTGCTTTGGAATAGATCCTTCAAAGCCTTCAACAAAGAATATTGTGTGGCTTTCACATGAAGGCTTGAGACAATGTGGTCTCGTAGTCCCTCCAACAGAATCCTCCTCGCCTTTGCCACTTTATTTTGCCATGCATCAAGATTTGCAGCATATGCAGCATCTGGCTTAGGAACATCTTTTTCAATGAATTCCTTCAAGCCATTGTCTTCGAGTACTGCCTCCATCTTGTCATTCGAAGCAATGTAGTTCGAGCTGCCCTCGAGTGCATACTCTAACCTCAATCCATTAAAATCCATTTCGATATTGAATTAGTTGTAGCGCCAAGAAAGTCTTTCTACAAATTCGAATTCTTTCCACCAACAAACTCAACTCCTGCTTCAAAATTGCAATTTCCTATGCTCTAATACCATGTAGAAAATTTATAACATAGCTCTGATACCATGTATAAATTATACAATATGCATGTATATCCTAGATTCTCTTGATCTAACAATTATATCCACTGTTAAATACAAAATCGCTCCAACAAAATCTTTGCAGAATTTAAAACACAATCGCCAATAGCAATATAATGAAGAAAGATCAATCACACATAATACAAATAATTTACCGGGAAAGAATAAAGCTAAAAACCCCACTATCTTCTATTACGAATTATATCATGGATCATGAAACAATTACATACAAAGCTCCAATCCAAGAGCTCTCAGGACAATGAGCTAATTGTCTTGCACTTTCATACAAAAATTGGCAAGTTCCTTAGCCAATTTACTGCCTCCAGACAGCTTGCCTCCACTACGCAATCCCTGACGGTAGAGAACCACTAAATGAATGATTCTTTCCTGCCTTGAGTGCGCAATCCTTATAGGCACATCCAATGTGTGTGTGGTTGCATGTGTGCAACCAATAATGTCACAATTGATAGTCAATCTTTCCCTTTCACCTACATCTCAACCGGGTCTCCATTGGATCTGACATGCATGTAGTTAATAGTAGTAAATATTCAGTTGCATGTGAGGCCACTGATTATGAATTAATTAATAATTAATTCACTTGATCTCTCACTAGTGTATCTTCAGTTACAACTAGCAGAACTGAGTTTAACTCACTTAACTGAGTTAAACTACTTTACAACTCTCATAACTACACTTCCAACTCTGTTATAACTTCGAATGACTCTGTTACAACTGGAGTCACCAACCAACCACTCAACTCGAAATTCCTATAGCTAACTGATTTTCCACTTCAGTTAACTATTTCCAAGTGCTTAATGATTCTTTTTATTTTTTTTCAAAAAAAAAGTAGCAATTTTCATTATTAAAGTTGGAAACCAGTCAGGACCCTTACAGTCATGGAGAACTCTATCTCATATTTGTACAGATATACAAGAAAAGAGATAATATTGCTACCTATCTTATTCATATATATACTCTTTACATCTTTCCCATTATATATTTTCCAAAAAACTCCGAAGTACATGACTATGTGACAAAACATAAAATTATGATATTAAAAAGTAGAAGCTACCCGCGATTTCCGCAACACCCTCATCCCACATCTACCCAAGTAACTGGCCAACCGAGGTAAACATGTGACGAAGAGTTACTATGATCTGATTCAACCTCTTAGGTGACCTTAAGGAATTGGAATCGACAAAAACACATCAAACAAACCTTCCACATCAGCAACAGAACTCCCAAGAGCTAACTTAATCACTCAGGCCTCTAACCCTTGGGTCCCACTGAGTTTTTATCCCACACGCACAAGCCTACATGCTTGCATCTCAGAGGCTCTGGATGCACACACAAGCCTGGATGCATGCGTCCAAGGACTAAATTAGCCTGACCTATGCCTATGTCCGCATGATTTAAGGAACTTTTTGAGGCCGAGAGCCCAGGCCACTGCCCAGAACTCAATGTCAAGTTCAGGAAAGAAATAACACAGCAAAAAAAATGATGCTAAAGCAATTATTTGAACAAGGACTTGATTGGACCCCTACTAGCCATGATAGGCATTTCGTCAAACATGTCACAAATATGTAACCTACAAGTGTAAACAACAAATTTGAGCATAGGGGTCTCATACTTGTTTGAGAATCGTTAAGAACCATTGTTGTTACATCACATTAACTGAAGTAAGTTTATTTAGGCATAGATACATTGTTCAATCAATTATGAATCAAAAAATGACGAGATCCATACTTCATCACCATCATAAAACTCAGTCATAACCAACATATAAGAAACATAAATACCCAACACATAACAACCATATAAACTAGATAAAAACAAGCATATTTACCCATAAATACAAGGGAAAAAAGAGCTCTTATTGCCATAAGCAAAATACAACCAAGTTTGGGTCTTCCAATTTCCACCCGACATAGACATGGCTAAGCCAAATCTCTCTTCAACCAGTCACCCTTGTGCCATATTCCAAGCATGAATGTGGGATCTCATAAACCAAATCCATCAAAACCAAATCAGGGCTTCCAGAGGCCAAACCACCTCAACCCTCAACTAGTGATTCCACCTCACGGTCAAACATCACAACCATCATGGATTGGTCTCTACCCAAGTTTTTCCAGGGCTCCAAAGTGTTTTTTCAACCTAGGACTTCCAGGACTAGTAACCCAACCCCAGCTATGATAAGGCTTCCAGAGTGTTTGTCCAACTAAGGCTTCCAGGACTAGCAACTCAACCCACCTATGGATTCCAGAGCATTTGTACACCCAAGGCTTCCAGGACTAGTAACTCAACCCACAACTGTCTGCCGAGCTTCTAGAGCATTTGTTTAACCAAGGATTCCAGGAACTGATAACTCAACCAACAACTAAAGGAACATGATAACCAAGATGAAAACAAACAATGAAACTAAACTCACGACACCATGGCTATCCAGGAAATGAAAAGGCTAGGAAAATCCATTGTCAGTCCAGGAAATCCTCCATGCCAATGACATATCATGAACAAGAAACTACATGCATACACCATGCATGCCAAAACTAGTGAGGAAAATACACATGCAATTCGGTACCTAAAATCAAAACCCGTTGTAGTTGTTGATCCCGATGTCCTCTTGCACTTTCTTGATCATCCTTTGCCTTCTTGCTCCAAGTCACCAAGTATGCCACACCCTTCAAGAATGCTCCAAGAAAACTCTATCCAAGAGTATGAGAGAGAGAGAAAATAATGTACGAGCTCCAAAACTGAACTGAAAAAAAGGTACAAACTGATCCTCAAAAGCCTTTTTATTAATTAGGCCTCTATTTTCTTCATTTTCCATTATTTTCTTTCATTTCCCTCCTCACATGAAACCTGTGACCTTTCACCTCCATTTTCTCCTAATTTCCATTATTTTCATACATAAATGTGCCAAAAATGCCATTTTGCCTTTCCAAAGCCTTAAAATTTTCCTTTGCCAATTTCCATAGCCATAATAAACCATGTGAACATCTGCACTAGGATGTTTTTCCCAACTTTCAACTTGGCATACATGTCCCATGACCTTGGTTATTATTTTTCCTTTATTAACTTTTATTACATGGAATTTTCACCAGGGCTGTTACAGAACCCTCCCCCTTGGGGGACACCGTCAGGAAACCTCCAAGCATTATATACTAGCCAAATATTTCCCATTCGTGAGAGCTCCTCAAAGCACTCTCCAGGAAACCTCTGGCTTATATATCCCGAAAACCTCTTTGTCGGGTTTTCTCTCCGAGGGAAAATTGTTTGGATCTAAACCTCATGATTCAGGTAGTGGAACCGAAATAACATATATTTATATTGCATCTATGCTCCTGCATGGTTATACCTCCTTGAGAAACCTTATTTCTGGAGCTTCCAGTGGTACACCCTTATTTTCGGATCCTGTTTGGTCAACGAGTATTCCTCCGTCTTCTGGTCCATTTGTTTCAAATGTGGCCATGGTGTCTCAACCTATTGTTCGATTGACGGTCACCATTGGTCAAATTACCATGTCGTTTGAATCCTTTGTCCCATTTTTGCCATCTACGATTACTGTAGTCCCACCATTAAGTGGGTAATCCATGGTTTCATTCGTCCCTAAGGGGCAGTCTAAACCTCTCTATTTACCTCCCCTTTTGGGTGTGGGGCAACCGAGTTTTGGATCTATTCCTGGGGTGAGTCAGCGTAATTTTCAATATTCCCAGGTTCAGCAACCTTTTGCGCAACCAAACGTAGCATATTTGTATGTTCAACAACCTAACGTTCCTTATGTTCAAAGGTCGAACATATAATATCAGCAGTACGTCCAATAGCCCCAGCCTTTGGTTAGTACTGTTGAGACCAATCCTTAGTTTGGTTCTTACACCCAATCTTGTATGAATCTCCTTCTGGGTCAATCTGGTCCTTTCCCTCATCAGTCTGGTACTCAATACCAACCATTTCCTCAAGGTCAGTACCAACAACCCCAGACTGGGCCTCAACCTAGTGCTTCATAACACAAAATTCCTAAGTACCAGCAGGCTTAGTCAAGACCTTCAGCTGGACCCCATGTTCAATAAGGACCACAGGTTTGACCTTATGTTCAGCAAGGACCATAGGCTGGACCTTATGTTCAGTAGGGACCGCAGGCTGGACCCTACTTTCAGAAGGGACTGCAAATTGGACCTCATGTTCAACATGGACCTTATCTTGGACCCCATGTCCAACAAGGTCCACAATCTCAGTTCTCACGGGGGGCATATCAACAACCCCATCCATGTCCCTATCAACAATATTTGTAGAAAGGTCCTTACCATCCATGGGAGAATATGCATATCTGGGTCAAAATCCACCCTACTAGGGGCATAATCCTTATCAATCAGGTTGTAACCCTTGACCTTTCTCACCTCATCATCCGCCTTTTTCATCCTTGGCTATGTTGGAATTTTTGGGTGTGTCAAAGCTCACAAATGACCCCATCCAGCATCAGCTGCATTGGTCGTTGATTCCAACTAAGATTCGAAGACATTGTTTGAAGTTCGAAGGCAAATCTGGGGAAGACCCCCAAACCCATGTTATGACATACCACTTGTGGTTTTCCTCTAATTCTTAGGTTGACGATTTTATTCATCTTCGTCTTTTCCAGCGCACTTTGATCGGTGTTGAGGCCAAATGGTACATTGAGCTCCCTCAAGGAATTTTATTCGATTTCAATTCCTTGGTTATGGCTTTCTTCACTCACTTCTAGCTACCTATGTGGTATGATACCGACACCCATTTTCTCACCTCGTTGAAGCAGTAAACTGCTACGCATATCTCATATCACATCCATGAATTGCAACGTCGTCGTCACCTCCTCAAATTTGAGATCCCTCATCATTTTTTGACCCAATGGTTCACTAAATCATTCATTCGCAAAATTTCAAAAGATCTTCCAATGGGAGGGTGTGTCACGGAAGAGGAGGTCATCGCTAGGGCTCAATACCTAGACTTGGTTTATTCCCAGTCCGGTACTCTGTATGAGTTATTACCTGATGCACCGCATCCTTTGACTAATCCTTCATCATCTCAGTCTCTTTCTATGCCTCCTGTGGATGGTGTTATTGGGACAGTGGCCCATACTCATAGTAGTGCACCTAAGGCTTCTTCGGAATCCAAATCCGTTGTTGTCGTGCACCCCTACTCCTTCTCATAACCAAAAGAATCTTGGTAAAACCTCAGAGGTAAATGTTGTTCAGTCTGCCACAGCATACAAATCCTCGAAGGGTAAGAAAAAGGGTAAAGGTGATTCTAAATCCGAAAACCCTAAACATGATTCAAAGAAGTCATATGTTCGTGATTATTCAACACATAAGCCCAAATATCCTTGTATAATATGTCATGACGATCATTACACCAAGGATTTTCCTCGGTGTGCCGAAGTTTCCCGTCTTCGAAAGGGCGCACCTAAGACTCTGGCCATTTTGAAAGAACTGTTCCCTTCCCAACAGATGCAAATGGTAGACCAGGCTCAATCATCTAGTAGATCTCAGGTGTTCATGGCTGGAACAAAATCCATTTCCATCACCACGAGAATGAAAGATTATCCCAATCCATCCAAGGCTCCTGTGGATCTAGAAGTTCCAGATCACTCTTCCTCTTCCACGCATCCTACCTTTGGTCCTCTCCAAATGGAGATACCGTGTAGTGACTCCATCATCCAACCACCCCCAAAATGTGTTCTTCAGAAATTTTCTTAAAATCTGAATGTGAGAGCAGCATAAAACTACAATATTGTAGAAGATATGGCTCAAGCACCTTTGGCGATGTCGGCTTTGGAGGTCCTTTAGTCATGCCTATCACAACGAAAGGCATACTCACTGCCATTAAAGGGATTGATCCTTCATATTCTAATTTGATCATTTTCGATCTCGAGAATTCCATTCCTCGCCTCCCATCACAGGTAGCTTTTCTGATTCAAGTTACCATTATGGGAAATACTATTCATCGGACTATCGTTGATGAAGGCACTTTGACCTACATCATGTTTGTCAAATGCTGGAAAGCCATCGGCTCTCCCCCATTGAGTCAATTCCCAAATACCTTAGAAGATTTCGATGGTCGAGGTTCTAAGTCGTACAACATTATCAAGCAATTGCCCATCCTTTTGGAGGGGAAAACGGTGACCATGGAAGTCGAGGTGGTAGACACCAACTTGAATTATAATCTCTTTCTTGGACATAGTGGCAAAAATGTTATGGTTTGTGTAGTCTCCACCATCTTTCGCCTCCTCTGTTTCCCTCATCAAGGGAAGATAGTGATAGTGGATCAGTTGGATTTCTTCCACTCTGAGTCTTCAGCAGGCAACATTCCGTATGTTGGGAAGGTCGCTACTCCTTATGAGAACATTAGGTTGGGTCTATTCAAAGACTCGTCTCTTATTGTAGTTTTTCCACTTCCACCTCCAAATGTTGCCTTCGTTAATATGATTTCGTCTAGTCACGATCCATGGATTGTTCCCAATCCTAAACAGATCAAAATTTTTGGTGACGCTATGCCTCTTAGCCTAGTTGAGAAATTGTATCAAGATATTCTCATGACTTCTGAGGTGACATCTGAGACCAATACTCATTTGGTTGCTTCCCTATAAACTTATGTGTAGACTCCCTGGTTTGGTTCTTGGGACTATGATGATCCCTTGAATGAGACTTTCCCCACTAACGAGAGTATCGTGGAGGTCATGTCCCTCAAAGAAACTCAATGGGATTATGGACATCATCGTTCCTCCTTTCTCCCAATCCCAGGTGACATCTCCACCTATCTAGGATCCCATGATTTGCTAGTACTGATTAACCCACTTCAGAATCCAACTTTGATTCATGAAGTGTTGTCCGAGGGAAAAATGGGAAACATCATTCCGACCATTACGTTTGACATATTTGTCATTGTCGAGATTTTCTTTCTTTGGGTTTCTTGTTCTCCCCATGAGCTCAAGGTTTACATTGCTTTCCTCAAAAATCATGCCTTGCCCACTCCCTTCAACCTTGTTCTTACCATTTGGTCATTTACCCTCGGGGGCCTTATTTCCTTGCTTCGTAACCCTTAATTGTCTAGGGGCATGGGCACATCACTGTTGTTGTGAATCTTCTCACAAAATTGGCCGAGGTAATGCTTACACGCGGTGTCAACGGTAGAACTGTGGGTTTATTAATGTTAATCATGACATATTTATGTCATTTGAGTTCATTTTTGAACTCTATGTGAAGAAATATTACGCTTAATATTAAGTGTGATATTTTGTACATTAGTGTGCTTTGAGTTGATTTTTGGTGTGATTGTTTGCTTTGCAGACATGTTTCCTCTGCTTACCTTGTGCCCTGCTTGGTTTGCAGATGTATTTGGATAACTATATTGGTTTTGTTGATGGCACTTTCCGTAACCAACAAAACCTGTCTTCCGCAGCATGGGCACTCTTTGCTCATGACGACGAGTTGATTAATTTACAAGGCATTTGTTTGGGTCGAACAACTAACAATATTGCTGAGTATAGTGCAGTGGTCGAACTATTATCGGATGCCATTGATCTTGGGATAAGAGATTTGGTTGTTAAGTTAGACTCACAGCTCGTTGTGTTACAATTGAATGGATGTTATTCTATGCGCAATCCTCAAATTTTGTGTATGTATTTACGTGTTAGATTATTGAAAAGGCATTTTGATTTTATCACATGTCAGCACATTCCAAGGCATTTAAATACATTAACAACAAACCATATATTAGATAGACATTTGCGCAACATATAAATCAAGACATAATTATGATACACAAGTAGCCGTAGAAACATGCATCTATATATATATATACACATCGGTATGTAAGTGTGTTACATCCAAAAGCTCAAAATTTATGTGTTCAGTTACAAAAATGGCTCTTCGAGCCTATATCAGTACAAAAATGTATAAATAGGGTTGTTATCTTCCCACATGGTGCTCATCCTAGCAGGTGATTGCTCGAATTACTCGCCAGAGTAATCTATGCAGTCTGCTCGGAACTCCAACAGTGTGTCTCTAAAAGCGTAGTGGGATCTCATCAAATGTGGGATACTCTAGGATGCCACGCGTGAGGCCGACCAGGTTCCACTCTAGCTAAGCTAATGTGTTTTTTCCCTCCTCATAAGGAGCATCCTTTGCTAGATGGACTACCCTCTGTGCGATTGGTGACATGCAAAGAGGTCTCTGAGGACCCATATCTATAAACGAATCATAAGTTTACATGTCATAAAACATAACAAAAACATCAAAAAAGTAAAAAATGTTAAAAAAAAACATTTTTTACTTGCATTGGTCCACTGTGTGCCTGGTGGGATTGGAAGATTCAGATCTCCTCTGAAGTCAATTTCGGCTTAAGCGTAGTCCTCAACTATGATCAATTGACACCGCAACCAACTGAAGAAGGTTGTGGGGAAATACATATGTTTCCCTCCTCCTTGTCGGGTCACTATGTCGCACCATCGCATCAGCCTCAGATCCCCCGAGGCTAGATCATGGATCTCTAACCACTAATACTAGAACATGTGTACTTTCTCCAGAAAGAAGGTCACCCGAATTGACCTGTATCCAAACTGTTTTAGTCTCCCTGTCTTGCACTTGGTTAGCTGGCTCTTCATGTTAGCCAGCAACCCCTTGCACCAGTTAAACATTGTCGGGGCTAAGAAATCCACCACATACTAGAATTGTGATTTTGTTTCCTCATGCAATGCCTAGGCTCCTGCCACTTTGGTGATACAATGCAATGTTGTGTGCAAGGGAAGAACTCTGATGGAAGATATGTCTACCTTCCCACTCTTTGTCTTCTATTCCCTAGGACAGTGTCTCTAGATGAGCATGCTCGTGCTCTCACACCCTAGGCGAGCTCCACATAGTTGGATTCTCTCCCCTCGCCTGGATAGTCCGGTGATAAAATAGATTTCCATGACATCTAGCTCTAGTTCTTGGTCCCCGATGATGAACAATTGTCGGTCCACATCCCAGATATTGATCAGGTACTGGAGAAGCTCCAGTTGAGCTCTTAGGTCAGATGTTTGAAAGAATTTCAATAATCTGCAATTCCGCAAATCATTGACACAAGCTTGGTCCTGTGAGGCTTGGTGGTCTTCCACCTCATGGCCTCATTCTTTCCATTCGATCGACATCTTCTTTGAAAGCACCTGCAAAACATGTCCAATTAGTATTTTAGGAGCATTCATGGAGGAATTTTTAGAAGTTAACGATGGAGTTGGGAGATTTTCTCAATTTAAAATCTTTCTCACCGCCAACACGTCTGTCTGAAATGATTCAGAGCTGGTGGCGCACTGCCTAACGGGCTGAGCGCCACCCCGATAGCTCGAAATCACGTTTGTCGCATGAGATTTTAAGTTTTTAAATATCTCTCTTAAACTCCCTAATTATAGAAGCTAAATGCCAAATGAATAGAATTAAAATGAACAGGAGGTTCACAGTTCTTACCTAGCACTGACAGATCGACGAATGGTGTTCGAGATCGACCTCATCGCTTATTTGAAATTTGGAGGTAGAATGGGAAAAATGCTCTTCTCAAAATGGAAAGGTGAAAATGATTTTGTTTTCTGGTCTATTTATATATTTTTGAAAAAAAATCGCTAATATTTTATTATTTTTCCTCGATATCCGTGTTGTTTGTTGTTTATGTGTAGTACAGGACTTTCACACTACTAATGATCGTTTCCGATGCAAACAAGTAGAATTTTATCTCTTTTTCGGGCTTGCTAAACGTTTACGAAAATGAAAATCCCCTCGAGTCAACTTTAAACTATTTTCTGACTCTCGAAAAATGAAAAGATTGTCGAGTACTTGTCATTTCGAACTCATTAAAGTGAATGAATTGACATGATCTTACTATATGTTTACCCCTTTTTCAGACTGATGTTTACTATCTACAAGAAAGGAATACCTTGATCGAACATGGTCAAGAGGTTCTCTCGGACATAGTTTTCTAACTTTTCAGATTCGAGAGACGATTTAAAAAAAGGGACATGATGGAGTTTCCTTTTTGTTTCTTTTAAAACTCCTTAAACATGAAATGTTACCAATTTTACCTTTCGTTGGACTCGTTAAAGATTAAACGACGAAGGGCTTGTCACCATGACGAGACCGAGTTCCTCCTTCCTAAGGTTCTTTAAACTCACTAGGATGGATTCATTCGAAGAATGAACTTACATGCTAAGCATATTCTATCCTCTTGACACTGGATATAAAAAATAAAGAGGTACTCGTTAGCAATAATGAGGGAAAATTGAAAGTGAACATCCTATGGGTATTTTGGGTAGCTTGTTGCTCTTGAACATGACACTCATTTGCAATTCGTGTTGTGTTGGGGACATCCTACATTCGTCACTTTTCCTCCATGGGTATGAGAAATCCTTTTTCCTCTTATCTGCTTACCATTTTTTTCAGCATGACCTCTGATCCTATTTGAGTCAAATGTTGCCACACTCTGGAGTCGTGTCGCCAATATGTTCAAGAAAAGTCCCTTTTTGTCAAACACCTTCTGCATACTATCAATCCTGAATCAATCCTATCATCTTAAGATATCTGTTGTTCGTGTCGCTGATGTGGAAATCCTTATTGTCCTCCTTCGACGAATCACTTTCTGTCGACTTCAAATCAATATCCGAGAAAGTGGTTTAGAGACTTTTTTTTCAGTACCTTGGAGCTTGCATGCCTCAATGGAAATTTCATCGTGTTCGACGATAGGTTCACATCATTGGCCTTTGATCAAATGATTATGCAAGTGTTCGACTTCAACATATTTATTCACACTTGTAGATTGTGTTGTTGTACCTTAAGGTCCATCATTATTATTGGTGGTCTCTCTCGTGCCTGTTAATAGTTCTCATCATCGGCTGGTAATCAAGTGGTTTCTACCATGTTCGACACCAACACATTTATTCACATGGTTAGATTCATACACTGGGTTGATGAGATAGCGGTGAAGAACTTGGGTCACATCTGATTTTTGGTCCAGGCTGCGTGGGAGTTATTGAGTATTAATGATTGTATACATGATCCTATCTATACGGATGGATGCATCCATACTGCGGATCCATTTCTATGATATCTTTTAGATGGATGGTTGCAACCATACCATGGGCTCATGTGTCATTTGATGCCTAGTGCAACATTATGTGGTTAGGCATATTTGTACCATAGATGTCATATATTGTAAATTTTTGATTTGGTAAGTTCTCCGAAGGTGGGCTGCGTTCCTTGCCTTGGTTCATAAAGCATTTTAGCCATCACTGCCTATCCTGCCTTCATGCTTTAGGGGGCATCTGTTATACAGTAATTTGTCACCATGCTCATTTTCCCATCCCTGATCCTGAAATGCCCCGTGACGAATCTTGTACAATGTTTCCATCGTCAATAAATATGACAACATATCCCCTTGAAGATCCAAAGAATAGTTCCTTGAAATATTACTGATGAAACTTGGTCAAATTCCTAGTTTCATAGGTCAGCGCCCTTCCTGGTGCCATGACCATGTTGATGCCCTTTTCCCAGTTCTGGCCCAACACTATTAGTGCCTTAATTTCTTGGAAAACTGCGTTGATCCCCTTTCTGGCAGTGCTTCCTCAAATGGAGGAGAAGCTTCGACCTCTAGAAGCTCAAGGGCAACAAGTTGGTTGTTGAACATAGATGATAAGGTCAATCTCTCTCATTTTAGAGCTTTGATCTCATCCATGGGGGATCATCCCTTAGAAAGTGGGCCTTATTCCTCCTTTCATGAGATCCCAACCTCCTTCTCCTTTCTATAAATTCACATCCCTCATTCCCCCAAGTTTAGAGCTTGGTTGATCATTGTAAAACTCTTCTGAACTCTCATCCCTTTGCATGCTAGCATCGTGATTAAGCCTAAGTGCATGGGAGAAGGAATGCTTTTGAGTTGAGTGAAGGACTCAAATTTTCACCTAAGGACACCTCCAACATCAAGGCCTGGTTGTAAGCTCTCCTTTTGTAATTTATCAATAATAACATCTGATGTTTTCTTTCTATATTTGTTTACATGATTATGCAAATATTCTGGTACTCCTTGATCTGCTAGATAGCTAGTGTTTACGTTTATTATATATTGTATCATGTTTGTTGTTATCTCTCGATAATCCACAGGTATTCACGTGTTGTCAGCAGCAGGAAGTAGGCCTACAAGGATCGTGGATCAAGGTCACCATCAACGGATCCAAGGATAGCGATTGGAAAAAGGTATTTATGTCTATTTCCTCTTTGCATTGTAAGAATTGGTTAAGAAAGCTTATGTTAGAAAGAATCTTTTGTTGCTAGAACCACTCTAGGGCTAGAGATATCTCCTCTATCCAAAGAGGGGGTTTAAATTGACAACACATATGTACATATATCTTAACATCACACCAAAACGTATATAAAAACATTATCAAAACACATGCCAAACATATACC
Organism: Pinus albicaulis; assembly: GCA_034641835.2. Classification (NCBI taxonomy): domain Eukaryota; kingdom Viridiplantae; phylum Streptophyta; class Pinopsida; order Pinales; family Pinaceae; genus Pinus; species Pinus albicaulis. The sequence goes on from CM076570.1 coordinate 951,914,291, forward strand.
AACATCACACCAAAACTGCTTTGCCTCAATCGACAATCAAGGAAGGATTCATGGCTTGCATCTGATCCGTCATATCCCATGTAGCTTCATTGGGCCAAAGTACTTCCATTGCACTTTAACTTGATCGATTTCTCGATTCTGGTGCATGAGAGTCTTTCTATTCAAAATGCACTGAGGTTTTGGCTGGAATTCCTCTTCTGGCTCCACCTCCGATATAGAACAGTCAATCAGATGATCAACATCTTTAACATATTTCTTAAGCAATGACACATGGAAAACATCATGTATTTTCACCGTGGAAGGGAGTGCAAGTCGATAGGCTACTGACCCAATCCTCTCAATGATATTGAAAGTTCCACAAAACTGTGGTGTCAGCTTGGCACATGATCCGATCCACAAGGATCTTTTCTTGGGCTTGATGTGAGAGTACAATTGTTCCCCAACCTGAAACTCCTTGAATGACTTGTTCTGATTTGCATAACTCTTTTGTCTATCCTATGGTTCTTTCAAATTCTTATTGATTAACTGCATTTCCTATTCCATTTCTGCCAACATGTTTGGTCCAATCAACACCTTGTTAACTAAATCACTCCAACTGATGGGAGTATTACAAATCCGCCCATAAAATGCCTCAAATGGACTCATCCTCAAGGATTATTGATACCCATTGTTGTAAGCGAACTCTACTAGTGGAATATACTCTTCCCACTTCTGTTCTTAATGCATCACATGCATCCTCAACATGTCCTCCAATATCTCGTTGACACTCTTTGTCTATCCATCTGTCCATGGATGATAAGTTGTACTGAAGGCAAACTTTGTGCCCAGACCTGCAAGCAACTCCTTCCAAAACTTGGAAGTGAAATTTGCATCCCTGTATGACATGAGCTTCTTTGGAACGACATGCAATCTAACCACATCTATGATGAGCACCTATGCTACATCACTAGCTGAGAATGTAGACTTCGCTAGAATGAAGTGCGTTACCTTTGTTAACATGCACACAACAACCATGATGGAATTGTGTTGTCTCATTGTCCTTGGCAGACCTATGATAAAATCCATGGAAATTACCTCCCATTTCCATTATAGAATCGTAATTTGTTGTATTAGTCCCCCTGGGTTCTTACACTCTGCCTTCACCTGCTGAAAATCCAAACACCTAGCTACAAAATTTGTTACGTATCTCTTCAAGTTCGGCCAATGATAGAACTTCTTTACTACGGCCAATGTATTTTGGTAGCCTAGGTGACCTGAATATGGTTTCGCATGAAACTATCTCAATATCATCTTCTTGAGCTCAATGCTATCTGGTACATATATCCTGTCTTTAAACCTGACCAAGCCATATATTGTGAGATGATAATCCATATCCTGTGCTCTTGTACCTGCACCTGTACCTGTACTCTGCTGCAACATGTGCACAATCTCCATATACCTATCATCATGTTGACTTGCCTGCAAGATCTTATCCTGGAGACCTGTACCATAAGAGCTCATAGCTGCTATGTGATTCACCTGTATCTGCCTGCTAAGAGCATCTGCAACCCTGTTCTCTTTACCTTTTATGTACCTAATATCAAAGTCAAACTCAATGACCGTGGCCAAACATCTCGCTTGCCTAGCGTTCAGATTCTGCTAGTCAAATAGATACCTCAATCTGCTATGATCACTCATAAATACAAACTGTATGCCTAGAATATAGTGCCTCCACATCTTCAATGCATGTATGATCGCTGCCAACTCAAGATCATGTGTTGGGTACTTCTGCTCGTGCTCATTCAAATTTTGTGACTCATAGCATACTACTTGTCCATCTTTCATAAGGATTCCACCAAGTCCTCTCTTGCAAGCATCTGTACATACTACAAACTCCTTGTTCCTATCTGTGATATTTAACATTGGAGCATGTGTCAAAAAATGATTAATCTACTCAAAACCAGCCTCACACTCATCTGTCCATTCAAACTTATTACCTTTTCTTTGCAATGATGTAATATGATAAGAAATATGTGAGAATTTCCTGATGAACCTCATGTAATAACCTACTAATCCAATGAAGGATCCCACCTCATCCACATTCGTAGGAGCTACCCACTCCATGATGGCCCGTATCTTTTTTGGATCTTATTGCAATGCCCTCCTTGGAAACAACATGTCCCAAGTAATGTATCTAAGTTTGAAAAAAATTTCATTTACTAAGCTTAGCGTACAACTGATGCTCTCTTAGCAATCTCAACACTGCTACCAATAGCTCGACATGCTCTTCCTCATTTTTAGAATATACCAATATGTCATAAATTAACACAATAACAAACTTGTCCAAATAAGGATACAACACATTGTTCATCAAACACATAGATGTAGTTGGAGCATTAGTCAAATCGAATGGAACTAAAACAAATTCGTAATTCCCATACCTGGTCCTGAATGCAGTCTTGTAGATGTCCTCCTCTTTGATGCGTACTTGATGATATCTCAATCTCAAGTTGATCTTAGATAACACTGCTGCTCTCTTCAGTTAATCAAATAAATCATCAATCCTCAGTAATGGGTACTTGTTCTTGATGGTAACTTGTTCAACTTCCTGTAGTCAATGCACAGTATGAGGATACCATCCTTCTTCTTCACAAAAAATACCAGTGCGCCCCATAGTGATACACTCGGCCTAATATATTTTTTTTCGAGTATCTCTTTCAGCTGCAACTTTAACTCTACCAACTTAGGTGTGCTCATCCTGTAAGGTACTTTTGATGTTGGAGTTGCCCCTAGTACCAACTCAATAGAAAATTCTACTTCACTATGAGGTGGCAACTCTGAAATGTTTGCAGGGAATACATCCTGAAACTATTGTAGAACTAGGTACCTTCTCAAAACATTTGCATCCTCAACTTCCTTAACTTTGTCACTAGAAATATGCACTGCGCACAACACACACCCTTTTCTGCGATTGCTTGGCCTGCATATATATCACCATTCTTACCGATGTTTCTTTCTTCTTACCCTGTAAAACTCTTGGTTCCACATTGTCATCCAAATATTCAATGGCTTGTCATAACAATCTACCTTGGTCCTGTGAAGATATAGTTAGTACATACCCAATAGCATATTGTATGATCCTAATGGAAATATTTTCAAGTGTGTTATTGTAGACATACCATTCAACTCAAATGCACAAGCTCTTACCCAACGATGAATTATCTTCTTGGTACCTATAGCCAACTGCACTAACCAAGACTGTGCCAAGACTCTGCATGCACTTCTCTATTTAAACCACACTTATCCACCATGTCAGGACGAACATAACTAGAATTAACTCTAGGTTCAATCAAAATAGAAACAACTCGATCACAAAATCTTACTATCCATCTCAATGATAGATGCATGATGGTCTGCCTACCTATTTTTCAGCGCTGCATAGATCCTAGGAATACTATGTCCAACATATCCCATTATTTGTGCCTCCTGCACATTGTAGATATGCGGTCTACCACCTTAATGTTGTGGACAATCTCTCTTGTGGTGATTTTTGCCACAAGTCCAACACTGTATAGGCTTCCAACCATCATCCTTATTTTGCTCCTCAGATCGAAATCCATGTCCTCTGCCTTAGGTGGTGCATCATTCTCCTTGCTACCTGTATCTTGAGGCCTTTCTCGCTTCTTGTCCCATTTTCCTTTATTCTTATCATTACCTTTCCAGTCTGGATTTGCCTCAGATTTGCGCTTCTTTTTCTCATAACAATGCTTGATTTTCAGGATGGCCTCCTCCAATGATCTAGCCTCATCAAACTCAATCCTATATCTGAATTTTATCGACAATCCACCAATAAATATTGTCCTTATCCTCCTTGAGGTAAGGCACATATCTCAATAACTCCAAGAAACTGCTAGTATACTCATCATTTGTCATGGAACCCATCTTTAGCTCATAAAACTCTTTTGCCCTGTCATCGTAGTATCTCTTTGATAGATACTTCTTCCGAAATAGCCCCTCGTGTTGAGATTGCAACAAGATGATGAGCTTAGTGGAAAGGAGTCGCCTTCACTAAGTGGGCCCGCAGGCTATTTTTGGCGCAAAGTCTATTTGTAGACTATGTCTATTTTTAGACATATGGATCATGTTCTATGAGTTGCAGGATGCTATTTGTGGATGGTTGGTCAAGTCGGAAAAAATAGATGGACTTCTATTTTTAGACATATTGGGTGGAATCTATTTTTAGATTGCCAGTCTAAAAATAGACATGTCGAATATTATTAGCTCTTAATAATATTTAGACTCTAAACATTATCTTATTCTCTTGTAGCACTTCAGTTAAGTGCACAAATGTGGCATAGGAGCTGACAGAAGGAATTACGCTATTCCTGAGGGTTAAGTGGAGCTATTGCATGGATACTTCAGTTAGAACTCATGTGACAGAGTTTGGTGGAGTTGATTGAGGAAGTTAGTGGAGTTGTATTCAGTTTAACTAATCTAAACATAGTTGAGCTATTTGTATTCAGTTTAACTAATTGATACAATTAGTGAGAGTGGTGTGAATTAATTATTAATTAATTCACTAGTTATAAACTCATTAATCAACTAAAGAATGCATCAGTTAACTTCAGTGCATGGACAGTTTCAGTGGAGACCAGTGCAGAAATAGGTGAAAGAGCAGGTTAACTATTAGTTGTGACTATACTGTTGCTATTTGCAACACACAGATAGGTGGAGAAGCCCATGAGGATTGCGCAGTACAAGCCAGGTGGTTTATCTATTTAATGAAGCCATCCCATAACATTGATTACGCAATAGAGGCTGGCTATCAAGTGGTAAAATATTGGAGCATGTGTTTTGCTAGATCTAGCTTGATAGTGTGTAGCAATTGAGGGTGTGCATGAGAGCTTGTGAGGAGCTTTTGTACTATGATTGTTACATGATCTCCATGACATATAATATACAGATAGTTGGGGTTTTTAGCTTTAATCTTTCCCATTAAATACTGTGTTCATATGTGTGATTGTTTATGGTTTTAATGTGTGCATGCAATTGATTTTATTTTCGCATGTGATGATCAATGGTATAAGAGATTCTGTATTATGCATGAAGCTAAAATAGTGTGTGATTATGAGAATCTCAGTGAATAATATATGAATTATTCAAATTTATACACCTCGAACTCACTCAATGTCAGCTCCTCCTCATAAATATCTCTGACGTTCTTCACATCTTCCTACCAAATATATGCTCTGCCTCTAAGGTTGAAAGTATTTATTTTGGCTTTCATGTTTTATGAGTAATCATGGAACCTAAAAAACTTCTTCATACCAAGTAACCATGCATCTGCATCCTATGGTTTCTTCATATATTCTTCAAATGTAGGTGGTTATTCCTTCTTAAACTCATTTAGAAAATAACCCCTATCACTCTTCCTGTAAGGATGACAATGATGACGATCATGATGCCTGTCATAGCTAGAACCAGAATGATACCTGTGTCTGTCACCTCTCCTATCCGGAGTGTCCAAGAACCTGCCAACTCTAATCGTGTCATATTTATCTTATCTGTGACCACCGGGAGAACTACTTCCATATGCTCCATTGGTCCCATCCTCTTGTCCATAGTTGATCCAAAGTGTGTAGAAATTATATACCAATGGATTCAATCCAATATTGTGATGTACTAAAACAAGATACCAAATCCTTCTACAATATTTATGGAATATAAAACGCGATCGCTAAATCACATGCAAGTAAGAGAAAGAAGTAAATCAATCACACAACAAAAGATGTTCTTGGGGAAAGAAACTGCTCAAAACATCGCTATCATATATTGTACAAAGTCAAAGAATCATGAAACAATGCAATGATTTCTCACACCGAGAAATCCTGCACTCTCGTGATTGTCTCACTCTGATCCTGCTCAAAACTGACTAGCAATTCTCGGGAAAAATTAACAAACACGTAGCCAATTCTCAGACTCTACTAAGCCCAACCTTGCTCGCACAATCCCTATCAAAATAAATCCCTATTAAATAGGAAATTCAACCCTCCTTGATTGCGCAATCCATCATGGCCTTCCTATGACTTTATAATTGCACACGAGAAATTTTCTAATAATACAATTGATAGTTATCTTCCCTTTAACCTCTGTCTCAACGGGTCTTCATCAGAAATAACATGCATGCAACTATTAATAGCGAGTCGTCAATTATCTGATTGATCACTACTTGTGAATTAAATCTAATTTAATTCATTGGACCTCTCACTAATTCATCACTCAGTGAGAACTAATTAAACTGCTTTTAACTTTATTATTTGAATTAACTAATTACACCTACACCCCACTAGTGCATTAACTGCAATTGGACCCCTGAAATATTAGGATCACTCTACATGCCTCATCTTAGACCCTCAACTCGAATTTCTTGAGTTAACTTAGTCATCATGACATAGTTAATTGATACAAGTTGTTATGATATGAAATTACAATTTATTGTCCAATTTATTTAAGGAAAAAATAAATTAGACACCCACATTCCTCACTAGTGTGTAGCTAGAATTCCTCACCAATGTGTGTACATTTTGTCCTTTTTGGTTGTCAATTTCACTATTTCTTGTTGCAAATTTCAACACTCCCTCTCAACAAGAAAGGAATTCAACCTATCCTGATCTGGTACCTTTAGAATGTTTTGCATGCAACACTTCTCTACTGTTGTTTGCACTTGCAACTCCTAAAATTAAATAGCCTCCAAACAATTGAATTAGTACAATGCATCTATCATCAGAGTATTTTGATTGTTGCTAGCTACTGCACCTGTCTACTAGACTCTTTGTGCTACTACTAACATTTGCATCCATGCCCCTCTGCTGCTACTTCCAACTATAATTGAATCTAGTATCGACATTGTCCTTTAATTTATGTCTTCGACATCATTGCATCAATCCATGAGCCCTTCTGTTATTGCTATCTTTGTCTGGATCCATGAGACACACCATCTAAATGGACCCTGCCCAAATTTATTCTTGGGATTATATATGCACATCGCCCCACCTCTCACCTTGAGGTATAGTTGGATGTACTCCCTCTGCCCATCTGGGTAGAAATTTCCCCCTCTTGGAGGTCTCTGCTTGAGTGGACCTTGTTGAATTCTTAGTTAAACTGAGAGGGGGGATGAATCAGTTTAACACATATATGAGTTTTTAAATCTTTCATCAACTTATTTACAGCTTGCTTGTATAACCAACCTTAGTATATGAACAGTCTTAATATGTTGCAACAAGTATTAAAATAATGTGACATCAAACTTATTATGAGAGCAACAAACATTAAGCAGAATTAGTAAATCATCTCAGCACATAGGTAACATAGATAGAGACAACAGATATAAGTGGAAACTCATAAAGGGAGAAAACCACATCTTATTATTGTTGTGATGCAAAGGCAAGCTCCAACTCCCTCTCACCACTGTTTTTCTGCAGGCACCAACCTACAGGAGGCTCCAACCTCAGTCAGCTACAACTGACAGCTATCAAGCTTCAACTTGATAGGGAAGCTCCAACTTCCTCAATTTATCAAAATAAATGTTTGTTGATTTACCTCAGATATCAGCTCTGTTCTGTAGCATCTCTTTCTGCTCCTCTCTTCCTTATCTTCTCTGCCTCAATCTTTTGTACTCTGCATTCTCTATTCTTACTCTCTCTAACCTCTCTATGCATATCAAGTTGATATTATATATAGAGTTCATCACATGACTGTTTGTATTCCACAAGGAATTTGGAGTGAACAACCATGAATCTTTGGCTTCTGCCTTCTCATTCCTTTGTCCAACTCATTTAAAAAAGTATAACAATATGTACAAATTTCAATGTTACAGTGAGATTTTCTTTTCCTTCGGATACTTGCCTTTGCATCACAAACAATATAAAACAATTAAAAGATTTACATTTTCAGTTACAGTATATAAACTTCACTCAACCCTTAGCTTGCTGGTTTGTCCTTTATGTTGTTATCATGCAACTGTCCTGCATACCTCTATTTACTGCAACTCTGAGCACCTGTGCATGTACACCTGTTCACTGCAATTTTAAATCCCTTCGCTGCATACCTCTTCAATTCTGCAGTCGCTGTTTACCTCTGTACATATTCTCCAAGCCCACTGTAGTTGTGTATCTGCTATATATATGCCTGTTTTATAAGTTTAGCTCACCAGTAAATCTCAAAGTCTCATGCATCAATTAATCATTCAAAAAGGGTCCACAATCTGTCCAATCTGGGCAATCTCTGTTCATTGTAGAGGTTCTACTTATCAGCTTCAAACCTTTAATAACCTCCGTATAGGCGCTCATATGAAGATTCGTTAATATAAACTTTGACTTTGGTTAATAAAAAATTCAAAATACTGTGCTCACTTCTTTAACATTAAAACTTTTCAATCGCCGACGAATGCATAACACATATGTATACCTCTCCTTTTTATTCCTTTAACCCGCGCACAACAGTCATATACAGTGCATATGTTTAAGTTATATGGTTGGCACCTTATTACTACATCCCCGCTCTATTAAATAATGTGTGAACTATAATATTTCCAAAGCTTAAACATTTATTTTAATCCCCAGATAACCATATAACTCGTTACACATAAAATTATGGCCCACAACATATATCAAAGCATTTGAATTGATATCTGACATTTTATAATATCAATATCCATAATATAATATGGCCCCCACCCGAATGTTAAGAATCTTTCTTCATATCATCGCATCAGTTGTTATAACATTAATATACGCCTCGACTAAGGTTTAAACCCCAAACAATAACCTATGTAATTTCCTCGGGCCCACAACTTAACACATATATGTGGTCGATCACAGTAGTTCATTTCCCATTCACATCCAACGGCGCATGTCTTATCATGCTCCAACCCTCCGATCCTACAGCAATTGCACGATTAAACGATATGAAATTTAACTCTCAGAAGCCATGTGATGAACTGGGGCCCAGCCTCTTAACGCACCCTTCTCATCCGACGGTGGGAGGCTTATCGCACCATCCCTTGAGTTATCTTCCGTGCTATTTTGAGTGCAATTGTTGTTTGATGAACCCGCCTCCTGATCGGACGACATACATCGATATCGCATTGATTTCACCGTTGATAGTTAACGCACGATGGGCACGTGATGAGGGCGGTTTCTCCAACCCGCTTAAGACCACGTGTCAGCTCCTAGCATATGTCGCGTTGATTTGGAGTGGTTTCACTTCCGTACAAAGGCGGTGCGATATGGGTGGGTTTGGTTTCGCAAATCCGATCCAGATTGTGAATAACGTTTGACCGGGGTACCACCAGGGTTAACACAAATCTTGTTATTCGTTCCAATGGGTTGAATATAGGTTCGAATCTTGGGACAACACTTTCAGTTCACAACAAAACGAACTTATTTCTTTGTAAGCGGGGGGTTTCACCACCAGTTGAGCTCACTGTGCTGTGGGCAATTCAACACTCAGGTCACACTCTTTCGAGCACACGATTCTACGCCCAGTACCAAGGTTACTGTAATCACCTCGGTTTCTCACAGGATTCTATACAATCATAACATATTCCGTTCTAACCCAATAGGACTTCTATCACGATGAGGCATTCTAAACAACAGGGATTAACGCTTAGGCAAGATTTCGTTCATTCTTTGGATAACCAGAGTATGGTAACAGTTCCCCTATTCTAACAGAACTCACAACTGACCTTTATACAACATACATACTCATACGCACACCGAATGTTCGCAGAGAATATAGGTTCGAATATAGACAGAGGGAATTCAGGGAATTTCACACAGAGAGTGGAGGTTCACACACATTCATTTGTCAAGTCCTTAACACAAATTTAACCAGACAGGTTCTTCATGTACTCGCATTGCTGAATACACAACAAACTTTATAACAATCACAGAGTCTTATCACCCTGATTCTCACCATTGAATGTACAGTCAGACTCTCGACCACATTTCAGATTCCTACTCATATATGTTAATTAAGGCATTTTCATGCAAGAACAATCCAATGAATGCACAGATAATGCTGGAACAGTTTCTTCATTTACACAGTGAAGTTACTTACAAAATACTGGCCAGGTCTTCGCTCACTTGGCCCTTCTGCACCCCTACTCTGCCTTCTAACCCTGTGCAGTTCTATACAGTCTTTGCAGGTCTCCTTTGGGCTGTCTCTGTAAATAGATTCTCCCTCTGTTCTTCTCATGCTCCATGTAAACCTGTTGTCTTCCCCTTTGCCTCTGCTGCTATCCTTTTTCTGTCTCTACCTCTGCTGCCTCCTTTGCCATCAATGACAATATTTCCAACAGACCCTTCCACTCGGTCTCCTCTCTACTTCTCCAATTGTGGCTGCTCCACAACCTTCTGAGATTGCTTTTGAGGCTGCATGTTGAGAGGCTCCCTCTCAACCATCAAGTCACTAACGTTTGCTTTTCTCCTCAAATATTTTCATGCATCTTGTACCTCAAGTGCATACAGGTTCTTGACTCACGCGGATTGTAATTGTCTCGCCATCACAAAATTTTATGGGAAAAAAAAAAGGAGTTGATTTTAAATCGACGATATCTCCCTCATCCGAGCTTCAATTCAACCGATTTTTTTTTTCGATTTGTGAATTTTTTCGCAAGGAATCCAAATATGCTATTTTTTTGAAAAAAAATCACGAATAATGTTCATATATTCTCTTCAAAATCGCCACCCAAAAATTGTTTGTTTTGTTTGGTAATTTAGGCTAATCTATATTAATTCGAAAAGAGAAACAATACATATGCTACAGGTTGGGTTGGTAAGCTGCGCTTAACCAATCCCACCCTTAGTTGCGCGGTTTCGGGGCTGCCTCCATGGAGGAAACCAGCTCGGAAAATACTTGAAGCAGAAAATTAAAAAATGCGCAGTAGCGCTGGTGTATCAAAAAATTACAAAATATGCGCAAGCATAAGTATGACTTGGAATTTCGTGGTAATAGCAAGCATGACAAAAAAACAAGGAAGAATTGTGCAGCTTCGTAGTCCTTATTCTTCAGCTTCATCATTACTGTCTGGCTCTTCCTTCACTATGGGGCAGGCGTATGCTTGTGCAGCTGCTTCCTCTGTGTTAGTGGGTGGATGCGTAGGTTTGGGGACCGGTGCGCAGAGGATGGGAGCCACTAGATATTTTGTGTCAGGGACGTGTGTCCAAGTACCTTCAGAATCCATAATCCATACATCTGTATCATCACCCTCATCCACTTGAGCTGATAGAGGTTCGGTCTTGCGAGGCGAGAGTTGTGCCTAATGCGCAATGGTAGACTTCCGAGGTCCACATCTACCTCTCTGCGAAGCTTGCATGGGGGCCTCCTCCTCCTGATCTGGATCGGGGCTCTATCTAGCGTAATTTCCTAAGGAGGAGCCCTCAATAAACTCCAGTCGATTGTCCGTCCCATGGTGGTAATGACCGAGGAGTGCCCCTCTATGGCCTTCACATATGGTTCTTTGGCGCTACGTAGGAGCCATGGCCTACCGAAGCAGAGGAGTGACAGAGATGGAAGGATGCTTAGCAGGGGGAAAGGAACAAAGAAGGGGAAAAGTAGGCGAATAGGGGGGACAATGAGTAGGAAAGCACGTCTGGGGACACGGGGTAATGGGTGCGCACAAAATATTGAGACTGGATGGAGAGATGGAGCTGGGATAAGAAGCGCAGGCTGGATAATTCATAGCCCGGATATTTCTACGCAGGGCAGCTCTAGGAAGAGGGCTGCACAGCGGGCTGGTAGTGCAAGAACAGAATCAACAAGAAAGACTGAAGGAACTGATTGTGTGTCTCTTTATGCTGAGGGGCCTTCCATTTAAAAAAATTGTGACACATGCGAAGGGGTAGGTCATGATTGAGCCTCGCACGCAGCTGCGTGCCATAACCGTTTTCATGAGCGGGCTCGAGTGAAGAGTTATGACCAATTGGCATATCAATCCAGGTAATCATTTAGGATGATTACTGCAGAGAGGTACCCTGGAGGGGGTGACGTTGTCCAAGGGTATATTCATCATGCTTGATCTCATTCATCTTGTGCAGATGGTTACCGGTTTAAGGATCCACATCGGGTGAGGACCTACGCTGCAAATCTTTGTCCTCATACGCCTAGGAGAGATGATTGTCATTCGTACGCCTATTGTCACCCGCATCTAGGGGCCACCCAAAAATTTATTGCTCTGATACCATGTAGAAATTATATATAAATCCTATACCAATGGATTCAGTTCGATCTTGTGATGTACTAAAACAAGATACTGAATCCTTCTACAATATTTGCGGAATATAAAACACGATCGCTCAATCACATGCAAGTAAGAGAAAGAATTAAACCAATCACACAACACAAGATGTTCTTGGGGAAAGAAAATGCTCAAAGCCCCGCTATCATATATTGTACAAAGTCAAAGAATCATGAAACAATACAATGCTTTCTCACACCGATAAAATCATGACTCTCCTGACTGTCTCACTCTGATCCTGCTCAAAATTGACTAGCAATTCTCAGGCAAAATTGACAAACACTTAGCCAATTCTCAGCCTCTTTTAAGCCCAGTCTTGCTCACGCAATCCCTATGGAAATAAATCCCTATTAAATAGGAAATTCAACCCTCCTTGATTGCGCAATCCATCATGGCCTTCCTGTGACTTTATAATTGCGCTCGAGCAATTTTCTAATAATACAACTGATAGTTATCTTCCCTTTAACCTCTGTCTCAATGGGTCTTCATCAGAACTAATATGCATGCAACTATTAAAAGCGAATCATCAACTATCTGATTGATCACTACTTGTGAATTAAATCTAATTTATTTCATTGGACCTCTCACTAATTCATCACTCAATTAGAACTAATTAAACTGCTTTTAACTCAATTATTTGAGTTAACTGATTACATCCACACCCCACTAGTGCATTAACTGCAATTGGACCCCCGAAATATTAGGATCACTCTACATGCTTCATCATAGAGGTTCAATTCGAATTTCTTGACATAACTCAGTCATCATGACTTAGTTAATTGATACAAGTTGTTATGAGATGAAATTACAATTTATTGTCCAATTTATTTAAGGGAAAAATAAATTAGACACCCACATTCTTCACTATTGTGTAACTAAAATTCCTCATTGAATTTCCTCATCAATGTGTGTGTGCTTTTTGTCCTTTCCAGTTTCTAATTTCACCGTTTCTTGTTGAACATTTCAACAAAGTGGACCTTGTTTTTGGAATTTTGACAAACTTTGAAGGATGGCTGCATTAACCACTGCTTTCTTTTCCTATGCCTGTACAATTCTATCATTACCTGTCTTGCAACTCCTAATTTATTCCTTTAAACTTCTCAGTGTGTCTGCCAAGTTAGAAGAGTGCCAAACACCATGTTGCTCATCTGATTCATAGGGAGAATCTTTGTAGTCTACCATCTTGCTATTCATTTTTCTCTTTATCTTGCAATGCATAATATGTTAGCTAAACCAAATCACAATAAACCAATGTACCTTAGCATAATTCGGGGAGGATATCTCATATGCAAGATCAACAAATTAGTGTAATGCATGTATAGATATAATCATATCAGCATACAGACATATAACACATAGTCATATCAACACACAATCGTCATTCTAGCTAGAGTCTAGTCGTTAATGCATGACCACCTCACTACACATACCATGACTGCATACACGACAACATCCACCATACCAATGCACATGGACAATACCCAAGCATAGACACAGACAACTCACAAGCATAAACATAATCAATACACAAGAATAACCAACATGCAATCAAGCATAAATGGACAATACCTATGACAACATATAACCACATGAAAACCAAACATACATGAGCAATACATGTAACAACATATCAACACGTAATCGGTCATACACTCATGACGACACAGTGTACAAGAACACTATTAGCCTACACATGGTGACATCATTGCAGACACGACCAACATTGTGTGGGTGCAACAAGCACATACACCATCGGTATGAGAAACACATATGCAACCAACAAAAAAGCATGACCAACACACCACCCATCTAGTCCAAGGGTTTAACCATGCTTTCATACCATTTTGTAACACCCTCATCCCACATCTACCCAAGTAATCGACCAACCGGGGTAAACATGTGATGAAGAGTTACTATGATCTGATTCAACCTCCTAGGTGACCCTAAGGAAGTGTAATCGATGAAAACACATCAAAAAAACCTTCCACTTTAGCAACAGAACTCCCAATAGCTAACCCAACCACCCAGGCCTCTAACCCCTGGGTCCCACTGAGTTTTTAACCCACTTGACCCCTGAACGCACGCAATCCTACATGCCTTTGTCTGGGAGGCTTTAGACGCACACACAAGCCTACATGCCTACGTCTAGGGACTAAAGTGGGCTGACCTGTGCCTAAATCCGCGAGATTTAAGGCACTTTTTCAGGCCTAAAGCCCATGCCACTGCTTAGAACTCAATCACAAGTTTAGGAAAGAAATAACATAGCAAAACAATGATGCTAAAGCAATTAATTCGAACGAGGATTCGATTGAACCCCGACTAGCCATGATAGGAATTTCATCAAACATGTCACAAATATGTAATCTACAAGTGTAAACAACAGATCTGAGTATAGGGGTCTCATACTTATTTGAGAATTGTTAAGAACCATTATTGATACATCACATTAACTGCATTATAGTCTATTTAGGCATAGATACATAATTCAATCAATTATGAATCAAAACATGATGAGACATACTTCATCACCATCATAAAACTCAGTCATAACCAACATATAAGTAACATAAGTAACCAACACATAACAACCATATAATCCAGAGAATAACAAACCTATTTTCCCATCAATACAAGGGGAAAAGAGCTCTTATTGCCATAAGAAAAATGCAACCAAGTCTGGGACTTCCACGTTCCACCCGTCCATAGACATGGCTGAGCCAAATATCTCTTCAACCAGTCACCCCTATGCCATATTCCAAGCATGAATGTGGGATCTCATAAACCAAATCCATCAAAACAAAACTAGGGTTTCCAGAGGCCAAACCACCTCAACCCTCAACCAATGATTCCACCTCACGGTCGGACATCACAACCACCACAAATTGGTTTCTACCTAAGTTTTTCTAGGGCTCCAGAGTGTGTGTTCCAACCAGGGCTTCCAGGACTAGTAAATCAACCCCAACTGTTACAAGGCTTCCAAAGCATTTATCCAACCAAGGCTTCCAAGACTAGTAACTCAACCCACCTATGGCTTCCAAATCGTTTTTCCACCAAGGCTTCCATGACTAGTAACTCAACCCACAACTGTCTTCCGGGCTTCCAGAGCGTTTGTCCAACTAAGGCTTCTAGGAATTAATAACTCAACCCACAGCTAAGGGAACATGAGAACCAAGTAGAAAACAAACAATGAAACTGAACCCACGACACAATGGTTATCTAGGAAATGGAAAGGCTAGGAAAATCCACTGTCAATCTAGCTAATCCTCCATGCTAATGATAGATCATGACCAAGAAACCACATGCATACACCATGCATGCCAAAACTAGTGAGGAAAATATACATGCAACTCGGCGCCTGCAATCAAAACCCGTTGTAGCTATTGATCCCGCTGTCCTCTTGCGCTTTCCAGAACTTCCTTTTCCTTCTTGCTCCAAGTCACCAAGTATGCCACAACCTACAAGAGTGCTCCAAGAAAAATTTGTATCCAAGAGTATGAGAGAGAGAATAATGAGAGAGTTCCAAAACTGAACTGACAAAAAATTACTAATTGATCCTCATAAGCCTTTTTATTAATGAGGCCTCTATTTTTTTCATTTTCCATTATTTTCCTTCGTTTTCCTCCTCACATGCAACTTGTGACCTTTCACCTCCCTTTTCTCCCAATTTCCATTATTTTCATAAATAAATGTGCCAAAAATGCCATTTTTCCTTTCCAAGGCCTTAGTCTTTGCCTTTGCCAATTTCCATAGCCATATAAACCATGTGAACACCTGCACTAAGATGTTTTACCTAACATTCAGCTTGGAATACGTGTCCCATGATCTTGGTTATTATTTTTACTTTATTAGCTTTTAGTACACATAAATTTTCACCAGGTTGTTACAACTTCCAGGCTCGATTTCTTCCTGTGCCTCCTCATAAGGCATACCCAGTTCCTCACTCCTACTAGCATCGAGATCTAGTACTCGATTTGCAACATCAACGTTTCCCTCTGCCAAATGAGCAAAGCCTTCACAAATCCTAAAGACCTCCTTCAGAATGTCCGTAGTGGTCGTCTCCACCTACAATATGATATTCTCCACTTTATGTCTCAGGTTCATAACGCAAATATTCAGGTGTTCCATTAAATTTTGGATCAACTCCATGTCCTTCCCAAGGCCAGTCAACTGAGCAAATAGAACGACCATATTTTCATTGATCTCCTTGACAATATCCTTGACAACCTGCTTACAAGAAATGTCAACAATTTCCTCTAAACTCCCACTGCGCCGAGGCTCCTCATCGTCATTGCCACTTCCATTACTTGTAGAAGCCATTTTCCTTGCTATTCTCCCCTACACCAGAGTAATCCAATAATTGATCTTCTTCAACCAGCTACTATAAATAATCACCTGATTCTTTCCAATATTCCTTCCCATCTTGTCAAACATAAATGCATTTCATTTCTGCAACATAGCCAAGCCACCTTCCGCCCTCTCCATCACCGCCAAATTCCTCTTAACTCAAACTGCGATGGTACTAAGCCTGCACTTGCCTAAGAACTTATTTATTAACCAAGGGCAGAGATCCCACTTGCCTTGAATCGTGACCACCTTTCTCCCTCGCTCCCACCTGTGCTTTAATGTCCAACTAACATATTCCTCTCCCGAGGATCTCCATCGTAACCTCGAAATGCTATCATTTACATGCATTTTCTTGTTAATTCACGTGATCCAGCTGTGATCCAAAAGGATTACGTTTAAAGATTTATTTAGGGGACATGCCATACATCACTATGATGGTTTATAAGTAAGATTCCTTGCTCTAATTCCGCTCCTATATTGGCTTGGACATCTGCCAATTGGTCATTAGCTCTTTTAACAAGGAATATTTTGAAATATTCTATTTTCTAAGAAGATACATTATCCTTATGAATAATGGAGAGGTTTCAGAATCAATAAGGTCTTCATTTTTGGAAAGGCTCATACATTTTTGGATAACCACCATTGAATCACCTACAATGATCAAATTCCTGATGCCTTTAGAGATGCTGATCTTCAAGCCTTACCAGAGAGAGAGCACTTTGGCTTGATTGTTCGAAGCTTTCCCAAGACCCCAAGCGAACATTATTTTAGATTTTTCTTCGAGGTTTAAAAAAACCCCTCCTGCTCTAGCTTCCACATTAAGGATTCCAACTTTTCTTCGTAAAGCTAGGGCTGAAAAGGAAGAAGGGAAGAATTTTGTGATTAATCAAAATGGTTGTTATGATCAATTTTTCTTGCCTAATACGTTACATTAAAAAAACATTGAAAAATCTAATAAAACTTATAAAAAAACTATAAAATCTATTGAAACTTAAAACACGCCGACATCCATCTTAATTCCATTTCCACCAAGCATTGAGAGGGATCAAATCTCTTTTCATTCTAAAAGAGATTTTCATCTCAAGGGATTTGACCCCTTTAAACACTTAGTAGATCCAGAGTTAAGATGAATCTAAGTTGGTTAATAATAAAAAAGAATTCTATCCTCTTCACAATCAAGAGTAAAATTTCAAAAATATAAAATAAAATAAATAATTAATTAAAATCATCACTTTTATATAATTAATTGAAATTTAAAATTACACTTAAATATGCCTTAATCAATACTATAAAACAACTATCGAACTTGTAATTTTATAATATCCATCTCAACACTTTCAAAGGAAATACGCGTTTCGAACCAACCAGTGTGGTTCATCATCAGGACTAGCTGAGAGATCAGATCAAATCAATAAACTTAAATAGATGTAGAGATGTTTAAACTAGCCATTTTTTAAATTACCATCTAATATATTATATTTAAATACAAATTATTTTAAAAAATATGATAAATTCATTTGATTTTTAAGTGTTTTTTTTTTAATAAAACATTCCGCCCATTCTAAATTAAAAGAACTTTCTACTAGAAAAACGTAAATATTTACCACTAAATTTGAAAACCTTCACTAATGTTGTTCTAAGTTAATCATCACAACAGAAACCCCATTTAACTAACCGTACCTTCCTCTTTTTCGCGGCGGCGATTGCCCTTAACATTAGGTTTAGAGTTTAGAGTTTTGTTTGAAGGATTTTGGGTTTATAATACCTTAAACGACTCAAAGTTAGGTGATCTTTGTAGCGCTGGCTTTTAAAAGTTATAGACATTGGAAGAAAAAACTCTTAGATTATCCAACGAGCAAGCTGCTGTGCAGGTACGTTATCTCCAGGATAAGCCAGTAATCAAAGTTCTACCCATGCATAAGTTTCAATCATCAATTTTTATTTTTTTTCCTTTTTCAAGGTGTTGAGGCGGAGGTGGGGTTTCAGTTTTGGTTTCCCTTGCATTGAATCAGATACAATATGCTCACTTTACTCTTTTGCCTGTTTATTCATATTGGAGATTGCTGAAGATAGCTTTATTGCACTGCTAAAATACTACTTGGTCTGATGTCCTGCTTTAGAAATTTCAATTCGGTCAATTTAGTTATGTTGAAAATGAATCTTTTTTGCTGTTTTTTTTTTCCTTTGAATATGTAATTGGTTAAATTGTCGGAAAAATTGTTTGCTTCCTCCACGCTTCTAATTAGAAGTCTTTTCTTGCAAAAATATCCTTCATTTGTACTTGAATATCAGGTTGGTCAGATTTTAACACCAGTGGATAAAATTTCAGTTAGCCGCACTAAAACTTTTGTATGGTATTTTTAAAGTTAAGCAGAAATGTATGTTTTATATTCCATTTAAGAATGATTCCTAATACTCAAATTGATTGGTTGCATTTTGACTTTGTCTATAGTTTTTTTTGGAGTTGTCTATCTAGTTAGAGAAATTGCTCGGACTGCCAAAATTGGTCGGAATCCAGACAATTTTTAATTTTTTAATTTTTTGATTTTTTTTTTAGTTATATCAGTGTTTGAATCATATTTTTGATGGTGAAAATGGATTCAGCACCATCGAAAACCTCTAAGATACTCAAAATATTAAAGTTTTTTAACTATAATCTAGATTTACAAAAATCCCTAACAAAATTTCAATAATTTTCAAGACAAAAAAGCAATCTAGTTAAACTACTGTTTTTTTTTTTAATAGGAAGTGTTTTTTTTTAATAGGAAGTGTTTTCTGCCTGGTATGTTTTCCATTTAAAATAAGTTTACAACGTGCCAAATTAATCCCAAATATAAAAATGGTTTATTTGTAACGAGATTACAGTTCTCTTGAAATATGTTTTTGGAAACTTGAGGTTTATGTTTTTGGAAAATTTATTGCATTCTAGCTCAATAAATTTGCTGGTTTTGTTTATGGCATATGCTATATTTTTTGAACATATACACCTTTAGTTTTGAATAGATTGAACAAATTCTGACAGAGTTTTTGTTTTGTTTCTTTTATCAGTTTTTAAAAAGTTGCGAATTATTGTCTAAAGGCAGGCACTAGCTGCAAATTGTCCTTGTTATTCCTTGAACCATATTTCTGTATGGATTAGAATAGAAACAGCTGGATTTTCACTAGTATTCTTGACATTTTTGGGCTTTGAAAATTCCCATTAGTTTCCTGCTTGCAAGCCAAACTCGAGATACAACCTGATAGAAAATATTCAGCTTTTTTCTGCACCTATCAGGCTGACGTTCAGGAAATCTGTATGTCGATTGACTGAAGGTTGAAGCTGAAGCGGTTGCCCTCTTGAACTCATCCACTGGTCCACTGAAGAGGGCTTTAGAGCCTGAACTGAAGTTTGAACAGCAGCAACTCAACAGTTGGAAGTTTGAACTCTGGACTCGACAGCTTGAGGTTTGAACTATATGAACTTGGTGTTTAACTTGTTACTAATTAGAAACATAGTTTTATTGCTTTATTGGCCCATTAGGCAGTAATCATGGTATCTAGCTTGTGTGTCTGGCACTCAGTAATGATGAGGAGTACACTAAAGAAGTTTTTATTTCTATTTTCAAATTGTTTTGTCTTTGCAGATTTACGTTATCTAGTTTTCAATTATGTCGTCGTTAAGAAATTCTGTAAAGCGGCGGGCTCACAAGGAACGCGCCCAACCGTATGTATTTCTTCTTTTATTTTTCAGTCTCAGTGATTTCTTTTCGAAAAAGTAATACAATAGTATGATTTTTTGGCATATTTCTTTGTATACTTTGGAAGCCTAGAACTATAAATCATGAAGAAAAAAACAGACTATCAGCATTTTGTCCATGCAGGGCTGTAAGGAGTAAATTTGGGTTATTAGAGAAAC
Organism: Pinus albicaulis; assembly: GCA_034641835.2. NCBI lineage: Eukaryota > Viridiplantae > Streptophyta > Pinopsida > Pinales > Pinaceae > Pinus > Pinus albicaulis. The sequence continues at coordinate 951,934,807 of CM076570.1, forward strand.
ACAAGGACTATGTACTCAGGGCTCGTGATTACCACAAGAAGCAGGAAAACATCCAGGTATGCCATGGAAAATTTCTTTACATGTTATTTTTCGATAAACTATTTTTGGGTTGAAATTGTTTCTCATAACGTTTACAAACAGGAAAAACTGCATCTAATCACCCATAATCTTCTTTTTGTGAAATGACATGGATCCACAATCGCATCTCTCGTTTATGATACAGTTGTCTGTGTAATTTATATTATATCGGCATGAGTTTGCTTATGCATGTTCATATGTTACTATCTTTGTATGCTTTTCTTCACTGTCTTTCCTTCTTATGGTTTAGATTGTTGTTGATAATGCAGAGGCTTCAAGAGAAAGCAGCATCTAGAAACCCCGATGAATTTTATTTTAAGATGATCAACACTAGGACTGTTGATGGAGTGCACCGTCCAAAGTAAGGAAATATTTCATTCTTTCTTGCTTTACTTGCAACGAAGTTTAAGATGTTAAAAGTTGATTATTTTTTGTTGCTTAGGAGTGGTGCAAAGCAGTATTCCAATGAGGAACTGTTATTAATGAAGACCCAGGACATTCGGTATGTGCTTCAAAAAGCACAGAGTGAAAAGAAGGTACGAACATTACTAAGTACATTGGACAATGTGAAGGAGGATTGTATTTTTATATTTTTTGTAATATTTTGATGGGTTTATTATGAATGATGCAGAAAGTAGAGCGACTTCAGTCTGCACTTCATTGCATTGGTTGCCCTCCTTCAAATAGACACACTTATTTTGCCGAAGACAGGTATTATTAGCATGCCAATTTAGTTCAGGAAGCCATAACACCTTTAGTGGTCAAATGTATGATCACAGATATGGCAAAAGCAAATGCATACATCAACATTAATTTCACGCATGAGTTGTTCATTTATTTCCTTAACAGTCTCATTGAGAAATATTCTTTATCTGTTCATTTATTTCATTAACAGTCTCATTGAGAAATATCCTTTATCTAACATATTTGTCAATGATTTGTGTTAACAAGTGATTCATATATGTGCTCTGTCACGGAACCTCTCTGGTATTTTAGATCTCTTTGCTATTAAATTCAGTTAATCATATCGAATTTTGTGCTTTTGTCTGGCAATGGAATAATAGAGGTAATGCCGGGGCGAGCCCTAGAGAAGGGATCCCCTCCACTCCTACCACTGAAGCTCATGCAAAGCATGGAGACTAGTACTTGGATTGAAGGAAATAACCTTTTGCAGTAGGCCCTCTTGGAATCAACATGCCTGCTAGTCCTTTGAAGTCTATCCCAGCCTCTTGGGCAGGGTCTCCTTGAATATCTATCGGAAGAAGGACATCCTGCTGGGGGAGGTTGGGGGAAGAGATTTGAGTCCTCACTGCTCTGGCTTTTGTTTCCTACCGAAACTTGGTTGGACAACAGGGAAGAAAGCATTGATCCCATTGGACAAATTTGGTTGTAGACTCCTAGCTTGACGAGTCACAATTCCTCCCACCAGAAGCATCGTCCCACTCAAGTTAATTTATATCTACTTTGTGGTAGTGAGAATTTTGTTACCTCCAAAACCTACCTAACATCACATAAAGGAAAGAAATATATGTAATAGAATACATACACCCTACCCTATATATGATACCCAAATACTATCGTCTTAGGAATTGCCAACATTGAAATTATTGCTAATATGATCTTCAGTTTTAGTGGCTCTCTTAAAATTATACGGAAAGTTATAATAGTGCATAAATTACCTATGTGGGTCATTAATATTATCCTGGCCAATTTACTTAACCCCCCGAAAGCTTCCAAATGATCCCCCATATCTGGGATAGTTTGGGGAATATTCCTCAAATGTTCCCTCTTGTCGAGGAATGTTCCCAAGGTGTTCCTTGGCATTGGACTCCTGTTTCTCTATTTTCAGCCAAAACAGTGTAGATCTTTTATGGCTATGCTAGTATCTTATGCATCTACATATGGAAAATGGCTTTTCCCTTCTTAACTGGGCTAACTAACCCGTCCTCATAGCAAAGGTTTATGTATGCCTTTGGAGAAACCTTATTCTGCTCCGAAATAAGATAGCTATGGCCTAGTTTGCCTGAAAAATTAGGATGAATCGCTTTGTTTGATCACTCTCTATGTGGAGTTGGACCTTGTTCATCTCACCCAGATGAAGAAAAGTGCAAGGCATATTTTTGAAACTTCTCACACTTTATTTGACGTAGTGAACACTACTCAATTGATCTGCTTGAAACGAAGTTCTCTAATTTCAAGATCGCTAATGTTGCTAGCATTGAAGAGTACATCACAAAGTTCAAGTATATGAGTCACTGACATTATCACATCCAGTGGCTCATAAAACTCTAATTCAGAATATGCAAGTATTGTTATGAATAATCTTTTTCCCGCATTCAAAAATTTTGTTGTCATTTTCTACAACATTCATATCTTTATCAGGCTTGTCGATTTCTCCTTTAGAAGATATGGTTTTTGATCCTACACTACTCAATTGATCTGCTTGAAACGAAGTTCTCTAATTTCAAGATCGCTAATGTTGCTAGCATTGAAGAGTACATCACAAAGTTCAAGTATATGAGTCACTGACATTATCACATCCAGTGGCTCATAAAACTCTAATTCAGAATATGCAAGTATTGTTATGAATAATCTTTTTCCCGCATTCAAAAATTTTGTTGTCATTTTCTACAACATTCATATCTTTATCAGGCTTGTCCATTTCTCCTTTAGAAGATATGGTTTTTGATCCTACACTACTCAATTGATCTGCTTGAAACGAAGTTCTCTAATTTCAAGATCGCTAATGTTGCTAGCATTGAAGAGTACATCACAAAGTTCAAGTATATGAGTCACTGACATTATCACATCCAGTGGCTCATAAAACTCTAATTCAGAATATGCAAGTATTGTTATGAATAATCTTTTTCCCGCATTCAAAAATTTTGTTGTCATTTTCTACAACATTCATATCTTTATCAAGCTTGTCCATTTCTCCTTTAAAAGATATGGTTTTTGATCCTTATCTAACATCAAGTCACCTTGCAGAATTCAGGAGACCTAACCCCTTGTTATTAAGCCTGTTATTCTAAGGCTACCTTGTCCTCATTTATTCATGAGCTTGAAGGGGAAACACCCAATTCCTCCAAGAAAAAGAGGGTGTACTCTGATTATGACAAGGAGGGACATTCTTTCAAAACTTGTCTACCTCATCTTCAAAAAATTGAAGATGCTACCGAGCAAGCAATTAGCAACAATAACCTCTTTGAAGACAAGGTTAGTACTACTAATATTGCACATCTAGTTATGTGCTTTGCTTTATAAGTTTATGGTCTTCAATTTCTTCACATGAATGGATTGTAGATTTTGGGACAACTAGACATATGACAAAGCACAAGCACCTTCTCACTGACTATCAGTGATGACTCAACTCTCCTTGTATTTGGTTGTGGCATTGTATGGTGATGTTCTCTATGTTCTTGGAGTTGGATCAAATCTTGTTAAATTCAGATAACCATGGTGTTCTATGCTTGATGCACTTTTACTTCAATCTTTCTTAGGCCCGATACAAAATAGCAATCACATAAACATTAAAGTAAAATGCTGGTAGAATACAATAATAGATCAATAGAAGACAAGGCAAATATAGATTAGAATCTAGATTTACAATTCCTTTTGTCCAACAAAGATATGAGATATTGTTGCGTTACGACAGTCAACAGGATGCTTCAGCGAGCAAAGTATTTCTCGGTCAGCCAATCTTCCATGTTTCACACCCACAACCCTAAAAAACATCTCATCACAATTCAACGCTAGTCAACCCAAAGTCAACGTAGAAAAGTCAATGCAGGCAGCGCAATCAACGCAACAAATTAGGGCTTCGATCAAACAGCTTGAAATTCCTCGATTTTAGTGCCCAGCAGTCTGGTCTCATAAAATCAGATTTTTGGCAGAAGTTGGAGGTCAAACGACCAAGGGTTGACCATAGTCAACGCTGCAGCAAGAGGCCCTAAATAGATCCGCAAAAACAACACGTACGCTCCACACGTGCGAGGGGAAAAAGGCCTCCAAAGTCTATCGAACCAATCAGATCACAATGAGAGAATGTGCGATGAGTTGATGAGAAAATGACCTCCAAGTCTCTCCAATTTATATTCATCAATGAGGGTGTGTGGCACATCTATTAGGCATGTGAGCCTACATTACAAATCTGGCCAACCTTGCACATGTGGAAAATAAATTCAAAATAAATGTTCTGCTCATCCAAACAAGGTGATATTTAGATCAATCTTGCACCTTTTCAAAAGAGGAATCCAACAAAAATATGACCATCGTCATATGAGCAATGCAACATGGAGTTTGGACCAAGTTGCCCAAACTGCCTCTCAGCTAGGGAGAACTCCATCTTTCCACAAGTGCCATCCATCAGTACCATCGTGTACTTTTACCAAACAGGTCATCCTGCCGTAACTTGCTTTGCTGGCTCTCGTTCTTAGATAGAACAAAAAGGTGAGTCACAAAGACATCACACTCCACTGACCCGAAGTCAGCTTAGAGGTAGAAACCTCTCTTGGACTGAAAAAGAGTCTCATACTAACCCGAAGTTAGTTTACTAACTTGAAGTCAGGTTAGAGGTAAGAACCTCATCATACTTGATCCCAGATCAAGGTGTTGGACACGTGCCATCCTAGACATAGATATTACATCAATCTCTGATGCGTCCATCGGTCTTGCTATTGGTCTCTATCCACATTTCCTACCTCATTGGCCAAATGAGAGGTACTTCCCATGAGTCCGAAACTCCATGGGTAGGATGCGTGCGAGGCACAGATCAAAGAGAGGTGAACCAACTCAATATCATAACGGTGGGGCAGAAGCACAACAAGGTTCGGCAAGCCTAGCCCCGTATGTGCTTATAGCTCCAAGAAGCTATCTCCAAGCCCCTTGGAGCTCCCAGAGCTCATAGTCCAACTCAATCAGGACCGTCAGAATAGGCTCTTTCCACGATTCCAAGCTTCTCACGGAAGGTTAGGAACTTGACCTTCCCCAGGGGCTTCGTGAGAATATCTGCGACCTGCTCATTAGTTCCTATATGATCGAGCCTTACGGCGCCTCGCTGTACCATGTCCCGGACAAAGTGGTACGTGATATCAATATGCTTGGATCGATCGTGGAACATGGGATTCTCAGAAAGACGAATCCCACTCTGGTTTTCACAAAGGATAACGGTGGTATCTAGCACATGCCCAAACAACTCACTGAAGATCTTTCACAACCAAGCAGCTTTACAACAGGCCATACTCGCTGCAATGTATTCGATCCCAGTGGTGCTCAAAGCCACCGACTTTTGCTTCCTGCTCATCCAAGATATAGAAGTAGAACCCAAGGTGAAGCAACATCCAGATGTGCTCTTGCGATCCACCACACTGCTAGCCAAATCGGCATCAATATATCCATGGAGTCTCAAACTCTCGACAGTGTATCTCAACCCATGGTCGATTGTACCCCGAAGATATCTCAACAGATTCTTGGCACCAATCCAGTGAATGTGATAAGGATCAACCATATGTTGACTCAAAGTGTTCACTGCAAAACATACGTTCGGATGAGAGTTTACTAAGAACATTAGGGCCCCCTCGAGTTGTCGAGACATTGTAGGATTTGCTAGCACGGGCCCAACAACGTTTCCACACAACTTCTTGAAGTTGAGTTCCATCGGTGTCGACACAGACTTACAATCCACCATACCAAATCTCTCTAGCAGCTTCACAACATATTTTCCTTGAGAAAGGAAAATCTTGCTTGGCCTCTGCCAGACCTTCAAGCCTAGGAAGTAGTGCATCAGTCCTAGGTCTTTCATCTCAAACTCGGAAGCTAGCTCCCTCTTACACTGATAAATGAGAGGGTCATCACTTGTCAGGAAGATATCGTCCACATAGAGAACCAGAATGAGAGGCCTTTCTCTATCAACCTTAAAATAAAGGTTCAGATCAACATTACTTTGAGTGAAGCCCAGCTTCATCAAGTAGCTATCTATCCTCTCGTACCAAGCCCTGGGGGCTTGCTTCAACCCATAGAGGGCTTTCTTCAACTTGCATACATGGGTGTCTCTATCTCAGACTTCGAACCCTAGAGGTTGCTGCACATACACCTCTTCCTTTATAGAACCATGCAGAAAAACGGTCTTCACATCCATCCGATGTAGACTCCAACCTTGTGTTGCAACAAGGGCAATAATAGATCAGATGGTGGTATAGCGGGCCACAGGTGCAAATATATCATCATAATCTATGTCTTCTTTTTGAGAGAAGCCTCGGGCAACAAATCTTGCCATGTACTTTTCAACACTTCCATCAGATCCATGCTTGATCTTATAGAGCCATTTCGAGGTGACAACAGATTTGTCCTCTAGTCTGAGGACCACTTCCTAGACATCATTTTTCATAATGGACTCATATTCTTCGAGCATAGCATCCTTCCAAACTTGATGCTTTACGACTTCTTCAAATGATTTAGGCTCAGATTGTACTATCGCACTCATGGCTACTAGATACCCTTAGTATCTCTTCGGCTTCTTGTTTTCACGGAATGCCCCCCTTGGGGCAACATGTATCTTGGCATCTGCGAGAGTATCCCTGAGCCATGAGGGTCTTCTCTTATTTGAAGGAAGTGGATCAATGGGATACATAGGTCCTTCAACATCAGGCATCAGGTCATCCTTCGGCTCTCCCTGCTTCCCTGCTTCTTCATCTTCTTTGTCTTTCTTGGAGTTAGGAAGATTTCTCACTTTCTTGAGGGAAACATCTTCATCGAAGGTGACATCATGGCATATCTCCACTTCTCTTTGACCATACACATAGATTTTATATGCCTTCGAAGTTTCACTGTAGCCCACAAACATTCCCTTCTTTCCAGAAGCGTCCAACTTGCTTCTCTTTTCTTTCGGCACATGAAAATGAACAGGACAACCAAAAACTCTAAAATGAGAAACATCAAGTTTCTTACCAGAGAAGACTTCTTCGGGAGTTTTGGAGTCCAGAGCGGAATGCGGGCATCTATTTTGAACATACACAGCAATGTTTGCAGCTTCTCCCCATAGAAACTTTGGAAGACCTTGGTCACATAGCATGGCGCGAGTAGCTTCCACAATGGTCCGGTTCTTTCTTTCAGCAACACCTTTTTGCTCAGGAGAGTACGTAGTTGTGGTCTCCCTCTTAATGCCAGCTTCTCTACAAAAGTAATTAAACTCATTTGACTCATACTCGATCCCATTGTCGGTCCTCAAAACTTTGATTTTCCACCAAGGCCTTGAAAGTACGGAACCATTTGAATGCTTCGTCCTTCTTCTTCAAAAAAATATATCCAGGTCTCGTGGGAGAATTCATCTGTAAAAGTCATGTAATAGGAACATCCTCCCAAGGATGTCACGGGCAGTATACCAGATAAATTAGAATGTATCAACTGCAAGATATCAGTTGTCTTTTTCACACTTGAGGGGAATGGTCCCCTTGTATGCTTCCCTTCGGCACAACCCTGACATATACCTTCATGATCATCTATAAATTTGGGCATCCCTGTCATCACCTTCCTTGCTTCAGGAAGCGCTTTGTAATGAAGTTGTGCAAACCTCCAGTGCCATAACTCTGTTTGAAGAGTTGTATCACATGACATAGCCCGCAATGGACTTCCTCCAACCTGGTAGACTGTATCAACTCTAAAACCAATAGAAAGAGCTTCCTTGAAGTTATTCTTCCAGATAAGTACCTTTCCATCAACGAATGCCACCTTGAACCCTTTGTCTTCCACTGCCGAAATGGACATAAGGTTCTTCTTCAAATCAGGTACGTACAACACATCTTGTAAACAGAGGACTTGACCTTGAGATAGATGGAGGGTCACAGTCCCTGTCCCTTTCACGGGATAGGTGGCATTATCTCCAAGAATCATTTTCAGATTAGTATCCTTCTCAGCCAAATCAGAAAGGGCTTCTTTATAACTAGAGAGGTGCCTTGAAGCACCACTATCAATCAACCAGACATCCAGGGTGTCGGGTGGAGATGCAGCAGAGAGGGCAGATACAAGAATAAATTCATTTCTCTTATTATCAACAACATTAGACTCATCGTACCTGGAATTTCTTGACCTCTTGAAAGGTTACCCATTTCCACCACGATCAGAGGGAGCCTTCCTTTGTCCTTTGAACCTGTTTTTCTCGCCATTTCCTCTTGAGTTGTTGTTGTCATCATCCCTGGGAGAGTCCCTTCTATTAGGGCACTCTCTTGCATAGTGACCAGTCTTGTTTCGAGTGTAACATCTTCCCTTCCTTCCTTTGGGCCCCACTCTACCAGGGTTTTGATTTCTCGGCCACCATGGTTCTTCTTCTTTGCACGAGCGGTAAAGGCAGTAGGGTCACTTCCATTTCCATTAGAGGCATACTCCATCATTCTTGTTTCCTCTTGAGTGCATCTTGTCAATATTTCATCAAAATTAGGAATCACATTATTATTAAGAATAGTGGTATTGAATACATACCAATCACGAGGGAGACCTCCAAGTGCAATAAGAACCATCTCTCGATCACCTATTGCTTCCCCAATAGCTAGGAGGTTGTTCCTGATTTCAGCGAGCCTCATAAAATAGGATTGAATAGATTCATCCTTGCCCTTCTTGATATTTTTCATTTAATTCTTGAAGAAAAGGATTTGATTAGCATTGCTAGCCCTAAACATGCTCTTTTTAGATATGTTCAGCTCAGAAATGTAAGCAACCAAGTGCTTATGAATAGAATCCCGGATAATCATTTTTGCTTTGATTTCTTCGTCTTCGTGGCAGCAGTTGCATTTGATGGAGGTTCTTGAATCTTCCCCTTCACATAGTCCATGACATCTTGATCTTCTAGTACCAAATCCAAGGACATCTTCCATGCATGATAATTAGACTTATTAGTCAATTTATCATCAGCCTTGAAGCCCTTGTAGGTTGAGGAGGCCATTTGTCCTTGACAGGATTCCTTCCTTCAGTGATTGCTTCTAACACAAACTTGGACTTTGTCTTCACCTCAGCTCTAATACCATGTTAAATTCAGATAACCATGGTGCGCTATGCTTGATGCACTTTTACTTCAATCTTTGTTAGGCCCGATACAAAATACCAGTCACATAAACATGAAAGTAAAATACTGATAGAACACAATAATAGATCTAAAGAAGACAAGCCAAATATAGATCAGATTTACAATTCCTTTTGTCCAGCAAAGATATGAGATATTGTTGCGTTACGATAGTCAACAGGATGCTTCAGCCAACAAAGTATTTCTCGGTCAGCCAATCTTCCATGTGTCACACCCACAACCCTCAAAGACAGCACATCACAAGTCAACGCTAGTCAACCCAAAGTCAACGTAGGAAAGTCAATGCAGGCAGCAATAGAAAAGTCAACGCAACAAATTAGGGCCTCGGTCAAACATCTCGAAATTTCTCGATTTTAGTGCCTAGCAGTATGGCCTCCTAGAATCGGATTTTTGGCAGAAGTTGGAGGTCAAACGACCAAGGGTTGACCATGGTCAATGTTGGTCAACGCTGTAGGAAGAGGCCCTAAATAGATCCGCATAAAACAACAGGTACGCTCCACACGTGTGAGGGGAAAAAGGCCTCCAAAGGCTATCGAACCAATCAAATCACAATGAGAGAATGTGCGGTGAGTTGATGAGAAAATGACCTCCAAGTCTCTTCAATTTATATCCATCAATGAGGGTGTGTGACACATCTATTAGGCACGTGAGCCTACATTACAAATCTGGCCGACCTTGCACACGTGGAAAATAAATTCAAAATAAATGTTTTGCTCATCCAAACAAGATGATCTTTAGATCAATCTTGTACCTCTCCGAAAGTGGAATCCAACAAAATTATGACCATCATCATATGAGCAGTGCAACATGGAGTTTGGACCTAGTTGCCCAAAATTAAAAAATCTTCTATCTATTTATCATGTCACACACTCCAATAAAAAGGTCCAATTTTGGCCGAATAGATGGGTTGTTAAAGACATAACGGACGTGGTCAAACTTGTTGCTTCTTGATATTTTTGATGAAGTGAAATATATGTACAAGTTTGAAAAGTTTTCTTCACCTTAAACTTAGAACAAATTCACTACAATGGAGGCAAATTTTGATGATGACAATAAACTATGGTACTTTCATCTAGGTCACATCCATTATGAATCCTTGAGACATGAGTTATCTTAGCCTCACTAAGAGTCTTCCATAGATCGACCCTCCTAGTGGTGTTTTTGATGGATGTGTGATGGCCCATGGGTAAACATCACCGAGAGTCAAGCCCTTCCAAAGGACAACTCAAGGTGTGCCTCTAAGTCCTTGGGTTAGTTCACGGTAATATTTATGTTCTCATTGCCACTTGTCTTGGGAGAGCCTAGTACTTCCTCCCTCTTTGTTGATTGTCCTTGATTTGAATGGTCTACACCAGTAAATTGAAGGTTGATGTGTTTGGAAAATCAAACAATTCAAAACTCTTGTTGAAGCTCAACACAAACAACCAATTAGGTACATTCAGATTAATGGGGAAGGCGAGTATATTGGTAATGATTTCCATTGGTTTCACCACTCATGGCATTTCAATGGTCCCATTCACCTACTTTGTGGTCATCTGTTGGACACTAATATGTTTATCTTTTACTCTTGAGCAAAATAGAGTGGCTAAGCATAAGTATAGGGCATCATGGAAATGGCCTGCTATATGCTTCATTTTTAGAATATAACACTGTCTTTTTGGGAGAGGCCATTTATCTTTTACTCTTGAGCAAAATATAGTGGTTAAGCATAAGAATAGGGCATCATGGAAATGGCCTACTATATGCTTCATTCTTAGAATATAGAATTGTTTTTTTGGGAGAGGCCATTGTTTGTGCAACATGCATCATCAATCATTCCCCTACACATGGTTACTAATATTACCCTTTATGAGTGTTGCATAGGTAGAAGTTTTCCATCTTGCACTTTTGTATCCTTTTATTTTTATGTATCTAGAGAAATCGACAACTGGGCTAGGCTTGTACTTGTGTGACCAACAATTTCACAACACTAGCAGCCTCAAACCAACAATCTCACCTCCCCCATCAATGCACACAACCCAAGGTAGTGCACCCCCTTCTCTGCACCCGCAGTCCATCAGGCTGTGCCAATACCCTTCTAGGGTTTCCATATTGGATTGGCTAGGGATGCCTTAGAGCCTTGTGGCTTCAAAGAGTTCCAGCTGCCCTTGGGGGTATGCACGTACACTCCAGACCAATACAGGGACACTTGTCCCTACACTTCTCCCTCCAGGGCTCTAATGTTTTCCAAGGTAGCCCAAGGAGAAGTGCACTCGTACCTTGACCCACCTATGGTCCTCGGGTACAATAGCTAGGGGTATTTCTGTTCTCTCCAAAACTAGCACCGCAGTGACCCCTTGGTACTCCCTGATGGAAAGAAGGCTGAATGATAATTCCCCCCCACTCCTGCCCCTCATGCTCCCCCCCCCTCTTTACCTTTTATTTATGGCTTAGGATAATACTATTTTATTGTAATATATTTTAATGTTATCCCATAAAGTTACTTTAAGAATATTATAACAGTAATAGTTATTTGGCTTTGGAAGTTGGAACCATATCTTGGTTTGAACACCTTACCTTTTCCTTTTTGTAGTGTCCGAGACTCCGAGCCCTCCATATTCTTATTGTCCATTGGTCTGCAGTTGTGTTATTTATTAATTCAGCACGTTTACATGTTATATTTGTTAGGTTCGTTGGCCTTTTAACACATAGGCTATTTGGCCTGACCACACAGGCACTCTGGCCTCTAAACATAACTGTATACTGGCCTGTAGGGCCTCAGCAGAACCTGGCTCACCAGCGTGATTATCATTGTACTGGCTTACCATTCTAGATATCATATGTACATATACATTTACAATTTTGGGGACCAATTCGGGGGAATTACATTCCCCTCTCCCTTATGTATGCACTATCTTCAGTTGACAGTGCATCTAGATATTGTTACAGTGAAAAGTTACAAACGGCTGCAACAACTACTGCTGCATGCTCCTTATCAGTGCATCTTCAGACTCTACGGTTTTGAAGAGTTAATCAAACCATTCTGCAGCACTCTTTCCTGCAGATTGTGCTGCAGGGAGCAAAATCATCAGCAAGTTGAGGAGTCTAGATCATCTTGCTGAACTCTGATCACACAGGACACCAATTAAGTCACATATTTCTGAGTGTGTAGACTGGGAACATGCACTGAAAACTAACTCAGATACCCAAGAACTCTGTTCAAATGCTGAGAATTCATTGGCAACAGACATCTTGCAAGCCTTTTTTCTTCCATTTAAGAACATACTTCAGGCATGAATGAATTGTCTTCACGTTCTGCTCCATTTGAAGCTTTTGCATTTTCATTCCTTTATAATCTCATATCACATTCCATATGCTCATTCAAATGTGCTACTTGATCTCTTAGTGAATCTATAAATCCTTCGTCAATCTATACTTGTTTGGCCCAAAACTGTTCCTTGCCAATCCTGTCTTTGATTAACTTCATTCTGCTTAGCTTGTGGTTCCTCTCCACTCTAGATGAAGTTGTACACATTATGATTTCTTTCTTCTACTACCAAAGCCTTCTTTTTATAATTGTCTTCAGACTCGGAAACTTGCTCTTCTGCACTAGCAGCTCTTGTTAAAGCCACCAAAGCCTTGAGCACAATATTTACAAGCTTTGGAGCTTAAGGTTGGTCCAGGTCAATTAACTGGGGCTGTTAGCCAGAGCTTGAACCATCCCTGCATCAATACTTGTAAAATTCCCCATCCTTGAGAAGCTCTACATGCTTGCCAGGTAAGTTGGCTTGCTGTTTTTAATAACTTTCGTTCTGTTTTAGAGGGCTTTTCTTGCTGTTTACCAACTGCCCCAAATAACTATCCTTCCATCAAAATCCTCCTCCACCATTTGTCAAAGTGTCTCCAAAAGTAATCCTCAGTGCTGGACTTTCAGGAATATCATTAAAGTCGTCATTTGTTCTCGTTAAGATCACAGCAGTTAACTATTATTAAACTGATTTGTAGCTGGCTGTAGCATGCAGTTTGATGACAAATACTTTTCCCAATGGGAAAAATGCTGGATATTTCCTTGCTTCACAACCAGTGCATGAACCGAAGCTATATACAACTTTCACATACAAGAAACTGCCAAATATTCATTCCCTGTAGCTGTTGTTTCACCATTTGTCTACGGGAAACTCCCAGCTTTCCTGATCATGGTTTCTTGATAAATTTCTTAATTCTGCTCATAGTTGTAACTTGTAAACTGGTGTCTGTAAGTTTTAACTGCTGTTTCCAGAATTAATGTGCGAGATAAGCTGTTGTCATAACTTAACTTTCTAACATCTTCTATGCTAAGTTCTAACACTCTGTGTGTTAAAACATAACCTCCAGCATAACCCCATGAGTATCTCTTAGCGATTTTTTTTTCCAACTATATCTTCCATGCTTTATTTGGATAAGAAGATCAAGTTAATTCTTAAAGGCATGCATACAAAAAGTATGTGAAGCATTGACTCAGCTTGTATGCGCATTGACTTAGCATGGGAGTCCTGCTTCTAAGGTGACTTGGTCATGTACAGGTAGCCATGCCTAGTTATCTGTTTGAATTCTCATGCTACTTTGGTAAGGTTGACCTCAGCCTTTAAATTGTCAAACCAACATGTGAAAGTCAACATACCCACCAGCAGAGAATGAAAAGGCGAACTAGTATTATGGTCTTCCAATATTTAGCTACCTCATATCAAAGGGGAAAACTCATCTTCCCGCTTGACTTTGACTTGATTCCTCGCTTTCTCTTACATGGATAGTTGCCATGCCACTACATTTGTACTTCATTGCATTATTCAGACACACAAATGGATTTCTTGCATATAGATTCAAAAGTAAGATCATAAAATCTTGCCGAAACCATTGATAGCTTCCCACAAAGAACCCCCAAATGAAAACAAGCTTGAACCTAAGAAATTATCCACCACCAAAATATCCAACCAGAGATAACAACTCCTAAGCCAGGCTAACAGCTAAGTGCCCTCTATGTAACAACAAGAGAAACATGGTAATATACTAACAGTTGAATTTACAGCCTTGAGTGATTTCTTTGCAACCAGACACTGTGACACCTATTCAGCACAGTTGTGTGCCTCTGTTATAGTAATTTGGTGGACAACATCCCACCAAAAGATTCAGACTACGATGCAGTCTACTGCCCACCTAATTCAATTCAAGGAACTGGTGTGCCCCCCACCCAATCGGTAAATTAATGTCATGTGATTATTGAAGAAAATCATTCAAGTGTATTGACCTAAACATTCGAGTGATCTATCGAGTAACCTATCAAAGGAGTGACCTAAGCTTGTGTACGGAAGGAAAACAATGGTGAGAACGATCCCTCAAAGTCTCTGTCTCCTGATCGGGTTGGAAGGGGGCTACCTTGCAGCATAGTTCAATAAGCGATCTTCAACAAAAGCAGCTATTTCAACAAGGACTGTTAGAGGCGTCTTCAACACCAATGAAGTCATTAGGTCAAGCTGGACAACCAACTATGGGTGACTGGAAAGAGAACATTTATCAGGAACTACAAAATCTGAAGGATATATATTATCTAGAGAGAAAAGAATTATTTACAAAGCTTTCAGCAAAATGTCAACAGCCCATGTAACCTGCTCAAGCTTTTTAATGCAAGAACAAGATGTTTCGGTTTCAATCAACTTCTGAAAACTCTTCACTTTCCCCTTGCTTGTCTTAACAACACTCTCATCTGTATCCTTTAAGCCAGAACCTATTCTGTGGTACCATCTTCTAACAGAGACATTTCCAGATTTTCTCTTATGAGAACTATTGTGAAAATTTACCTTTTCAATAACGGAATTGTTATCCTTGAGTGTTATCAAGCTATTTTGATGGCCACTGCATTTCCATTATTCCTGGAAGACACATGAAAAGCATCCAATACTACATAAGTATGCCCCTCAAAGGATCTATTTTCTGTTTTGCATGTAAATGCATCATTATCAACAGTATACAAAGTGAATTTCATTATTTAATTCTTGGAGATGTGGAATTTCAGATGTTGCTTGAATACCATTTGTAAACCTTCTCCTAGTTTCTTCATGACTAGAACTTTCCAATATGTGCAATTGGTTTGCAGTCTCACCTGGAAATCACTGAATCTTGATTTTGATATTTTGAAATGATAGCAATACTCATCACGGTCATCATCTCCAGCAAAATGCAATTTATTCACTAGATCATAACTCGACTGAAACACTCTTACAGTACTCTTCTTTGGGGTGCTTATTTCATCTCTAATAAATCTTAGTACCACATCAATATCTCTTTACTAAAAAGATAACCATCCATTAATGGTTCAATTTTTGAATATGAGGAGAAGAATGGCCCCAGCGATGAACTAACCAGTATCTCATGACTTGGCATTTTAAACAGTACTTTGAAGCAGTACTAAAGTTTATAGCGTACAACTCATATTGAGGTGGTGTGTGGATTATAACAGGATTTGTCATGTACCCATCCTTAACCATAGTAATTACTATTTTATTTTATTTTTTGCTAACAAACCATCCACTTTTTCTCTGTTAAAATGACACATCCATGAGAGCTCTCAAACCACCTCAAAACATTCCTACAGATTCACTAATTTGTAGAGGACCAACCCAACAATCATTGCACTCTGCAAAACCATATTTCATTGAGACACTCTGTAAAAACTTGTCATGCATTCCCCATGTTACTGCATTTCATACACATGTAAACAAGAGGATTCATAGCAAACACATTTGAATCAAATCCAAATTTGATGACATGACTATAAATCTTTTTTTTCAAGTTCCCAACTGACAGACCACCACATTAAGCATAGCTGAATTATTCATTGCACTTGGGACTAGCACGTTAACTTCTCTTGACATAGTTATTGTTATAGATGTTCCCCTTGAGACTTGAGACTTCTTGACTTCGTTATTGTTATAGATGTTCAGTAGTGATTCTTGAGACTCTAGACCTTAACCCATACTTCCTCCATACCAAGTCAGCCTTCCTCGTGATCCTTCCTGAATATGGCAGCAGTAGCAGCACTATGATGCGGTTTCTTCGACCTGGAAATTTGACCTTGCTTCTTGAGACTTCGATCTTGCTTCAAAGACTTTGATTTAGGTCCAATACAACTTCTCAAAGTAGCGACATCCAACATAGCTAACTTCGACCTCCTCTTCACTTGGCAAAAACATCTTGGCAGCACTTGATGCAGCAACTGATACAGTAAATCTTTGAGGACTTCGATCTCCCAAACTATAACAGGAAAGACAAAGGGAGGAGCACCAAAATTTCGATTTTATTCAATTCTATAAGCTTGCCCAAAACGGAATCCAGAAATTCCTTCTCCTCCACTTTGCAAATTTCCCTTGATGTAGCTACTAGATCGAATTTCTGTGTTGCAGTGAGATGGTTCCAAGGGAGTTCGATTTCACTGTATATATAGGCTTGGGATGAGCTCGAATACCTGGGCTTGAGGCCGACTTGGTCACTTGAAGGCTGACTTGATGTGGAGGCTTCATAAATCATATTTTACTCAATACGTGACCTATTTGCATAATTCAAAAGCACAATATGGATCAATTTAGATTTGGAATAATCATATAGACTCAAAATAAATCCTAGAAGTGCACAATAGGGACTTTGACCTAAAATAAATATGACCCAAGAATGAAACCCATGCTTTAATAAGTCATTTATTTGCATGATTCAAAAACCCAATATGCATCAATTTAAATCTGCAATAATCCTATAGACTCAAAATAAAACCTAGAAGTCCACAATAGGGACTTTGACCTAAAATAAATATGACCCAAGCATGAAACCCATGCTTTAATAAGTCATTTAATAATAATATAAAATTCTTCTTTATTCTTTTGACAAGTACAATAAACATCGAATCAAGTACAATTTATGAAGACCGAACCTAGTTACATTTTTCAACACTAATGTTAATACCTCTTAACTAGGGAGGTATTAATAACCCAATAGTACAAGGTAGATCTTAACTATGTGAACTATGAAGAATCTTTAGACACTTAAATGTCATGGACTAGATTCCTGACCAGGGAACTCTATCCATTGGTCACTCAACAGTTTAGGCACCGCAATGCCATGGACTAGATTCCTGACCAAGGCAATCTATCCAAGTGGGACTAAGATGGACTAAAGCTTTCAACCTCTATAGGTACCATCAGACTTACTTACTAACCATCAACCCAGGAATTAGGTGCACATTCACTTGATGCCACCCTCTCAACCAGACATCAATACAAAGTGCCGACCCGATGTCTTTTCCAGGTAGTGCTTCACTCACAAAGCCTCAACACACCTTGATCCAGCAGATCAAGGACAACCAATCTCTCCCAATCAAACCGATTGGTAAACAACATGCTACTAAATCCTCTGAGAGATTCACTTGTGCAAACACAAACCCCAATCATCAATAATTTTATAATCAAAAGAAAACTTCGGGGTTTCGATGTTGCCCCTCAACCAATTTTAGTAGGACCGTCAATAGAATCTTTCAAGAGAAGATTCCTCTTCCTACTTCACACGTGGCAACATATCTTTCCATAATATATTCTCCAACCAAAAACTTTGTTATGCCCTCCCTCTTAATTAGGGAGAGTTTTTCTATCCAGGCTCCCTCTTAATGTATGGAGACTTACTTCTTCTTTAGGTGTTGGAGAATATTTCATGGCTTCCATCCTCTTCTCATCATACTTATTAGCTTCTCATCTTTATGATGTACCTGCACAACTTTAGACAACAAGTACAACCAAAACTATAGAAGCATAAAGTTAGCCATATCAAAATTACGTAAGCATTTTCAACTTTATACATATCAGATACCCAGACAAGAGACATACTCTTCAACATTTTGCTAGAGACTTTTATCATAAACCCTAGACTACTTCACAATGTCTTTCATTCTATATAGGGTTTCAATGTTTCCTTCAAAGGTATAATATACCTTGCCACAACATTTAGTAAACCCTAGAATCAATATAGATCTATAAGATATCTAACAACCTTTAGAATTCACATGTTAAACTTTCCACTAGGGATACATATAAATCCTAGATTTCATACAAAAGAGTCAATCAAGATTAATCATAGCTCAAACGTTATCATGATCAACTTTCACTAGAGTTAGTTGCAGACCCTATATTTTCAATCAATCATCAAAATATATCATGAATAGCTTCTACTAGGGTTTGATGTAAACCCTAGAATTTCCATCTATAGATTCTCAGCTAACATTATAATATATATAGATTCAGATGAATACACATACTAGAGAATTTATTCATTACTAGGATTTAGTTATAAACCCTAGACTTTTCAATCATCATCCTATAACTTTAAAATTTGACTAAGGTTTGTTTCCAAACCATAAATTCTTAGGACCATTGGAAATTACGTCAACACACATATCTAGGAGATCACCACATCATATGTTAGACAACATTAGCACATTGGACATATATTGACCTAGACTAAGCTAGGGATTCAATCAAAATAACATATACCTAGGGTTTCACTCCTAGGACTTTCCATAACAAGGATTTTGCTTGTAGACCTAACCAAAACCTATGGTTTCAGTTCATTTTCAAAGCAAGCCCTTATTTGATCAAACTTCAAAGGTTTGAGATTTTGAACAGCATTGTTTTAACTCCAACAAGTTTAGAGCTTCCATGATCATATCAAAATCCCAAACATGACATTATCAATACATTAATTAGAATAGTACTTTCTTCATAAATATCCCTAAATAGGTTTAGGGTTTCACACATTATCAACAGACCCTTAGGTTAGGGTTTTCTAGAGAACCTCCTTAAGGTTCTATTTATATAAGCAATTAGAGGTGTATAAGGTTGGGTAGATTCATCAGGTGATGAATCATCCCAAACAAGAACCTTTTTAGGATTCAGTAGAGTTAGACATAGCAACAGTTAGTAACATAGAAATGGATATTTCATAGAGAGTGACAAGACTTTATATTTCATTACATACATTTGATTCTTTGACAAACCTTTTGGCTTGTGTGGCCTTCTTATTTGATCCTTGAAGCTTTCTCCATTATTCTTGAACATTCAGTAGATTAATTCCTAGACTAGGAATAGAGGTAGACAAGTGATTAGTATTTAATATAATAAAAAATCTTAAATAAGTACACGAAGACAAATATAGAGGTAATGAGATACTCATCTTGAGGAGTTGTTGTGGGCTCCCTCCCAAGCTTGAGGGAAAACCTAAAACTTATAAAACAAAGAAATACATTTCCAAGAAGATGTTAAACCTATAATACATAAAATATACAAATAGAATATAAGAGAGAAGGGTCTTAGTGGTGCAAACCTCTTTAGTCATTTTCGAGCTTTTGCTTTCTTGGGGGATGATGTTTCTTTAGCCATGTTTGCATGATCTCAAAGCAATAGCATCCAACAAATCAACTTCTTAAAGCAGTAGCATCCAACAAAACCAACTTCGACTTTGTAAATTTTAGTAGATGTTCTATGCTTGGAGCAACTTTACTTTTCTCACAGCAATCATACAAATAGTTAAGTAAAATGCAGATAGAACATATAAGTGGATCTTGTAGAAGACAAATCAGAAACAGGAAAAATGTGGTGGTGCGTTACGGCGGTCAACGAGGATGCTTCAACTTGGCAAAGTCTCTTAGTAAACAGCAGAATTTTCCAACAGTCCTCAAATCAGCAAACGAGTCAGCCCAAGTCAACTCCAAAAGTCAACGCTGTCCTGAAAAAGTCAATGCAGGGCAGCAAGCTAGAATCAACGCGACGATTGGTCAACCCTTTGACCTCGATTTCCGTGCCAAACGATCACGGCCAAAATCGAACTTCTCTGGAAATTTCGACCCAATTGGACCATGCGTTGACCAAAGTCAACGGCTGAGGTCCAAACTTATGCAAAACCCTAGGCATTGCGCTACAACTGCGGAAGGGAGAAACTCAAGTCGTCCTGCTGATTCGTCTTCTCCTTCACAGGTGTGAGGGCGGGTCGTCTCAAGGAACACATTTCTGTCTCGGATAGAGAAGCGAGTTGTGTTGTGATGAAATGCTCTCTTTGCACCATGTTATATCCATCATTGGGGTGTGTGACACATCTGCTGGGGGTGTGAAACCTTAAGGCCGACCTGCACATATATTTTATTATGAATAATAAATTCAAAATAAATGTTCTGCTCATCGGATTAAGACATATTATATATGGATTTTACACCTCTCCGAAAGAGGAATCCAACAAAAATATTAGCCTCTTAATCTGGGCATCATAACATGGAGTTTGGACCTAGTTGTCCAAATTTAACACTCCCTCTCAACTAGGGAGAACTCCATCTATTAGTGCAATCAACATCGTGTCATAGTAACGCTGGCCTCTTTGTTTGAAGCAGTGTGGGTGGAGTCTACAAAGACATCATCCCCCGACTGACATAATCAGTCCAGAGGTTCGAAATCTCTATCAAACTCATAAAGAGTATCCAACCAACCCAAAGTTGGTTCATCTGACCCGAAGTCAGGCAGAGGTCCCAGACCTCACTAAACTTGATCCCAGATCAAGTGGTTGGGCCGTGCCATCCTAGATAGAGAGTACGGCAATCTCTGATGCGTCCATCAGTCTTTGCTAATAGTCTCTAGCTTTTCCCACCTCATTGGCCAAATGAGAGGTACTTCCCATGAGCCCTGAACTCAATGGGTAGGATGCATACGGGGCACAGATAAATGAGAGGCGAACCAGCTCAATAATCACAAGGGTGTGGCAGAAGCATTATGAGTGCTTATAGCTCCGAGAAGCTATCCCCAAAGCCCCCCAGAGCTCCCAGAGCTCATCGTCCAACAGGACCCACATCATAGGGTCGTTCCACGACACCAAGATTCTCACGGAAGGTTAGGAACTTGACCTTCCCAGGGGCTTAGTGAGAATATCCGCGACCTGCTCATCAGTTCCTATATGATCGAGCCTTACGGCGCCTCGCTGTACCATATCCCGGATAAAGTGGTACCTGATATCAATATGCTTGGATCGGTCGTGGAACACAGGATTCTCAGTCATACGAATCTCACTCTGATTATCACAGAGTATCACAGTGGTATCTAGCACATGTCCAAACAGCTCACTAAAGAGCTTCCGCAACCAAACTGCTTCACAACAGGCCATACTAGCAGCAATGTATTCGGCCTCCATGGTGCTCAAAGCCACCGAATTATGCTTCTTGCTCATCCATGAGATCGAAGCAGAACCAAGATTGAAGCAGCATCCAGATGTGCTCTTACGATCCACCACACTGCCAGCCCAATCGGCATCAGTATATCCACGGAGTATCACACTCCCGGCAGTGTATCTCAGCCCATGGTTTATCGTGCAGAAAGAAGATATCTGTGGAAGATTCTTGGCAAACCCAGTGTTAGTGATGAGGCTCAACCGCTGTTGACTCAAGTGTTCCCGCGCAAAACATATATACGGTAGGGTGTTCACTAAGAACATCAGGCTCCTATGTGTTGATGCTCGTGGGATTGGTATGTTCCTGCAGTGGCCCCGCCCTCCTTCTTAAAGTTGAGTTCCATCGGTGTCGACACGGACTTACAGTCCACCATCCCAAATCTTTCCAGAAGCTTCACAATGTATTTTCCTTGAGAAAGGAAAATCTCTCCAGGTCTCTGCCAGACCTCCAGGCCTAGAAAATAGTGCATCGGTCCTAGGTCCTTCATCTCGAACTCAGCAGCGAGCTCCCTCTTACATTGATGAATGAGAGGGTCAGCACCTGTCAGGAAGAGGTCGTCCACATACAGCACTAGAATGAGAGGCTTCCCCTGCACAACCTTGAAGTAAAGGTTCGGATCAGCATTACTTCGAGTGAAGCCCAGCTTCATCAAGTAACTATCCATCCTCTCGTACCAAGTTCTGGGTGCTTGCTTTAACCCATAGAGGGCTTTCTTCAATCTGCAGACATGAGTGTCTCGATCCTGAACTTCAAATCCCAGAGGTTGTTCCACATACACCTCTTCCTTTATTGCACCATGCAGAAAAGCGGTCTTGACATCCACCTGATGAAGACTCCATCCTTGCGTAGCAGCAAGGGCTATGATTGATCGAATGGTGGTATATCGTGCCACAGGTGCAAATATGTCATCATAGTCAATTCCTTCCTTTTGAGAGAAGCCACGGGCAACAAACCTTGCCTTGAACTTTTCAGCACCCCCATCAGATCCATGTTTGATCTTGTAGAGCCATTTCGCGGTGACAACAGATTTGTCCTTAGGTCTCGGGACCACATCCCAGACATCATTCTTCATTATGGACTCATATTCTTCGTGCATAGCATCCTTCCAAACTTGATGCTTTACGGCTTCCTCAAAAGATCTAGGTTCATAATGTACAATAGTACTCATGGCAGCTAGATACCCTTGGTATCTACACAGCTTCTTGCTTTCTCGGAATGTCCCCCTTGGGGCAGCATGACCCTCAGCATCTTCGATGGTGTCCCTGAGCCATGATGGTCTCTTTCCCAGTGAAGGAGATGGATCAATAGGGTCCATTGGTCCTTCAATATCAGGCATTGTCTCATCCTGCGGTTCCTCTAGATTTCCAGGCCTTTCTTCATGATTTTCTCCAGATCTTGGAAGATCTACTACTTTCTTCAGGGAAGCATCTTCGTCAAAGGTGACATCATGGCTTATCTCTACTTCCCTTTGACCAGGTACATAGACTCTATATGCCTTAGAAGTCTCACTGTAGCCCACAAACATTCCTTTCTTCCCAGTAGCATCCAGCTTACTTCTCTTTTCTTTCGGCACATGAAAATAGACGGGACATCCAAAGATTCTAAAATGTGAGACATCAGGTTTCTTACCAGAGAAAACCTCTTCGGGAGTTTTGGAGTCCAAAGTGGAATGAGGGCATCGGTTTTGAATGTACACAGCAGTGTTTGCAGCTTCTCCCCACAGAAACTTAGGTAGACCCTGGTCACATAGCATGGCACGGGCAACTTCCACAATAGTCCTATTCTTGCGTTCAGCAACACCATTCTGCTCAGGAGTATATGCAGTGGTAGTCTCCCTCTTAATGCCAGCTTCTCTGCAAAAGTCTTTGAACTCATTTGACTCATATTCAGTGCCATTGTCAGTCCTCAAAATCTTGATCTTCTTTACGGTCATATTTTCCACCAAGGCTTTGAAGGTACGGAACCACATGAAAGCCTCATCCTTCTTCTTCAAGAAGTATATCCAGGTTTTGCGAGAGAAGTCATCAGTGAATGTCATGTAATAAGAACATCCTCCCAGGGATGTCACGGGCAACATACCAGATAGATCAGAATGGACCAGTTGCAAAATATCAGATGTCTTTGTGACACTTGAGGGGAAAGGTCCCCTTGTATGCTTTCCTTCCGCACAGCCCTTACATACACCTTCATGATTATTTCCGAAGTCAGGCATCCCTGTCACCACCTTCCTTGCTTCGGGAAGGGCCTTGTAATGAAGGTGTCCAAATCTTCGATGCCATAGTTCGGTTTGTCGGATAGTATCACAAGTCATTGCTCCCAGCGGACTTCCTCCAACCTGGTAGAGTGTACCAACTCTAAAACCAATCGAAATAGCTTCCTTGAAGCTCTCCTTCCACATGAGCACCTTTCCATCGAGGAAGACACATTGAATCCTTTGTCTTCCATGGGGATACGAGACACAAGGTTCTTCTTCAATTTTAGGTACGCAGAGTACATCTTGCAAGCTGATGAGGACTTGTCCTTGAGACAAGTGGAGGGTCACAGTCCCGGTCCCTTTCACGGGATAAGTGGCATTATCCCCCAGGATAATTTCTAGATTAGTATCCCTTTCAACCATGTCAGAAAGTGCTTCCTTGAATCCGGTGATGTGTCTTGAGGCACCACTATCGATTAGCCAGACATCCATAGTGTCGGGCGGAGATGCAGCTGAGAGAGCAGATACAAGAATATACTCATTTCTTTTATCAACAACATTAGACTCCTCATACCTGGTATTTCTGGACTTTTTAGAAGGTTGATTGTTTCCACCAAAGTGAGCCTTCCTCTTTCCTTTGGATTTGTCATTTCTTCGATTCCCATTCCTTCGGTTGTTGTTGTTATCATCACTATAGGGAGAATCCTTCTTGAAGGGACATTCTCTAGCATAGTGACCAGGCCTATGGCAAGTGAAACACTTACCCTTCTTTTCTTGAGTCCTTGTTCTTCCTTTGTCCTTAGAACCACCAGAGTTCTTCTTTCGAGAATGAGCACCATAGGCAGCATTTCGGTCATTATCGAATTCCTTCATCCTTGTTTCTTCTTGCATACATCTAGACAGAAGCTCATCAAAGTTAGGAATGGTATTATTGTTGAGAATGGTAGTTGTGAATACTTGCCATTCATATGGAAGTCCACCAAGTGCGGTGAGAACCATCTCACGATCAGCTATTGTCTCCCCAATAGCTAGCAGATTGTTCCTGGTTTCGGTCAACTTCAGAAAGAAAGTTTGAATAGACTCATCTCGGCCCTTCTTCATATTCTTCAACTTGTTCTTGAGGAATAGCACTTGGTTCACATTGTTTACCTTGAACATAAGGATCAATTTGTCATACATCTCCTTGGATGTGCCTAGTTCAGATATATAGGCAACCGGGCTCTTATGTATGGATTCCCTGATCATCAGCTTTGCTTTGATCTCTCCCTTCTTATACTTGTTTCTAACAGCAGCGGTAGCATTGGATGGAGGTTCTTGAATCTTACCCAGCACATGATCCAAGAGATCATGGTCTTCCAATTTGAGATCTAATATCATCTTCCGGGCATGGAAGTCAGCTTGTCATTCTCCTTGAATTCAAGACTTGTGGAACCCATTTCTTCCGGTGGTGATTGCTAAAGATAGAGTTTGTCTTCACCTCAGCTCTGATACCATGTAAATTTTAGTAGATGTTCTATGCTTGGAGCAACTTTACTTTTCTCACAGCAATCATACAAATAGTTAAGTAAAATGCAGATAGAACATATAAGTGGATCTTGTAGAAGACAAATCAGAAACAGGAAAAATGTGGTGGTGCGTTACGGCGGTCAACAGGATGCTTCAACCAGCAAAGTCTCCTTGGTCAGCCAACCCAGAATGTGTCACAACAGTCCTCCAATCAGCAAACGAGTCAACCCAAGTCAACTCCAAAAAAGTCAACGTTGTCCTGAAAAAGTCAACGCATGGCAGCAAGCTAAAAGTCAACGCAGCAGCAGATTGGTCAACCCTTTGACCTCGATTTCTGTGCCAAGTAGTACGGCCTTCCAAAATCGAACTTCCCACAAGTTTTCAGCCCAATCGGACCATGCGTTGACCAAGGTCAACGCTGGTCAAACTTTCTGCAAAACCCTAACTGCAGAAAATCGTCCTTCAACTCAGCCGTACTGTTTTTGTCCTTCTTCTCCTTCACACGTGTGGCTGAACTCGTCCTCCAAGGAGCTCGTACTATCTCAGATGAGAGAAGAAGATGTGAGTTGTGTTGTGATGAAATGCTCTCCAACTTTTCCTGTATTTATATCCATCATTGGGGCGTGTGACACATCTGCTGGGGGCGTGCAACCTTAAGGCCGACCTGCACATATAATTTATTAAGAATAATAAATTCAAAATAAATGTTCTGCTCATCGGATTAAGACATATTATATATGGATTTTACACCTCTCCGAAAGAGGATTCCAACAAAAATATTAGCCTCTTAATCTGAGCATCATAACATGGAGTTTGGACCTAGTTGTCCAAATTTAACAGACTTCCTCTTCACTTAGTAGCAACATCTTGGCAACACTTGATGCAGCAACTGATGTAGCAAATCTTTGAGGACTTCGATCTCCCAAACTATAGCACGAAAGACAGAGAGAGTAGCACCAAAATTTCAATTTTCTTCAACTCTATAAGATTGTCCAAAACCGAATCTAGAAAGTCCTCCTCCACTTCGAAAATTTCCCTTGATGCAGCTACTAGATCGAATTTCTGTGTTGTAGTGAGATGGTTCCAAGTGAGTTCGATTTCACTGTATATATAGGCTTGGGCTTGGGATGCGCTCGAATTCTTGGGCTTGAGGCCGACTTGATGTGGAGGCTTTATAAATATTATTTTACTCAATACTTGACCTATTTGCATGATTCAAAGCCCCAATATGGATCAATTTAAATCTGCAATAATCCTATAGACTCAAAATAAAAGCTAGAAGTCCGCAATAGGGACTTTGATCTAAAATAAATATGACCCAAGCATGAAACACATGCTTTAATAAGTCATTTAAAAATAATATAAAATTATTTTCTTCATTATTTTGACAAGTACAATAAATATTGAATCAAGTACAATTTATGAAGATCAAACCTAGTTACATTCTTCAACAATCTTTCATCAAGCAATTACAAAATTATATGTATATTAAGATCACAAGAACAAGAGACACAAGATGTAGGCGCACAACCACGGAAAAACCCCTATAAGGGGAATACCTAGTCAAGAATTCTTCATTAAGTAGATTCAAATCAAGATGAGACAGTTCTAGATCTAGACAAAGACCTCCTCCAACCACCAAGTGAACCCTCCCTTCTTGTATATGTCCTTTTCTCAGCCTTCTAAGTGTCAACATTTCAAGGTGCAACTTTAGATTAGAATTTCGGCCCCAAAACAGATTTTAGGCCCCCAACTTTAGAACTTTGACCTTGCAACAGAAATGAAATTTCGGTCCCAGCTTCAGCCCAATATCTTTGCACATGTGAGAGAAAGGTAGCCCAAAAACTCAATTTGATTCTAACTAGATTCTCTCCTCCTACAACTTCACACTCTTTTCTAGCGATTGCTTCTTACAAATCGAACTTATTGATGATTCTCTCCAAATTAAGTCGAGTTGCTCAATATATAAGCTTCTTGTGAGGTCAAATTTCCCTAATATAGGAAGACTTGTTAAGGGTCGGGCCAACATGGTGTGGAGGTAACAAATTACATTTTTGACTCAAAAATAATTCTTTTTACATGATACGAAAGCCCAAGAAGGGTCTAGTTATAATGATAATGACTCTAATGACTTAAGACAAAACCTAGAAGTCCTCAATGAGGACTTTGACCTAGAAAGCATTGACCCAAGCATGAAACCCATGCTTTAATAAGTCATTTTCTTTAATAATAAAATTTTCTTTTGACAATTACAATTATGAAGACCGAAGCTAGTTACATTCTTCAACACTATTTTGGTGTATTTCTCTATAGTAACATTGTTAACTTTTTGTTGAGGTTGTACAACTGAATATTTGCAACCAGAGATATAGAGCAATTGTTATTTTGCACTCAAGATGTCCCCATTTCTATTCATCCTAATTTTTTGTGGATATTGGGGAAATTGGAAATCATCATAGTCCTCTAAAGGCAATGCAGTTGAGGAATACCCATCAACAACCTCAATGGTATCTACTTGGTTGTCAAGAGATATGTCTTGCACTTGCAACTTTAAGAATGAATGCTTTGTTGGGTCCCGCTCCGTCCATCTCGTTTTCCAATAGATGATTTTTTTTTTCAATAAATAATTGTTCATATTCCATGATCTTATCTAGCTTTTACTTCAACCCAAGCACTTATCCTGGAGCATCTTGTGAGTTTTATTGATAAAACATTTCGCTCAAACAACTTCTCTTTCTACTGCCTCAAGCAAGGCTAAGTTCCTCCTCAACTTTCCCTTTAAAATTGCAAGCATGGTTTCTTTTATATCAATATCATGCTTTAGTTCATAATTTGTTGCCTTTGTTGGAATTTCTATGCACTCGAAGTCTGGTCTATGCCCTAGCTAGGAACACAAACACACTAGAGATTCCCAAGTTCTAACAATAAAGTACTTTGCACAGTGGAATATAACAACAATGAGATCAATAATAGTACACAATATTTTATGGCTCAAAACACATTCCTTATTAGTCCTTCAATAAGAAAACCTTAGGGCTCCCATATTGGGGATGATGACCCTTTACAAACCCTATTACAGTGTGTCCTTTGACTAATACAACTAGGGTTGAGGCCTAGTCCATCAGGCTCTCGTTTGCCCAAAAACAAATACACCTACAACTATCAAGTCACATAACTGTAGGACTACTAGGGATTAACCAACCCACCATAAATCATCAAACAACAAACTACTTACCTTGGCATGCTCCTTTAGCCAACGATTCCCTTGCTGTAACTCTCAGTCAGCCTTCCTTTGCTGCTACAACCTTCTTTTGGCACTAGGTCTGCGCCTTTAGACCTTGTGCCACCTTCATCTGATGTTCCTCCTTTTGTTGGACCTTTTGCTTGTTCCTTTAGAGGCCACTGTCTAGCCTTCTTGTAGCCTTGGCCTCCTCCCTTTGGCCTATGGCTACCTTTGCTGCCTTTTGCTAGCTTCTAGGCACACTTGATTAGACCTCGACCCTTGTTGTTCAACCCTTAGCAATAATTACAGACCTCTGACCAATCATTTTGTTCCTCCTTTTGTTGGACCTTTTGCTTGTTCCTTTAGAGGCCACTGTCTAGCCTTCTTGTAGCCTTAGCCTCCTCCCTTTGGCCTATGGCTACCTTTGCTGCCTTTTGCTAGCTTCTAGGCACACTTGATTAGACCTCGACCCTTGTTGTTCAACCGTCAACAATAATTACAGACCTTTGACTAGTCATTTTGGCCTCTTCTAGGCCTCGACTGCCCTACTGTAGGTCTCATCCTACACTTAACAACTTTTGCTATCTCCGTGTAGGCCTCGACCTACCTTCCTTGGCCCTAATAGACTTTAGCTAGGTCTGTTCTCACTGCGGCTAGCCATTCAGACCCTCAATTTCCTCCTGCGTTCCTCGGCCCTACATGTGGGTTGTGGTACTCTAACATACTTCGACTACCTGGTTCCATCTCACAAAACTGGCCTCAACTTGGTTTTACTCTAGCCACAAAACTCGACTTGTCTTCTTCCTTTGTTGTGGCTCCTTTGGTATACCAAAACACAAAACTCACCTCTTTTAGCTGTCCTTTGCTCCTACGACTGTCCTTCTTCCTTAGATTTGTAGCTAGGTCCCTTTTAGCTTCACTCCACAAGATGAATGTCCTTCTCCACTTGTGATTTATAGCCTCTCCTTTGGCTTATATTTATACTTGTCCAAGGGGTGTGAAATCCCAAGGTTCATGTCACTTGGCCTTGTTGGTTGACTGAGCCTATATGACTCAAAATTAAATTATTATTTTTTTCTTGGGTTTCAAGCTCTCTTTTTGTGGGTTTTCTCCTCTTAGAAATACCTTCAGAGCTACCCAATTTCAATAGCCTTTAAATCATTTGTCAACTTGTCATTGGATTGAAGCAAACTATCTATGACTCCCTTTGATTCTTTTTGCTTATTTGCCATTATGGAATTCTCATTTTGGAGATCCTTTACCATGTTTTTCAATTTCGACCAGACTTTGTCAGCTGTGGCTATTTCAGCATGAAGTACAAACATTTTCTGCCACTCTACTCCATCATTTCTCTGTTTCTGGATGAGAATTTCCAAGTCTCTCCTCGTATTTTGTTCTTTTTCTTGAAGTTGCTAGACTATGTGGTGAGATTTTGTAGCTTATACTTGAAATTGGAAATTGTAATGTGCACAAAGTATTTTGCATCTCCATGGCTTATTTGCATTTTTCCTGCCTCCAATGAAAATTTCTGCGTTAGTGACTCATAGGAACCACATTTTTGAAAAGGAAAAGAACCTATAGATTGCTCAAAAGAGTGCGTTGGGATCGATACTCTAGTAATATTCATCATTTTGAATGAAAGGCGAAATAAGCTATGTTGCACGAGTTTCCAGTACACAGATACTTCGGGTATGCGGGAATGAGAATCCGGTACAACTAGAAGATTTGCCCAAATTTACTTGAAACGTCAAGTTGGGAGCGACAATAATTTAACAAATTAAAATTTAATATATATATATATATATATATATATATATATATATAAGCTTGGCAAGACTACATCTTCATCATGTCCAATATATCACCCCGATCAGGGAGGGGAATTGAACCAGTGACTTCACATCAAGGAGTGCCTTAATAGAGCACCCAATCACCGTCTATCCTAAACCATGCGGACTAAAATAATTTATTTTAAAAATATATTATATGGTTGGATGTTAATTGTTTGTTTTAATTTGGTAGCTAATTTCTTGTAGCCTATATAAAAAACATAATCGTCCCTTAGATTTGGCTATGGATGATTTTGTTTTCTCCTTCTGCTAATGGAAGACAGGGATTTTATAAACAAAAATCTCAGTTTCGCACGACTTGGAATTTTTTCCATGATACCGAAACGTCCAAATCACGAGGACTGTAATCTATATGCTGATGGGAAACGCAGGAAGATTAGAGATTCACTTCCAAGTTCCTGTGCGTGATAGTGAAGGATTTGAAAGTGAAATAAATGATCATGGGTCTTGGCATCTATATGTGTAACCAGTAAATGGGGAACTACTGTAAGAGGAAAGGAAGTGAGACTTTAGAATGAATTCAATTAAGACACATTGAATTAGAAGTGTTTGACAAAAATTTAAATGAATGGATAGGAATTTTATGCGAGGGTTGT
Organism: Pinus albicaulis; assembly: GCA_034641835.2. Classification (NCBI taxonomy): domain Eukaryota; kingdom Viridiplantae; phylum Streptophyta; class Pinopsida; order Pinales; family Pinaceae; genus Pinus; species Pinus albicaulis. The sequence continues at coordinate 951,965,583 of CM076570.1, forward strand.
AATCTATATATCGATCAAAGATGTACGATGATTAGAGTTTCACTTCCAAGTTTCTGTGTGTGACAGTGAAGGATTTGAAATCAAAATAAATGATCGTGGATATTGGAATCTGTAAGTGTGAGCAGTAAATGGAGAACAATTGTTGGAGGAAAGGAAGTGAGACTTTGGAATGAATGCAATTAAGATGCATTGAATTAAAAGGGCTTGAAAAAAATTAAATGAATGGATAAGAATTATATTCTCAGATTAGAGCATGGTTTGTCGTTGAACTAAATACACCTAGTCATGCTCCCGAAATTTTCCCTATCATGCTCCCAAAATGCTCCAAAGAACTCACAGAAGCTCCCATTAGTTTTGGAGCGTTTTGTACCCGCTCCCAAGCTCCCAAGGGCGCAAGAGTGTGGGGTATGTGCTTTCCAATAGCTGGGAGCTATACCCGTATAATGTTGGAAATAAGTCAGCCTTTGCACTCTAGTTATTCACACTACATCCTACAATTGTTGATGTCTAGGAGACATCATCTTTGTCTGGGCATCATCTTAAAGAACTTCACAACCTCAACAACTTGTCCATTATGTGCATGTCTTGCACTAATTGTGTTCAAAGGAACCACAATTCACTGGCGCATTTTGACACACAAATCACACACTTCGTCGAGTCTTCCAAACATGACATACAAATCCACAACTGCAATCCCCACAAATATGTCAAACTAAAAACCATTTCTAATCGCATCTTCTTGGACCTCTACCACCCATTTTAGATTCGCCAATTTGGCACAAGCCGGGATAATAGTAACATAGATGTTAATATTAGATAACCATGGTATGTTCTATGCTTAATGCAGTTTTACTTCAATCTTTCTTATAGGTCCAATTCAATTTAGCAATCACATAAACATGAAAGTAAAATGCTGATAGAACATAATAATAGATCAACAGAAGACAAGCCAAATAATGTAGATCAGATTTTACAATTCTCCTTGTCCAGCAAAGATAGAGAGTGACGTGCATTACGACAGTCAACAGGATGCATCAGCCAACAAAGTCTTTCTCAACATCAGATCAGCCAACCTTCCAAGTGTCACACACACCCCTCAAAGACAACTCCAAAAGTCAATGCAAGTCAACAAAAGAATACCTCATCCAGATTTTCGGCATCCATTTCCGACATCATCCATATTTTTGGCATAGATATTTCCGGCATCCATTTCTGGCATCATCCATATTTCCGGCATCCAAATTTCCGACATCATTTCTGGCATCATCCATATTTTTGGCATCCAGATTTCCAACATCCATATTCACACGTGGGAGAGAGAGAAGTCTCTTCTAGGCTGTACGAACCAATCAGATCATGAGGAATTTGTGTGATGAGATGATGATGAAATGGACATCATCTCTCTCCAATTTATATCAGTCAGTGAGGGTGTATGACACACCTATTAGGCTTGTGAGCCTACATTACAAATCTGGCCGACCTTGCACATGTGTGGAAAATAAAATCAAAATATATGTTCTGCGCATTCAAACAAGGATCTTTAGATCAATTTTACACCTCGCTGAAAGATGAATCCAAAAAAAATATAATCATCATCATATGAGCAGTGCAACTTGGAGTTTGGACCTAGTTGCCCAAAATTAACACTCCATCTCAACTAGGGAGAACTCCATCTGTCCACTTGTGCCATCCAGAGATCAATACCATCATGTACTATCATATATCATCGTGCGTCATCTTGTCGTAACTTGCTTTGCGGGTCTTCTTCGCAAATAGAAAAAAAAGGTTAGTCACAAGGACATCATGCTTTGCTGACCGGAAGTTAGCGTAGAGGTTAAAACCTCTCTTGTACTCAAAAAGAGTCTCATACTAACTTGAAGTTAGTTCACTGACCTGAAGTCAATTTAGAAGTAAGAACCTCATCAGACTTGATCCCAGATCAAGGTGTTGGACACGTGCCATCCTAGACATAGAGAGTACGAAAATCTCTGATGCGTCCATCGGTCTTGCTATTGGTCTCTATCCACATTTCCCACCTCATTGGCCAAATGAGAGGTACTTCTCACGAGTCCTAAACTCCATGGGTAAGATGTGTGTGGGGCATAGATCAAAGAGAGGTGAACCAACTCAATATCATAACGGTGGGGCAGAAGCACAACAAGGTTCGACAAGCCTAGCCCTGTGTGTGCTTATAGCTCCAAGAAGCTATCCCCAAGCCCCCTGGAGCTCCTAGAGCTCATAGTCCAACTCATGCAGGACCCTCACAATAGGGTCGTTCCACGATTCCAAGCTTCGCACGGAAGGTTAGGAACATGACTTTCCCCAGGGGCTTCGTGGGAATATCTGCGACCTGATCATCAGTTTTTATGTGATATAGCCTTATGACGCCTCGTTGTACCATGTTCCAGACAAAGTGGTACTTAATATCAATATGCTTGGATTGATCGTGGAACACGGGATTCTCAGAAAGACAAATCCCACTCTGGTTATCACAAAGGATAACGGTTGTATCTAGCACATGTCCGAACAGCTCACTGAAGAGCTTTCTCAACTAAACAACTTCACAAAAAACCATACTCGCTGATATGTATTCGGTCTTAGCGGTGCTCAAAGCCACCGACTTCTGCTTCCTGCTCATCCAAGATATCGAAGTAGAACCCAAGGTGAAGCAACATCCAGATGTGCTCTTGCGACCCACCACACTGCCAGCTCAATCGACATCTGTATATCCATGGAGTCTAAAACTCCACACAGTGTATCTCGATTCTCAGCCCATGGTTGATTGTGCCCCAAAGATATCTCAATAGATTCTTGGCACCAATCCATTGAATGTGATGAGGCTGAACTATATGTTGACTCAAAGTGTTCACTGCAAAACATACGTCCGGACGAGGGTTCACTAAGAACATCAGGGCCCCCACGAGTTGTCGATACTCGGTGGGATTTCCCAGCTCAGGCCCAGCAACGTTTCTACACAACTTATTAAAGTTGAGTTCCATCAGTGTCGACACAGACTTACAGTCCACCATACCAAATCTCTCCAACAACTTCACGACATATTTTCCTTGAGAAAAGAAAATCTCGCCTGGCCTTTGCCAGACCTTCAAGCCTAGGAAGTAATGCATCAGTCCTAGGTCTTTCATCTCAAACTCGGAAGCTTGCTCCCTCTTACATTGATGAATGAGAGGGTCAACACCTGTTAGGAAGAGATTTTCCACATAGAGAACTAGAATGAGAGGCCTTTCTCTATCAACCTTAAAATAAAGGTTTGGATCAACATTACTTCGAGTGAAGCCCAACTTCATAAAGTAGCTATCTATCCTCTCATACCAAGCCTTGGGGGCTTGCTTCAAACCATAGACGTCTTTCTTCAACCTGCATACATAGGTGTCTCTATCTTAGACTTCGAACCCTAGAGGTTGCTCCACATAAACCTCTTCCTTTATTGAACCATGCAGAAAGGCAGTCTTCACATCCATCTGATGGAGACTCCATCCTTGCGTTGCAGCAAGGGCAATGATAGATCAGATGGTGGTATAGTGTGCCACAAATGCAAATATATCATCATAATCTATGCCTTCTTTTTGAGAGAAGCCTTGGGCAACAAATCTTGCATTGTACTTTTCAGCACTACCATCAGATCCATGCTTGATCTTATAGAGTCATTTCGAGGTGACAATAGATTTGTCCTCTGGTCTCGGGACCACTTCCTAAACATCATTTTTCATAATGGACTCATATTCTTCGTGCATATCATCCTTCCGAACTTGATGCTTTACAGCTTCTTCAAATGACTAGGCTCAGATTGTACAATTGTACTAATGGCTACTAGATACCCTTGGTATCTATTTCACGGAATGCCCCCCTTGGGGCAATATGTCTCTTGACATCTTCGAGAGTATCCCTAAGCCATGAGGGTCTTCTCTTATTTGAAGAAGGTGGATTAATAGGATCCATAGGTCCTTCAACATTGGGCATCGGTTCATCCTTCGGTTCTTCCTGCTTCTTCATCTTCTTTATCTTCCTTAGAGCTAGGAAGATTTCTTACTTTCTTGAGGGCAACATCTTCATCGAAGGTGACATCGTGGCATATCTCCGCTTCTCTTTGACCAGGCACATAGATTCTATATGCCTTCGAAGTTTCACTGTAGCCCACAAACATTCGCTTCTTTCCAGAAGCATCCAACTTGCTTCTCTTTTCTTTTGGCACATGAAAGTAAACAGGACAACCAAAAAATATAAAATGAGAAACATTACCAGAGAAGACCTCTTCGGGAGTCTTGGAGTCTAGAGCGGAATGTGGGCATCTATTTTGAACGTACACAACAGTGTTTGCAGCTTCTCCCCATAGAAACTTTGGAAGACCTTGGTCACATAGCATGGTGCGGGCAACTTCCACAATGGTCCTTTTCTTTCTTTCAACAACACCATTTTGCTTAGGATTATACACAGTTGTGGTCTCCCTCTTAATGCCAGCTTCACTGCAAAAGTCACTGAATTCATTTGACTCATACTTAGACCCATTGTCGGTCCTCAAAACTTTGATTCTCTTCTCGGTTTGATTTTCCACCAAGGCCTTGAAGGTACGAAACCATTTGAATGCTTCATCCTTTTCTTCAAGAAATATATCCAGGTCTTGCAGGAGAAGTCATCTGTAAAAGTCATGTAATAGGAACATCCTCCCAAGGATGTCTCGGGTAGCATACCAGATAAATCAAAATGTATCAACTGCAAGATATTAGTTGTCTTTGTGACACTTGAGGGGAATGGTCCCCTTGTATGCTTCCCTTTGAGACAACCCTGACATATACCTTCATGATCATTTTTAAATTCGGGCATCCTTGTCACCATCTTTCTTGCTTTGGGAAGGGCTTTGTAATGAAGGTGTGCAAACCTCTGGTGCCATAACTTTTTTTGAAGAGTTGTATCACATGACGTAGCCCCCAATGGACTTCCTCCAACCTGGTAGAGTGTATGAACTCTAAAACCAATAGTAAGAGCTTCTTTGAAGTTCTTTTTCCAGATGCATACCTTTCCATCAACGAATGCCACCTTGAACCCTTTGTCTTCCATTGCCGAAATAGACACAAGCTTCTTCTTCAAATCAGGTACGTACAACAAATCTTGTAAACAGAGGACTTGACCTTGAGATAGATGGAGGGTCACAGTCCCTGTTCCTTTCATGGGATATGTGGCATTATCTCCAAGGATAATTTTCTAAATTAGTATCCTTCTCAATCGAATCATAGAGGGCTTCTTTATAACCAGTGAGGTGCCTTGAAGCACCACTATCAATCTAACAGACATCTAGGGTCTCGGGAGGAGATGCAGCAGAGAGGGCAGATACAAGAATATATTCATTTTTCTTATTATCAACAACATTTGACTCATCGTACCCAGAATTTCTTGAACTCTTGAAAGGTTGCCCATTCCTACTACAATCAGAGGGAGCCTTCATTTTTCCTTTGAACCTGTTGTTCCTTTGATTTCCATTCTCCCTGAAGTTGTTGTTGTCATCATCCCTGGGAGAGTCCCTTCTATTGGGGCACTCTCTTGCATAGTGACCAGACTTGTTACAAGTGTAACATCTTCCCTTCCTTCCTTTGGGCCCCGCTCTACCACGGTTTTGATTTCTCGGGCCACCATGGTTCTTCTTCTTTGCATGAGCAGCGAAGGCAATAGGGTCACCTCTATTTCCATTAGAGAGATGATCTCTCTCCATCATTCTTGTTTCTTCTTGAGTGCATCTAGTTAGCTATTCATCAAAATCAGGAATCATATTATTATTAAGAATCATAGTATTAAATACATACTAGTCTCGGGGAAGTCCTCTGTTAAACACCATGTTAAACACACACATGGTGTATGAGAAAGAATAAACACACACAACAAGAAACTCAACACACAATGAAGGATAAGCGTGCAACTCTCTTATTTTTCCATTATACATTATGTACATTTATAGTACAATGGTGTGACTCTTGGTTTCACATTCCAAGGTCACTTGGACTCCATTGTGACTTTTCGCATTCCACACCTACCCATGGAGGATTAGGTGTTCCAACATTCCCCCATTTAATCCCAAGGGGAATGTGTGAGTCCAAGAAGAGAGTTGTAATACAAATCTGCAAAGTATACATGGCAGCACTTGGGTTGAATCAAGTCTCTGAAATGTTGGCAAAAAGAGGTGGTTTAAGGATGACCACCAACACTGGAACGCAATACTTGTTGTAGTTCCTGGAACTCTTCCAAAACTGGCAAGAAGCTAAAAGCTTCTGCTAGAGGAATTGTCCCTCATAAAAAAGGGAGACCTTCAACCTAAAAGAAGGGAGGTCTACAACCTGTGATGGTTTAAGGATGACCAACAACACTGGAATGCTTGAAGCATTTTCTGGAACTCAACCAAAGCTGCCAAGAAGCTGAAGGCTTCTGCTAGAGGAAGTGTCCCTCATATATGAAAGGGAGACCTTCAACCTAAAAGACGGGAGGTCTACAACCTGTGATGGTTTAAGGTTGTCCACCAACCAAAGATATGATGGTTTAAGGCTGCCCACCAACCAAAGGCATGCTCATGGGCATCCGTGTCTCTGGCTACAACTCTGAATCTGGAATGACGAATTGTGGCTCAGGCTTGCTTGAACCGCTGTGTCTCTGGCTACAACTCTGAACATGGAATGAGAGATTGTGGCTTAGGCTCGCTTGATCTGACGTCGAAGCTTGTACATGACCACCATTTTCCCCCCTGTCAGGGACAAGGTGAGATGATGGCGAAAACTCAACTGCAAGTTTGCTCAATATTTGAGAACAAGTTCTGACATGCGACTTAAACATCTTCTTGGCTGCTGATGCCCATTGCCAAGAAGCGATCCATCTAAGATGAATTTTTGTTCTTGCAGGGGGCTTGTTTCTGAAGCATCTATCTGAAGAATGGGTGTGCCGACCACAGTGCTTGCATGGATGAAGATCAAAACAGTGATCTTTCATATGGCCAACTCGATCACAGTGTTGACATTTTAAAATCTGCTGTTGTGGAAGCGGAGCAAGATCTGGAACAGCTGCAGGTGAACTGTCATATAGGAATCCGACACTCTGAAATTTGATTGGCTTGGAGTAGTCTGGAATATGAAAGGACACATCCTTGTCATATCCAAGACCAGTTCTGTGCTTGTTGTGGACAAGCTCTTCCCAAGGTCTGATGACGGGCTTGAGAAGTGCAGGTTGAACTGCTGCATCTGCATGTAAATCTGCTGTTGTACAAGGAACTGAATGTGAATCAACTACAACTTTATTGACTTGCTGCTGATGGGAGTCTTTCTCAATGTTCTGAACAGAAACAGATTCAGAATGGTGACTCTTTTGCTGAAGTTCATCTCGCTGACGCTGAGATTCCAACTGCAAAAACTCAATCTTTTCTTGTGCATCTTGCAAACAACTTTGAATGTTACAAAGAGCATTCTTGCTCATTTCTACCATATCATCAACATTGGAATGAATGAGGTTACCCATCAACTCTAATGCCTCATTGATTTTAGCCATTTTTCAACAACTTAGGCTAAAAAATAAAGGGTGTCAGCTTCAATCGAAAATGCACCCATTTACAATGTGATTCAACTTCCTTTCAAACAAATACAAATGACTCAACAGAACTTCCAACGATGGAAATCTCAAAGTACAAAAATTTGCTCTTCAAGGTATAGACTTGGATGTCTAACTGGCAAGCAACAATGACTTACATCAACAATTTTTCAACTCAAATACTGATTGCAACTATGAATGAAGAAGCGATATTTGCTCACAATACAATGTCAGTTCAATACAATATTTCTACAAAATATTTGTATAAATGTGCAGCAAAAACACTTGTGCAAGAGGCCTTTAAGGCAACTGATTTGTTTTCCTTCAAAGAGTTGTTTTAAAAATGATGGCAAACTTGTCTTCAAATGTAAATCTCTTGCAGAAAATCACCCTTATATGTATGCCACAAATCATAAAATGTAAATTGCACTTTTCATTATGTATTCAATCCATCTGCTCCATATGCCATTTCTTCTTTCATGCTGTTCATTTCCTCTTCCTCTCTCTCTGATGTTTTTTTTTTTTAATATAAAAAAATAGTGAAAATAGAGGTAAAACTGGGGTAGGTTTTTACTAGAGGAGGTTTTACCTAGGGTAGGTAAAATTGGGGAAGGTATTACCTAGGGGAGGTAAAACTAGGGGAAGTATTATATGGGAAAAGTATATCTGTAATTTTTTTTAAAATTAATTAATTAATTTATTAATTAATTTGTTGTTGGTTAAAACAGATTTCAAAATAAAGGGATTAATTAAAATGGCAGGGAAAAATAAAACATTGGGATTAATAAACAATGAGAAGGAGAGATTAATTTTTTTTTGGAACAAACAGTGCATGGAAGGGTTGGGGAAAGGTGAGCGTGGATCGAAGTAGCGTGGGCGGGTGTGAGACCTGTACAGTGCGATTGAGCGGTGTGGGTTGAGTGAGGGGGATGGGGAATAGGCTTGAGTGTGAGAAGGGGTGCGTAGGTTGGAGCGTAGGGAGTGATGCAAGGGAGGGGGGTCGGCCGAGAGGGAGTGATGCGTTGGGCGGGGAAGAGCGCAGGGAGAGGAGGGCGGGATAGGGGAGGGTGTGAGGATAGGGGAGGGTGTGAGGGGGAGCGGCCGAGGGGTGGGTTGTAGAGGCGTAGGGAGGGCGTATGCGTAGGGGTTGGGGTTTGCAGGGAGGGTAGAGGCGTGTAGAGGAGTCGAGGGTGTGAGCGGTGTGCTGGGATGGGTTGGGAAGAGCGCAGGGGAGCGTTGCAGGGGCAGGGGGGCGTTGTAGCATAGGATGGGGTTCGGGTTGATAGTTGGGGAGCACAGGTGTGAGGTATATGGCAGATGGCGGGGAGAGAGCTATCGTAATAGTGAGGGGAGGGACTGTTGTGGGATTGCAGAGTTGTGGGGAGTGTTTGAGAGGGGGTGGGTTGAACTCTGTGCAGCCGAGCGTGTGAGGGAGCGTTGGAGAGGAGAGCTGTGAGGGGAGGGCTCAGATGTGAGGGGGGAGTGGAGTTTTGTGAGGGGGCGTAGGGGCAAGGGCCGAAGGCCGTGGGTTGGGGTGAGCGAACAGGTGGTGCAGTGAGATGTGGGATAAGGGGTGGCCGAAAGCCCTGAAGAGGGGGCAGGCCAAAGGCCGTAAGGTTGGGGAGTGGACGGACAGGGAAGGGGAGCGTGCAGAGAGGTGGGGTGTGTGTGCTGGGTTGAGGCCGCAAGGGAGGGGGCAGGCCTGAGTGGGAACGATGTGAGATGCGAGTAAGGGAGTGAGGTAGTGAGAGCACAGGTTGTGGAGGCCGTGAAAGCCGTGAGGTATGGGTTTGTGAATAGGGGGAGCGTAGGCTTTGTGTATGCAGGTTGGAGATGTGATGCAGGGAGCCGAGGGGCCAAGTTGCCGAGGGATTTTTATTTTTATTTATTTATTTTTTTTATTTTAATAATATTTTAAAATTAAAACAACAGAGAGGAGATTACACTTTAAAACAGCTGGCAGAAATCGCAGAAAATTTTAAGCAGTGAAATACAGTAGTAGATTGCAGAAATTGCCAATAAAACCCAGAAATTTTTCCAGTAGCCCAGCAGCAGAGAATTGGACAAAATGCAGAAATTTTTCAATGAAAAAAAACCCATAAATTTTTCTTTCATAAACTCACTTTGAACAATTTTCCAGCAGCTCTTCAATGCAGAATTTAAAATGCAGAAATTGCAGAATAATGTGCAGTGAGAAAACCTGCAGAATGCACAGTGCTACTCTTCTTCAAAACCAAATTTCTGAATGCTGCTTCTTCTCAAAACAAATTCCTGAATGCTGCAAAAAGCTTGATGAATGCGGCAAAAAGACTGTTGGAGAAAAATTCCGAGTGCTGCAAAAATTATCAGAATTTTTGCAGATATGCATAGGCCATAAACACAAATGGCTCACTCAAGGTTGAGCTGGTTATGAATGTATCAGCTCTGATACCATGTTAAACATCATGTTAAACACACACATGGTTTATGAGAAAGAATAAACACACACAACAAGAAACTCAACACACAATGAAGGATAAGCGTGCAACTCTCTTATTTTTCCATTATACATGATGTACATTTATAGTACAATGGTGTGACTCTTGGTTTCACATTCCAAGGTCACTTGGACTCCATTGTGACTTTTCGCATTCCACACCTACCCATGGAGGATTAGGTGTTCCAACATCCTCCAAGAGCAATGAGGACGAGCTCTCGATCAACTACTTCTTCTCCTATGGCAAGAAGATCATTCATGATTTCTACGAGCCTCATAAAATATGATGGAGGCTCATGAATCTTCCCGTGCACATAGTCCATGACATCTTGATCTTCTAATGCCAAATCCAATGACATCTTCCATGCATGATAATCAGACTTGTCAGTCAACTTATTATCAGACCATTGGTCCTTGACAAGACTTCTTCTTCGGTGATTGCTTTTCACACTATCTTGGGCTTTGTTTCACTTCAGCTCTGATACCATGTTAATTTTAGATAACCATGGTATGTTCTATGCTTAATGCAGTTTTACTTAAATCTTTTTTAAAGGCCCAATTCAATTTAGCAATCACATAAATATGAAAGTAAAATGTTGATAGAACATAATAATAGATCAACAAAAGACAAGCCAAATAATGTAGATCAAATTTTACAATTCTTCTTGTCCAGCAAAGATAGAGAGTGATGTGTGTTACGACAGTCAACAAATGCATCAGCCAACAAAGTCTTTCTCAACATCAGATCAACCAACCTTCCAATGTCACACACACCCCTCAAAGACAACTCCCAAAGTCAACACAAGTCAACACAAGAATCCCTCATCCAGATTTTCGGCATCCATATTTCTGGCATCATCCATATTTCCGGTATCCATTTCCGGCATCATTTTCGGCATCCATATCCGGCATCATCCATATTTCCAGCATCCAGATTTCTGGCATCCATATGCACACGTGGGGGAGAGAGAATCCTCTTCTAGGTTGTACGAACCAATCAGATCATGAGGAATGTGTGTGATGAAATGATGATGAAATGGACATCATCTCTCTCCAAATTATATTAGTCAGTGAGGGTGTGTGACACATCTATTAGGATTGTGAGCCTACATTACAAATCTGCCCGACCTTGCACATGTGTGGAAAATAAAATAAAAATATATGTTATGCTCATCCAAACAAGATGATCTTTAGATCAATCTTGCTCCTCTCCGAAAGAGGAATCAAACAAAAATATAATCATCATCATATGAGCAGTGCAACCTGGTGTTTGGACCTAGTTGCCCAAAATTAACAATAGATGAAGAGATTGGGTTTGACTCCCACAACTTGCTTTGGTGAAACAATGCCAACTTCCCTTCAACACACGTCACATTTAGGCATTTTATCAGACATATGGTGCACAGGATGGATATATTTACATTTTTGCATACAAATTGATGAGGTGGTTTCCAAGAATGACATCTGTAGAAAACCCCCTTTTGGTGATTTGGGCATGGAGTGACATGCCCTGCTAGAATGCATTTATGGCAACACAACTCTACTAGGGTTTGACATAGTTATTAGAGTCTCTTAGAATCTGACCCTGCTCCATGCTTGCTGGTATAGTACCATACCAACCTCGCATGAAAGTTGGGCACTCAAATTCCTCTTTATTCACGAGAATGCATACTTCTCAGAATATCAAGGATTGTTGGAAAGAAATTTTGGTGGACAAATTTTCCATGCATGACCACATCCCTTTTAGATATTTTCTCAAACAATTGCTAGGTAGAACCAAAATTTTGCCTCTATGTTTTGTCTCTAGCCCATGAAGGCTCGATGTTGTAACTGACACTCTGGTACCACTTGTAACACCCCCCAACTACCCAGTCGGGGTGAACCCCTCCCCACCAACACATAAACAAAAAAGAATAATGACATGCATGAGAACCATAAACAATATAGACTGGTTTGAACACTTCTTTGATAAAATCCTTTGATTTGCTGCAAACCCTGTATGTTCCACCCAACCATAGGTTGCGCTGCTCATAACCCCTCTACAACCGGTCACCCTTGAGCTACGTTCATGACACCACAATGATAATGGCTACCTAAAGCAATGTACATAAACAATATTAACATAATTAGTATGTGGTACCAAGCCCCAAGAACCTCCAACGAAAGTCTCACATCCCCCTTTATCCCACACAATCCAAGGTAGTGCCCCCCCCTCTTTGGACCAACTGTCCATCAATTATGCCACTACCCACGTCGACCAAGGATGTCTTAGACTCTTGTGGTTTCTAGGAGTTCTAGCTACCCTTGGGGGTCTCTAGGCACCATCCTAACCCATTCAGGGACACCTGTCTCCACACTTCTCCCTCTAGGGCTCCAACCTTGCCCAAGGCAACTGTCAACCCAAGGTGAAATGAACTTGTACCCTAACCCACTTAGGGTCCTAGGATAGAATAGCTAGGGGTCCTTTGGTTCTCTCTAGAACCAACACCACGACAGTGACACCTTGGTAGTATGTGATGGAACTGAAGGCTGAATAATAATACCCCCTCCATTTTCCTTTTCTTCATGCCTTGGGATAATAATATATTATAATATATCATTATAATATGTTTTAATATTATCCCACTTAGTTACTTAAAAAATATTATAATAGTAATAGTTACTTGGATTAGGAACTGTATCTTGGTTCCACCACCTCATCTTTCCCTTTTTGTGGAGTCATAGCCCCCAATACCTTTTGCCCCTTGGTCTTTAGCTGTGGTGATATTTTATTACTTCAATGTATTTGCTAGGCTTATTGGCCTTTTAACACATAGGCACTCTGGCCTCTAAACATAAATGTACAATGGCTCGTAGACCCATCACACTTATATACATAAGCACACAGGCCTCTAGCCTATGTATTATATGTATCGACTCACTAGCCTAGGTATCATATGTACATATACATTTAAATTCCGGGGACTAATTCAGGGGTATTGCATCAATTATCTCAAGACAATGATACATGACCAAGAGTTGCCAATGTCTCTTTGGCAAAGGCATGTAACAACGCATAGTATAAGAAAAATAAGAATCCTCATAGGATATCGTGGAACAAGACTCTTGAGGAGGCATTCATAGGAGTAGAACTGGAGTTAGGAAACTTGATGATATTTGGTTTTCCAGTGTACATCAATGTTCTTGTGGAGAAGAGGACAAAGCTAGAGTTTTCAAGACGGAAGGCATATATGTTGTGTATTGTTAATTGAAGTTAGAGATCAAAGGGTTCTGCTAAATTTGGTAGAGGGACCTATGTATATTTCGTTGAAATTCTAAAGCTGCTTGATGAACCAACTGAAACTGGGTTTGATTCACCAAGACCTAGAATTTCTATACTAAAAATTTGCAGCGGAATAATTGCAGAATTATAAAAACTGTCACACAATACAATAACACAATATCTTCTAGGGAACCCAACTGGAAAAACCCTTTGCTAGATGTAGAATTTTGTTGACAAAAAATAGAACAATTTGATCTCTTTACATGGCAATTGTTTCAACACAGAATACAACTTATCTCACTGCTTGGACTAAGCTAGAAACCTCCTTCCAAGACTTGACCTTTGCTCCCTATTTCCTTGCTGTGTTTGGCTCCTATTTCCTAGCGCTGGACAACCCCTATTATTTAGGAATTTCTCCTAAATCCTAGTGCACTTTTGCAAGGAAATTCTCTGCCAAGGATCTGTGTATAGGCTACTCCTTGGTATGCTCTTCTCGCAACCGACTCACACACAAGACTCATGCTCAACAATAATGTTACAATTGTGCCTTTCGACCTCCTTTTATGCATTTTGACTCAGCTAAATCTGGCAAGTTAATTTTAGAAGTTGGACTTGTAGTTGATTAGTTAACTAAGTCAAACTCACTCTTGTAACTCGCCTGAGCCTTAATTAGACATTGAGACTCTCACTTGTCCCTTTCCAAAAATAAACTAGCACTTGGAGACACAAAAGTGATGCTCCAAATTCAACGCATAAGTGAACTGCTTCATGACTCGTTCTAATTTCTAGGAACTCATTCATGCTAAAGAAGACTTAAGCGAGGTCTATCTTGAGTAAGGCATGAGTCAGGAAGACGTTTACTCGCTACTTTTCAACACTCTTTCTTAGCGAGAAAGGGATTTTGTATAACTCCCAACTTATCTTTGAAATAAACAAAACTACTTCTTGCCAATGCCTTGGTCAAGATATCTGTTGTCTGCTCCATTGTTGGAATGTACAGTAGCTTCGCTATCCCTTTTTGCGCACAATCTCTAAGATGATGATACTTGATCTTGATATGCTTTGAGCGATTGTGAAAAAATGGGTTCTCAGAGAGCTTGATGCAACTTTGATTATCACAGTGTATCACAGTAGGCTCCATCCTCTGTCTGAAAAGTCCCACAAGCAACTTCCTTGCACGTTGCCAAACTAGCAGCCATGTACTCAACCTTTGTTGAACTGAGTGCAACTGATCTCTGCTTCATACTATATCAGGAAAAAACTCTTGACCCAAAGCTGAAGACGCCACCTGAAGTACTCTTCTGATCTATGGAGCTCCCTGCCCAATCTGCATCTATGAAGTCCTCAACCCTTCCTCCATCAACATGTTTGTACCACAATCCATAATCCGTTGTGCCTTTAAGATACCTCAAAACATGCTTCGTAGCAACCTAGTGAATTATGGTCGGTTCCATTATGAAATGACTTCGCTGGTTGACTGCAAAACAAATATCAGTGCGTGTGTTCACCAAGTACATCAATGACCCGATGAGCTGCATGTATATTGTAGCATCCACTCACTGTACTGTACTAGCATCTACCTTCCTCCAATTTGTGACTAGAGGTGTGGCCATGGGCCTGCAATCCTGCATACGAAATCTCCGAAGAATCTTTGTAGTGTACTTCCCCTGTCCCACAAAGATCTCACCATCACCCTACCAAACCTCCAAGCTAGGAAAACAGTGCATAAGCCCCATATCGTTCATCTCAAACTCCCTTGCAAGGCCCTCCTTGCAATCCTGGATCAAGATATCTGCTCCAGTCAATATAAGGTCGCCAACACAGAGCACCATGATGAGTGGAAGCCCTCCGACCATGATGTAGTACAGGTTGGCATCCACCTCACTCTTAGTGAAGCCCAATCCTCAAAGGTAGTTGTCAATACGAGTGTACTATGCTCTTGGAGCCTACTTGAGCCCATAAAGAGCTCTCTTCAGCCTACACACACGTGTCTCTATTGAATTGCTCAAACCCCTCTAGCTGCTCCATATAATATCCTCCTCTACCACTCCATTGAGAAATGACCCCATCTGTGTTGCAAGTGCCATAATAGACTTGATTGATGAATACCGTGCTGCTGGGGTAAAGGTCTCATCATAGCCTTTGCCCTCAATCTATGAGAAGCCTTTGGCCACAAACCTGGCCTTGTACTTCCTCACACTAAAATATGCTCCATGTTTCACTTTGTACACCAAGCGCGAGCCTACTACTGATTTGCCCTTAGGTCGTAGCACATTCTCCAAAAGATTGTTCTTCATGATGGAGGAATATTCCTCCACCATGGCATCCTGACAAACTCGTTGAGAAGTTGCCTCCTTATAACTAGGAGGTTCATTGTCCACCACCTCCATCATCAATTCCATATATCTTGTGTACCTCTATGGTTGCCTGCTCTGCTTGAACATGGTGCTAGGAGCTTCAACATGCTATCGGGCCTCTAGAATCAACTTTTCAGCCCACTTGGATTTCTTCCTCCTTGTGCTAGGAGTCTCTAACTGAGGAGCTGCCTACACTCATCCTGGTCTCTACTCCTCATCATCTTGTTTTGCATCATACTATGCAGGCCTCTTGCCACTTGGTTGAGACTTAATCTATGATCTTGGCTAAGGCTTCTCCTTGGGAGCGATTAGCTCCTCCATCTTAGGTACTCCAACTTGCTCTCGCTCTAAGGTCTCCCTCAAAGCTTGAGACTCCTCAAACCTCACATCCCTCTTTAGAACTATCTTATTGAGTCTTGGTAGATACACTCGATATTCCTGTGTTGTCTCACTGTATCCCATGAAAATACACTTCTCTGCTATGGGCTCCAACTTCTTCCTGCTATCTTTGGACACATGTCAATAAAATTTTGTGCCAAAGATACAGAAGTGTGAAATATGATGCTTCTTGCCTATGAAAGCCTCATCTGGTATAACTCGTCTAAGAACCCCCATGTGGACTCTTATTTTGCAGAAATACTAGGGTGTTGCATGCCTTTGTGCACAAGAACATAGGCAGTCCCTCATCATGCAACATGGACTTGGCCGCTCCAACAATACTGCAGTTCTTCCTCTCAACCACCCCATTTTGTTGAGGGTTATGGGGTGCTATCAACTCTCTCCTAATGCCCTCCTTTGCACACAACTCCTTGAGGATATTGGAGACATATTCTCCACCATTCTCACTCCTCACTGCCTTGATCTTCTTTTCGGTATGGTTTTCTACGAAGGCCTTAAACTCCATGAATTGGGTTTAAGATCTCATCTTTCTTCTTCATGAAAATTATCCAAGTTTAAAAAAAAAATCATCAATGAAAGTAACCTAATACCCGTGTCTCATAAGCGACAGATAAGAGAAGTGTCCACATACATCTGAATGCACCAGCTCCAAAGTCCCTTTCGCTCTGCTGTCTCGGCCCTAAAAAGAAGTCTTGGCATACTTGCCAAGTGTGCACCCCTTGCACACATCATGTTGATCAAAACTGCATGTTGGTAATCCTATGGTGATCTGGTGAAGAATCTTCAACGCCCTATGATGCAAGTGTCCCATGCGCCTATGCCAAAGTTCTTCAACATCTCTACTCATCGCATCACCTGCCTTGCTGCTCAACACTGTGCATGTCTCAACCTGCAATGTAAAGGTTCTTCTCCCTTACACCTATTTGCTTCACTGCTCTAGGAGATAAGTGCTTGAGGTGCCTTACCTCTATTGAAGATGATATCATATCCCTTGTCCTCAAGGGTAGCTACCGAAACAAGGTTCTTCTTCAGTCCTGAAACATATAGGACAACTCTAAGATGGAGAGGACTCCTGGACTCCCTCTCAAAGCTGACAGTACCAACCCCCTAGATGCATACTTGCTATCATCTCCCAGCTCGATCTGAAACTCTAGCTGTCTTTTATTCAGTAGATCTGCCTAATAATAAATTGATACTACAAGGAATTTTCTAGGTAGTAATTGGCTAGGTTGTCGGGGTTAAGAAAATTAACATGTTGGTAGGTTTTGGAACTTCCTTTTGAAGATGCTTCCAAAGATCCTCCTCCTCCATAGAAATCTGAAGCTTTAGCTTCCATGGATCAAAATTAGAAGCTGTATCCAACTTGTCACGTTCTTTAAGATCAAGAGTCACCTCACACATCTCAAACAAGTCTCAATTGAATAAAATTAGTGGTATTTGAAGTAGAATTGACACTTCCAAGGGTTAAGGTATTTTCCACAAGCAACCGAGGGTTATAAATTAGAAGTCCCACAACTTCAATAGGGTCAAGAACCTCTCTAAGGTAATCACCAATTGAAATACAAGCTCCCTCTTACTCTGGAGTTGTGTTTTAAAATTCGGCCGAGTCGACCGAGCCAACCCCTTGGTCGAGTCGATTCGGTAACAAACTGGTTGGCTCGGTCGAGCCTGAGTTAAACTTGCTGAGCTAGTCCAAGTCGACCGCGGATTCGAAAAGCGACTTCTTTAGAATTAAAACCAGATTTCAATTGGCTTTTAGGGTTTTGGTATGCCCTACCCAACCCCTCTCATTTCCTCACAACTATCTCATTGCATTTGTGTGAGCATTTGTGAGGAATTTGTGAAGAGTTGTGGAGTTGGTTTTTGTAGCAGCATTGAGGAGTCTCTTTGGCAATCTTTGGAGTAGCAGTGAGGAGCTTCTTGGGCAGTGATTGGAGCAGCATTGTGGAGTTGGTTTGTTGGAGCAACATCGAGGAGGCTAGAGCCTAGAGGTATTTTTTTTTTCACTTCTAAAATCTGCCTTTGCTTGTTTTTCTTTGCAAATCTGGAAATTGAAAACATAATTTTTGTGAAAGAATTGAACATTGAAGAGTTGTTTTTTGTTTGTTTTCATTTTCAGATTTAAACCTTTCATTTCAAAGTCCAAATATCAGTCCAAAATGGCTCCTAGAATGAAAGACTCTGCTTGGGCATATGTTGAGATGATTGATAATCAAATGCATTGCAAATTTTGTAAGAGAAAAATTAAGGGAGGTGGAGGGGGCATTCATAGGCTGAAACAACACTTGGGTTGATGTTAGAGGCCAAATTACTCATGTGAAGCACCAACAGAACAAATTGGGAAAATAGGAAGGAGTTGCTAGATAAATTTCAGAAGTTTGATGAAGAAAATGCTAGGCAAAAAGAAATAGAGGCTGAAATTGGGAGGAAGACTAATTTAAAACACATGATGGTTGCCAACCCTAGTTTTGATTATGTGGGCTCTTCATCTATCCCTTGCTCTGATGCATCCAAACCCTTTCTCTAGGTTTCTCCCTCTTTGGAGTCTATTCAAGAAAAGGGTATGGGTACAATGAAAAATAAGGGTAGTATCAAAAGTTATTTCACACCCTCCTCTCCCTCAGATAGTGCACATGGTCCTCAAGCTAATAGAGTTCAAATGCAACCCACTTTATATCAGCATTGGAAGAGGAATTGAGAGAAACTGCTGGTGATTACATAGCTAGATGGTGGTATGATGCCGATATCCCCTTCAATGCTTCTCGTTCACCATATTATGAACCTATGTTTGATGCCATATTTTCTGCTGGAAAGGGCTTCAAAGGCCCTATTATGCATGAGTTAAGGTGATCTCTTTTGCAAAAAGAGTTTTTGTCCATTGATGAATATTTGAGAGACTTCAAAAACTAATGAGCAAAAACAAGATGTACCATCATGTCAAATGGATGGACTGATTAGAGGAATCGTACCATCATAAACTTTCTTATCTTTTTCCCACAAGGAACCATGTTTCTAAAATCATTTGATGCATCTGATAGGGTGAAAGATGCACACTTTTTGTTTCAACTTTTGGATGAGGTTGTTGAAGAGGTGGGGGTGGTTAATGTTCAAATCATCATAGATAATGCCTCGAACTATGTTCTTGCTGGTAACACAAAACCATCTTTTCGACCCCATGTGTTGCACATTGCATATACCTCATGCTTGAGGATATTGGTAAAATAGATTGGATCAAGAACACTGTAGAGCATGCCAAAAGCATAACAAAATATATTTAAAATCACTCATGGATTTTGAACTCGATGAGGAAACACACAGGGGGCAAGGATATTATTAGCGCTGACATCAATAGATTTGCAACTCATTTTTTGACATTGCAATCTATGCTTTTCCAACATAGAAACTTGCAAAGGGTGTTTTCTAGTGATGAATGGAATGAATGTCAATGGTCTCGCAAACAGGATGACAAAGATGTGAAAAAGAAAGTTAATGAAAAAATATTTTGGAAAAAGGCAACAATTATTGTGAAGGTTGTTGAGCCATTGGTTAAGGTGTTGCAGTTGGTGGATGGGGAATGATTGGCTATGGGATTCATTTATGAGGCTATGGATCAAGCAAAGGAGCAAATAAAGGCAACATACAAGGAAAGAGTGGCTAAGTATGGGCCCATTTGGGAAATCATTGATCAAAGATGGAACAATAAACTCCAATGCCCTATACATGCAACTGGGTATTTTCTGAAACCAAGGTATCATTATAAAGCTTTGGAGGCAGAAGCTTTGACTAGGGAGGTTAGAGGTGGATTGATTGACTGCATTGATTGCATGATCCCCAAGGAGAGTGACCAGCTAGAGATACACTGATAGATCACTTGCTTCAGCAGAGCCACAGGTACCTTTGGCAAGAACCTAGCAAGGATTGCATGGGAAGCAAATGAGCCAGGTAAACAAAGAATGTCAATTTTCAAATTCATATTTTATAATTTTGTTAAATTGTTTATAATTTGAAAGTTGGATATAATTTGTTGAGTTAACTCATTACACAACTATGTTTTTTGCAGCACAATGGTGGGAGGCATTTGGTAGCCATTGTCCTTGATTGCAGAAGTTTGCAATCTACATTTTGAGACAAACTTGCAGTGCTTCTGGGTGTGAGCGCAATTGGTCTGTCTTTGAGAGGATTCACACGAAGAAGACAAATCGTTTGGAGCAAAAACGGTTAAATGATCTAGTCTATGTCCAATACAACCTTCGACTAAGACGCAACCAATTGCTGAACAAAAGACTTGATACAAATCCCATTGTGTTGGATGATATTGATCCAACATCAGATTGGGTAGTGGAGAGTCCTCCAACAGAGTTTGACTTTGATGAGGATATTGATGTTGACTTGGATATACACCTAGAGGCTCAGCGAAATGTAGATCCACTAGTACCAAGCCCAGCCCCAAGTCCTCCAGTTGCAGTGACAGGCGCATAACTCGTCTATCTCAGGCTCAACGTGCTAGTGCTACTACTTCTACAGCTCCAGTTGAAGAGCTTGATGACGAGGAGGAGCCATGGGTTTCCCCATCTGATTCAAAGTCTGAGCCAGATGATCTTGCCTTGTCTAGCAGTAGTGGCTAGTGATGTTTTGTGGTAGAGGCCATTTAGAGCCTCCTTGGTTATGTGTTTTTGTTATGATCTCTATATCATTTATGTATTGGACGATGCATTGGGTGCCATTTTGATATAATGGATATATTTATGAGCCTACTTTGATCATATGTTGTCTTTTGTCTATATTCTAATGCTTTGTGTTTGGAAATATGAATGAAAAGCTTTAAAATTATGTTTTTTTTTATAAAAAAATAAATATTTGATGTATTTTTTACAAAGACCGAGCCATTGAAATCAAACCAGCCGAGTCGATATCGAGTCGGAGTCGAAGTTGACCCTCGACCGGTTCCGAACCCGAGTTGAAGTTTTAAAACATTGCTCTGGAGTGATCTCAACCACAACAAGCACTTATCCCATTTTGAAATTTTTGCGCATTGAGTTTTAATGCAAAACATAGATACTTCACAATGTTGACTAGCCGTTTCAAAAATCGAAACCTTTTGAATTTTCATCCTTTTGGTTGTGATGAAATATAAAACAACCATGGAAAAGGGTACAATATTTCATTATAAAATAGCAATAGAAATAATACACTATTTCTCGTTCTAACAAACTAGTCTTTAAGGCAATCTAAGGAGGAAAGATAACAAACTATTTAGATGAGTTTTGGCTCTCTGGGGCGTCTTATCCAACATTAACCACATATGAAGAATTCACTTTTATACGAGTAAAACAATGGATATAACAGGGGCAAAACAATGATTAGCTTCTTCAATTATGAAGTGAAATCCACTGGGTAGTAATTGGCTAGGTTGTTGGGGTTCAAAAAATTAACATGTTGGTAGGTTTTGGAATTTCCTTTTGAAGATGCTCCCAAAGATCCTCTTCCTCTATAGAAATCAGAAGCTTTAGCTTCCACGGATCAAAATTAGAAGTTGTATCCAACTTGTCACGTTCTTTAAGATCAAGAGTCACCTTACACATCTCAAACAAGTCTCAATTGCACAAAATTAGTGGTATATGAAGTAGAATTGACACTTCCAAGGGTCAAGGCGCTTTCCACAAGCAACTGAGGGGTATAAAATTAGAACTCCCTCAACTTCAATAGAGTCAAGAACCTCTCCGAGGTAATCAATAATTGAGGAGTGATTTCAACCACAACAAGCTCTTATCCCATTTAGAAATTTTTGCGAATTGAGTTTTAATGCAAAATATAGATACTTCCAAATGTTGACTAGCCGTTTGAATTTTCATCCTTTTGGTTTTGATGAAATATAAAACAACGATGGAAAGGGTACAATATTTCATCATAAAATAACCAGTGTTCCATAGGGACGCGTCCCCCAGGGTGGGGGACACACTTCCCCGCTCCCTCACGCTCCCGAGATGGGGAAACTCCAGGGGAAACTTTCCCCACGTCCCCTTTTCTGGAAAACTTGGGGAAACTCTAGGGGGGCATTTTTCTGGTGACGAAATACATCTCTCTTGTGGGGGGGACAAGGGGATGCAGTGGGATGCAAGAGGGACGCGTCCCCCAAATTTTTTCGCTAATAACAATTAAAAAAAAAACAATTTTTGTATTTTACTGCTTTCTATGTTTATTTTTAGTTCAGTTTTCTATGGCTGTTCAGTTTTCAAATGTCATTGTCATATGATGAATTTAATTTTTGATGTGCATTGCATAGTTTCAATTGTCAAATGATGAATTTAATTTAGATGTACCTTGCATAATTTTAATGCCCATTGCCAAATGATGAATTTATGTGGAACATTGCATAATGTCAAATGATAGATTCAATTTAGTAATTTATTTTTAGATTTACATTGATGATTGCAGAAATGTCAAATGATAATTTTACTTCACAATAGTTTAATACGAAATGATGATCATATTTAGATGTGCATTTCATAATTAATAAGATTTACTATCTACTAATTTGGTTATTAACATATTGTTGGGATCTTTTTTATTTTTTTATTTTTATATATTAAATTTTTAATAATTTTATAATTTTTATGGCTCTGATGTCCCCCCGTTTCCCCGAAATTTCGCTAAATTTTGGGGTTGGTTATATACGTCTCCCTTGTGCTTATCCTCGCTCCTGCGTTTCCCTGTCCTGGAAACTTGGTGGAACATTGAAAATAACAATAGAAAGAGTACAATATTTCTCTTTCTAACAGCCCAGTATTTCAGGCAATCGAAGGAGAAAAGATAACAAACTATTTAGATGAGTTTCGACCCTCTAGGGCGTCTTATCCCAGATAAACCACATCTGAAAAATTCACTTTTATAGAAGTAAAACAATGGGTATCATAGGGGCAAAACAATGCTTAACTTCTTCAATTATGAAGTGAAATCAGTTAACAAATTTCTATTTTACTTATGTCAAATTATTAAGACTTTATATAGTTGTAAATTACATTGCATAAGTTTTGGATAGTTGAAAACTTCACTAATATGCTCAAGTATATACCATGGCTCTTTCTCAAGCATAATACAAAACCATTAGTTCTCCAAAACCCTACTTTATAAAAACAATTAAAGACCTAACTCAACAGAAGAACTACAACATGCAATAATCACTCCGACACATCGTCTTGGGCAATATGTCCTCTTTTCTTCTTCTACTCCACCAAATATACCCTAAGATTTTATCATGAAACCTTATTCTCGAACTACTAAGGGATAAACCCTAGACTTTCAAGATACTCTAAAAGCATTCTAGCATGCTCTCTTTACTAAACACCATGATACCCCATGTGACCTTGACCCTTGGTCTATGTTCTTCCATACCACTTTCCTTTATGACATCTTTAGACAACCTGCAACACATATTCCCTCTCCCCCCTCGTCATTTCATCTTTTCTCTGAGTGGGATATCAAGAGTAGTCAAAGCTATGAGCACCAAAAGAGCAACAAATGAGGAAGGCTTTTAGGTAGAATTCCTTAAGCATGGTATCTAGTCTCTTGAGTCCTATGTTGCTGATCTATTCAACCACGTAGTTTGTTTCGTCTTCCACCTTGCTTGGGGAAGACACATGATTCATTCGATCCACAAATCAGAGAGATTGTGAGCCAAAATACTACAGGACTATCACGGTGGGACAAATATTCTCTAGGCTTTACGTTATAGTCTTACATTAGTTGCTTTTCGAGGAGCGAGAGAGATATCTTAGAGCTAGAGGACAGGTAGGCTTTTGCTTGGGTTACCAGACGATTGACCACATCTTCACACTTGAGCTATTATTGAGGAGGCTTGTCACTGCTCCTTGAAAGTCTACTATTGCTTTGTTGACTTTTGAAAAACATTTGATATTGTGCTTAGGGAGGGCATTATTCTAGAGGCTTCAGGTCATTGACATATATGAAACCCTCTTGGTAGTCATAATGTGACTATATGAGTAAGTTTTGGGTCAGCGCAGGATGGCACATGGCCTTTCTAACTTTGTTCGGAGTACCATTGGGGTGAAACAAGGGTGCCCCATCTTGTGGGCTCTCTTCAGGATTTACATTGATGAGCTGAAATATTTTCTCCATGAGCACATTTAGGAGGGGGATGGTCGCCTTCTACATGAGTTGTTGATCTCCCTACTTAGGTCTTGTTGGCATCTACTCCCGAGGACCTCTGTAGAGAGCTATCAACACCGTGGTAAAACCAAGGTTATGATCTTCAATGCTTCGAAGAAAACTCTTACAAAGATGCATTTCTATTTCTAGGGGTAAGAGATTGAGATCACCACATCTTACATCTAACTAGGAATATAGTTCACAAGTGCTCGTTTTGGTATGTAGTGTGCCATCTAGCCTTGGCTTAGCAAAGGGTATGGTTCCCTGGCCTTTATTGAGAAACAATGCTTCCAAAGTTAGTTTTAGGACATCTCATCCAAACTCTACCTCCTGGAAGCAATTATTGGACCCATGGTCCTCTATGGCTACGAGATTTGGGGGCTGAGCTCGATACAGATAGACTGAACCCAGATAGAGAGAGTTCATACCTTGCTTCTTAGGTGCATCATCTGACACAAACGTACAGTCACACAACCCATTATTTAGGCAGAGTTTGGTGCCCATCCCTTCTGCCTTGATATCATCTTTCGGTTGGTTTCTGTTGAATTTCCATGATCTTTGGTCTAGGTTAGAATCATAAAATCTCCGACGCTACCAAACCAAGAATCTCAATAAGAACTACTTTGCACAGGGGAAAATATAAAGCAGTAAATCACACATGCACAAGTATACACAATTTTTAACAAATATTGTACAATAATGTACAACCCAATCTTCGTTATATTAAACCAATCTGAATAATACAACAATCTATGGAATACAAGATACAATGACAATCTCGCTGCAACTTCTATGTCATATCTTGACTTGCTGGTCCTTTGCCTCCGTTTTGCTCTCTAGCTGCCCCTTAGTCCATCAAAGGACAACACATAGAGTCTCCAAGAGGGTATGTAGCGTGCCATCTAGCCTTGGCTTAGCAAAGGGTATGGTTCCCTAGCCCTTATTGAGAGACAGTGCTTCCAAAGTTAGTTTTAGGACATCGCATCCAAACTCTACCTCTTGGACGCAATTATTGGACCCATGGTCCTCTATGGCTACGAGATTTGGGGGGCTGAGCTTGGTACAGATAGACTGAACCCAGATGGAGAGAGTTCATACCTTGCTTCTTAGGCATATCATCCAACAAAAACGTACAATCGTGCAACCCATTATTCAAGTAGAGTTTGGTGCCCATCCCTTCTGCCTTGATGTCATCTTTCGGTTGGTTTCTATTGAATTTCCACGATCTTGGGTCTAGGTTACCAAGAATCTCAACAAGAACTACTTTGCACAGGGAAAAATATAAAGCAGTGAATCACACATGCACAAGTATACACAATTTTTAACAAATATTGTACATTAATGTACATCCCAATATTTGTTATATTAAACCAATCTGAATAATACAATAGTCTATGGAATACAAGATACAATGACAATCTCACTGCAGCTTCTATGTCACATCTTGTCTTGTTGGTCCTTTGCTTCTATTCTGCTCTCTAGTTGCCTCTTAGTCCATGAAAGGACAACATAGAGTCTCCAAGAGGGCCACCACTTGCCATTGCTGTAATTCACTTCTACTACAATGAACACAGGCTGATCCAATCTGCTCTTCTAGGCTGGCCAACACCTGAGCTTCAGTCCACCAATCTAGCAGTCACTTTTGTCCATCAAAGTGTTGCACATTAGGCTCCAAAATTCACCCAATCACGCAACAACCAACGTCCTTTTTGTATGATGCTCTAGTTCTACTTTGGGCTATCAACATGTTGCCCTCCAACAAACCAATGATGCCGAACACTTCACTGTGAAATTTTCTCCTAAGAAAGGCTTTTAACTCTCCAATTCAGCCTTTCTAATTATCCTCCACAGGCTACAACGTTTGGCCAAACTTGGACCATCCACCTAGCAACAAAATCACCTTGAAATTATCAACACAACATACCTCTGAACTGGAGTACACTGTTGTTGTTAAGGTTCCCTGGTTAGGGCTACTAACATGCACATGTTATCCCTCTTTTTGACCTCCAAACAATCTCGTACAACCAATGTTCCACCAAGTCCCCTGGAGGTGGGAGCAAGGGGGCAAGGGAGCGCGGGAGCGGCCTTAGGGCTGGCCTCCTCACCGATTGTGTGTGTGTGTGTGCGTGAGGGGATGTTTGGGGTTATAAATTATATATATATATATATATATATATATATATATATATATATATATATATATATCATTGAATAATATAATATTATTTTTCATTTTTCTTTTTGCAAGGAATGTAGATACAGGTAATAGCCATCATACACTTACATCATGAAAGATTTAGATAAATGTTAAATGATAAAATTTAAAAATTATAAATCGATGAATGATGAATGATGAATCATCTAACTGAAACAAATTTAAAACTTAAAACTTAAAACATACATCATAGATTCATATGTAACTTTGTCACTGTATAATCATTAATCATTAATGTCACTAGTAACTACTAACAATGTACAACGAAAATAAACTATAAAGTTTAAGATATGATATGAGTCATAACATATATGATATATCATATTATATCAAGATTCAAAATAAACTTTAAACTGAAGTTTACAACTCAAGTCTGAAACATAAATATTAAAACTTAAAAGCAAATAAGTTTAAAGTTATGTATGAAACAGTGAAACATAAAGCATAAATGATAAAACATAACATATGAATATCAAATGATATCATCATAATGATAAATGAGCATAAATGCTCAAGGTAATGCCCCACTATTCTCTGCATCCATCTGCTGCACGAATATATTAGGATCAACCATGTCACCATCTGAATCAGAATCACTTGGATTCTCAAACATGCTAAGTGGCACACCAACCAACCCCATCTATGTCTCATCAAGCCTCTCCTCCATTTCAATCCGTGCATCATCCTCTGGATCAACATCCCATTGGGTTGCTGGTCCCTTCAAATACTCAGGGGTCTTCCTATGCTCAAGACGTAGGGCACTGTGCACAACAACTAACTTCTCAGCTCTTTTAGAGGTAAGCTTGTTCCTCTTGATAGAGTGGATGAAGCTATATGTGGACCAATTCCTCTCTGCTGCAGAGGAACTAGCAATCTGAGACAACACACGCATAACCAGATGTTTGAGCTCTCGAGCACCATCCCCATTCATCCTCCACCAACCAACCGGGTCATCTTGGGCTAGATCATCGCGATCTCCCTGAGCACCATGTGTGTTGAAGGGGCCACTAAGAGATGCAGACTGAACAAACTGTCTTCGCAACTTTTTCCCCTCCTCCTCACTGTACATCTTTGCAATTGCAGCTAGGAAGCCACTCTTTACCTCTGGATCATCAATAGGAGGCACTCTCCCAGGCCTTTCAACATACCATTTTGGGTTTAATGCATATGCTGCCATGTGCAAAGGTGTGTTCATGCGATCCCACCTACGCTGAATGATGGGTTGAATCTGGGATGTATAGAACTCAAATGAGGGCTCCCTCTGCTTAATGGCTTCCTTCACACGATCCAACATGCTATCAAAGGTCTCATAGATTTCTCCAAGGCTAGGAGAATCCGTATCAGCGTAACGAATGACCTCCACAATAGGGCCCAAGAATGACACCAAATAAGCACAATCCACCCACCAATCATTGTCTAACACCTGAAGCTTGACCTTCTTCCCTGAGTCTGTCTTTGATTCTGACCACCTTCCCCAGTCTGAACTCACAACCAAGGATTGTAGAGGTGCTTGTACCTCTAACATCCTCTCCAATAAGAGAAAATAGCTAGCATATCTAGTATCGGTGGGCTTGAGGAATTCCTTCCTTGTGTGAGCCCTGCACATGGCCAAGAAGGTGTGGTGGTTGCAGATAAACATCTGCACATCTCTAGTAGCTGTCACCAAATCTGATATCCACTGAATTTTGCCAATGTCCTTCAGTGCATTATTGAGTGCATGCACACAACAAGGAGTCCAAAAAATATGTTGATACCTGTTTTGAATAAATAACCCAGCTGATCTACAAACTGCTACTGCATCTGTCACAACCTGCACCACACTATCAACACCAACATCCTCTATAGCTTCTCGAAGAAGCTCAAATTGGAAAGATGCATCCTTGCTCTTTCCAGAACAGTCAACAGCTTTAAGAAAGAATGGACCTTGTGCACCTGTCACTATGATGTTGATTAGTGGGCGTTTTCGGATGTCAGTAAATCCATCCATAACAATAGAGCAACCAAACCTCAACCATGTTTGTCTTATTCTCTCTTTCTGCACATTAATTTTAGACACTTGTCTATCTAAAATTGATGTTCTTAGCTTATGTTCTCTAGGTGGTACATGTGAAGGCCCTATTTTTGCAATTGCTTGGACCATTTCTTTGTAATAAGGCGAACGCACAACATGGAAGGGAATTCCATGGGCAAAAATAAATTTTCCAATTGCATCATTTGTGTCATCTCGATCTATAATATTGTACATCCCAGACACTGTAGCACCCATGACAGAAGAACGAGATGAAGCTACGGAACCTGCAGCACCCTTTGCCTTTTTTGATGAAACACTGGATGGATTAACATTTCTGCTAGAAAACATTCCTTTTGTAGTGGCTGTCCTTTTTAGCCTCCAAAGTTGCTCTCTTAGAGTTGGAGTCATGTGCTTTGAGAGACACATATTGACTCCTTTACCTGTGATTGCTAAAATATGTTGCTTCACCCTGGTATAGCTGCCAACAAAGTGATGGCCACAAATATTGCAAACCCAATCACGTGAGCCACCTCCAGCTTTTGGATATTTTTAGGAAGTCTGGTTGCATAGATTAGAAGTGGTTTGTGATGATTAAAGGCCCCCTTTGCAAATTTTTCCAGATCTGTTGGCGGGCCTTCATAATTTAGTGACCTCTTGTGACTGCTTTGAATTTCAATTTCTTGTTGCGTGTCTTCTAACGGATTAGCACTATAGGTGCTCTCACTGTCACGACTGTTAGTGGACTGACTTTGGCTCATGGTTTAAACTTGCTGCAATTGCAAAAAAAAAAATTCAATTTCGAAATAAATAAAAATTTAAATTATAAAATAATGAACATTGAAAATTTCAGATCTGTTATGCTAATAGTAATTAATTAATAAATTTAAAAATTAAATTATCTGTTATAACTTGGAATACCTTAGATTTCTGAGTTCTCACAAAAATTTCCGAGTTTTGTTTAATTTTTCATTGTGTCATTTCGTCAAACAGTTTGCAACAGTATCGCTGTAGGTGCACTTCAATTTATTTTTATCCCAAACAGAGAATCTGCAGTACCAAATAGATGCCCATAATGCACTTTGATAGCAGTAATATACTTTTAAAGTTTTATTAACTCAAAAATTAACTTACTGTATAGTATATACATAATAGTAAAATTTAAATACTCATCACTATACAATGTATAGTATATACATAAATTATAAATACTAAATACTTTTTAAATTTTCATTTTTAATTTTTTTTTAAAGTTTAGTATTTAGTATTTTAATTTTATTTTCATTTTAAAAAATTTAAAATTAAATACTATTTACTATTTAGTATTTATTTACTTGAGGAACGAGAAGGAGGCCGAGGCTGCTGGAGGAGGCTGAGGCTGAGACTTGGAGGCCGAGGCCGAGACTTGGAGGCCGAGGCCGAGAAGGAGGCGACGGCTGCTAGAGGAGGCCGAGACCGAGGCGGCGCTGCTTCTACTCCGGGTTGCTGCGGATAAAAACGTCGAACGGTAAACCAAACAAATGGAATGCGGGTGCTCACTGCTATGGCGGCAATGGACTTACGACTATGGCGGCAATGGACATAAAGTTATAACTTATAAACCTAAAGCAGCGAAATTATTAATTAAAACTTTTAAAACATAATTTAATTACTAATTAAATATTAAATATTAAAATAAAAATCAATTTTATTATTATTTTTTTCATTTAAATTTTTTTTTTTTTACGTGTGGGCCCCACCCGCCCCCTCTCGCCCCCTCCCGCCCCCTTCATGCCCCCTTGACCGCTCCAGATGGGGAAACGTCCCCTTTGTCGTCCCCTTCAAATTTTTGATTTTTGGGAGCATTGGGAAACATCCCCTAGAAGTCCCCAAGACCCCGAATCGCGGGGGGGTGGGTGGGGGGGACGAGTCCCCATGTAACACTGCGTACAACTGTGCCATGTCTTCCTTTGCTTGCTGGTGTAACTTGCTGAACTGTAGGTTTGAATTTCTGCGCCTTTTCTCATCCAATAAGCCTTTGTTTATGGCACAAATTCCCTGTACATATACCTGTACCATACACCACCCCAAATATCAACTAACCATGCCACAAACAACCTCAAACCAACCCAGATTCACTCCTTGAGGCCTCGGTCAACTTTTGCTCCTATTCGCCCCTTAGAAAATTACCAAATTAGACCCAAATTGCTCTCTTTCTCAAACTTCAGCCTCCACTATGAGCTGCGGCTACCTTAGAAGGTAATCTCTATGATTTGTTGCACTCGGGATGTGTCAAAATGAGACACATAGACCTTCTATTTATACACCTATAAAAGGGCTCCTCAAAACGTCCAATTAGGGCTTGTACAACTGTCATAGGGCTTATTAACATTAAGTCGACCTAGACTCCTCTTGTGCAAACCCAACCATATACTTCAAAAATTCATATCTCCATTTCTACAACTCGGAATCAGATGATTTTCTTTGCGTCGGATTCTTCTCGACGAAAGCTATCATCCTCATCGATCACATGTTGTAAATGTGTCTACGGTTTTGGCCCAAATCATGATGGGTGCAAAACCCCAAACTTGGGTTCCAAACCCACAAGTTACTCTTGTGGCGCTTTTCCCTCCAAACCCTAAACCCTAGGGCTTGGAGTACCTCCCAAGCTACTAAAAAATCAACAGTTTCCACCCTTCATAGAGTTAGATCTTTCAAAGATTCAATTGTAGAGGCTGACCGATGCTCCTACCTTGGACTTTGTTTTTTAGAGGCCTTCACTTTGGCTCACCCCTTAGGACGGACATGAGGTTGGTTCTTAGATGCTTCTCTACTTCTCCAAATACCAACAGTCTCCCCAGAGCGTCTTCCCCTTTTTAGATTGTCCCTTGCTGCACCTAACCATCTCATGTTGTCCATATAGGTTTTGAATTATTCCATCACAGAGGATATCTACAGATTGTACATTTAGGTCACCTTGACTCTCCCCCGATCGGCTTGGGTCCGGGCCCGAAGATGTCCTTTTATCATGAGCATTTTTTGGAGTTAGAGGATGACATCATTGTCCACCCCCCATACACGCGTAGACATTGGATGCGCTCACTCATGATGTTTTTGGGCTAGCTTCGGGTTGGTTCTTGTCGACTTTGAGCGGAGATTGATCACCATACCAAGATTTGATAGGATCTGCCAGGTGTGTCACCTTTAGGAGCCTGATATGGAGCAATACCTATACTACGAGATTAGAGGCCACTACCACTACCTCTATAGAGATTTAGGAGGATTCATCTATACATTCTTTCAATACCGTGACCAGAGATGCCTAGTCCTCTTCATCAGGGTGATATTTACACATGGATCTCATATCTTACATACCCTGTCTCATTCAGGGAAGACTTATATGATTGCATCATACTTTTAGGTTGATTTGGATGATTGGAGCAAGAAGTGATGAGCTGAGTTCCATAGTATCTTAAATAGTAGAATAATGAGATCTTGGGTCTCCCCTTAGCTGCCCTCTCCCTTGGGAGGCTAACCAGTATCCATTAGACCGTTGTGGAGGTGCTGAGCAACACATCAGTTCTCTCACACCTAGAGCATCAGAGGAATTAGTTCCAGACGATTCATGAGTAGGGTGCCCCCCCCGACGAAGTAATCCCCATCCCTCGCCTAGTAGCCAGAGACTTATCCAAAGCTTCTTTCTTTCATTCGTAGTTGCAAGGAGCATCCCTTGCCCCTACATTCCCCCAAGATCATGCAACCAAACAACTTGTTGGATCCAGAGGACTTGATCATTCTTGACATCTTTGACCTCCAGCCTTGGAATTTTCCACTAGTCTTCTACCTTCCAGAGGCCTTTGATTTGGTTATATACATGTTTATGAGGTTGTCATATTGTTGTATCCTTCTTTACTTCATTTTATCCTAGATTTAGCTTTGGCATTTTCAAGGAGTTGCGTTTGCACTCCCACATTGTACTCATACTAGATGTATGCTTGAGCCCCACTGACCTACTTTTGTGGTGATTCGTTGGACATTAATAAAATTATCTTATCTTAGAAGAAAATAAACCCTATAAACCTAGAGAGAGAATACAAACGAAGATGGAGAGAGAGAGAACTAGTGTGTACTCTTCTCTAGGTCGCATCTCAATTCTCAACACAAAAGTGAATGATTGATAATGTCTAAATTCTCCTCCACAAGAACAGACCCTAGTAACAAGACAAAATTTGAAACCAAGACATTCTCTTTCCCTTCCATAACTTCTACTAGGGTTTCCTTCACACCAAGAAGGCAAGTACAAATGGAGGAGTACAATGATGATGACGATGAAGGACTTTGTTTGTCTTCTCTCTATATGTGAGATGTAAGAGAGGCCAACAATACAATGTGGGCCTCATTACAACAAAATGTAAAAATTTCTGAATCTTAATTCTTATGTAGAAATTATTACTGTTAATCTGGTTAAGCTCCTCCTACTTATACAAGTTATCAACTGAATAAATTCGAGTTAACATCAAAGCAAAACACATAACAGATCTCTACCAATTCAGATCTAGAATAAGCACATGCACACATAGACAAAGTGACAGATATTTTTGGACAAAATGTCCCCGGAAAAACCCAAGGTGGAAAAACCGGTCTCTGGCTGCTCGAGGGCTCTATTATTAAGAATATTTCTGAATACACAACTCTGGGTTCCAGATCTGGAAACCCTACAGAGAAAACTCTAGATCTGCAGCACCTGGCTAATCTAAGACCAACAATACTGACTGATCCACACCCTCAAACGTGATTTACAAAACTCAGCCAGATCTAGGCCTAGAAACCCCAAATTTGCCCCTAAAAGACACTGCGTCAGCCTCTGAAGGCCTCCAAATGCTCAACACTGTCACTGGAAGGGACTGCGTTACCCCAGACTAGGTGACACAGTCACTACGTTGCCCCTAAGGGTCTTTGCATAACCCCTGAAGGGCTTCCTGAAAATCACGCTGTCCTTGCTGCTGCTGCTGCTGCCTTCCTTTGTGCTGTCTTTCTTGATCTCTTCTCTGCTTCTTGTGTATTCTAGACCCTGGGATCAGATCATCCCCTTGGTCTAAATTCCCCTCTTTGCAACTGAAACACTTGAGAATTCTTAGCAACCCCGCCCTTAAATCTCACTAGCTTCTCGTTGCTCGCCCTTTGTGTGTTCCTATAATGACCCAAGCCTTTCCTTTATACTTTTCTCGTTGACAAATCAACGACCATGATCAGATCTTGAATCAATGGCTAAGATTAAAAGAAAGCTTGATCCGTGTGACTTAAGACAATTTCATCACATGTTTAATTAAATTCACTTTAATTATTTTATTTTCCTAAGTTTTAACTTAGGAAATACATTAAAATAATTAATTAATTTAATTTCTCCTAAACCAGATGAAATTTCCCAAATCCATTTCTGGGTCTTGTAGATCAGGTGAACTTTAGTCCTTCCTCAAAATTTGGGACCTAGAGCACAACTGATGCTACCCCAAATACACAAAATCTCAACACAACATCTATACAATGTGGGCCTTGTTACAACAAAACCTGTCTCTCCCATATGATGTAAAGTCCCAACCATCAAGGGGACGATCTTGTGCCACCTACGAAGTCTACCAATTGTCAACATAGTAGCTATTCACCTCACTTTGGGTTGGCTCTTCTCCAACTCATGGGGGGCTTCGTTAAGGATAGGATTGAGAAGGTTGTAGAGTGGAAGCACATGGTAATATAGTGAAGATCAAACTTAAACCAAACAAATGGAGGTATTATGCATGGAATGATGAATGGCGTGAGAAGGAAGATGAAGGTGTAAACCCCAAGATCAAGTGTCTAATCACACCTTGGTCAAATGGAATCAAGTATGTATCAATCAAGGAGGACAAGTGCTGAAAATGTAATGAAATAGGGGCTGTTATGCATGCCACAAACCAGCCTTAGCTTGATTTTTGTATCAAAAAATTACCTTGGAAGGGTAAAGGTGCCATGCTTCAACATTGTCATGAAAGTGAGGTTATGTTAATCTATCATTTATTGGATGAAAGATTAACACAACCACAATAGCAATAAAAAGGATAGCGTCCTCATATTATTCTATTCAAATGAAGCTTGGGTCATCGCAAGGCAATTAGCAGCATGCTTCAAGTGAAATAAAGTGCACATTGAAAGCCTCACATAAATTGATATTATACTTCCAATCCTCCATCTAAGCTCCAATAATATGATGTACAAATGAAGTTCAAGGAGAGAGCTCCTCAATCCTCCGAAGTCTCAATAACCCTTACATTGGAGTGTCCCTCTCCTCTTTATAGAGGGAGTCTTTTCTCTGGTATAATCAAAAAATCATTTTTTGTTAGCTAACTCAATGGCAAGTCAAATAAATATTATATAATTGGAGTGGGCATGTCCTTCATCAATCCATGGTGGACCATGTCACAATATGTGGACACTTGCTTCTCAAGGAAATTCATCCTCATCGAAAAATAGGGAAGGGATAGTTGTTACAACACAAACCAACACCTTTGGCTTAAAGTCCCTAGGGGACTAGGCTTGTGGAACTCAAGCAGTGGGCCACAATTATCTCATCCATAATCCTATGCACTTTAGATAGAGGAAAATGTTCCCAGCCAAGGGGGTTTCCCTATTATATACTAGGTGCACTTTGTGTGGTAATGAGTGGGAGTGAAGACAAAGTAGCTATGATAAAAAAATGAATGCTAAGATGAAATGGTTTTGGTGTGATGAGTGAAAGGGAATCTAGGGCCTTGTCTATTTTAGATAGGGAGTCATTTAGGCAATTTCAAGAGGGAAAATCAAGGGTTTAGGCAACCATATGGCATGCACTAACTCCTAAACTTGGTAAAACAATTGACAAACAATCAAGTGATGTGAGTTATTGTACCCTTAAGTTTTAATGATTAAATCTTCTAAGGGTTATAAGGGAGAGGGTCTATTTGGATACATATCTCAAAGCAACAATGAGGTGGCCCCTTAACCAATCCTAGCTATAGACACACCTAATCAAATGGTGTAGAATGTGTAATGTTGTGATATTGGAAGTAGATGGCACGAGCAATATGAGGGAGAGGGAAGAAACCTAAACATAAGTCAATGCTTTCCAATGTAGCGTTGTGCTCATTTATGGCCTATTATTGCCTTTGTCATTCATAGTCCTACAAAATATAACATCCAAATGGTGCCCTAGAATATACATTCACAATATAGAAATTAACATAAACAAAACCAACACTTACATATATAGGACAACTTGTTCTCCATAGCTTGGAGCTAGCTTGCTCACAAATTCTTCTATTAATCCCGAAAATCCAATCCAAATTGCAAATGGAGTGAGTAGATCTTTATGTAGATTTGAGCTCTAACTCCTGCATACGATAAACAATGAATTGTTTCCTGAGATCCATTTGTTTTCCTAGGACTAATAATAAACTAATCATCTCCAAGTTCTCCAACAAACTTCTTGCCCAAAATAGATAAGAATTTGCTTAGATCCACAATTTCCTCTGGTTGGTTACAATAAAATAATTTATGAAACAATTCTCAATGAATCTCATATTTAACTAACTGCAATAAGTAGGTGAACAGCAATAAAAAAGTGGAGTTAGTTACAACAATATCCAAAAATAGCAAGAAATGTAATAAGCTCCTAGATATAGCTACTTTGACTTTGATAAATGCCTCCATGATCTCCATGGAACATAAGAAGAATGGCTTCATCAAAGAATAATAATCATGCAACAGTTTATCCTTGTGCTGGTTGACTTGTATTAAGACTAGATCTATGTCTTTGGTGATGAGTGTACACATCTCACATGATGACGGTTCAGCCCATATGGTGTTTCCTCAAGTCAAAGGGGTTCAATGTCATCTTCGTGACAATTTTAAATTAGGAGTAATTACGATGAATCACAACACATGTATTGACTCTTCCTTCAAGTAAATGCCAAGGTTCACAAGTGAAAAGCAGTACCATCCTTGGCATTTGGCATCAACTCGGACCTCTTTCAATTTGAAGAGATGCTTCCATGGTGAGATACGACTGGTAGAAGTGTAGGCGGCTTCAAAAATTGCGAATATTGAAGGGGAGTTCCATGTTCATATGTATTGAACACTGGCCAAATGAAATGTCCATGCACATAAATTGGTCTCTTTACGATATGTCAGTTGATTTCAAAAAAGGGGTGCTCGAATATATTTCACAAGTGATGCCATGTCATAAACATTTATTGCATGAATTAACTGGGTTGCCCCTCATAGATGGTGCCACAATCTAATGAATATGAGTATATAATAATATTAATAGTAATAATAATTAGTGAAGAGACACATCCTAGGGAAAAGACATGTGTCAACTAAAGGACATTACTTTTAATGAAATGGGCACCCCCACCTATGTATTGATAATGAGACCTTAATTATACTATCATTATATCATTTGTTTTCATACATTTATTGAATATAGATTATTTTATCCTAAATGGGTCTCTCTATATCCCAAATCATATATATATATATATATATATATATATATATATATATATATAATTTTATCCTAAATGGTTTTCTATTTTTTATATTCCAAATCTTTTCGATATTTATCAGTCAGTGTTTCTTTGATTTTTGCAGGTCCTTAACTGCAACTGGCTCTTGGCCATTTACAGTTTGGATTCCCATTAAAGGAAATATTGGTCCACTGCAAAATTGATAAAACTAGAAGTCTGAAAATTGAAAATGATAATTAAGTGAAAAAATTGAGTCTAGACTATTTGCTGAAGAGAGACTACCATGCTGCAAAAAATTTAATCCTCCCCCCCCTCCAAAAAAAGGAAAAAGAAAAAAGAAAGTCCTACAATGATCTGCCTAACCTCTATAGCCACCGATCCGATTTGTGACAGCTGGTCAGGTTAGAAAAGACCTTATTGGAAGTAAACTGTGGAATGTTATTGAGATACAGGTCCACCACTATTGGATTAACCACCTGTCACTAAGCAATGACATTACATAAAATACCTTCTCAACGAGATAGGGTCACGATTTTGGCTGCAGTGTGTTAAATGCTACCTATGCCTAATAGTACACTGGAGTTAAGATTGGGGTCAATCGAGCCAGGTATTGAAGAATAGGCACACTGTTGACCAAATTGACCTTCGACAAGATCAATATGTCATTAATTAAACAAGTCAAATTTCAAATCTTATTCCAGCTGTCATTTGAGCTGCCATTGGCATAACCATATAGAAGTTACATGTTGAAAAGAAAAAAAAAACTGGATACACGTGTTTCGATGTGAGACTACTTGATAGGAGCAAGCTTAACCATCTCAAGTGTCATTTCTCTCCAAATGGTTGTAGTGAGTTAAAACCTCAGCAACCGTATCATTGTTTTGTGTCACAACAAACGGCATGCGGGTTCTCTAATTATAAGAGTAAAGAGTTGATTAAAACGCTTCCAAGTCAATATTCTGAGCCTTCTACAAGTGAGCGTTAAAGGGCGACTTGAGGTCGAGTGTACATAAAAAGTGCATAAGTGGTATAATTTAGAAAAGGAAAATTCATTTTTTTTCAAATCTTAGGCTTTTAACTTTTATATTATAAAAAGATATATGAAGGTACTTTTAAAGTTAGTTAAGTAGAAGTTCCCAGGGTCGAATTCAAGGTTTTAAACGGCCAATTTGAAGTAATAAGGAGGAGGGGTATTAAATAAAGAGTTGGCCAATTTGAAGTAAGGAGGGGTATTAAATAAAGAGTTTTGTTTGTTTGTTTTCCATTCGAAATTGGTGAAAATAATATTAAGTCACCACGTACAAAAGTTACAGAGGAAAAAAATTCACTACAGGTGAAAAAAAATATAGTTCCTACAGGCTATCAACAAAGTTGTAGTACAGTTGGACAAGTTACTTTCCTTGTAGTGAGGATGTTACATGTTTAAACCCCTCTCTCTCTCTCTTGCCCTCTTTTTAAATGACTAGATGAATTGGCAACTGGACCAATTTCATACTCTTGTGACATGGAGTCGATTTTGGCTGCTACCACTATAACCTTTGAGTGCCTATGTATGCCCCTTCGGCAGACATGGGTAAATTTGGGGGGATTTGAACCTCAAATCTCTTGGTACATAAGATTTCATTATCACGACGATGGCCAATTGAGTTGCCCCTTGTGGTTTAAGTTCAAACCTATAGTTGTCCCATCTTATATTCCCTAAATTTTTTTGAGGCCGCTCTCTTTCTTTAGCTCCTGTTCACCAGTCACTTTTTGCAGGGATAACAGGGATAACAAGGCGTAAGGAGCTAAGATATAAATTTTGCTCTAAAATTTAAAAAATTGGTTTTAAGTTTTTTTTTTCCAAAATGTTGACAAAACTTATATTTTGTATCTGTATTATTTTTTACTTGATTTTATTTGGTTATGTATATGCATTATCTTTTACTCGATTTGCAAGTTATGTTAGTAATTGGTTGTCCATTCACTTATTCATGTACACTATTATAGGAAAACCCTAAACATTTGAAACTGAAAGAAATAGATGATGAAGGGAATAAAGAAGAAAAAAGACTTTTGCTTTTGTTGCTGGAGGTGTTTTTTAGTCGTTCCTGTTTTGTATTATGTTGACAAAATTTCTTGATCTTTCTAATAATTGAGGAAGTTTTTACAAGTGACATATCCAAGTAGTTTATGTGGGCATCTAGTATTTTTTAGACTTTATCTTATGCTTGATACATCTAATTTATCTTTTTGGCTGTCTTTGGATTCAAGGGAGGAGGCAAAAGAATTGGAACAAGTAGTCTTTTCGTCAAAAGAGAAGGCAATTATTCCTGGTCGATTGCCAAAGCAAATAAAAAAGTAAGCTTTACTTCCACTTCCGTTTCCTAGATTATTAGTTGGAAAGATAGGATGTTATTACTTGAGCGGATGATGATTACATGACTGTATTTCCAAATCCTATAATAATTGAACTGTTTTCCTTTCCCAGCAAAAATTGGCACGTAAAACCATTAAATAGTTGAAACAGATTTAATCAATTCATCAATGTTTAATAATGGGTTCAATTAAAATATGTCTTATACATGCTTGATTGTCAACAGAAATGAATGATGTATCTTAGTATTGTTGATTGCCTTAAACTATTATTCTTAGTGTGCTCATTAGATGAGTGTTATTTTGATCTGGATTTATGTAGGAACGCAACATAATACAGAAATAACCATAAACATAGAAATACAACGGAAATAAGGCTTCATTTCATTAATATCAAATCACAGAAATATGCTTACAAACATGATGGAAATAAAATAGCTAGGGTGCTGGTAGCGAATCTCTGAGAAGAGATGTGGGGGCTACAGACCTCTGAACTGTGTTACAATGAGGTTCGAGGGCCTATTTATTATGGAGAAACAATGGAGAACTCTAAACATCCAAAACCCTAACCCTAGGAGATGAAGCGCCAAAACTATGGGCCCCGTTTGGGTAAATTGGTGTTTCAACTTCTCAGGGACGTAATTTAGGCATACTATCTCCGTTTGGGGCTTCAAAACGGCTCCGAAAGTTCAGGACCTGAAAAACTGCTAAAAATAGTAAGTTGTGAAAAAACTGAAAGAGACAATGGTGGGGCCCCAAGTGGAATAGGCGGGTGGCCACCAATATCCACCTGGATCATTCCTCCCTCCTTAGGAAGCAATGGTCCCCATTGCGTTGAGTTCCTCCATGAGATGAGGAAACTTCTGTTGAACTTGGTCCCTGGTGAACCACTTGCCTTGGTGCAGGAGTTGGCCAACTTTGACAACCCGATATAGTTGGATCTTCCGTCGGCGAGTGTTCTTGATTTGTATGTCCATGATTCAGTCTGTGGTGGCCTGTTCCATGCAATCTAGGTTTAACTCTTTTGGTGTGAGTTCTTCTACAATGTCAGAGGTGTCCAATAGAGGTGGGAAGTAGGGACAAAGACGGTCTACATTGAATACTGGGTGCAGACCAAGGAATGGTGGAATACTGAGCTTGAAGGCATTGTTCCCTACAGCCTTGGTGATGGTGTATGGCCCATATCGGAGCGGGCGAATCTTGTGGTGGAGTCCAGTGAGGTGCTCCTTTTGCAAATGTAGCCACACTTTTTCACCCACTTGAAAGTTGTGGCACCCGATGTTGATCATGTCGTTGTTTATACTTAGCATTGGCTCTGTCCAATATGTCATGAACCTGTTGGTGGATGTGCTGAATGCGCTCGATGAAGTTGTTTGCTTTGTCAGCTTCAAATTGGACATGAGCCGAATCGGCTTGAGTAGCTGCAAATGGCATGGCTACGTCAATGGGACATAGTGGCTGGAATCCCAAGCCCACCTGAAAGGGGCTGTGGCTGGTTGAGCTGTGGAGAGCCCGGTTATAACTGTGTTGTACATAGGGAAGGTTCTCATCCCATGTGCGTGGATGCTTTGAATTGTACATGCGCAGAATGTGTACAATCATCCTGTTGATGACCTCTGTCTGGGCATCAATTTGGGGATGGAAAGTTGTGGACTTGGTGAGCTTGGTGTCCAACATTGACCAGAGGTTGGACCAATATGTGCTGAGGAACCTGCTGTCGCGATCTGATATGATAGACTGTGGGATCCCAAAGTGCACCCACACTGGTTCAAAGAAGAGTTTAGCAGTGGCTTCTGCTGTGATATTCTTCTTGCAGGTCGCCATAATGGTCATCTTTGAGAATCTGTGGACGACCACGAAAACACAGTCGTTTCCATGCTTAGTAGAAGGAAGGCCTGACATGTAATCCATGGATATGGATTCCCAAAGTCGACTAGGGGTAGGTAGCGGAGTATAGAGCCCTTGCTTCTTAATGGTCGGTTTGGCAATGGTGCAAGCAGTGCAAGATCTGATGTACTTCCCGACATCTTGTCGAAGGTTCGGCCAATAGAAATACTTTTGCAGT
Source organism: Pinus albicaulis (assembly GCA_034641835.2). Lineage (NCBI taxonomy): Eukaryota > Viridiplantae > Streptophyta > Pinopsida > Pinales > Pinaceae > Pinus > Pinus albicaulis. Next base: position 952,006,980 of record CM076570.1, read on the forward strand.
ACTGCCACTATTTTCTCGACCCCAAAATGCCCAGCGGCTCGACTGTAGTGCGCTTCCCATATCATCTTGGCATGCTCGCTTGAAGGAACACAAAGGTGTCCCAGGTGACATAATAGTGCATCTTGGAGGTGAAAATTTGGAACTTGCATACCCCCCAAGAGTGCCTTGTATGTGTCGCTGAATTCTGGATCGCCCTTGTAGAGAAGCGGCCAATCGTGTCTCATGCCCACAAGAGTTGAGAACGGTGGTTAAGGCCCCACGATCGGTGTCGGGCCGAGGCAAGCCCCGCAACATTATTGGTGCTACCCTTCTTGTACTTGATGTTCAAATGAAATTGTTGCGTATATGTGGACCACTTCACCCCACTGTTTCCGCAACTTCCTATCTTCGGTATGAACTACAGGGGTCGGTGGTCTGTGTGGATGATTGTCTCCTTCCCCAAAATGTAATGCTTCCATTGTCGACAAGCCTGCACAATGGAATACATTTCTTTGTCATAAGTGGGATACTTTTGAACTGTGTCGGACAATGTCTCACTATGATATGTCACTGGATGTCTCTGTTGAGTAAGAACTGCCCCAATAGCATAGTCAGAGGCATCTGTCTCGATCTCAAATGGTTGTTGCAAGTCTGGTAATGTGAGCACTGGGGTAGAATAGAGGCGATGTTTCAATTCTACGAACGTCTTCTGTTGAGATTTCGACCAACAGAATTTTGCTTTCGCTCCTCCCTTGGTGACTTGACTCAAGGGCCAAGTGATATGAGAGAATCCCAACACGAACCTGCGGTAGAAATTAGCAAGACCCAGAAAGCTGCGAAGCTCTGTTAGGGTGGTTGGGGCTGGCCAATCCCGAATGACTTGGATCTTAGCTGGATCCACATGCACCTCCCTTTCATCAATAATGTATCCCAGATATTGAACCTGGGTCATGCCAAAAGTGCACTTCTCTAAATTGGCACACAACTTGTGTTGCCGTAGTGTTGTGAAACCAGCTCCAAAAAGAGAAGAAAAGAGATATCAACGCTTTAGAAATAAGCCACTTCGAGGGGGCAACCTCTAATACATTACATGAATGAACAATTCTTGGATGATACAAATTACAAAACCTCCTTTCTATATATAGGAGTCCATGGGGCCACAATGTAATCCTAGCCGACCTAACAATAATAATTTAAGGGCACAATAATAACAATATGGGGGTTGCAGGGGTACAATAATAACAATAAGGGGGTTACACTAACAACAATAAGGGACTATACTAGTAATATAGGGACCTAACACATAGTGTTTGGAGGACTTCTCGGATGTGGTGGAGGTGCTCTTCCCAAGTATGGTTAAAGATCAGAATGTCATGCAAGTATACCACTACAAATGAGTTGGTGAATGGACGCAAGATGTCATCAATCAACCTCATGAAGGTTGTGGGAGCATTTGTCAATCTGAAAGGCATGACGAGCCATTCTAAAAGGCCTTCCTTGGCTTTGAAGGCTGTCTTCCACACATCAGAGGGTTCGATTGGTACCTGGTGATACCCAGACTTCAAGTCGATCTTGCTGAAATATTTTGCCCCTTTGAGTTGGTCCAGAAGGTCATCAATTCGTGGGATCGGGTACCTATTCTGGACAGTGATCTTGTTCAGCGCCTGATAATCAATACAGAGTCTCCAAATCCCATCCTTCTTTTGTACCAACATGATCGGGCTCCGATGAACTTGGCCGGATGTGACCTTTCTGCAACAACTCCTGAATCTGCCTCTTGATTTCATCATTCTCCAGAACAGAGCACCTATAGATCGGTCCATTGGGTAGTGGCGCACCTGGGGTCAGGTCAATGGGGTGCTTGACCGATAGTGTAGGGGCACCCCTGTAGGTGAGGTGAAGATGTCCCCGTACTCCTCCACAACTTTGTCCATTTGTTGTTGTCGTGTAGAGGAGCCATGTCTGGAGGTCATGGCCACAATATTCTTCTTGCCCTGGGGGTGGATCATCAGGAAAACAAATTTCCTGGTTTGGGAAATGAGCTTACTGCATTGTTTTGCGGTAACCAAAGAGATAGTGGGAGGCGGTGGTACCTCTGGTATCCTGTACAATTTATTTCCCAAAGTAACAATAACAGCGCGAGGCCGGGACTCACACACAACATGTCGCTTCCACAAGTATGGTTGGCCTAATAATACATCAGAAACATCAATTGGAGCAATGTCACACAATACCTCATCCGTGAAGGGCTTGATGCTATAGGGAAGGCGGCACTGCTGGCTGACACGGAGATCCCGTCCTTGGTGAAGCCACCCGATGGTGTATGGTTGTGGGTGCGCTGTGGTCGGCAAGCCTAACTGCTTCACGACATCTGCTGAAATGAGGTTCTTTTGGCTCCCATTGTCGACAATGAACCGTAGCGGGGAACCCTTTACCCACATCTAGGAGTGGAAGAGACGCTTTGCTTTCTCTGGATCTTCTGGTTCCTCCTTCTGGATCTTCGTAGTGGCAACAATGGCATTGGGCTCCGCATCAATAATCTGCTTCCCTTTGTCATTCACCTTGTCAGGTTCTGACTCAGAGTCGGAGCATGCATCTGATTCAGAAGCCCTCATCTCAGCCACTAGCGACTGCTTGGCTTGACACTCACTTGTGTTGTGAGTGGAGCTCTTATGGAACTCACACCACTTTCCCGTGTCCTTCTTTGGCTTCGCGGTGTTGTCTTTGCTTGTGTCTTTGGTAGGTTGTCTTGGGCTGCCATGCCTTGGCTTTGTCCTTTATTCTGCGGTTTGGGGGCACCTTTCCCTTGCTTTTGATTCGCAGATCCAAAGTCTCGTTTTTTCTGTTTGAATTTCTGTTCAATCTTGGCAGCATACAGGTATGCCGTACCAAGCGAGGAGATGTCGAGGAACTCCATTTCCTCCTGAATGTATTTGTGCAGACAATCGTGATACTTTAACACCAAATGTTTCTCTGAATTTTTGATACCCAACTTTGTGTGTAGGGTATGGAACAGATTCGTTAGCTCATGCACATCTTGATCCCTTTGTTGCCGTAGCGTGGTCCATTGTATGTATTTGTCCTCATAGCTCCCCACGGGATAGTATTGTTCCTTGATGGCATCTCAGAAATAATTCCAAGTGGGTACGACTGAGAACAGAGAGGGTTCTGTCTCGTCCTTTTTCTCACAGTAGGTTTCCCACCAGTCTTTGACATGGGGGGTAGCTTTGAGGAGTGCAAAAATAATCTTCTCCCGGTCAGAAAAGTCATGAACCGAGAAATATCCTTCTAATAGATTCAACCATCTATCTACGACATCTGCATCTATTTGACCCTCAAATATGGGAATGTCAAAGTTTACTTGTACCTTAAAGAGAGTCATGCCTCTAGAGAGGCTGCTAGATGCAGATGCGCCGCCAGTGGGTAGTCGTTGAAGGATTTAGGCAAAGTTATCCATCATCGCGTTCCTTTGTTTTCGAGGGTCTCCTCGAGCAATATTTTGATAGGATCTCCTGCTCTCTCATCTTTCTTTTCGTCCCCCATGGGCGTCCGTCAGGGTTTGCGAGGCTGATCTTGCAAAGGTTCCACCAGATCGAGCCTTAACTCCTTATACCCCAACCTCGTTGGGGACATGCAAAGAAGGATCGAGAAAAAGCGGGGTAATCGCTCCGACACCACCGATCCGACGACAGAGATGTTGGAATGTATCACGTAAACAACTTGAGTCAAAGAACATACGTGAAATAAGGCTTCATTTCATTAATATCAAATCACAGAAATATGCTTACAAACATGATGGAAATAAAAGAGCTAGGGTGCTGGTAACGAATCTCTGAGAAGAGATGTGGCGGCTACAGACCTCTGTACTGTGTTACAATGAGGCTCAAGGGCCTATTTATTATGGAGAAACAATGGAGAACACTAAACGTCCAAAAACCTAACCCTAGGAGATGTAGCGCCAAAACTATGGGCTCCGTTTGGGTACATTGGAGTTTCAACTTCCCGGGGACGTAACTTCGGCATACTATCTCCGTCTGGGGCTTCAAAACGGCTCCGGAAGTTCAAGACCCGAAAAATTGCTAAAAATAGTAAGTTGTGAAAAAACTGAAAGAGACAATGGTGGGGCCCCAAGTGGAATAGGCGGGTGGCCACCAATATCCACCTGGATCATATTTTTATTAATTTTTTTTTGTCAAATTTATTGATGTGTGTACTCTTTGCATATATATCAGTATTGGCAAAATATTGGTGAGGGGCATAAACTTGGGATATCAGGAAAAGGGGAAAATATCAAGGAAATATGGGAAAAATATTGGCAAGCTTTAAAAAATATAAAATAAGAAAACGCAAAACAAATTTCGTTTTTTCGTTTTAATCTTTTATGGGATGTTTTTGCATACATCACAAGCCAAGTCACCACGGGACATGGAAGACATGAAAATACAAGTATTCGACACGTGAAACAACGACACCCTCCCCTGAAACATGGCATAGATGACACATTATATATTATATATTAAATAATATAAAAAATTAGTGAATTACACATAAAATATGGAACATATAAAACATTTACATGATGATGATACAAATTCAATCACACAATTTGTTGAAAATGTCGTGATGGAAGGTCTTCTGGCTTGTGCCTTAGCCAGTGAAGACCTCGACTTAGTCTTTCTCTAGCATGGATGTGAGTTTATGAGATAGACTTCAGTTATGATTAGTTGGTTTCCAATTAACTCGAATGGTCATCGAGTTTTCATGCATAGCGTTGGAGCTTCAATTAAGGGGAGTTTTCTTCAGTTAGATTACAGGCCAGGGTGGCAGTGACAAATTTAGTTAGAATTAGTTAGACTTCAGAGTTGATTGGAGAGAGAACAAGTTGCGTTCTCAGTTAACTTGCAATCACAACTACAAGAAACTCGAGTGAACTACTAATCAAACTAGGCCTCCTTGCATGGTTCAAATTCTATCTATAAAGAGAAGGACGAAGTCACATCATTCACAAATTGTGAGATCATTCTTTATGTGTGGAGCACACATAATTGAGGAGCAATTGTGCACAAGGAAATAGGAGCTTGTGCACAAGGATTTAAGAGCCTAGTGCACAAGGATTGTGGAGCCAAGTGTTGAAAAATGTAACTAGTGTTGGTCTTCATAATGTAATAAAATGTATTTTTTATCATTTATTATATTCATTATCATTATTATTATTTTGGTCAAAGCATGTCCGTCATGATTAAAGAGTCAATTGAGTCAAATAGAGTAAAAGAGATAATTTTGAGTCAAAAAGAATGTATTTGAGTCAAGTCCCATTTGGACTTTTTGAAAGAAAAAGAAAATAAAGCTTTATTTTGAGTCAAAAGTCAAAAGCTGTCATCACAAAGACCAAGTTGGGCCTCCTTCAGTAGTCGGCCTATGTGGCACCTTTTCGACCCTCCTGGACAACTATAAATACTAGTCAACTTGACCACTTGGAGCGAATCATCACTTCACAATATCACATCGATTTCTCTGGCAAGAAGAGAAGAGAAGATAGCTGAAGTGAAAGGAGAGAGAAATTTGAGTTTTTCTGCCCTAATTCTGTTCACACGTGCAAAATTCCTAGTGTTTTTTGAGGCTACTACAGGGCCAAAACTGCAGTTCTGTACTTTCTGTGAATTTGACCAGCATTGATTTTTGTTGACTTTGACTTGTTGGAGGTGACTTGGAGGAAGGCTGATTTGGATTCTTTGTGGGAGTCTTGGTCTTGTGTCTTGGATATCTCATTTTAGTCCAATTCTATAAGAAATGATTGTTTGGGTTTTCCCCCTTGTGGGGTTTTGCCTTAGCATGGAGCCTAACTTCTTGTGTTCTTTGTCTCTTTGTGATCTTCATGTTTTGTATATTTGGTAATTGCTTGATGAAGAGAACATAATATAAGTAATAAGAAGCCAACATACATTCAAAAGTAATTATCAAGTTAAGAGAAATTGATCATTATCTACTAGAACTTAGTTTCTCAACACTAAGGAGATCAAGATTTGCAGAGTAGGTCAAGGCTATTCAGTAGGGGAACAATTGTGTGCAGGACCAAGATCAAGCAATGATCAAGGAAAGCTGAGATCAATTATAGAACTTGAGATTAGCGAGGAGAAGCCTTTCACTTTCTTAGAGACAGATTGCTGGTTGCATTTGCAATTTGAATTGTAATAGACCCTTTTTCTGAAAAACATTCAATAAAATACCACAACAAAGAAAGCAAGTTTTCTCTTTTGGGTTTACTAGGTAAAACAAGTGTGTCAATTTTGCGTGCATGTGTTTTTATCTCTGGTGTTTTTTCGCTGCTTATTGAAATTTAAGAAACTTAGTATCTTGGTGAAACTAAATTTGGTTTTAGTTTTCAGTTCCCTTGTTTTTAGTAATTCATCTAAGTAGTTGCAAAGTTTCAAGAAAATCAACACAACTAAAACATATAACCAAAATAGTGTGGAGTGCAAATGCAATCCATCTCTGAACCAAAAATACATCAACAAAGAGGCCGTAAATGGCTTGTATAGTCCAAAAAAATCATGCTACAACAAATTACTAGTACTATATATCATCAAAATCATTGCCTATATTGGGATCCTCATCATCAATATCACCCTCTAAGCATTAAAATAATATAGAAAATGTTTAACATATCAAATCGATATACTATTTGAGTGATGGATGCATTTTTTACTAGGGTCATGATAGAGGAGTTCAAGAATCAATTCCACCAACTTTGAGGTACATAAGGGGCTTGGTCCTCTTAATTAAATGTTATTCCATACCCTCATACATGACAAACTCTAATGTAAACGTTGTAATCCCCCCAATTCTGAAATTCTGAAAACTGCCAAGTCTGCTGGATTTTGAGTGAGATCTAAAATTCTACTTTCTCCATATGAAATCCAATGATGGTGAAATCACTCTCAAACATCCCGAATCAATTAATGATAATTAAGCATTTAAGTAAAAGGATGTATTGCCGCAAAATCTAGTAGGGCTTGGAGAAGGGTAACCTGCTAGGCCAACTAGTAGACCAAGCAACAACAATACAGTAGTAGTAGCGGATTGTCACCACAACTACTACCCCCTGATGTTTATGGACTTTAACTAATGAGGGGAGTCTCAGTGTCTAGGTCACCTAATAGATATTCTAGGTTTAAAGGTGTAAGGTGATTAAAAGGCTTCTAAGGTAAAGGTACAATTTAGGTTCAAGGCTCCAACTATGAAGAGTATGTAAATCACTTTCCTTATAGAGGGCAAAATGGGGCAATATAAGACTTAGGGTTTGGTTGATGAGTTGTGAGTTGGGATGATCCAAGGCCAAAATGCCAAGAAAGGGTATTCTACATTGTATTTCAAGAAGGTTATGGTAGATGAAACCCTCTAGAAACACCCACGTTGAAGCTAAAACCAAACTAGGGTTTTACGTTAGGGTAAAAAACTAGGGCAAGAGAAATTACAGATGAAGTTAAAATGAATGCCTACTAGGGGTTGTGATTTTTAGGCAACCCCTTCAACCCCCAATATTTAGACTCTCCATTCTTGGTCAATTCACACTAAGTCCTGTTGATGTTTTTGCAGTTTGCAACATCGGACATGCATTCTCCCATATGGTCATGCTAATTTGACTAGGGGGAATGATACATTCACTCATGTGGCCATGCTGTTTTGGCTAGGGGTTAATGGCCTAGGGCAGTCTTTCTCCCATTAGTCTTGGTGTCTGCTTGGGGAGATTGGCCTTAGGTACTCGCATTGCATGCTCTAGGATGGAGTGATCTTTTTTTTTATAAAGCATGGTTGATTTGTTTACCTAATGAGGGTTTTCACCCACTAGTGGAATAAACAATTTTAGTTTAACGTTGAGTTGTAATGTAGGCTCAATAAGTGAAGGGGTTCCTTGTGATGAAGGGGCTTATTAATGGGTCCCACTCAACATTAGAGCTCTATATAAATAGACGTGCACGTGATGAGGTGCTCATAAACATAACAGAGTCATTCAATCTTTCTAGTGGAGAAGAAGTTTTAGCTAAGGTAAAATATGTTCTAGGGTTCATCCCTCATCGTTTTTCATCATTCATTTTTGCTCTTGGAGACTGCACGTGCCAGGGTTTGACCAAGTTTGCTGCAACTTTGACTGATCTGTACAATGCATGCGTGAAGCATTGACTGTAGACTATTTGATCGAGTCTGATTGCATATTGTTTGACTGCGTTTGACCACAGACTTTGACCAAGTTTGATTGAAGCCGCACATGTGAAGGGTTAATTGCAGGTTGCATGATTTGATTGTAGTTGATTGCAAGTTTTTGAGTTGACCTTTTGACTTGTTTGACTAGTGTTGATTAGCAACATTTTGACCAAGTTTGACTAGTGATTTGACTTGTAATGTTAGCACAAATTTCTAGACAAATCCTGGTTTGTAAACCTTGTTGAAAAGACAACTTCTCAAGAAAATATTGTTGGGTTTTCTCTTGGATTGCATTTCTATGGGTAAAAATATTGTGTCTATTGTGCATGGCTATCTTTCTATGATCTTTATTGTTTCCACTATTTGATCGAGTCTGATCACATATGTAATGTTGCAGCATAACAATCGGTGCCACTAGAGGTAACAATCTGCAGAGTGGGCTATAGTGAGATGCAATGCCACTATAATTTATGTTCAGAACCTCTGTTATATAGTGCGTGCTTCAAGGAGATGCATATGCGAGCTCTGAGAGAGCCACATGCATTACTATCACTGATTACAAAAGTGAGCCCTAGAGATCAAGCAAATGCATGCCTCTAAGAATTGCGAGCCTGTGACCTTGAATGAATTGCGGGCCTGAGAAAAATGCGAACCATTGATAGCCAATTTGAACCACTGAAATTTCGAACCATAAGCTAGCCCCCGTAGAATAGCGAATTACAGAAAGATAACAAGCCATAGAAGAATAACAAATCATTGTTTGGTAGAGCGAGCCTCCACATGGTATTTGTGCGATCCTTTCAGAAATTAGTCAACGAACTCACTGAGCACCAAGCTCCTATGTTAATGGAAGAGGATTATAGGAAATATATAGTTGATTTCATGAACGAAGGGTCATGACAGTTCAGCAGATCGACTTGAATTTTGAAGTTGACTCATGGAGAAAAATATTAAATTCAAATTTACTTTTGTTTTTAATATATTTACCAAATATTTTGCTCAATTATATTTCACAATCAAATAAAAATATTTTTCCTTTGTATAGTTTGAACTCTCCTTTTGACCAAAATTCTCTTTGGTGCAGTGGGCTTTCCCTTTGGGGAAATTCATCCTACAACTTACCAAATTTTAACACTCCTCGACACCAAGAAACCCTTTTCTTTTGCTTAGAGCTCAAAACACATCACCAACCATGTAAAAAGAACTAAAAAAAACATCAAATGCTAATTTAACTTGCCTTGGAAGCAACTTGCAAAATTTTCAATTGACTCGAGAAACAACTGCGGCTTTTATGATAAAATTGGGTGTTATTCAAATAAACAAAATCGTTGACAAAATCAACTCTTTGAAAAGTTGCAAATCGTCGATTTTATCACGATTTTATTGGGACTTTTGCAATGCTATTTTTGAATTTTCTTATTTGTTTTCTACAATATGTGTTTATAGATTCTAACATTTATTAGTAAGAGTTGTTTTCAGAGGTCTTTTAGTTTTGGAAATTTAGTTTCTTGTAGGAATTATTTTATAGGGTAGAATTTGTTTAACCATGGTTTAGAAAACTTTACATGAACCCTCAAGCAAGAATGATAATGCTTCAAACAACAAGGATGTGAGGAAGCCAGGAAGAAATGATACTCCAAGTTGCAGCGAAGTCAAGAGTCAAGATGACATTCAAAGAAACCCTAATCCAAGGAGACTTACATATGATGTCAAGAATACAAAGGGCAATGAATATCATCAAAGAATCCCAAGGCAAATATAATTCAGAAGTACTTCAAGGAACTCTGTTTCTCCCAGTTACCAAAGTATATTTCTTGGATATTGCTATTCTTGTACAAACTTTGGGCACATGGCAAAAGATTGTAGGGCATATCGCAAAGACAAATATAATGGTCCCCGTCAATCTTCTAGAAGCAATTTTACAAGAAGAGGTCATGATTACTCATTCATGAACAAGATGGAGTGCTTCAATTGCCATAACATTGGACATGTTATCACTCTAATAATTCTCAAAAATTGTGAGATTTTTTATTTTAGTTTTAAGAATATCAGAGGTAACCACAAACCTACTTTTAAGCCTTAGGATCTAGCCTTCCTAATGCTCAGAGAGGCCTCTCTCTATATGTTTTAACTTTGTTGATTATATTTGATTTTAGGCTAGTTATACAAGGCAAATTGGTTTTGGTTTTGATTTGGTTGGTGGGGAAATCACTTACTCAGATGGATAGCTATAGATTTGTATCCCATTGGGCAGATGGAGTCAATGTGTCAAGCAGTCAGATCAGGATCAAGGTCTAAAGGTAAATTTTTACAGGGCAAGATAGCAGAGTCACTTCAGATCTTCAAAGCTGATGGTGAAATGGTTTTCATCGGGATAAAAGAGCAATTAAGGGTTCTTAAATCCGGATTAGGAGTGAAAAGGCAGAGGTCAATTGAAATCAGGGAGCAATTAAGGGTTCCTAGTCTAGATATCAGCAAAAAACATTTAAATGATAATCAGTCAAAACATAGTGCTTTTAACAAATTTTGAAATAACAATTCCTGATTTATCATTACGATTTAGAACACATTCATGAATAGATGGAAAACATAAGAAAATTGACAAGATGACAAGTGAGATACTTCATTGCAGTAACCCAACACATGAATCCTGTAATATGATGCTTTATTTCCTGTGATCCAGTCTGCTGACTTGAACTCGATACAAAAAACCCTTAGGTTCAGAATAGTATACCTACAGAAATGTTCAACGATTAATCCAAAATATCCTAGAATAATCTAGTACAAAATATCCTAGAATAATCTTAGGATTTTTTCTTGGAAAATAAATATCTTCATGCAAGAAGATAGTGACAACTGCCTAACTAATTGCTAGCTGTCCTATTTATTGAAATAAAATAGATTGCTGTTTTGATTTTATCATTTTTTTCTCTTTGTTGTTTGATGAGGATGCAACTGGACATTGAGGTGTCCTTTACGCTGACAGTTTCATCTTTAATCTGATTTGATCTTCAATCTTTCATTTGATACACTTATATCCTGATACTCTTTACTGCCAAAGTTGTTACTTTTGATGTAAAAAACAACAAACTCTGTTTTTTCTTTTATTGCTTTGTCCTCACTGTAATTTGATTTTATAGTAGATCAGTCAACTTCTCCCAGAACTCAGCTTCTGGCAATTTAATCTTCATAAGCCTTTTGAAGTTTTCATCAGCTTTAATGTATTTTGAAAATGTTGGTTTGTTCACAAAAATGTGTTTTAACTTTTACCTCATGTTGCAAGTAAAACAGATTTTCAAAATTCTTATACAAAATTTTCGCTGTTGGTATTCCCTGCAAAGCTAATTTGTTTACTTGTTCTTTAGCAACTTCTCTCATCTTTTTGTCATAATCCTCCTGTTTCATCAATTTGTCATTGATTACCACAGGATTTGGAAGGCCCTTTTGCCTTAAAATATCAAATTTGATCATATATCTTGTGATTGCCATTTCCATGTTTTGGCACTTTTCCTCTTATTGTTTCATCAAATTCTTCTTGGATATTCCCTTCCTTACTTCAAGGATGCTCTCTGTTCTATCTGTAATTCCAATTTCATTCAGTTCTTGTTTATTTTTGGAATTGAGAAATTTGATAATTTCTAAGGCTTCTTCAGGGTTTTTACTTAGCTCCTCTTTTGTTCTCTGTATTGCTTCTTTTGCTGCGTTCAATAAATCTTTCTGCTCATAGATTACCTGTATAGATGGCCAAGTATCATTGACTGCTTCAATGATATTGGACCATAATTGGTTTTTAACATGTGAAATAGGTTCTTTCAAAGTCAATTCTTTTTCCAACTTCTTGAGTTGTTCATTCAACCTATTGGCCTTTTGTTCTTCATTCTTGGCATTAATTTGTGCAAGTTTCTTGGCATCTTCAAGATTCTTAATCTATTCCTTTAACCTGTTTATCTCATTGGTTTGGATGGACATGTCTTGCATTGCCTTTACCAATTTACTTGCCTCATCTGATTGCTGTGCTGTTGTTGCTGAAGATTTAGTGGCAGAAGTTGTTGATAAAGTTACTGGAACTGCTGTTCCAAAGTAGGTGGCACTGCTGTTGTAACTACAAGGGTTACAGTGGCAGGGACTTCCTGTGCTTTGGTGGCTTCTTTTTCTTGGACCAATTTGTCCATCTCAATGTCCATTTCTTTAATCTGCGCTGTCAGTTGCAAAATGAGACTCATCAGCTCATCTTTTTGATTAAAATCTTGTAAATTCTCCTTGGCTTGTGGATGCTCTGTAGGAGGCAATTTCAACTGTTTCTTAAGTGCAACAATATTAACATTCTTCTTTTTAATCAGTTCCTCTGCAGCTTTTATGTTTTGAGGGTCATAACCTACCTCAATCACTAACTCCTCCAAGGATTTGATTCTGATATCCTTTGCATATGAAGAAGCTTTCTCTAGTTTAAGTTGATCTCTTACATTTATCAAAGTATTTTGAAGCTTTTGTGCACTCATTGCCTTAGTAGTCATTGTGGAATAAAGCATCTCTCCTGCCTGTTTATTGAATTCATTTTGGTCCAAGGGATGAATATCCCGGACTGGAACTTCAAAATCAACCTTTTTATAATCAGATGTTGTTTTAGGAGTTGGTACTGTGGGCTGGAGCACTGTCATCAACATATTTTTGTTTTTGTAATCAAAGGCTGAAAGCAGCCTGTTTTGTATGTTGGGGGTCTGCTTTAAGTACTGAGAATATATTTCATTCTTGATTTCTTGATTTTTAGCTTTAATCTCCTTGTACCTTTCCTCGATGTCCATATCCTTTTCTTCTGTTTTCTTTGATGATGACACTTCTATACTGTGTTGTTTTTGAATCAACTGTGTATTAGAAGTGGTTGGTTGCTGTTCATTTTCAACTACTGTAGGAGGCACAATGTATTTTTCTGCAATCTCTGTGTCTATGATCTCTACTGTCTCTTTTTCTTTGTTTGCAGGATTAATCTTTAGCTTTTTGCTGTATCTGAGTTTGAATTTTGTCTCTGTAGTAGTCTTAGCTGTGTAAGACCCTTCTTCCCTGTTTCTTTTCATACTTCTGTCTTCCTGGGCAGGAGTCTGCAAAGTGTGTCTAGTATCACTTTGCTTATCAACCTCTACCAATGTATTCTCTAACCATTCAGACTGGTTTGAGAAATTTTCAATATCAGGCTTCTTTTCATGAATTTATGGAGTTAATTTGCACTTAACTTTCATTTTGCTGATTATTCCACAGGGATCATAATACCAAAGAAAACTAGTGCTGAACTTGAACTTTAACAACTGCTTTTCTACCTCTGAACTTGCTTCTCTGTTATTACATATGAATGGACCAACCTGGTTCTTCAGTTTGAATTGGGTCTTTTTCTTTGCAGCCAAGAAATTTTGCAGCATCTGAAATTAAGATTTGCCTTATATACTCTAAAGCAAACAACCTCATAGGGAGGTATTTTGGCAACTTGTAAGGAATAAGGTTTGACCCATAAACTCTGATTTCAGTGTGATTTTGGTATAAATACCAATCACCTGTCTTGCTTTGCTCAGACAACTGTAAAACCTTCTTGATTTCATTTCTAATTCTGGGCTAAACACTGTTGTTTAGGAAATTAACCAAGGGATGGATAAAAGAATCTGTAAACTCGGCATAAGTAAACTCATTTGACTCCTTCCTGATCAAGGAAGTCCATAATACAACAGATTGTGGATTTCCTTCTACATCAAGCTTCTGAAGAGTTATAGGAAACTTTTCAATGAATGAATGAATTGATTTACAATGAGCAGTGAAGCTCAATAAATAATACAACTGTAGAAACAACAACAACAAGTTTCTACTAAGAAAGTAAAAACAACAAGTTTCTAACAAGAAACTGCTAATTACAAACTAAGAAAGTAGAAACAGCAAGTTTCTACTAAGAATATAGAAACAACAAGTTTCTAACAAGAAACTGCTAATTACAATCATAGATGAGCAGTAAACTCTAAAATAGCATTATTCTATTACCCTCCCTTAATGCTCAATCTATTTACAACACCGATAGACCCTCTGAATTTTACAAACTTATCAGGACCAAGAGGCTTGGTGAAGATGTCTGCTGGTTGCTCCTTTGTGGGAACATATAGTAACTGAATGGATCTGTCTTCAACAAGCTGGCGAATGTAGTGACAATGAATTTCCACATGCTTTGTTCGTTCATGGAAGATCGGATTCTTGGCGAGTTTGAGCACTCCCTGATTATCACAGAACAAGGGAGTAGGACCTGCCTGGGAAACATGCATATCCGCAAGCATACGTCGAAGCCAAACTACCTTGCAAGATGCCTTAACTGCTCCCCGATATTCTGCTTCTGTGGAGGAGAGAGCCACTGCTTGCTGCTTCTTACTAGCCCATGTGATAGCACCGGATCCCAAACTAAACACATACCCAACTTGTAGATTTACGGTCATCAACCAAACCAGCTCAGTCTGAATCTGTGTAACCACTGAGTGTAGGATCTGAACTCCGAGTGTACAAAAGTCCATAATCAAGGGTTCCTCTTACATAACGCAGCACATGCTTTGTTGCTATCCAATGATCAGCTTTAGGAGCTGACATGAAGCGTGAAATGTAGCTCACTGCAACACTGATATTAGGTCGAGTGGAAGTAAGGTAGATGATGCTGCCCACTAACTGCCTGAATAAAGTTTCATCCACAAGTGGTGAGGATGACTGAGCTGAAAATTTGAGCCCTGGTTCCATAGGAGTCGTAGTAGGTTTGCAATCCTGCATTCTGAACCTTTCCACAAGATTTCTAGCATACTTGCACTGAGAGAGAAAGATGTTGTTCTCAGTCTGCCAGACTTCCACCCCTAAACAGTAATGAAGAAGCCCCAAATCTGTCATATCAAAAGTGCTGCACAAATCTTGTTTGATCCCATGAATCAAATGTGCTAAACTGCCAGTAATAATAAGATCATCCACATAGACAACCACAAATAGAATATCATCACCAGTATGTTTGATATACAGGTTTGCATCAGATGGACTCCGCTGAAAACCATGATCTGTTAGGTACTTATCAATTTTCATGTACCAAGCCCGAGGGGCTTGTTTTAGACCATAGAGTGCTTTTACTAATCTACAAACTTTTTGTGATTGATTGGCAACCTTGAATCCTGGAGGCTGCGTCATGTAGACTTCTTCCTTTAAGTCGCCATTCAGAAAAGCACTCTTTACATCCATCTGATGGACTGTCCAATTGAAATGAGCTGCTAAGGCAAGGACAAGCCGTATGGTACTCATCTTGGCTGTAGGAGCAAAGGTCTCCTCATAGTCTATGCCTTCTTTCTGTGAGAATCCTCGAGCAACAAGATGAGCTTTATACTTGTCGAGGGTTCTGTCAGCTTTGTATTTCACTTTATACACCCATTTGCAGCTAATGGGTGTTTTCCCTACAGGAAGATCAGAAAGGGTCCAAGTGTGATTCTTCTGAAGACTCTGGAATTCAGCCTCCATACCCTGTTCCCACTCAGGTATGCCCTTAGCCTCTGAATAGGTTTGAGGCTCAAAAACACTGTGTATGTTAGCCATAAGAGCAAAATTTACTGTAGGCTGTTGTTTGCTCTTATTTCTGGAAGTTCTACCTTCAAGGAGTTCATTATCCCGAAGATCACCAATAGTTTTAGCCCACTATTTAGGCCGGAGAGTAGAAGAAGCAATATCTGGAGGAGGTGGAGGAGGCTCAGGAACAATAGGAGCAGCAAGAGGAGGATTATTTCGGAGGAAGCTCAGGTAGTGCATCATCAAAGACTGATGTTGCATTATCCCTCCCATCAGGTGGACCTAACGGAAGAAAAACACTGTGAGGCTGATCCTCAGAACAATGCTCAAAAGGAAGGGACTGAAAGAACCCTCTGTCTTCATCAAATACCACGTCCCGACTGAAGATAAGACGATCAGTGTCTATATCTATCAGCCTATAGGCCTTGTGGTGATCACTATACCCTGTCATCATGAGTTTCTGGCTTTTGGAATCCAACTTAGAGCGCTTAGCACCAGGAATCCAAACATATGCAATTGAGCCAAAAACTTTGAGATGGCTGATCTTAGGCTTTCGACCAGACCAAACCTCTTCTGGAGTCTTCCCTTTAACAGCCTGAGTAGGTGATCGATTAAGAAGATAGACTGCAGTAAACATTGCTTCCGCCCAAAATTTGTTCGGAACACTCCTATGTTGTAACACAGAACGAGCCATTTCAACAACTGTACGATTGCGACGTTCTACAACACTGTTCTGCTGAGAAGTGTAGGGTGTGGTTAATTGGCATTTGATGCCATGGGTATCACACAAGTTGGAGAAAGCAGAAGAACAAAATTCCCCCCCCGTTATCTGTCCTAAGAGTTACGATATTACAGCCAGACTCTTTTTCAACTAAGGACTTAAACTTCTGAAAGATACTAAATACATCAGATTTATGTTTTAGAAAGTACACCCACATTTTTCTACTGAAATCATCTACAATGAGCAAAAAATATTTGCAACCCGTAACTGAAGATTTATTCATAGGACCACAAATATCAGCATGAATTAACTGGAGTACCTTAGATGCGCGCCAAGATTCTCCATCCTTGAATGAAGACCGATGTTGCTTGCTAGCTTGACAGGCACCGCACACTCCCAAATGCTATGTCTGAATATCAGGTAACCCTGACACAAGTCCCTCCCGAGAGAGCTGAGAGAGATACTGAATGTTTAAATGCCCATATCTTTGATGCCACAGAGTGCTGATGGGAGAAACACGAGCTGCTAGAGCCACTTCTGGGGAATCACCACTGTCAAGAAGCCTATATAGACCATGATCCTCTAGGCCAACAGCAACCGTAAGCCGAGTGTCCTTGTCAATAATGGAGCACTTGTGCACACTGAACACCACATCGAGCCGAGGAGAGTTTCTCATAATCTGGCTGACAGACAGCAGATTAATTTCCATACCAGGAACATAGTACACATTCAGGAAGATGAGTGTGCGCCCACCAGACTGGATCTGAACTGTACCTCTGCCAACCACCGTGTACTCCTCACCTCCGTCGAAGACCACAAAATCACTTAAAGATGAGAAGTCAATAAACCAGTCACGCCTGTGAGAGAAATGACGTGATGCACCAGAGTCAATGTACCAAGCAGATGACGGGGCACGATCTGAGTACCTTATAGCCATAAAGGCATAAAAGGCAGATTCCTTTTGCTTGGAATGTTCTGCGACATTCGCTTGTTGATGAGACCCTCCCTGCTTCTTCTGTTAAGAAGCAATCCTCTGTCGGCAATCTTTCTTCAAATGACCAAACTTGTGACAGTAATTACACTGCACATTTTTCTTCTTAGTAGGATCATAACACTGAGAAGAACCTGTCTTCTGAAATGACTGAGAGGACTGATATTTGGCAGCAAAAGCATTTTCTAAGGCTGATGAAGCATCACTACCAAACTGTTGTTTCCAACGATCCTGCTGCAGGAGTTTGGTGCATAGCTCTGGAAACTTCAGATCAACATTAGTGGAGGTAATGTTGAGAGTTTCTATAAAGTGTTCATAAGATTTTGGTAGACTTTTCAGGGTGATGAATACCATATCTTCTTCCTCCATGGTCCGGCCAATGGCTTTGAGCTGATCTCGAATGGCTTTAATCTTGTTAATATGTTCCTGAAAAGATATATGTTCGTCCATCATGATGGAGAACAACTGATTCTTTAGAAAGAAAGCTTTGCTCTTGTCGGATGTCTCGTGTAATTCCTTCAAATGTTTCCAGATTTCGGCAGCTGTCTAGACGGAAGGGATCTGTGGTAATTGATCATCAGTTACAGAGAGTTTGAGAAGCATAACAGCCTCTCGATTTTGATCATCAAACTTATCTTGATCTGCACCAGGTGTACCAGGACGAAGCTCTGTGCCCAAAACGAGCTGGTCAAGACGCCTATATTAAAAAATGGTCAACATTCTCTGTTTCCAGATGTTATAATTGTTGCCATTAAAGCACTGATTGCCTTCCAACATCAGATTGGTTAGTGAGGCCATCTGCACGTTTCCCAAGACACGCAAAATGACCAAGGAGTCTGGCACGAATTTTAATGCAGATGGCGGCTGATCTGGACAAAAAACTAATGGAAATTTAAATGCTCATCCAGCCACAAAAAAATTGGTGCATACCTCGATTCTGCCAAAATAGCAGTCTGGAATTCAATCTACTGTAGAAAAACAATACCCAGCTCAGCCTTTAATAACTCGTCCCAGCCATATGCAAATTGCACCAGCAGCTTCCACGTTCAACCAGCAAGATGCACTGATATTGGACAGAAATTCAACACATTGGACCAACAACCAAACTCAACAGCACGTACAGAATAGATATGGCTGATAGGAGTCTTTATCCCACGAAATACTCAGCAGAAAAACGACCCACCAAAGAAAGAATCGCAGAGAAAAAAAATGGCGGCTCAGAAATTGTGACGCCAAAAAAAATTTCAGACTTCTAGAGAGCTGTTTTGAAATGAAGCACATAATTTTTCAAATATTGAAGAATTATTTCGAAAAAATACCTGAGCTCTGATACCATAATCAATGAATGAATTGATTTACAATGAGCAGTGAAGCTCAATAAATAATACAACTGTAGAAACAACAACAAGAAGTTTCTACTAAGAAAGTAGAAACAACAAGTTTCTAACAAGAAACTGCTAATTACAAACTAAGAAAGTAGAAACAACAAGTTTCTACTAAGAATATAGAAAAAACAAGTTTCTAACAAGAAACTGCTAATTACAATCATAGATGAGCAGTAAACTCTAAAATAGCATTATTCTAATACTTTTCAGACAGGAATAAAGGAACATGTGGAATAGAAATGAAGAATACCTAAATACACCTTCAGTAGGTAGTTTAACTAGTTGTTCATGGATGCTATCAGCAATATATTGGGCAAAATTAAAGATAACTGTAGGGGGCTAGCCAGGTACAAAAATGGACAAGAAACCAAGTACTGATGCATCAGTATGTTCATATGTGAAATATTCAAGGATAAAAGATAGCATGGAAATAATGTGTCTGGTTCTTTCTGAGAATTTAGAAGAGGAGTATGGAGGGTTGATCTTGGGAATCTCCACATAGGATAGCATGAAAGTTTGAAAAATTTGAAATCTTTTGGGAAAATCCAACTCCAAATAGAACTTAGTGAGGGCTTCAATTGATAAAGGAACTTCATTAGGCTCAGGCTGTAATTGAAGCTTCTGGTTGATAGATTCAACTGTAATGGTAAACAACACTTCTTTTTCAAAATTCACAATGGCTCTTTGATTTGGAGAATAACAAGATTGGCATAATCTGATAGCTTTTGGGCATTGTTGAGTGTGAGGGACAACATATTTAGGCAAATTTGATTCCCAAAGAAACACTTCATCTGCTTGATCAAAATCACAGGATCTGTGATTTTGAAATCTACATCTGCCAGGGGAAAATGTTCTACATCTACTACAGGAAGTTGTAGAAGGTTGATCACAATAGTGCCTTTGGAAGCCATTGATAGGTTTGATTAATCAACTTCTATACCTTTAAACTTTAAAACACTGATCTAGGCCTTTTTAAAACACTTCTGTAAGTTTAAACAGTTTACAGAAGGATTTTAGTTATGACAGGGCTTCTTTCTTTGGTTGCAAAAGATATAATTCTGATCACTCTGACTCAAACTGTATTTTCTATATAAAAAACCAATTTCTTGACCTTATAGCCTCAGCAAATGATATTAAGGGTTTACAATGGACTTTTTTGTGATAAAACAATCTTAGAATATCAAATTTTATGCAGAAGGGCTCTTGAGTACTGTAGAAAAGGTTTTGGAGGTCTCAGAGGGCTTTTTTAAGTCTATATTTGAAGGATTCATGAAGCAAAGGGGTATTCTTTAGGCATACAGGCTTCTAAAGGATTCATTTAACTGTATAATTCTTTCAGAGTGATGAATAAGCTTTCTTTCCCTGAGGAATACCTGTAAAATTCGGAATTTTGCTGTGAAGAAGGGTTTTTTGAGCTTGGAAAGCTTTCAAAAGCTTCTTTTGGCGTATGTGCAATCTGATGACTTATGTAGTATTGTAGCAGTTGATTTCGATGATTTCTGTTAGTTTTTAGGCTGAAAATAGAGGCGACAGAGTTCTTTTCTCGGTCTGGAATACTTTTATGCACAGAAAACAGTAACAAAAGGTTCAAATGAATGCATTTCGGGTGTTTTATAAGGAATTTGAGTGAATAGTGAATGCATTAAACAAAGGTCAATTCAAAATAGAAAGGTGGTTTAGGTGTGGGGGAGGGAATAACCGCCAAGCAGTTTTCACATGGTTGAAAGGCAGTAAGTGGAATTGGATCAATCGATGCGATCCAATAGAATTAGGGCATATGGAGGTGAGAGAAAAGCTTAAAACAGTTTTTATCGCAAGCTTTGGATTCGTTATTGATCACGCAGTGAAATATGCGATGGTGAACCTCTGCCATTAGATTTGGTGGATGGGAAGCGAATGGTCGAGATTGTGCGATGAAGTTGCGAGGTTGAAAGGTGTGGGACCCGAGATATGTATGTAGCGGGATATGTAAAATATATTAAAACATAAGGTTTTTAATATATAGTTTGGATATGGAATATGATAGGCGGGTCAATATTTTCTTTAATGAATGAAATGGATATAAATGTAATATTAACATTGGGCGGGGTTAATATATAATAGGAATAGTCTCAACCTATGGGAGCAGGGATATATATCACGTGGGGAAATAAGACATAGGCTAAAATTTAAAATATGGGTGGGCATAATATTAAAAAGATTTTAATATAATACGGGATAGAAAGGTTAATAAAGGATTTAATATATAAAGTTAATGTGTTAATAATGAAGTGCGATGAGGAAGAAAAAATAAACTAAGCTTAATGTAAAACATAAATAAAGGGATAAGTTTCATTGTTAAGAGTCCCGATATAATAGTTTTACATTTAAACTTAGAATAAAGTATTTTTGGGTTTTTGGGTATTTGTTGGGGGTAAAAGGGGAATTAGTCAAAGGTTTTTTCTTTCCTTAAGTAAAATGAATTTTAAACTTAGGAAAAATGGGATTTTTGCAAGTGAAACTGAATGATGATGGGAAAAGAAAAAATTAAGGGGACAAAATGAAAATGGTGGGGATGAAGTATTTTTACAAGGGGATGATTTTTTGAAGGAAGCTAGTGATTGAATTGACCAATTTCTGCTTATCCATGATTGTAAAAACTGCTTCTGCCTACCCATTTGCTACCCTAACATTTTTTCTTTATTTTACTTGGGTGCATTTGAGCTTGCGAACTCTGGTTCATTTTTCTTTTAAAACAACAAACTACTAATTCTATCCTTATTTCTTCCAAGGGCTCAAATTACGCTGTTGAGCTCCTTATTTATTCTCTACCTAACTACTGATCTGCCAAGATTAAGCTGTTTCGCTAGATCTTTATTCTCTATCTATCAACATGAAATTTAAAGCGTGAAAAGTCAAGATTAAGCTATTTGACTTATCATGGATTATGGCATTTTGAACAAGCTGCACATAATCTTTATTTTTGCAGAAAAAGTAAATAGTAGTGGCATTTGGATTTGCATCACTTTCATGTTTTATTTTTATCTCTTTTTTCTTTGGGGTCCATTTTTCTATTCTTTTTGATATTTTTCCTTTTAAGTCCTTTGATTTCTCTTTTAGGACTGTTACCCTTTTTACATTTTTTATTTTATTTTTCTGATATGGGAAAGCAATTTGCAGAAAGCAAAGTATGTACATGTTACAAGACTGATCAAAGTCAATTAAAAAATTATGAATCCTATTATTATAGGATCCTAACAGGACATATGGCACGTGAGTGTAACTTGACTTGGGTCCCTAAAACAATGACAACCAAGTCAAAAAAGAAAGTTACACAAGTATGGAGAAGGAAGCAAACTGAATCCGAAAGTTTCTTGAACAGTTCAACCAACAACACATGTTGATTGGATGGCATCCTTAGCAGATGTGATATTTCAAGTGTTTGATGATGAGACTTCGCCAGAAAGGAGACCATGCATACAGTTAGGGGGAGCTTGTGATCATTCTTGCAGAAGCTATCCGCGAAAGGGCCCTACATGGACAATCATATTTTAGATCATCTCTCGGGAGCATTGAAGAACATAATCCCTTCTCACTCGGTGGACCATTGTTGAAAATGTCTTGCATTAGATCACAAAGCAAGCAATCTTTCTTGAGCTAGAAAAGTTTATGCAAGCAGGGGGAGTTGGTTCATCACATCAATAAATGCAAACACATCAATCAAGGACCACATTTCCAGAAGGAAAAGCACCATGACAGGGGGAGCTACATATCTATCATTGATGAAGAGAAACAACTTGTTAGGGGGAGTACTTGGGCACGCCATTTGCCATTGATGTCAAAGGGGGAGAAAATGTCAAAGGGCAAGAATATTGCCATCAATGACAAAGGGGGAGATTGTTGGTTAAGGTTGTCATTGATGTCAATATGGCATTGTTGAAGATGGCAAATATTCTTGTGATGTTTTGATGTTGCAATAAACTCTTGCCCTAATCTTTTGATGAAACCCCAAACCTAATCTTGGATGCCCTAATTCCTAATAAAACCCTAACCCTAATTCTTCATGAAACCCTAATCCCTAAATTCCACACTCTACTCTTTCCCTAATCCCTTGATGAAACCCTTAACCTTAAGTTTGGCAAAACCTAGGTGCCAAAGAGAAAACCCTAGCTAATATAATAAGGAAACCATAATGGCTTTGAAACCCTAACCTTAGACAATAGAACCCTGACTCTAAAATGTATATCTATATATATATAAATTCCTAACTCTATTATAAAAACCCTTTTACTTTATGGACATAAATTTTTCCCTAGTCTTAAAATAAAAGGAAGGAGCCCCATATGCTAAACATATGTCATAAAAAAAGGAGGTGGATAATTAATTAAAACAAAAATACAACTCCTTTTAAATAATGCACGAAAAAAAACATCACTCAAATGTTACATATAGCGTTGAAACTGAACGTTGAATACTGGGAATTAGATGTTGATTTTTGGTTGACCATTCTCCTGGCACGTCGGCTCTCTAAACGCTGTACACGTTGGCTCCACCACTTCACCATACACATCAGCTAAAATGATGGACATTGGACGTTAAGCGTATATATCTTTGGCTGAGCTCATTTAGTTCTTATTCATCTCGGTGTAGAAAGGAAAAACGAAGAAGCGTGTTCACACCTCATGAACTGAAGATGATCTAGAATTTCGGTGGAATGACAAACTCGTTGATGGCATCATCTTAAAGTTGTAAAAAGGTCGATTGAAAGTCAAGGATATGTTGAACATCGAAGATTCAAGGGTTCACGTGAAAATTGTTTTTGGTTTCGCTGGGGTTGAAATCATTGTTGCATGACTACCTGGAAGCTCATTTGCAGAGGTTCGGACAACTACCTTGTGAAGAGAATATAAAGGTTTATTGATAGGGAAACTTTAGTGGTTAAGTTATTTTTTGGAGCTCGAAAGTCTACCTATGACAATCACCTCGAACCAGTGATAAATCTTGACAAGTCTGCTCGGCTGTTCGAACTTGAAGAAAGGTGTTTGGACAGTTATGTGTGGAAACCAACAAAGGACCTTGGGGTAGTATATCTTAGTTGGAGGAGCATCCCATTGACATCATTTGGAGCACCTTTTGAAGTACTGTTTGGAGCCCATTTCTTGGAATTTTGAGTAGTTTTGTAGTGCCTTGCAAAAGACAGTCTTGAAGTCCCCTTGGAAAGACATTTTTGGATCAAAATTGTAGAAGACCTTGTGGTAGCAAACCTGGCTCTATTTATGGGTTTGACTTGAGACATCTAGTCCAAAAGTAAAGTGGAAACAAGCATTTATGCGCTACACATAACAAACTTTTGGAAGACCTCCTACTAATCTTGTTGGGCGAGCATTATTGAAGACACCTTGTAGAAGTTGGCTTGAAAAAATTTATGGAGACCTTGATTGAAACCCTCATGGAGTGACCTTGAAGAAGGTTCCGTGTGCAGATTGAAGACATCTTGTGGGGAATCCTATTGAAGACATCCTATTCAGAAGCCTATTGAATACATCATGTTAAGAAGCCTTATTGGATACCATGATGCGTTGAAACAATCATTAGGTGACCTGAGAGATATTTGTTTGGATATGATGAAGAGCAGTGGTGACACCTTCATGTGAAGAACAAGGTTGTCATTGATGATGTGACGTGGAAACTAAGTGTGACAGGGCTCGTTGAAGAATACTTTGGGAGCCGTGAAAAATAACTAAACATATTTTGATGGAGTGAAGTTGAGGGGCAGAGCCCAAGAGGTTGGAGCCTCATAGAGACAAGGTCGGTGCCTTCGAAGATAGGGTTGGAGCCCTAGAGGGTTGGCGTCCTCAATAAATTAGGTCAGAGCCTGTACCAGAGATAGGGTTGGAGCCCTAGAGGTTGGTGCCTCAAATTGACAAGGTTGGAGCCTTGAAAAGACCAAGTCGGTGCTTGGCACAATACAGGTTGGAGCTTGGAAGATTGGAGTCTTCATCTAGGGTTGGAGCCCTATATGATTATTGTACTTTACTTATTGTAAAAATAAATTAATAAAAGTATCTATTCCATCATTGTTCATTTTGCGTTCTAAATATAAGTGATCTAACTGGTAAATTAACAATTGAAAAGAAATATTGGTTCGCCCCCCTCTCAGGGTTTCCAACAACATCCACATCCTCACTCCATAGGGTTTTCCATCACCACAGTCAAACCCTAAAGGTCATCTACACCTCAATTACACAGACCCAATTCCATGCCCTACTTCACAGGCCTCACTCCAGGCCATATTCCACAAGTTTCACTCTAGTCCATCTTCCACAGGCCTCACTCCAGGCCATGATGCTATATGGGCTCACTTAATGGGTAATTGAGCCCGATGCTAAAAGGCACCCAGTCTTATAGAGTGACTAGACCAAAGCACTCGAAGGCACCCACTCTTTCGAGTGACCGGGCCTTGAGAACCATTCTTTCTAATCCAAGTCAACAGACTTGACATAGGAAGAATGATCGTCCTCTGTCATATCACCATAACTCCTTCTCACTAAGAGAGGTATCAAGAAGTCCTAGGCTCCAGCTTGCCCCTGAAGTACACAAACTTCACCTGGGACAAAGGCTTCGTCAGGATATCAACTATTTGCTCATTAGTAGCAATATATTGGAGCCTCACTACTCCCTTCTCCACTACCACGATGGTAGTGGTACTTGATCTTGATGTGCATTGACCTGTCATCATGGTCGTCCCCTTCACCTGATCAAGATAATCATGCAAGTAGCCTCAGAAGCGATACTGCTTTTCAACTTGCCAAATCACCTACAAGATACTCAAATTATAGCTTATCCAATGAAATCATAACAAAGCTCGAATTGAAGCGATATCCTCATAAACTCTTTCTATCTTCAGCTCTCTGAATCTACAACTATTCTTTTCAAATCATCCATGACCAACTTTACCATGTTGATACTCCAACACATGTTGAGCAACATATCTTGGCTCAACCATAAACTATTCTGCTCCTTTCATTGGATCACAGATGTTTTCAGGGCACCCAAACTGAGTGCTCCCTCTTATACTAAGACATATCCTTCTGTGGTAATTCAGACTACTGCCTCTGCCACTATTGTCTTTCACTATATCACCTATCATTGACAATCCATCATCTCGAACTTAGAGGTTATCTCCCTCTGAAGTTAAAAGCTAAAATGGGGTTTCTGGGGAAGTATTGAATTCAAATTCAATAAGCTCTTGTACTCACAATCTTGAGGTAACTCTTATGTACACTTCTTCCTCCTCAATTATTGAGGAAAACAGTTTCTGCATCAACCTGGTGCAACCTTTCAAAACAATGATAATAGAAGTGCACCTCACAATTGGGACAAATGTCTTGTCACAATCCTCTTCCTCTTAATTGGGAGAACTTATTATTGCTAGATCTTTTAGACACCATGATCAACGCATACTTCAAGCTTGTTGATCTAATCACTTCCTTCGAGTTTAGATCTCATCTAGTACAATATCTCTCAACACAAGTCATGATTCTAGGAAATTCCTCTTGCTTTGCTTTGTTCTTGCACTTCTTTCATCTACTTGTCAAAGCTTTGGCAACCTTTACTAGGAGGCCATGGAAGAAAACTACAACCAAGCAAAGAACTCAAAGACAAGAGACTAACTAATAGTAAAATAATCAAACAAGAGAGATATAAAATAATTAACTTTTTGAGGATTATCGTTGTATGGAAACTCCCTCTTGATCTTAGCTCCCTTGCATCCATTGCCACCTTATCATCCTCGTCCTCATCATGATGTCATTCTCTCCTTATTAGGGTTAGGGTTTCTTCTTTAATTGGAAACATACAATCCTAGGGTTTTGTCCATGAACCCTAGGCTTTCTTCTCTAAGCCCTTTACACCATCTAGGTTTTTCAAACCATATATCAATGTCTAAATGACAAAACCCTAGGGTTTGATCTTTGCAAGTGAGATGAACTTCATTATTCTCATCAATCAATTACAAGATGACTTGATCAATAATTGTCGTTAGTTTCTTCAAACTAAGATCTGCTTTCTCAAAATCGTTGTAACAACAACAATGCTTTTGTCATTAGATACTTAAATTTTATTTTAATGGACTCCACCATTCTGCATTTGAGCATGTGATCTCAGTAGTCAAGATTTCCTGGAGCAGTGTATATGACAATTAATTCATCTCCATTCAAGAATATGTCTTCAGGTATTTATGTCCTTCTTTGGTGATAATGAGCTAGTCATATCCAGTGCACATCCTCCATTAAGGTACATCTTCCAAGTGTGAAAAATTTGTAAAAATGCAATGCACTGTTTAATTTATCCTTTCATATCTGAGCATGATTGTTTTTTGAGCCTTCCAACCCAAGTAGACTATGTCGAGTTCTTTAGATCACTTAATTTTCTTGAGTAGACTTTCAACCTTGAAAGAGGACTCAACCTCTTCTTTACTATGAGATTAGCATCAACATATACAATGTATCTTAATGTTTTAAACATTCTTGTACGGTTCGATCCCAAGCTCCCTTAATGCCCTCAACCTTGAGGAGGAACTTAACCTTATAGTCTTATCTTCAGTATGTGTAATGGCAAAAAGTGACTTTGTAGCTTCAACATTCTACCAGACTTTTCACATGTTATTGAATTCACATTCCAAAGGTTTTATGAGGCATCATTCTTAGGTCGTAGTATGCTTTTTATGCAAAAAGTTTAAAAGCTTCACCAATCTTACTCTTCTTTGAACACACTTCAATGATTTGACATAAAAGACATATTTTGGATTTTCTCTGAGATTCGTCCTTATTGAGATTTGATCTTACTATATTTGAAGTGGAAAGCAAGTAGAGAAGTTGATACAAGTTTAACCACATACTTCCAACTAAGGTTAAAAATATAGTCAAAATTAAAGAGAGCAGATACATACCTTGACTTCTAGTCCTTAATACTTCAATTCTTTGAACATGGAGGAATTTCAAACTTCCTTTGACTGCTCCTTCCAAGGAGACTTCACCTCCAACATTTATTGATTCAATCTATTCTCCAAAGATTCAGATATGACTAAATGTTCTTGGTTCTCTTGAAGATCCTCTACTTACTGCAACAGATTAAGACTTGGTTGAATGGATCAAACAAAAAATGTAGGTTGGATTCTTCCATTGACTTAGGTGTTTCAGATCTACTGATCTCATCCAAGAGATTTCTCTGTCTTCAATGTTGTGATAGAGATATGAACTTCAGATTCCTTGCGATAGTCTCGTCATTCCTCTTGCAACCAAATCATACTTGGAAATATTTTTCAAACCTATGAGGCTATGACTGAGATTCTCATCCTACTGTGACAAGTTCTGAATTTTTCTTGGGGATTAGATCTTCAAACCTTGATCATTCTCTCTGAGATATTTGACCTTCTGAGGCTCCTTTGTCTAGAAGTTCCTTTCTGCCATTGCTTTTGGCCTTTTCGAGGTCTAGGGCTTTAGGCCTATAGAGACATAGCTCAATATTCCTTTCAAACAAGGACATAGTTCATTATGAATTGTGTTTCATGAAGTAAGGTTTGCTAGAAACAAGTATGACATCCGTACTAGGGCCATTGTTTCACCATTAGCTCTCATACCATGTTGATCATAAAATAATTATACAGAGAACTTCAATAATAATAATATGCTAGTAAGATGATTAAGAGATAACCACACAAGAAACACAAGAGTTTACCCCGAGAAAACCCACATGGGGAAAAACCCAACGACCTTTTCAATAGAGAAATCTTCAATTCAACAAAGATACATCTTAGTCAATAACTAGGTCATACATGGTCCATCCTCCTAGTCATGTTGACTGCCTTTAATCTCCTTCAATAAGGACATAAATTTGGCCTCTAGACAAGTTCGGTCTAGCACCCTTCAACAAATATCACTTCCTCAGAGATTTTGGCTCATCCATAGAATACCACTACAAAAATTCGGTTCATCAATTGAGATTCAACCTTCAATAGACAATTGCCACAAAGATCAAATTTGTCCTTTCTCCTTAGATTCTTCCTTATCTTCTTGCCTCGGACTTGACCTTGTCTCTACCTTAGAAGCTCTTGAACAAATGATCCGAATTGTCTATCAAATATGAGGAGGATGAGCTCTATATGTAGCCTTCTGCCTTGACGAATGGGTGTCAATCATGTCTAGGCCGATTTGAACTAGGAGGAGGGTTGATTTAAATTCAATTCTAAAAGTTCAAATTTTCTTCTTTTTAAGAGGACAAGAAGAATATTCCTTTTTACATTTTTCTTTTGACAAATA
Source organism: Pinus albicaulis (assembly GCA_034641835.2). Taxonomy (NCBI): domain Eukaryota; kingdom Viridiplantae; phylum Streptophyta; class Pinopsida; order Pinales; family Pinaceae; genus Pinus; species Pinus albicaulis. The sequence goes on from CM076570.1 coordinate 952,036,110, forward strand.
GCATGAAGAACATGCTTTACAAATATATCTAAAATAATTATTATGAAGACCAACCATAGTTACAAAATTCAACAACTATGCCATGACTTCATCGAAGAGGAGAAGGGATTGGAGAGTGTTGTAGGTATAAAGGAGCAAAATCTTTATCTCACCAACAAAATGAAGAGTAGATGAGATTGGAGAGTCTTGTAGGTATAGAGGAGCATCATCTTTTCGTCACCAACAAAATAAAAAGGGTAACAAGAAAGGAATAATTGGGAAGGGTCAAAAAGAGAAGAAAGAGGGTTCAGGTTCCTTTGACGATAGAAAGGAGTTGTGCCACATCTAGTGTTTCAAGTGTTAGGTTTCAGGCACTTTGCTTCTTATTCTCATGAGAAGATGATATAGGTTGTACAATGAATGAAATGGACGATAGGAAAGAAAATGTTACACTCGCATAGAAATATAGTAGAGAGCACAATAATATAGTGTAAACCCAACTTCTATTGATGATTAAAGTAACAAAAATTGTAGGGCACAAACTTGTTAAAATGGTGGTAGCTTAATTTTAAAGAAAGAGAGATGATGGCTATGCTCATTTGCAAAAGCTATTACAAGAGGTTGAATGGATGACCTTTTAACTTAAAGCTAGAACCTTAAAGGTCCAAAACCCTAACCCTAGGTGATGAAACACCAAAAGATTTTTGGGCCCTAAGTTGTTAGTTGATATGTCAACTTTTTGGGGGTGCTACCTTTGCATACAACCTCCGTTTAGGCGCATGGTAAGTCATTAGAAAGATTTAAGTGAGAATTACAATTCATGGCTAGGCCTCCTTATGGTAACCTTAGGCCCATGAACGATCATAAAAACATCGTTTAGGGTCTAAAAAAGACCCCTGAAATTTTTGACCCAAAAAATTATAGCAAAACTGCCAAGATGGAGAACTGTGTTGATTTAGTGGAAGAGGTGGATTGCTATTGATATCTACTTGGGTCAGAAGAAGGGGAAAAGCAAGCAACAACATTAGAAACAATTTTTAGGAATTGTAGAAGCATCACTTCGAGTCAATGGGATTTCATTCAAGCTCGTGACATGTTCTTTGTGCTTGAGATAAATCTTTTTCCCCAAAAGTTTTTCTCCAAAAGTCAGAAAAACCAATTTAGTAAGCTTTTAGAGGTGCAAGGGGTGCTTGTTTACCATTCATTTCAGCTAAGATGCCCAGGTTGCTCACTGAAACCATAGTTTTAAAACTTCGACTCAGATTCAGAACCGGCCGAGGGTTGACTCCAACTCTGACTCTGACTCGGTATCGACTCGACTTAGTTGATTTCAATGACGCAGTCGTTGTAAAAAATACATTAAATATTAATTTTTTATGAAAAAACATATTTTTAAAGATTTTCATTCATGTTTCCAAACTCAAAGCATTAGAATATAGAGAGAAGAAAACATATGATCAAAGTATGCTCATGAATATATCTTTTATATCAAAATGGCACCCAATGCACTGTCCAATACATGTAATACATAGAGATTAGAACAAAAACACATAACCAAGGAGGCTCTAAATGGCCTCTACAACAAAACATCACTAGTCACTACTGCTAAACAGGGTGAGATCCTCAAACTCAGACTCTGAATCAGAGTCAGAGGGGAAAACCCATGGCTCCTCCTCACTACTGCTCCAAAAACCAACTCCAACTCTTCACAAATTCCTCACAAATTCTCACACAAATTCAATGAGATAGCTGTGAGTAAATGTGAGGGGGTTGGGTCACTTTTATAGGCTTGGGAGAGGGGTAGAGGCATTAAGAAAAAAAAACCAAAAAAAATTGAGTTTGAAGTCCAAGTTGTCGCCTTTTTTCCCCGCGGACTAGCTTGACCGGTTTGTTACCGAGCCAATCGAATCGGTATCCGGCTCAACCAGTTTGGTAACAGACCGACCGCCAGACCGGTTTTTCTACCTAGCTGTCCCAGGTAGGGGTCTGGCTCGGTCTACTAGGCCAAATCCGATTCAGACCGACCTAGTTTTAAAACGCTGACTGAAACACTACAGGAGGCGCAGGAACAAGTTGGAGCTCCTATGACTTCATTACAAGTAAGTCATCCTTTGATGAAATTTCCAAATTATGTGGCACCCATGTTTTCAATTTATGTAGTATGATTGCGCGGGGTGGAGGCAATATTGCACAAAGCGGGGACAATGTGGGGGCGTTTTTTGGAAGCAAAGGGTCATCTTAGAAGTGTCTATTATATATATATATATGTATGTATGTATGCATGTATGTTTGTATGTATGTATCATTTATATTAAAAAAAAATCTAGAATGCCAAATTAGTTGCAGAATATATCAAATCATGCATATTGTACACAAATCAAGATGGAAATGGCATCCATAGTAAATTATTGAAAATTTATTTGAGCATTAACCTTCTAGAATGTAGATTCTTCTCCTCTTGTCTAACCTTTGCCTCTACCTCAATTCTCTAGGGATATTAATCAACATTGCCCAATTTTTGATCAAATTGCCTATTCCAAGCCTTAAAATATGATAGAAAAAGCTTAACATGCCTGATCAATGTTTTTGACTTGAGTGAAGGGTACATTTTTGGTAATGCCATGACAAAGGAATTCAACAATCAACACCAACACTGGGGTACATATAAGGCTTGGTGCTCTTGATTAAATACCAATCACATACACTCATACATGATATAATCTAATGAAATGCCACAACCCCATTGATCATGAAAACCCATAAACTATTAAGTTTTGCTGAATTTTGAATGGGATATAAAATACTATTTTCTCTATATGAAGTTCGTTGACATTGGAACCACCACTCTCAAACATCCTAAGTCATTTAATGGTAATGTTTAAAATTTTAGTGAAAGGATCAAAATGAGAGACAAAGGAAAATGCCACTTACTTTAAGAATTTAATAATACCATTAGGGAGCATCTAGGAAGTGTCTAGGAGCATCTAGGAAGTGTCTAGGGAGCATCGAAGGAGCACCTTGGGAGTGTCTGGGAAACATGGTACCTCACATAGCGGTTGCAAAATTCCAAAAAAAAAGAATAAGTGCCCAACGAAACTGTGTGGGTGCTTTTCGGAACCATGCGGGAAGCATGGTGAAACCATGCTAGAACTTCAGTTTGACTTGCAAAACCGAGAATGGAACTGTCATATTACCATAGGTCTAGAAACCATGATTTTACAAGCAAAGCGTGGTTCAAAAATTTGAGTGCACATTGCGGTACGCTATTCACTCTCGGATCTGCACAATTCAGAGTTCCAACATCCAATTCATTGGGGGGGAGGGGAACGGTTCTTGCAACACTGGGTGGAGGGAAAACTTGACATGTGATCCATAGAAACTAACTCTTAGGGCTTGTTTGGGGTAGGTAGTGAAGCGTGCAACCCTTGATTCTTGATGGGTTATTTTAACCATGGAACATGTGTCTAACCTGATACTTTGTTTGGTGTCTTGTTGAAGCTGTGGCCAATAAAAGTACTTCTGAAGTATGAATACTATTTTTTCCACATCGAAGTATCCTGCCACTCGACTGTAATTTGTTTCCCATATTAGCTTTGCACGCTTGCTTAAGGAACATGAAGATGGCCTAGATGATGCAAGAGTATGTCCTGGAGGTGGAAGTCTTGAATCTGTTTGCTTAAGTGTGTGAGTGATAAGTAGTAGCGAACTCAGAGTCATTATGGTATAATTATGGCCACTCGGAGATCTAATGTCCACAGGAGTTAAAAATTGTAATTAGCACGACAACCAACAGTCGATTGAGGCAATTGACAACATGGTTGGTGCTATTCTTCTTGTCTTTAAATGTTCCAATGGAATAGTTACAGGTATGTGATGCTCTTCTGATGGTGGCCATTTTGTAATTTTTCTTGGGTCTACATGAATTGCAAAGGATTGTGATCAATGTTGATAGTTGTAGAAATTTTTAGCCCAACCCTGGTTATCAGTTTCTCCTTATTACTCCCATGTAGTTAAATTCCCATTCCCAGAACCATACATTCAACAAGCTAAAAATAATAAATATCTCTGAAAACACAAATTCTGGAAATTTCAAAGTGCTGGAAAATGCAGAAATAAAACTCAATAATTTCAGCGACACACAGAAAATAACACGCTGATTTTTGGTCAATATGACCCTGGAAACACCCCTTACAACTCTTAGGGAAAACCAATTTGAGAGCTCTTCTTTATTTCTGGAAAATGCTTTTACAGAGAAGTGAAATATACAAAAAATTCCAGCGAACACAATAACAGACTTATCTCGTTTTCCATGCTTCTCTCCACCTCGGAAAATGTGCCAAATCAACAAAACAGTGAAAACATAAATTTATTACAGCAAGAGATAACAACATTTAATGTTGTAAGTTCTCCTCGAAATCTGTGCCAGAAATTCCATACTGCTATACGGAAATAACAACAACCTCTTTCAGCCTCGAAAACCGTGCCCACTCAGCCTCGGAATGTGTACTGCCCACTGCTATTTGTCCCCCTCGAAATCTGTGCTTTACAGACCTCAAAAATCGTGCCCACAGCTGTTGTATGGATTTTCTGTCTCGAAAACTGTGCCAATAAAAGTTGTACGGACTGCTGCCTCGAAAAGTGTGCAGCCTCTAGCTGTTGTACGGATTTGCTGAATTGTTCCTCTCCTTCACTTTCTCAAGCCCAGAAATTTCTCTAGCTCTCTTCTCCTCTTCTTCTGTCAATCTGCTCATGAAAGACTCAATGATCTTTTCTCTTCTTTTCCTCCTTTATCCAAACCTAAGTGACTTTTGGGGAATCCCTAAATCCAATGGCTGAGATAGCTTTAGATCTAGGGCTGAGATTAAATGTGCATTTAAATCTCACTTTCTATTTTTTAATTCACCCCACTTTAATAAAGACCCTCTTAGTCTTTTATTTCCAAAGTCACTTTTCACTTTATAATTTCACATTGACTTGATTAAAGTCACTTTAAAATTAGACTTAGTAACTTTGTCACTTATAAAGTCACTTTTAAATTATATTTGACTTTACCACTTATAAAGTCACTTTAGGAGAAAAAGTTAAATACATTTGGACACTTTTCCCTAGGCCAAAGATCAAAGCCTTAGGGAACCACTTGTCCTCTGGTACCCAAATTATAACAATAGTCATTTCCTTTCCCATAATATAATGCTTCCATCAACGACATGCTTGCATAATGGAGTACATGTCCTTGTCATTGGTGGGGTATTTGCGAACAACATTCATTAGTGATTCACTGTTATAGGGCACTGAATGTCCTCGTTGAGTGAGGACAACATAGATAGTTAACAACATTTGTCTTGATCTCATATGGTTGTTTCATATCTGGTTGTGTGAGGATGGATGCAGAGCAAAGATGGTGGTTCATATTCTAGAATACATTCTATCGTGACTCAGATCATGGTAACTTACTTTAGCTCCACCCTTGGTCACTTGACTTAATGACCAAGTGATATGAGAGAACCCCAACAAGAAGAGCCTATAGTAGAAGTTGGCAAGGCCTAAGAAGCTGTGCAATTGGTCAAAGTCGTCAAGGTTGGCCAATCGCAAATGATTTGGATCTTGGTTGGCTCCACATGCACGCCATGTTTATCCATATTGGATCTGCGACATGTCAAATGAGAATTTCTCGATATTGGCATATAACTTGTGTTGTCGTAGGGTGTGTTACTTGCTCATATGCACATGGCAGGGATCTAGGACTTCAGTGCCCAATGAAGGAAGCACTCATGAGAATTTTCAAGAATTTTGGACCTCAATTGGGCATTTGTGCCCGTTTCTCTCTCCTCTCTTCTCTCTCTCAAATTTCGCAACCTTGTGAGGAATTTTCTTAAATGTCGCCAACATGATAAATTTTTGTAATAGACTTAGATGACTTGGGACATGGTCATGAAGTGAGTCCACTCTAGAGTGTTTTTTTACTTAGCTAGTTATTCACCTTGTTTTTCAATGGTGAATAACTAGCTGAGTTTTTTCACTCACATACCTCCAAAGCTGGAGTGCGACTTGATGATAGGGCCTTGGGTTTGTCCTAATGCCTAGGGTTGATGTATATTACCATGCTAGGACATATCTAAAGGGTCATGGAATTTGACTAGGTTTTTATTGAATTTTTTAAACTATTAAAAGTTCCTGCAAGATGGGATGTTTAGTTAATTTCTATATAAAAGTGTAAATGAGTGAGCCTAGGAGATGTTGGGGGCGTATAACTACTTGAAATTCATGCTCTCCATCCCAACATTCCTCTGAGGTACACTCAGGGGGGGTGGGTGGGTCAAAATGTCAATAACAGCACTTCAAAGCCCATAACTGCTTGAAGGTGGTGAAGTCAAAAAAGGACAAGTGAAATGACATGAAAAATCAAACTAAAGTCAAATAGCAGTTATGGACTGATTGTACAACCAGATTATCAACAATTCTGAGTTCTAGCCGAGTTGACTACCTCTTCCTGGCTCACAAATCTCCTAGTCAGCAGTTCAATTCTATCAGAAATCTTCACGGATTGGAAGGATCAGTTTGTGGTCAGTTTACTCCAGTTGAAGTGGAATGTCTTTACTTCAATCTCCACTCATCTACGAGGGTCTTCAAGCAGTTAAATACGTCATCATGATCAATGTTGGCAATCTTGAAGCCACACGGAGGCTGGGAAGAAGAGTCCACACACAGCAACATCATACACTTAGTTCTTCGTAAGGTATCACTTGGAGTTTAGAATCTCCTAGTCAGCAGTTCGATTCCATCAGAAATCTTCCCGAATTGGAAGGATCAGTTTGGGGTCAGTTTACTCCAGTTGAAGTGGAATATGTCTTTACTCTAATCTCCACTTATCTACGAGAGTCTTCAAGCAGTTAAACACGTCATCAGGATCAATGTTGGCAGTCTTGAAGCCACACGGAGGGAGGGAAGAAGAGTCCACACACAGCAACATCTTACGCTTAGTTCTTCGTAAGGTATCACTTGGAGTTTAGAATAGCTGATTGAGGAGTTATCTCCCCACTCCACCAGCATTCATACACATGGCGACAGTCCTCCCCTACGCATATCCTAACACTGATAACACAGGTGGGTGGGTCAAAAAGTCAATAACAGCACTTCAAAGCCCATAACTGCTTGAAGGTGGTGAAGTAAAAAAAGGACAAGTGAAATGACATGAAAATTCAAACTAAAGTCAAATAGCAGTTATGGACTGATTGGACAGCCAAATCATCAAAAATTCTGAGTTCTAGCCGAGTTGACTACCTCTTCCTGGCTCACGAATCTCCTAGTCAGCACTGAGCAGTTTGATTCCATCAGAAATCTTCATGGATTGGAAGGATCAGTTTAGGGTCAATTTACTCCAGTTGAAGTGGAATATCTCTCCTCTCTAATCTCCAATTATCTATGAGAGTCGTCAAGCAGTTAAACACTTCATCAGGATCAATGTTGGCAGTCTTGAAGCCACACGGAGGCAGGGAAGAAGAGTCCACACGCTGCAACATCTTACGCTTAGTTCTTCGTGAGGTATCGCTTGGAGTTTATAATAGCTGATTGAGGAGTTATTTGAGGAGTTATCTCTCCATTCCACCAGCATTCATACACATGGAAACAGTCCTCCCCTACACATATCCTAACACTGACAACACAGGTGGGTAGGTCAAAAAGTCAATAACAGCACTTCAAAGCCCATAACTGCTTGACGGTGGTGAAGTCAAAAAAGGACAAGTGAAATGACATGAAAATCAAACTAAAGTCAAATAGCAGTTATGGACTGATTGGACAGCCAAATCATAAACAATTCTGAGTTCTAGCCGAGTTGATTACCTCTTCCTGGCTCATGAATCTCCTAGTCAGAAGTTCGATTCCATCAGAAATCTTCACGGATAGGAAGGATCAGTTTGGGGTCAGTTTACTCCAGATGAAGTGGAATATGTCTCCACTCTAATCTCCACTTGTCTATGAGAATCTTCAAGCAGTTAAACACTTCATCAGGATCAATGTTGGCAGTCTTGAAGCCACATGGAGGCAGGGAAGAAGAGTCCACACGCAGCAACATCTTACGTTTAGTTCTTCGTGAGGTATCGCTTGGAGTTTATAATAGCTGATCGAGGAGTTATTTGAGGAGTTATCTCCCCATTCCACCAGCATTCATACACATGGCAACAGTCCTCCCCTACGCATATCCTAACACTGATAACACAGGTGGGTTAGTCAAAAAGTCAATAACAGCACTTCAAAGCCCATAACTGCTTGAAGGTGGTGAAGTCAAAAAGGGACAAGTGAAATGACATGAAAATCAAACTAAAGTCAAATAGCAGTTATGGACTGATTGGACAGCCAAATCATCAACAATTCTGAGTTCTAGCCGAGTTGACTACCTCTTCCTGGCTCATGAATCTCCTAGTCAGAAGTTCGATTCCATCAGAAATCTTCACGGATTGGAGGATCAGTTTGGGGTCAGTTTACTCCAGTTGAAATGGAATATGTCTCCACTCTAATCTCCACTTATCTATGAAAGTCTTCAAGCAGTTACACACTTCATGAGGATCAATGTTGGCAGTCTTGAAGCCACATGAAGGCAGGGAAGAAGAGTCCACACGCAGCAACATCTTATGCTTAGTTCTTCGTGACATATCACTTGGAGTTTATAATAGTTGATTAAGGAGTTATTTGCGGAGTTATCTCCCCATTCCACCAGCATTCATACACATGGCAACAGTCCTCCCCTACACATATCCTAACACTGATAACACACAGCCAGTCAGGGAAGTACACTAGCCAACAAATACAAATGCATAACAGTTCGATTAGCCACTTGGAGATGTCGATTTCTTTGGGATCTCAGTCATCTCAGCCTTCGGATTATCATCGAACTCACACTTTTCATTGCTCCTTTGCATTGGGATTTGCTCCGAATTATAAATAAGCCCATTGGGCTCTCTCATTCTCATGGTTGGAAGCATAGTGCTTGGTTAAACTCTGCTCATTTGTACTCTCATTAGTTGATTAATAATATAAGACTTTGGAGGTCAATTCACATGGGTTGTGGAGTTGTGCTTAGCTTCTGGAGGTAATATTTGTATTTCTCCAGTGGTTTTTGTTGCGCATATCTATGTTGTTTAGTTGCTTGCATTCGAATTCTTTGGTAGCCTAGCCCATAGGGGCACTCTTGCCTAGGGGAAGAGGAATCCAATTATTTGGATATCCTCTTTGACATTTTTTCATATCGTATGCTTGGCTTAGGCTTATGTGTTCTTGGCTGAACAATAAGCCCATCCTTGCCATCGTATGAGCAAAGTCTCAAGGGTTTACTAATAAATGTTTTGCAAGGGCCTGGTTTAGTATTGCAGGTTACCTTACATGCTTGAAGGTGGTGAAGATTTTGGCTAAACCATCCATCTCCAAGAAGGCTAAGGAGTCTCAATCCAAAGTTGACAAAGGCCATCCAAGCTTTCCAGAGGATTAACCAAAAGAGGGCTTTGAGCCCCTAAAGATTTGCTTCTCTGCATCATATCAATCTCAAATTATTTCTTGGTTACCTTTTTTGGGCTTATCATTGAATATCAAAGCGTCAGGCTTAACATTAGACCACTGTCCTGACAGTGGTCAGTCTCGCTCTTAGGGGAAGAAGCTTGCTTATTCCCTTTGAGCAGAAATTTGAAATAATTTTTATCTACCTAAGTCCGCTTGCTTTCTTTTAGTTCAAGGCTCTATTTTCATGCTAGACTTGGGTGTTTTATTAGCCAACAAATAGACTAACATTCACTATCTTTTAGGCAGAAAATTGAGGTAGTTTAGGCTGCCTTTGAGGGCTGATCACTAACACTATTCACCAAGTTGTTGAACTGTCTCTTTTTGCAGACTGTTGGAGCAAAAGGGACAGAGTTACGGGACTGCCATTTGGACAGACCTCAGGCCTCTTTCAAGGCAGAAATTTTGGGTTAGCATAAGGATATTTTGACAGTCCCTATAACTAATTTTTCTGCTATGCTTTGAACAGAAGAAGACAGCGTTGGAGACTGCCCCTTTGGGCAGATTTTGCTTCACTTCAGAGACTGATTTTTTTGTAGCCTTTGGGCAGATTTCAGGTGTCTCTTAGGGCAGAAATTCGAAGCTTTCTTGGATGAACTTTCACTGTCTTTTAAGGCTGAATTCCATTTGCACAGTTTCCAAGTAACCTTGATTTTCCTCTTTGAGAACAAAGGAGCCTCAATTTTCCTTAGCTTTTTCTTCTAATCAGTAGCCCAGACTCATGGTAATTTAGGCTATGAATTCGTATCACTTGATTTGGAAAGAATATCATTCCATTTGAGGGAGTGTTTGTATATTCTCTCCAAATTAACATCACTATCCCTTTGTTTCTCAGTTCTTTTACTAAATTCTTGTTTATCATTTTGGTCTGATAATGAACCTCTTAAGCTCTTCTTCTACACAGGTGTTCATATAACCTTTCAGATATTCTCACTGATTTAATCTTATCTTGGTAAAAGGACTTGCTTGTTAACTGACTGCATCATTTATAGGAAAGTCGCTGCAGCATACAAGGAGCTAGAGGAAAGAAAGAAAAGAGCAGATGAGATGCAAAACATAGTTATGGACATGAGTTTGCGTAAGGAGTTGATGGTATGCATATTTGGTAACTTTGCAATTTACCTGTTTACATGTTTTAACTCGCAAGAGTTTGTTTTGGAGTAAATATTCCAGTTACATGTTGAGATTTGAGAAAATTTGCATGCTGAAAGATTTTAAGTTTTCATTAATCTATGTTTATCTGATACAACATTCATAAATAAGTTTTCATTTTTTTCTTTTTTTCCTCTTGTAGGGGAAGGGTAGAAAAAGGAAACTCCGTGATGATGAAATTGTTCACCCAACAGCAGGGCCAGTTTATAAATGGCGCAAGGAACGCAAAAGGTGATTTGTTGACTTCATTGAGCAGAACTCACATTGTAATTGGGACATTATAGAAATAGAGGATGGAAGAATTTCGATGAAAATGTCGGGAAATCAGCACTGCTACGTGTTTATCAATACAAAGAACATGAGTTTGGGTTGAAGAATACATGATACGAAATCTCTCTACATAGGATGTAGGTGTCGTGGCAGGGCTTATGTGTAACTTGTTTAAAGCCTATATATTGCTGACAGTAACATGGAAGAAAGCATTTTCCCATTTTATTTTAAATCTTTGTGCTATTCTAATTGCCTAGAGGATTAATAAACCAGTGAAAAATATAATAACCAAATTCTGAGATTGTAAGCAGTCAATAGTTTCAAACGTCACACATGGATGTAATAGTGCACATAGGATTTGCTTTTTAATTTAAAAATGTGCAACTCTGTTTGCATGTTTTCTCACTCGAGTTATAACTGGCCTGCTTCATGTTTTCGTTCCCTACATTACGTTCAGTGAACCTCATTATTCAGCTTTAATTTTTATTTAACATAGAACGTTGAACGGTGTGATGTTTTGTGCTATCAAGTTTGTAGTATAATTATTCCTTTTTCTTTTACTGTGAACTGTTTAATGATAAATCCTCCTTTGTCAAATTCTTGCTTAAAGAATATTTACTAGTTTGTTTACCATGTGAACTGGCACGGAACAAAAAGGATCTTCTAACAGAACAAAGCATAAAGTTCTTTTAAGCCCAAAGCAAACTATTTTATTGAGTATCAGAAATCACACTTTTACATCATAAATCAGAATGAAAATACACATTGTCTTTTAGGCTATACCCAAAAGTGCACCTGGAGTACAAATGGAAGTGCCCGGTGAGATGTCCATTATAATCAGCCAACTTCATGACATGCATAGACTAATAGAACATAACTTTGTGCATTGGGGAAGTACTAGCTTCCCCTTCTGTTCTGTGATCTCCAGATCATCTTCTTTATGTCCAACAGTTAGCTCTGGCAGCACATCTGCACATGTTTAGTTGTGTGTATATATGAGTAAAATAGATCTCTCTAAACTTTTCATCAGTGCTGAATTCTGATCCAGGAGACTTGTAGAGTAAGTTTTTTAAGCCTTAAAATCCCCTTATCCTAGTGAATAACTAGCTGTGAGTCTCTAAAGCAGAATGGAAACTATCCGTGTCTTTTAGACATTCTTTCCTAGTGCCTTTTGGAGAAGTGCTACTATTGAGCGTAATTCAGCACCCAGTTGTTTGTTCCTCTCCTCAAACCTATCTTGAAATACATGGTGTAACTGGCCATTGCTGAATTTTGATTCAGTGGACTTGTAGAATAATGTTTTTAAACATTAAAATCCCCTTAACCTAGTGAATAACTTGCTGTGAGTTTCTAAAAAGTTATAGAGTATCAACATTCCGTCCTAGCCTGCAAACCACCCTTTTGTTCTACTATGAGGGCCCATTCCAAGTCCTCTTTCCTCTAGTGAAATTTTATATGGTATATAGATTCTTCATTGTTCCGACAGAGAACATATAACTCTGGACTCTACCAGGTTCTCTGTTGTAGTGCATCCCAAATTAGTCCTTGTTGAGTGAAACACAGTTCGCTTTTCTTTGTAATTTAATCTTTTGACATGATAGAATTTGGGATGATTTCGAGTACTTTGAATGGTTTCACCGTTTGACTTTATTACTTGGAGTACACATGAATGATCAGTGCGTTGGCTGAATGATTCTTTGATGGATCACTATGGTCCTAATGTGCTCCCATGACTCTAATTGCCTGTTTGTTTATGTCAAATCTTTTTGACCATTTTGATTTGTGTAGATAGTTTATTATGGTATTCTGTGCATGGGCACTAACCGCCATGTTGAGATTTTGTTCAAGTGTATCTACTTAGTTTTGCATTAGATGCACAAATGTTGTCTATCTACTCACATTCAAAGCGTAGAGGGTAAACAATGCTAGCACACCTCACTTAAATGTCCTTATTAAAACTTATGAATTCATTTGTTGATCATTGATTTTATGTTTGCGCACGAATCTTTGTGACCCGGCAATTGTTTGAACTTTTCTTTGGGGTTTAGTTGGATGATAAGCCTGGTTTTGATAATTTATAGATGCAATGCTTTCAAGAATATTCTTGTTTTTAGAGACCTTTTCTGAAATGCCTTGGTTTATAGTAAGGTACTTAAATGACGATGTTTCCTTTGCTCATTATACAAACAATCTCTTTCAAAAGCATTGCCAATGGTATGCATGAACCATTTAAAAAAGGATTCAAATATATGGGAACCCATGAATGTCTCATTGAACCTATGGCATGGATTGCATTTAATCGCTTGTGCATTGATGAGTTGATCTTATTTTGAATTGCAGCTTGTGTTGATAGTGGTCTAAGGCTCATGTGCTCGTCTCACATGGTTTTATTGGAATTTTGTAGCTATGGTTGGATTTCTTATTTTGATATTATATTTAGTGATAATTTCAAGAATTGTCCATGTGATTTTTAAAAGAAATATTTTGAATATACTTAAATTTAAAACATTTTGGCATCTAGAAAGTCAAGTCATCCCTCTACATGATCAAGTCACCCATTCGGCCCCTCCCAAGAAAGCTATATATATGTGATTTGACCTCCTCCTCTTGGCACCATTTGACCTCACATGACATAACTTTTGATCCAAGCGAAGGAGAAAAAGGACAAGGAGGAGGAAGACAAAGCCATAATCTTCTCTCTCTAAGTTTGACTTCACACACATATCTTTCTCTCTTTGTTGACTTCACATGTGATGAGTTTCTAGGCATGTCTGGCAGTAGGTCTGAGTTTTTTTTTTGTGTTTAAGAGGAAGTTGAAAATCGACCCTAGCAGAGCATAACATGTCGTGTCTTTTGGGCAGGATCTCGACTTGATAAGAAGACAGTTTGACGAGGTTTGACCAAAGTTATCTTGCTAGTTTGTTTGACTTTATTTTTTACTAGAAAAAACAGTTGCATCTCTTGTTGAACTGAAGAATTTTTCTAAGGAAAAGGTTGATGGGTTTCTCCCTGAAGTGGGTTTTCCTAGGGCAATGTGTTGTCTTTGTGTATCATTGTTTCATTGTGATCTCTACTGTCCTACTACATGTGTTGTTGAATTTCTGAAGTATAATTGCTTAATGGTTAAATAGAAGTGCAAAAATAATCATCATATCAGTGGCAGTGATTATTAGTTTAAAAAATAAATGTCTGTATCTATTGTATTTACAAAATCAACATGGCATTGGAGCTTTGGTGAAGGAAAGAGGACATTGAGATCACTTTTGAAATCATCTACTTCTGCAAAGTTAATTTTTTATCAGATCTATGACCATGGGTTCTTACACTAAGAAAACAAATTGGAGGGTGCTGCAAATTTTAGGGCATGGGAAACAAAGATTGATTATATTCTAGCAAAGAATGATGTTTTGGGTATTGTGAAGGGCAAGGTTACCGAACCTAAAGATGATCAAGGGAAAGAAAAATACAAGAAGGATGACATCTCAAATCTTGACACTTCAAAGAAGATGTATGATGCCTTGGTTGGATTATAAACCACAAACAACATTGATCAAGCAATAAGTTTGAAGAATGAGCTTTGTGATGTTAAAATGTCAAGAAATGGTATTGTGGCCTCATATTTCATGAGGATCTCTCAACTAAGATATCAACTTCAAGCAATTGATGAAATTATCTCTGATAAATATCTTGTGACTACAACAATTAATGGTTTGTCCGACTCTTGGGATTCGTTTGCATCTAGTATTTGTGGTAGGAAAGAGATTCTAAGTTTTGAGGATCTATGGACCTCTTGAACACAGGGAGAATCTAGACTAATATTTGAAGGAAGGATTCAAAGACCTAAAGATGGTGAATCTCAAGCTTTTGTAGCCCATGCAGAGAACAGTAAAGGAAGAAGGAATTTTGGAAGATTTCAGTAAATAAATTTATGAAGGAGACCTACTCCCAATCATGGTCAAGCAAAGAAAGATTATCAAATATTCAATGATGTCGTTGCCACAAGTTTGGTCATTATTAAATACCAATGTATTGAAAGGAAGGATGATAAGAAAAGAAAGGGCAAACAACATGCTTCTACAACAAACATTGATGATGTGCATCCTAACCATAAGAGATTCAAGAATGAAAATGAAGAATATTTTGTTTTATTTTATGCTCTTTCAGGAAATATTACAAATGGTGATATCTGGTTGGTAGATAGTTGAGCCTTTGAACATATGGCAAGTAATGGCAATAGTCTTACAAAATTAGAAGAGAAGTCAACGCTAAAGATGGAGCTTGGTGATGATGGAAAATATGAAGTCAAAGGTGTTGGGTCAACATCCTTTCAGCTAGAAACAAGAGGAAATATGTATTTGTATCATGTATTTTGTTCTAGGTTTGAGAAAGAAATTAGTCTCCACTTCATCTTTGGAAGACAAAGGATATAGAGTTGCATTTGTTGATGGACAGGTTCTTGTTTGGAAGAAGGACTCTAGCATAGATTTTGCCAAAAGTACTTGGTGTTCGAGGAGGGTTGTATAGACTTCTCAGACAATCAACTCAAACATTGGTACACAATGACACCAATCTATGTGTGAACTATGGCACTATATATTTTCTCACATTCATTATAAGACTTTGTCGGTATTAAGAACTTTTGTTTCAAGTTTACTGGAACTTCAAGTACAACATGAAGGAGTTTGCAAAGGTTGTGCACTTGGTAAGAATGCACCAAGGTTGTTGGCAACATAGGATGTACCATCTTCATAATCATTTGCATCTACCATGTCCAAGGTTGTTGGCAACATAGGATGTACAAGGCAACATAGGATGCACAAGGCAACGATCCTCTTGCCATGAATCTTGCCTTGTACATCCTATGTTGCCATCCACTACATGTTTGATCTTGTATATCCGCTTGGAAGGGTGGCTTACTAAGGATTTGTGACAAAGGTTGTTGGCAACATAGGATGTATAAGGAGGCTTACCAAGGATTCGTGGCAAAGGTTGTTGTACATTTTATTGTTGTTTTTTAGTACTTTGTTTTAATGTTAAAATGCTCATGAATTTAACATAAAACTTGACACAATTACTTGTTTAACACTCACAAATACCACAAAGAAACCTATGCACATGAAGCAAATGATCAACAATTGTTTATAATTCTGAACATGAAATTAGCACAAAAAAACTAACGTTCATATTCAGATCAAGGTGGTATCAGAGCAAAGGTTATATGCTTGATTTTTGCTTGAGTTTTGTACAAATAGGGTTTTAATAGTTGCAAATTTGTGATGCTTACAAGGTTAAAGTTGCAAAGAGAAGGGAAATTGTTGTTTGCTAGTTCTGAGGTTAGGACCAGAAGAAGGAGAGCCACAAGGCCACCATCTCCACCCAAAGTTTCATTCTGAGTTGCACTTGAAGCACCTCAATTTTTACCTCTAGTTGAGATTGAGGAGGTAAAAATTGCACCAGAAGCTGAGCTTGAATCCATAACCATCATGTCAGGTGTAGGAGACACTGAAGGTCTTTCAGAAGAGGAAGCATTCAAGAAGGCTTTCTATGACCTAACTGAAAGGGTTAGGATCCTCTTTAAAGAGAGGAGCACCAGGATGGTTGGAGAGAATTCTAAGTCTCCACATGGAGAGGGAACCTCAAAAGAAAAAAGGGATGAAGATAAGGATTCAAAGGGTAGTGGAGGAAAGCCTCCTCCATCTCTACCATCTTCATCATCATCCTCATCATCACCATTAGCATCATCTTCCACTTCCACCGCAAAACCATCCATACTCACTCAAATACCCCAAAAGGAAAAACTCCCTTACTCAATTTGGACATTAAGTTTGAACTTCCCATGTACAATGGTGAGGTAAATGCAGAGAAGTTGGAAAATTGGATTTGTCAATTGGAGGTTTATTGCAGAATTCAGAACCTTCAAGAAGATGACATAAAGATCCAGTTTGCTTCATTGAGGCTAGAAGGAGCAGCACTAGTCTAGTGGGAAGCAAAGACTCAAGAGGAAATGCAAATCCATGGTAAGATATCCATTTCTTGGGTTGAGTTTATTTCTTCAATTAAGAGACAGTTCTATCCTTTAGCTTACATGCAAAAATCCATTATGAGTTAGCAAAACTTTAGGCAACTCAAGGGTCAAACAGTTCAAGAATATACCTAGGAGTTTAGGAAAAGGGTTTTGTTGTTAGGTGTAAACGTGAATTCCCAAGACACTATTGAAATACATTGGGGGTATACATTCCTATTTGAGACACATTATCCTTATGTTCAATCCAGGAAATTTAGATGAGGTTTGTGTGTAAGCCACACACCTTGAAGCAAGAGGAAAGAACATTCAGGAAGAGGGTAGTAAAAAGAAGTCATTCAAGGGTAAGTAGAAAGAGAGGGGAGGAAAATGGTAGGGAAAGAAGAATGAAAGTGTTAAGAAAGAAAGGGAGAAAAATACATTCAAACATTGTTCCAAAGAGGGGCATGATGAAGCCCACTGTTGGAAACTACATCCCAAACTAAGGCCTAAGAAACCAAACAATAAGGGAAAACAAAAGATGACCTCTACCACACAACATGATCTTGGATCTGATTTCGGTGATGAGACCAAGATTGCAACCATGGTCACAAAGGAAAAATAAGCCATATCAAGCATTAGTTCCTCAAATTGTCACAACAACACTCCAAATGGAGAAACGAGGATAGAGTTGTTCCATGTAAGGGTGATATCAAACCATACAAAGATTGATGCATTATTTGATAGTGAGTCACAAGTGAACTTAATCTCAGAAGACTTGGTCAAAACGCTTAATCTTGAAACTGTACATCATCATAAGCCATATCCTTGGGGTTGGATAGTCAAGAATGAAAATTTACAGGTTACTAGGAAATGTATATTCAGGTTTGCCATTACTGCAAATTTTGTTGATGAAGTTGAGTTAGATGTGGTTTCGCTTGACATTTCAAGAATGATTTTGGGAAGCCCATATTTGTATGATAGGAAAATGATATTTTATCGCCATGAGAAAAAGTATCATTTTCTCAAGGATGGGGTGGAGTATATTGTGAGAGATCATCATAAAAAGTTGAATATATCTTTGGTTAATGCAGGGCAGATGAAGAGACTAGTTAATGCAAGTAAAAATTTTGTGCTTCTCATGATCAAGAAAAAGAATGATATGGATTATGAATCTTTTGAAGGTTGTGATGACAAATTAAAATCTGATTTGTTTGATGTGGTAAGTCAGCGTGGTGAGACGTTTCAGGAACCAAATGGGTTACCTCTCAAGAGAGGAATTCATCATGGGATACAGCTGCAGCAAGATGTTCCACTTCCAAACATTGGCATGTATCGCATGTCAATAATGGAGAGCATGGAAATCAAGAAGCAAATTCAAGAATTGTTGAACAAAGGTATCATACGCCCATCTACTTCGCCCTGTGGTTCACTGATTGTTTTGGTGCCAAAGAAGGACGAGACTTGGTGCATGTGTGTGGATTTCCACGCACTGAATAAAATCACGGTAAAGAATCACTATCCGCTCCCAAGAATTGATGATTTGCTTGATCAATTAAGGTATGCAAAGTATTTCACTAATTTAGACTTACGAAGTGATTATCATCAAGTTAGAATAGCTGAAGAGGACATTTGGAAAACCACATTTAAAACTAGACAAAGATTGTTTGAGTGGCTTGTTATGCCATTCGGTCTTACCAATGCTCCAGCTACTTTCATGAGAGTTATGAATGATGTATTGAGACCATTTTTAGATGGTTTTGTCATTGTTTACTTGGATGATATTTTGATATTCAACTAATTAAAAGAGTAACATGTCATGCATGTGAACGAAGTACTTGATGTTTTTAAAAAAGAACAGTTGTTTTTAAAGATTTCGAAGTGTGAGTTTGGCAAGACTTCTTTAGTGTATTTGGGATACATTGTTGGAGGAGGTGAGCTGAAGATAGACCCCTCCAAGGTTGAGGTCATTATGAATTGGCCCAAGCCCAATACAGTTACGGAGGTAAGAAGCTTTCTTGGGGCAGCACAATATTGGAGGAAAACCATTGCTAATTTTTCTTCCATTGCAACTCCGTAGCATGCAATTACAAGTGTCAAGAAAGTCTTCCATTGGGGAGATATGCAACAAAAAGCATTTGATGCTTTAAAACAAAAGATTAGTTCAACACCAGTATTGGATCTTCTGGATCTTAGACATCCATTTGAGATTCAAACATATGCTAGTGATTACGCCATGGGAGCAGTTCTCATACAACATGGTAAGCCCATTTCATTTCATTCTGAAATTTTTAATGGAGTTGTGACTAACTATCCCACTCATGACAAAGAGTTATATGCATTGGTACAAAATTGTAAAGAAATGGAAACACTATTTAATGGGCAAAGATACCATTATCCATACCGACCATCAACAATCGCAGTACTTACAGGGACAATCAAAATTGCAACAATCAAGGCACTTCAGATGGATGGGATTTCTACGACAATTTCATTTGGTTATCAGGTATAAAAAGGGAATCTACAATAAGGTAGTTGATATGCTTTCTAGGCCTATTGTAAATTCATCTATTATACTCAAGCACAATTGTGTGATGCATGAAAGTTACATTGAGAAATATGCATATGATAATGAATTTCGAGATGTGTATGCAAGATTTAGTCAAGGAAACTTAATTGAAGAGTTAGATTACCATGTACATAACAGTTTGTTGTATCACTTGGGCAAGTTATGTGTTCCACAGGGAGAAAGAAACAATATCATAAGGGAGGCGTACACTTCATTGATTGTTGGACATTTTAGTGTAGGCAAGACGGTAGCGAATCTCCAAAAGTGTTGTTATTGGCCATGCATGTTTGATAGTGTATCTCGTTTCATTAGAGGATGCTATTTGTATTCAATAAGAAAGCCTAGCAATAGGAAACTAGGATTGTACACTCCTCTTCCGATACCTTCACGTCCATGGGAGAGTATCTCAATGGATTTTGTAGGAGGTCTTCCATTGTCAAGGAAAGGTCACGATTACTTATATGTAGTTGTAGATAGGTTCAACAAAATGTGTATTTTTATGCCATGTAAAAAGAAAATTACAGCTGAACAAACAACTCGTATTTTCTTTCAAAATGTTTGGGTTCATTTTGGTCTTCCTACTTCTATTGTAAGTGATCGAGATTCTCGATTTGTTGGGAATTTTTGGTCAAATTTGTGGGACATTACAGACACTAAGTTGAAGAAGAGTACAACCTTTTATCCGTAAATAGATGTTCAGACCGAGGTGGTTAACAAGACAGTCATTAACCTTCTTAGAGGATATTGTAGCAAACATCCCAAGTTGTGGGATGAACAGTTGCATTACATTCAACATGCATACAACAGGGCAAAGCATTCTTCCACAAACACATCGCCATTTGAGGCATGTCTTGGGTACTTGCCAAGATCACCATTGGAATTCATCTTTGGGAAAGATGTTGTTATTGATGGTCATAGCGACATAGATAAAGCAAAGAAGTTCATTGAGCAAATTCAATTGATACATCACACAGTGCAAGAACAACTTGAAAAGAGCCAAAGCAACTACAAGGCAAGGCATGATAAACATTGTGTTGATCATAAATTCCAAGTTGGTGAAAATTTTGGTTATATATTAGAAAAGAAAGACTTCAAGGGGAAGGTAAAAAGCTTAAGCCAATCCATTATGGTCCTTTTAAAATTCTGGAAAATATTGGTAACAATGCATTTAAGCTAGATTTTCCTCCTTGTATGCAAATATACTCTATTGTTAATGTTGAGAATTTGAGATTATTTGAGCCTCCATTAATTGAAGATCAAGGATAACATGTTTAGCTGCCATCAATAGATGATTTATGGCCAGAATATCTTGATGAACTTCAGCAAGATCACATACTTGGAAGGAGAACCATAACTTCAAGGAGAGGGAACGTCGAATACCTTCGAGTGGGACTCAATGGACAAAATCCTTCTAAGGCCAAATGGATGGAGATTGAGAAGGTGAGGGAACTGTACCCTCACCTGCTTAACAATTGATAGTATCTTTTGGGGTCTAAAAGTCTTCTAGTGGAGAGAAGTGATCAGGTGCTTAGTGTTAAGCTCATAAATGGAAGTGCTCAGAATCGATCAGAATCTGAATGACTACGAAGTGCTCATCGCCAGGAATCCGATGCAATTCGTTTCATCAAAAACTGACTCCGTATGAGGAAGATAGAGCCTACTGTTCGTTTTCCTAAATAGTTAAAATTTTTTCAGAAGTGATAGAATGGTGACAAGGCAGCCTAAGCCTAGTCAGAAAAAAATGAACATTCTGGGAATATTCCTTCATTTCGTCCAATGACACTATGAAAAGTTTCACTTCATGGTTGGCTTGTAAGTTGGTTTGTTGACAATGTCTTTTTTATTGGTCGGAAATACTCCAACCAGAGGCAGACACATGGTGCAGCCAGGGGCCTCCACATGCCCCCTTTGGTGGACTAAGGTATGGGTGAAATACTAGACATGGTCGAATGTTATATATATAACGGTGTGGCAAAATTTTATACAGAGGTTGGGCAGAGGTTGGGGTCAACCCCGCGACCTCCCCCACACAAAGCATAAGTCATACCAATAGACCGCGCTAATAGTTCTTAATAGACTATGTCAATGGTTTATATTTGTTTTAACACTGTTCGACTGACGGGCGGAGGAGGGGGCCAACCCCCTCACAATAGAACCTTTACGCTATGACCGTGGCGCGATGCTTCGGGCTAAACGCGCGTTTAGCGCTAACAACATACTTATCAACTAATTAAACCATGCTTATCAGTTAATTAAACCGTGCTTATCTTAGTAGCGAAGTTGGCGGGGTCCGCCATTTGCGGCGTAAATCCAAACTTGGCGGGATTAACTGGAGTTCTCTCTAGTTTTGGAGGAGATTTCCTAGGCCAAATTGATTGAGCCATAAATTTTGCAAATTTCGACCATTTTTGACTCAGAAAAAGTCTATCCTAGCAGATTTGGATGTTATGAGCATGTTGGAGTAGGTTTCAGGAGCAGTAAAGGATTATAAACAACACTTTTTTCCATTTTGAGCTAATATAGAGGCCCAAGCCATGGAAGCCGGACCAAGGATATGTAGCTTAGGAGTGGTGAACTCCTTCATCAAAATACTATGTTGTTGTTCAGTACTTTTTTTTTAATGTGAAAATGCGCATAAATTTAACATAAAACTTGACACAATTACCTATTTAACACTCACAAACACCACAAAGAAACCTATGCACATGAAGCAAATGATCAACAATTGTTTATAATTATGAAGATGAAATTAGCATAGCAAAACTAAAATTCAGATTTAGATCACCTATTGTAAGCGAAAGAATAGAGATGCAACCTCTATTTACAGATACAATATGCGGGCCGCAAAGTGGTTCTTTCTCCTGGGAAGCAATGTATAACATGTTCAAGGATGAGAAACCCCATAGGGTTCAAAGGAAAGTTACCACTGATGTTTCTAATTCCTCAGAAGCTACTATAGAAGCAGTGGCCAATTCTTTTCTACATCGAGTTGCTGCGCGCCCTAAAATCCTACCATATACTGATATGGTAAGATGGGTAATTGACAACCTCAACATTGGGGACAAAACTTTATTAACCGACAGAGGAACGATGATAGGTTCCTTTAAAGCCAAAGACTTGAAGTTGATGTACCACATCCCAGACCCATAAAAGGTCTATGACAAGGAATTTCCCCTGTTTTATATGAGTGCTTATATCATGGACGTTGTATGTTTCACTTCATATTTTCCAGCCATGGGTTGGAAATTGACTACCCAGGACCCTCTCCCCATTCATGTCTATCATAGCATGTTATGGGAGTCGAGATATGAAAACCATTTGTATAAAATCTTCCATGGAGTTATGCTCCCTTTGTTTCAAGCTGTGTTCAATGAGAAAGCCCCCAGGTTTTCTAAAGAAGCTCAAACAAACTTCTCCTCCATTGGAAATTGGTTTGGAGAAGAACTGTTTACCTATGTTAGAGTTTTTGGGAGCCTAGCTTGGCCACATGTTTTACCGTTATATGTTCCCGATAAGCTTCTCGCAAGAGAAGTAGCTTATCAAACTGTTGGAAACGGATTAACCAATTTTCTAAAGGAATCTAAGAAAGCATCATGGCCCTCGTTTCCAATTCATTGTGGTGTTTACGCCTTGGACAATTATAAACATGCAGGACTAGAGGTCAGCAAAATTGAATGTTTGAAATTGTTTACAACTTCAAACAGAAAATACGACCCGAATCAAGCTGCCAATAATTTTACCACCCAAGTTAAAATCAGAGCTTTTGTACATGAAGATGATGAGCGTGATGACTTGTTTGAGTTAGTCGATAATTACTATGTAGTTCAGAAGTCAGCAGCCTTACGCCTCCATCCACATCAATTGTCAAAGTTTAAACAATACACGAACAAAATATTGGAAGGGATTTCTTTGAAAATGCTAGAAGTATCCCAACCCATAACACAAAAGGAAAAGGAAAAAGAACCAACACCTAAGGACACTGAAGTCCTTATTAAAACTGAAGAAGATAAATATATTGAAGTTCAAACCATGGAATTAGATTTCCCAAGTAATTTGAATGATGTCTGGAAGGAGATTAACCAAAAAATCCAAGGGGACCAAGAAGTGATGATTACTGGTCATCAACAGATTGTGCAAACACCTCAAAGTAAAAGTCAAGACTCGTTCACTGTTGGGCTCTTTATCAAGCTAGTTAGCATAGAGCAGGTAGAATTCATCCGGCCTTCCCTACTACACAAATTGTACTCAAAATTGAGGAAATCCATCCTCTAGATATATTCGATAGTCCTAAACATAAAGCAGTTATGAGCAGACGAAGAAAAAGAAGGAGAATAGAGCAGTCTCAACTCCTTGTCCCAGGAGATGTTTCAATGGAAGTTGTCTGGAAAGATTCAGAAGTAGATCCTTCTCAAGATCTAACTCGTCTAACCCAATTCGCAGGAGCCTATGCATCTGTAACTATAGATAAAGCTTCTTAGGTTCAACAATTGATGAAATAAAAGGATGAAAGAATCATCCAATTAGAACATGAACTACAGGCAGAGAAGCATAACATCAACCAACAACTACAGGTATGAGTAACACAACTCCAAGAGAGCATTGACCAATTGAAATTACAACACCAAAATGAAATCAGTTCAAAGGACACTCAAATTCATCAATTGCAGTTTATTGTAGAGAAATTGAAAGATAATTCAAGATAGATGAATTTAGAAAAGAAGCATCGGAACTAAATACCCTACTGCCACAACAAGAAGTTATTTTTTGTCAAAAGTTGTCAAATATCCTTTAATTATGTGAGAAAAGTGATTCGCTGATGAATCAAATATCAAACAAGAGGCTCAGTTTCGATGAGATTGATGATAAAATTTCACAGTATGTCACCTGGCAGGATATTATTGATGGCCGAAA
This sequence comes from Pinus albicaulis, assembly GCA_034641835.2. Taxonomy (NCBI): domain Eukaryota; kingdom Viridiplantae; phylum Streptophyta; class Pinopsida; order Pinales; family Pinaceae; genus Pinus; species Pinus albicaulis. Next base: position 952,060,541 of record CM076570.1, read on the forward strand.
GGTCAACCTGCCCAGGACTGAGGATTCTAAAAGGAAATATTATTTACTGACTGGAACATACAATTGAAACATGTTGAAAGATCCATCTGCAGAGCAAAATAAGTGGCTAATAATGTTGTTGAAACAGTGAGTCAAAATCTCATCGCTGCCAATATTATTGATAGATGCCCTCCCGGTTCACTTCCTATTGTGAAATATTTGATAAGGCAATGGCAAGAAGTTTCAAAGGTCAAAGAGGAAAACATCAGAAAGTTGGAAAACCTGGATTGGGATAAGTATCAAAGATACTTGGTAAAGCCACATAGCCAATGAATCATGTTGTGTTGTCTTACATATACTTCCTCCTATATGTTGCCTCCACTTTCAGATGCGGTTTTCACTGGATAGCTGCGCATCAGGCCATGCTAACCTCATGAGGTTAAGCTTATGCTTAACATCCTTCATCTGAAGGAACGAATGGTTGATGAGACAACACGAAAACCATCAAGCAAGTCACCTCTTTAAATTTTGTTTATGTTTTATTTTTACTCAGTTTAAGGAGAGTTGTTTAAACCTCCTCAACTTTTATTGTAATTACTATTTTTAAGACTTTTTATTTTATTATATAAACCCCTTCATGTCATTTAAGAAGGGGTCCTAAAATTTTGAAAGGAAGACTTTACAGAAGTCACACTTTTGTACTCTTAAAGTTTTCTTAATAGAAAGGTTTAGACCAAATACTGTATCTCAAATGAGCAGAGTTAGCGTATACATGGTACTTTTATCCTATATGTTATATTTTTGTTCCAAATGATAATTGGTTAATTTTTCTTATGGTGTTTTGTTTCATGTATCTATTTGAAAACAATCACACATTAACTCACTTTTGAACATGTTAGATTCTTATCTTTTGGTACATATTCAATACATGCATTAAACAGTTGCGATATAATCTTATCCAATTGATTTAATTAAATCATTTATTTCAAATTGTTTTTATATCTCTAAGTGTTTGTATAATCTTCATTTGCATTCGTTGAAAGATCATCTTTATAAATTGCACAAAGAATATAATTCATCCCGGGATAGATTTAGATAGGTATATTATTTACTTCAAGCTTGTTATCACTTTCATATACCAAGTTACAGACAGTTATAAAACCATCCATTCACCCAATTATTTCACTGGGAAATTGGTCCCATAAATCCAATCGGAGCCACTATTCCAAACGGAAAAGGGACGGTTTTTAAGTCCTTGACCGGATGGTTTTCTCTGACGTTGTTGCACCGATTTTCAGGGCATCAACATTTTTGGCGCTAGAAGGAGACCCATAAGATTGTGAATGGCACCAAAGCTCAATCCAAAAAGTTAATACCATCAAAAGAGTCATTCTCCCTCGAAGTCTCCTACAATTTCTAGTCTTGGTTCAAAATATCCTATTATTAGATCAGAAGTTGTTCAAACCCCCCCCACCCCTCCTCCTAAATCTCCTAGTTCTATTCCTAAATAACTTTCTTCGGATTATACTCCAGAATCATTGGAAGTACAAACTTTAATAAAGAAATTGGAAGAAATTTCTATTTCGACATAAAAACCTGTACTTTCTTAAGCTTCAGAGGGAGTGTTGCTTCAATATTCAAAGGCACTGGTGTATTAACCCATTCTAAGAGTGAAAAGCTTGGAATAATCCCTTTTGAGTTTCCTCTCCATTCTCAGTGTAGGAAATATCTTATATCCAAAACTCAAACATATTATTGTGAAATTCAATCCTCTTCTACCCCTCAAACTCCATCATTTATTCCTCCTTTTACATATTCTTAATCAATTTCTTCATCAATTCATATTCCTTCTTCTTCCCAATCTACAACTACTACCTCAAGCAATATTAGTTCCATAGTTGTTTCTTATACACCTACAACCACTACTGGAACTACTTCTTCTACTCCAAATCATTCTTCAGGGAAAACTAATCCTCTAGTTCACACAATGGCAACTAGACCTTGGATGAATCTTGGAGTTGTTCAATTACCATGCCCTCTTCATCCTTTACCCAAGCATCCTGAAATATGTTTGCCTAAGTATAACCCAGATGATGGTCTACCTGCAGAAGAACATCTCCATAATTTTATACTTTCCATGAATCTTAATGATGTCACTGAAGAAGATTGCGTAGTTATATTATTTCCCTATATTTTTCAAGGACCAAATGGATCATGGTATTTCTCACTACCATCAGACACTATTACTAGCTGGGATATTTTTGAAGAACAATTTTACTAAATTTGGTGATGATTGTACTACTGCTACTCTTATTAATTATCTTTCCAATCTTAAAACAAATACAGGTGAAAAGATCAAATATTTCAACTCCAAAATTAATAAGCTACTCAATAAAATCACAAGCACATCTAAGCCTGGGATAGATGTATAAATAGAATGGTACATATCATCTCTTCCTTCTAATATTGCCATTTTTGTAGATAGAGCCAATAAGGCTACATTGGTAGAAAATATGAAAGAAGCTCTTTCTATTTAAAAAAGAATTCTTTCTTTAGAGAAGAAAATTGCACAGGAGGAAAGAAAAACTAAAAAGGTTTCATTTAAGGATGAATCCAAAAATAAAACATCCAAGGATCCTTATGATCTTGAAGGATTACAAAAGGTTCTTAAAACCATGTCGAATGATATGGTCGAAATAAAGAAACAAGTAGCTAAATCTTCTTCGAAGAAACCTTTTAGATATTTTAAGAAAACTCAAGCTTCCCAACCTCCAAATGTAATCTTGAATGTTTATTCAGATCAAGACGAAGATCAAGATGAAACAATATCCTCTGAAAAACAATCACAAGATGAATAATTAGTTGAAGTCATGGATTATGGGACTTTATCCTTCCAACATCTGACAATGATGATGAACATGAGGCACTTCCAATTAACACTAGAAGTAAAAATTCTATTAACCTCCCTCAGTGTCCTCAAAAGCAAAACTATTCATCCTCTGTTACTGAGGATAAAGTTGTTAACAAGAAAACACCTTCTCCTCAATCTAACCCAACTTCTTCTACTCTTCCATCTACATCCAAGACATTAGTTGTCTCTGATACTATCTAATATAATATAGTGGAAGAAATGACGAAGGTAAAGGAAAATATCTCCATACATGAGTTGAGAAAATTAAAACAACAATAGAAAATTTTACTCAAAGAGTTGAATGCAGTCCTTGCTTCATTACCTGCACCTTTTACTTCCAAAGCTTCAATAGGAGTTGGAAAACCTCCTAGTGATACACCTGAAAAAATTGATGCAAGTTATGTTATTCTAATTGGAGACATATCTAATTCGCGTACTCCTCCCTTCCTTTTAACTTTTGAAGTATTTAACAAAAATGTGCATAATTGTCTAATTGACTCTGGAGCCTCTTCAAATATCATGCCATATTATGTTTGTCAGAAGTTGAACATTTCTCCTCAAAAGTATATAGTACATATTGTGAAATTAGAAAGAAATAAGGTTAAGGTATTGGGAGAAATGAATTCAGCCCTCATCAGACTAGCATCCAATTCAAAAGTTCATTAAGTGATTGATATTTTGGTTGCTGATATCCATGACTTTTATTGTTTAATTCTAAGTAGAGATTGGTTAGAAAATCTTCATGGTTATTTTTCCACTGATTGGTCTCATATGTGGCTTCGCTATAATGGTAAGCCAAATCAAATCCAAGTAGACTGTGAAAAACACATGAAATACTCAGTAACTGAATTCGAAGAAGAGAATGAACCCATGGCTTTTAATAATAACATTCTCGGCAATTACTCTGCTCAATATTTTTTGGGGAATTTTAATGCTCAAAAATCTCCATTTCTCACCAACTCAGTTAATTCTCAAATTGAAAATTTTTCTCAGTCAGACTCTTCCAAGTGTATAAATATCATAGATAAACCTTGTATTAATACTTTGTTCTGGACACTATACTTTGATGGATCAAAATCTGGTGAAGATGTGGGAGTTGGTTGTATACTAATTAATTCGGAAGGAGAAAATACAATGTTGGCATGCAAGCTTGAATTTGAATGCAAAAATAATACCGCAGAATATGAGGCACTGGTCCAAGGCTATACAAAGCACTTGACCTTGGTGTCAAATATCTCTAGGTATATGGTGATTCTGAAATAATTGTCAGACAAGAAATACTATACACTATATTTCTGGTCATCTTAAACATTACCAGTGATTATTACAATCTCTTACCTCACATTTTTTAGCATTCAATATCTTGTTTGTTCCAATAATTCAAAATTCAAGCACATACCTTCTAGCTAATGTAGTATCCATACTTATTCCTTCATAAGATTATAGTCCAGATATATTTTCTATAGAGTTGATTTTTCACCCATCTATTCCTGATAATGTCACTAATTGGAGAGTATTCAACGTTGATGAAGATGTTATAATTTTTCTTACATTAGAAGGGTCATATGATGGTCAATTAATTGATGAAGATCAAATGAAAGGCAATTGAATAAGAAACTTGAAGATAATGCCATACCTAATTTTGTGGTTAAGCTTGAAGATCTCTATGATCTCAAAGACATGTTCAAAAAGGTTAATAATTCTAAGCTGCAAAGTTCAACTTTAAGGTTTGAACTAGTAAATCTTGGCACAGATCTCAACCCTCAAAACATTAACTTAGGACTTGGTCTTTCGTCTGATGAAATATTAGCCTTCATTCACTTACTGAAGAAATATAAGAACATCTTTGCATGGAAATATGAAGATCTCAAAACGTAGGATACCTCCATCATCCAACATATTATCCCAATGAAATCCACTGAAAATCCTATACAACAAAAGTTAAGAAAAATCACCCTGATCTTGAAACTCAAATAAAAATTGAACTAAAAAAACTCCTTAAGGAAAATATCATCTTCCTTGTTAGGCATTCAAAGTGGGTCTCAAACTTAGTTCCTATTAGGAAAAATAATGGTGATCTTCACATTTGTATAGATTTTAGGAACTCAAACAAAGATTGCTTAAAAGACAATTTCCCATAACCACCAATGGAACAAAATTTGCAATCAATTGCTGGATCTGAATTAATGTCTTTCCTTGATGTATTTTTAGGCTATAATCAAGTTCTGGTTCATCCTCAAGATAAGTTAAAGACTACATTTAGAACTAAATGGGGCACTTATGCCTACCAGAAAATCAATTTCGGTCTAATCAATGTAGGAGCAACTTTTCAAAGAGAAATAGACATTGCTTTTAGAGGGTTGATAAATAAAATTGTGGTTGTATATTTAGATTATATAACCATTTACTCCAAGAAAATAAACAACCACTATCAAGAACTTAAGAAAATCCTTGAACACTGTTTAAAATATGGAATTTCTTTAAATCCCAAAAAGTCTCATTTCGATTTAAGTGAGGATAAACTTTTAAGATTTATTGTCTCAAAAGAAGGCATTTGCATTAATCTAGAAAGGATAAAGGAAATTTCTCAACTCTCTCATCCCCATAACATGAAATCCATGCAGTCCTTTTTGGGACAGATAAATTTTGTTAAAAGATTTGTTCCAAATTTTTCTCAATTTTTTTTGCCATTGCAAGTAATGATTAAGAAAAATGCACTCTTCAAATGGGGACACAATGGGAGAGGATATTTTGATTTAATCAAGAAATCCATGATCAATGCTCCTTTTGTGACTATCCCATATTTTTCTAATCATTTCATTTTATATACTTTTGCATTCGAAACATATTATGTTGTTGTGTTAACACAAATCAATGATCAAAAGATTGAAGCACCCATTTCATTATTTAGTTCAAATCTTCAAGGTGTTGAACTAAATTATTCAGAAGTGGAAAAACAAGTGTTTGTTGTTTACATATCTTGAAAGCACTTTAGACCATTTCTCCTAAATACACACACCAAGTTAATAGTTCCATTTTCAGCAGTAAGGCAACTACTTATTCAAAAGGAACTGGGAGAAAAGAGAGCAAATTGGGTAACTGCTCTACATGAATTTGACATTGACATAAGACCAACCAAAATCATCATAGGGCCAGGTTTCTGCAAATTACTATCTGAAGCATCCAACATATCAGATGATGAAGAGTCATGTAACATTGTACACATTTTTTAGGTAAGCCTGAACGACTATGAATCATAGTATGTTGATCTTATCTTTTATTTAAAAAATGGATATGCTCCTACAGAACTCAATTACAAAAGAAAAATAGTTTTAATATTGAAAACTAGTCAATATCATATCATAGAAAATGTTTTATTTAGAAATACCTATGACTCTGTAATACTAATATGCCTTGAGAAATATGAAGCACAGATGGTTTTGCATGAACTCCATGATGGACCTGCAGGTGGAAATTTCAGAGGGGATACCACCGTACATAAGATCCTTCATGCACGATATTACTAGCCCACACTGTTTAAAGACGCTCATGCATATGTGAGAAAATGTAAAACATGCCAAACTTTTGCTAGAAGACAGATAAAACCAACCTTACCCTTGCATCCAGTCAACATTGAGCAACCTTATGAGTAATGGGGATTGGACATCATAGGTGAGATTCTTCCTAACTCATCCAAACAACATAAATACATTCTCACTGCAACAAATTATTTTACTAAGTGGGTGGAAGCTATTCCACTAAAGGTAGCTAACTATGTGTCCATTATGGAATTTATTGATCAATTTATTTTACCAAGTTTGGCTTACCTAATGCACTTATGTTAGATAATGCATCTTATTTTTCAGGAAATAGTATGACTGAATTTTCTCTTAAAACATGTTTTAAACTTAAATACTCTGCGAACTACTATCCCCAAGGGAATGGTTAGCAGAATCAAAAAACAAAAAACTCACAAGAATCATAAAAAGGACTATTGATCAGAGCTAGAAAAATTGGCACAAGTATTTAACCATTTGCACTATGGGTAGATAGGATTACTCATAAGGCCTCTATTGGAACATCTCCATTCAATCTAGTTTATGGTAAAGAAGTTGTAATTCCATCAAATTTAGCTCTTCCTTCATTATCCCTAGTTCAATTTATCGATGAAGTACCTTCTTCTTCCTTACAATTAAGAATGTCTCATATCATTAAAATAGAAGAGGAAAGAGAAAAAGCCAAATTATCTCATGCTCGACACTAGTAGATAGTAAAAAATTCTTTTGATGCAAATTTTGTTTTCCCAAAAACATTATGAGTTGGAGACCTCGTCCTTAAGTGGGACAAGGCACATGAGGAAAAAGGTAAGCATACCAAATTCCAAAGAATGTGGCCGGGATCATTTCAAATCATAGAACAAATTGGCCCACCAACCTTCATGTTACAAGATCTTCAAGGGAGAAAATATTTTCTTCCTCTCAATGGGTTGATTTTGAAAAAAACTCTTTTCTTAGGAGAAATTTTTCTTCTAAATGTAATATACTTATACTTTTACATTTTTAGGAGAATAATGTTTGATTACATACTTTTGGTTTTTCGCAACACGTTTGAATTAGTTTATGGCTTCTTATTTTTGAAGAATAAAAATTCTTGAGGAAATAACCACAAAACTTGAAAATTGAACGAATACTATACAACTCTAAAATCATTTCCATTGAAATTGTAAATTTTATAAACCTGAAGTTTGTAAAGTCTTTTACTTTATTATTAATTAGAAAAGGTTCATCCTTACAAAGTAAAGACTTTTTGTTACTAAGAATCTTTAACTCTAGATTTTCCTCCAAAACTCGTAAGGTGTCAATGATTCTCCCCATCCATTAAAAATTATTTTTTAGAGTGTAATTCAAAAATATAAAAAAACTTAAATTAAAAGGATAAGGGGTCTCATCACTAGCCTGCTTACTATGATCATAGGTAAATAATAAACTGACATTACCACTACTGCATATCAAACTAGGGAAATGGCTCATGATTATTAAGTAATCATAAGACAAGGGGTTTTATCACGAGCCAACTTGTTCAGTTCAATTATAACCAGTGAATGACATTGTTACTTTTTGGTCATCGAGGTTGGACAATGACTTTTTAAGCACAAGAAAAAACAAAGTTATATGATTAAGGATTTATCTCAAAGAATTGTAATAATAGATGGATGGGATATTGAATCATGTAGAAATTATATAACTTATGTGTTATATGTCCAAGATTCTCCTGATCTCACACTATTTTAACTTCATGCAAAATACATAATCTATTCCATCATTGATCATTTGTGGAAATTAAATCAAGATTGAAATGCACACATGAAACAATAAAAATTCACACATATGAACACAGTTGTTTAACGGGAAAGCCTGAAGCTGAAAACCCCAACTATCTGTATATAATATATGTCATAGAGATCATGTAACAATCCTCATACAAAGCTGATCATATCAAGCTCTCAGTACAATACAATCGCTACACACTAATCAGGCCTGATCTTGCAAATCCATGCATCGATCTTTGCCACCTGCTAGCCTGCCTCTACTGCGCAATCCCTACTGAAGAATGGCTCTGAATGAACTCGAATTGCTCCAGCCTTGCTCACGCAATCCTCATTGGCATCTCCACTGAGTGTTGGATGCAATCAATGCATCACTATAGTCACAACTAATAGTCTATCTTTCCCTTTCACCTATCTCTCCACTGGTCTCCACTGAAACTGCCATGCACTGGTAGTTAACTAATGTATTCTTCATGATTACTTTGTTGATATTTGTTGGAATTAATTAATTAATTCACACCACTCTCACTAGTGTATCAATCAGCTTAGACTAGGATACAACTATCTCAACTCGAGTCTAACTGAAGTTAAACTAAATACAACTCCACCAACTACTTCTCCAACTCCACCAAACTCTATCACTTGAGTTCTAAATGAAGTCTCCATGCATTAGCTCTAGTAAACCCCTCAAAGAAGCATAATTCCTTCCCTTGGCCGATGTCGTGCCACATCCGTGCACTTAACCGAAGTGCTCCAAGAAAATAAGATAATGTTTAGAGTCCAAATATTATTAAGAGCTAATAATATCCGACATGTCTATTTTTAGATTGGTAGTCTAAAAATAGACTTCGCCCAAAATGTCTAAAAATAGGAAGTCCATCTATTTTTCCAACTTAACCAACCATCCACAAATAACATCCTGCAACTCATAGAATATGATCGACATGTCTAAAAATAGACTTTGTGCCAAAAATTGCCTACGGGCCTAGTTAGTGAGGGCGACTCTTTTCACTAAGCTCATAATCTTGTTGAATCTCAACACTCCCTCTCAACAAGATAGGGATTATCTGCCACCCTGATCCTGTCTCTATAGTATTTGAATTTTCTCCTGGTGAGCGCCTTCGTCAAAATATCTGCATCCTGATCCTCCATAGGAATGTAAGAAAGCAACATGATCTTCCGCTGCACACAATCTCTGATATGATGGTACCTGATGTCAATATGTTTATATCTATCATGAAATACTAGATTAACCGAGAGTTTAATGAAACTCTGATTATCACAATATATCACAAAGAGGATCTTAAGTGAGAACCGAACAACCCGACCAGGATCTTCCTCATCCATATAGCCTCGCATGCAGCCAAACTTGCTACCATGTACTCGGCCTCCGCTAAAATGAGTGCCACGGATCTTTGTTTCCTGTTGTACCAAGAAAATGTTGTAGATCCGATACTAAAAATCCCTCCAGATGTGTTCTTTCAGTCTATTGGGCTTCCTGCCCAATCTGCATCCGTGAAGCCGTGCAACTTCACCTCATCCGACTGTCTATACCACAATATATACTTAAATGTGCCCCTGAGATACCTCAGGACATGCTTGCCTACCTTCCAAAAGAGCTTGGTAGGCTTCACCATCACTTGTGAAAGATGGTTCACTGTATAGCATTATGTCCCGTCTTGTATTGACTAAATACATGAGCGAACCAACCAACCGTCGATAAAAAATGGCGTCCACTACCTCTCGCCGATGTAGCATCATCTTTCCTCCAACCACTAGGAAGAGAGTGTCGATAGCTTGCAGCCTTGCATGTGGAACTTCTCCAAAGGTCTCCCGGGCATACTTGCCTTCTGACACACAAAACACCCAAATTTTCCGCCAAATTTCCAATCCCAGGAAATAATGAAGGAGGCCCAAGTCCTTCATCTCAAACTCCTTTTGCAAGATCTCATTTCGCATGAGTGCATCAAAAGTTCATCACCTGTTAGTATTAAATCATCTACATAAATCACAATGAGATCAAAAGCTTACCCTCCACCACAATCTGGTATAGGTTCGGATCCGCCTCACGCTTGGCGAAACCAAGTCCGGTGAAATAATTGTTTATCCGTGTGTACCAAGCACGAGGTGCTTGTTTCAGCCCATACAACGCTCTTTTGTGCCTGCACACAAGTGACTCGCTGCTGAAGATTTCGAATCCTTCAGGATGCTCTATGTACACCTCCTCCTCAATGACTCCATTGAGGAACACAGTCTTCACATCCATCTGATGAATGTGCCAACCCATCTGCGCTGAGAGAGAAAGGATGGTCTGTATGGAAGAATACCTTGCGACAGGTGCAAAGGTTTCTTCATAGTCGATCCCCTCGATCTGTGAGAAGCCCCAAGCAACAAATCTTGCCTTATACTTCTCGACGCTCCCATCAGCAGCTTGCTTCACTTTGTAGATCCATCTCAAACCTACCACTGATTTCCCTTCCGGCCTTGGGACAATCTCCTGGCGTAACGTTCGACAATCGAATCATACTCTTCCACCACGGCATCTACCCACGCGGGTCCTCCACATCTTCCTCGAAAGAGGATGCTCTGTCACGATACACTTACTCATCAAAGCCATGTATCTAGTAAATTGGTCGTGAATGTCTCTGTCCGTGCCGTGCGGATGTAGGTGGGTTCCTACATTCCGCACTACATCAAGATTCGCCGCTCACTTTCGTAGTGCGCTTCCGCCCTCTCGATGTTTACGTTTCATGAGTGGTTTCTTCCACTCCATGAACCTCCTCTTATGGTTGATCCACATCCTGAGGCTCATCTTTAGGAACAAGTAGCTCCTCATCTGCATGCAAGTGTAGCTCCCTCTCAATCGACAAATTCATGGCTTTCTGCTCATGAAATTTGATATCTCATCGCACAACAGTCATCCGAATGTCTGGAAAATACACACGATAATTGTGGGGTGTTTCTGTGTACCCCACAAATATCCCAACCTCTGCGGTCAGCTCCAGCTTCTTCCTAGCATCCTTTTTCACATGAATGTAAATAGGTGAGCCAAAAATCTTCAAATGAGAAATATCAGGCTTCTTACCAGAAAACGCCTCTTCAGGTGTACTCATGACAAGTACTCTACGAGGACAAAGGTTTTTCACATAAACCATGGTGTTGCATGCTTCAGCCCATAAGTGTATGGGAAGGCCCTAATCATGCAACATCGCTCGTGCAACACCCATGATAGTTTTGTTCTTTCTCTCCGCGACCCAATTCTACTGTGGGTTATGAGGTGTTATGAGTTATGTTCGAATAACTTCTACTACAAAAGTCTTTGAATTTTCCAGAGATGTATTCACCATCATTATCACTCCGTAGATCTTTCACTTTCTTCCCCGACTCCTCCACCAATGCTTTAAACTCATATAATTTTGAGAATGTTTCGCTCTTCTTCTGCATGAAGAAGATCCAGCATCTACAAGAATAGTCATCAAGAAATATAACATAATACCTGTGTTTTTCTGTTGAAGCAACTGAGAAAGGTCCACACACGTTCGTGTGAATTCTCTCCAGGATCACCGAAGCATGGTTCTCCTTCTCATGAAAGGTGGTCTTCACAAACTTACCCATAGTACATCCCTTGCACCGACCCAACTGCAAGTGTACCCTTGGGAAGCCCTTGAGAGGAAATCGTCGCAAAATTTTCAAAGCGCCATGGTGAAGATGACCCACCGTGCCACACCCGCCCCTCATCCCCAGCTCACCACTCCTTCTGACGGTTCCTGCCATTGCCGCGCAGACATCTACCTGCTGTTCGAGAATTGATAAAGTATCCTAACTCCGAATCCCTATCCCTTCCCGGTTTGACCAAGCTTGTTTCATCATAGAATGGAAGGCTTTTCCCTCGCTAAAAACAACATCATAACCCTTGTCTTCCAACATCGCCATAGAGATCAAATTCTTCTTCAATCCTGGAACATGCATGACATCCTTTAAGATGAAAGGTTTACCAGACTCCCTCTCAAAGGAAATGGTCCCGATAGCAGTCGCACTGTATCTACCATCATCACCCATCTCTATGTGCACTCCAAGATCATTTTCATCCAGATCACTAAACAAATCTTGTCTCCGGTCATATGGAAAGACGCACCACTGTCAAGAAACCACACTGATCCCATCACACTTGAAACCAAGCATGTGATCAGAGAAAAATCTAGCTCAAACTGCGAGGCTAAGGCCTCTCCAACTGCAAATACAACAACCTGCTTATTCTTCTTCTTCCATGGACAATTAGTGGCGTAATGTCCATGCTGGTGATCGTGAAAGCACTTCACCTTGGAAAAGTCCTGCTTCTTGCCTTTCGCATCGGATTGAGAAGGATTTTTATTCCCCTTCCCTTTCCTTGCTTTGGCAGCCAAAGCGCAATTTTCTTCATCTTCATTCTTCGATGAAGATCCATCCCTGGTACCCCGCCTTATCTCCTCCTGCACAAGATCCGACCAAAATCGCTCCCATCCTGGCAGTTTCTCCCGAACATTGACAGAGTCCTCGTAGCTATGCCAACTCTTCAGAAGCCTGAGGAGAGCCAAGCTCACCAAGTCTTCTTCATCTACAGTAACCCCCACACTTCCCATCTCATCCTTGCAGTCGACAAACTTCGTGAGGTATTTTGGTATACTATCGCCTTTCTCCATTTTTATTTTCTTGAGCTTGTCTTTAAGCGCCAACTTCCTTTGGTCGCTTCTGCTTTGGAACAAGTCTGTCAAAGCCTTCCACATTAAGAATGGAGTGGATTTACCATGAAGGCTGGACACAATGTGTTCCTTCACACCTTCCAACAGAATTCTTCGACACTGCTACCTTCTTTTGCCATGCGTCAAGTGCGGCTGCATCGCTAGAACCAGGCTTTAGAATATCAGTATCTATGAACTCCTTCAACCCATTATCATCCAGCATCGCCTCCATCCTGTCCTTCCATGCAATATAATTCGAGCTACCATCAAGGGCATACTCGAATCGTAATCCGTTGAAAGACATTTCAATGAATGCTCAAATTCGACACTAAGAAAACACTGCAGTAAATTCGAATTCCACCAGCACAAAACTCAATTGCTTCAATAATTGCAATCTCCTATGATAAATACTGCTCTGATACCATGTAGAAATTATATAACTTATGTGTTATATGTCCAATATTCTCCTGATCTCAAACTATTTTAACTACATGCAAAATACAGAATCTATTCCACCATTGATCATTTGCGGAAATTAAATCAAGATTGCAATGCACACATGAAATTATAAAAATTCACACATATGAACACAATTGTTTAATGGGAAAGCCTGAAGCTGAAAACCCCAAATATTTGTATATAATATATGTCATAGAGATCATGTAATAATCCTCATACAAAGCTGATCATATCAAGCTCTCAGTACAATACAATCGCTACACACTAATCAAGTTCGATCTTGCAAATCCATGCAACGATCTTTGCCACCTGCTAACTTGCCTCTACTGCGCAATCCCTGTTGAAGAATGGCTCTGAATGAACTCTAATTTCTCTAGTCTTGCTCGAACGCAATCCTCATTGGCATCTCCACTGAGTGTTGGATGCAATCAATGCATCACTATAGTCACAACTGATAGTCACACTTGCTCTTTCACCTATCTCTCCATTGGTCTTCACTGAAATTGCCATGCACTATAGTTAACTAATGTATTATTCAATTGATTAATGAGTTATTATTTAGTGAATTAATTAAATAATTAATTCACACCACTCTCACTAGTGTATCAATCAGTTAGACTAGATACAAATAGCTCAACTAAGTCTAATTGAGTAAACTAAATACAACTCCACCAACTACTTCTCCAACTCCACCAAACTCTGTCACTTGAGTTCTAACTGAAGTCTCCACACATTAGCTCCAGTAAACCCTCAGGAATAGCGTAATTCCTTTTTTCAGCTGCTGTGCCACATCTGTGCACTTAACTGAAGTGCTCCAAGAGAATAAGATAATGTTTAGAGTCCAAATATTATTAAGAGCTAATAATATTCGACATATCTATTTTTAGACTGGAAATCTAAAAATAGATTCCGCCTAATATGTCTAAAAATAGAAGTCCATCTATTTTTCCAACTTGACCAACCATCCACAAATAGCATCCTGCAACTCATAGAATATGATCGACATGTCTAAAAATAGACGTAGTCTAAAAATAGACTTTGCGCCAAAAATAGCCTGCGGGCCCACTTAGTGAAGGCGACTCTTTTCACTAAGCTCATCATCTTGTTGAATCTCAACAAATCATTGATGGTTAAAATGTAACCTTGTTGAGGCTATGAATTCTTGCTGGTAGCAGTGGCTCTACCTATGACAAAAGGAGTAAATCAAAATGCTAAGTTACAAAGAGACACTTACTTTATCTTTTAAACTATTTGATGATTGATATAGAGGAATGAAGAAATTTATTTATGAAAGGTTTCTGAAAGACTAACAATAAAGATGAGTTCTTTTATTCAGAGTAATTTTATTCATTCAAACATTTTGAAAAGAATTTTTGTTTCCTTAAATTATTTTTACTTATTTAAAGGTACTAGGAAATTATTTTTCAGATATAACTGGTTCTTCCAGTGAATCACCAATTGTTGTGCTATTCAACAATCCCCATTATTTTATCTTAGTTACCTTAGAAAATAATGGGGACCCTTTCTAAATTTTAGAGTAAAAAAATAAGACCCTTAAGTGATTCATTTAAATAGAAATAGGAATCAAAGGGGGGTAAAAACCTTGAATTTTGGCCTTAAAAACACTTGAGCGGAGAATGATCGCAAAATCACAATCGCAATATCGTAATGAAACACATATGGCTCCTAAAAGCCACTTAACACATATTGTGATGCGATATATATCAAATCGCTTTAATAAAGGGAAAAATGGATTTTTTCGAACAAATTCTATAAGGAAAATCTTACGGGACCCACTTCTGACACGTAAGCAAATCACAAATCGCATTTTGCAATTATACGTCGACGATATTAATGCCATCCTCCATGTTTCCTCGATGCTATATATTCTATTGCATTGCACTTTCGCTTCGTGACCACTCTTTCCCTTCATATATTTTCATCGATATTGCGATTGCGATATTGTAATAGGAAAAGTGTAGTCGATCGACATTTTATAAAGATTCACACACGAGTAACACTGCGATGCGACATATCTTGTTTTAATGCTGGAATGATTACATGGGAACATCAACCCATACTGACCATTAATGCCATAACTTAACGGTTTTATAGCACATGCCTCCAAAAATGATTTGACTGCAAGAAGCATTGAATTTATGTATTAACAACGTGCCAAGTTTCATTCGTTTGATTGTTTCTATGATACTTGCACATTTTTAAATCAAAATAAATTCTTTCTACTTATCATTTCTCATTTTTCACAGGTGAGTCCAAATAAACAGAGTTATTTAGAGATGTCGAAATTTATTAAGAAAGCTAAGAAACCTATGGAACCTATGAATCATGCACCTACTGTAAGCGAAAGAACAAAGATGATGCCTCTATTTACATATACAATATGCGGGCCACAAAGTGGTTCTTCCTCCTCGGAAGCAATGTATATGTTGTTTGAGGATGAGAAACCCAATAGGGTTCAAAGGAAAATTACTAATGATGCTTCTGATTCCTCATAAGATACTATAGAAGAAGTGGCCAATTTGTTTCTGCATCGAGTTGCTGCGCGCCCTAAGATCCTACCATATACTGATATGGTAAGATGGATAATTGACAACCTCAACATTGGGGACAAGACTTTCTTAAAAAATAGAGGAACAATGATAGGTTCCTTTAAAGTCGAAGACTTGAAGTTGATGTACCACATCCCAAACCCAGAAAAGGTCTACGACAAGGAATTTCTGGCGCAATTCACCAGCGAGAATGAGTTGAAGTCAAATTCAGTTAAGCAATGGAGAAACAACCTGAATAAACATAAAAATGATGACAAGGGTATGTATTCTACTGACTCCCTTGCTAGTACTTACTGTTATGTTGCCACAATGATGTCTGGGCTCTTTGGTCAGCCTGAAACTACCAAATTTTCAGTTGAATGGGTTCCCCTAATGGAAGCAGTCATAGACTCTTATATTATGGATTGGGGAACCATTTTGTCCAACAATATTGCTACTCAAATTTTAGAATATAGGAAAAATCGTTCTATTTCCTCCAAAATCTTTCTCCCATTTTATATGAGTGCTTATATCATGGATGTTGTATGTTTCACTTCAGATTTTCTAGCCATGGGTTGGAAATGGACTACCCAGGACCCTCTCCCCATTCATGTCTATCATAACATGTTATGGGAGTCAAAATATGAAAACCAATTTTATAAAATCTTCCATGGAGTTATGCTCCCTTTGTTTCAAGTTGTGTTCAATGAGAAAGCCTCTAGGTTGTCTAAAGAAGCTCAAGTATACTTCTCCTCCATTGGAAAATGGTTTGGAGAATATTTGTTTACCTATGTCAGAGTTTTTGGAAGCCTGGATCAGTCGCATGTTTTATCGTTATATTCTCTCAATAAGCTTCTCACAAGAGAAGTATCTTATCAAACTTTTGGAAATGGATTAGCCAAGTTTCTTAAGGAAGCTAAGAAAGCATCATGGGCCTCATTTCCAATTCATTGTGGTGTTTACGTCTTGGAAAATTATAAACATGCAAGACTAGAGGTCAACCAAAATGAATGTTTGAAATTGTTTACAATTTCAAACAGACAATACAACCTGAATCAAGTTGCTAATGATTTTATCACCCAAGTTAAAATTAGACATTTTGTACTTGAAGATGATGATTTTGATGAATTTTTTGAGTCAATCGATAATTACTCTGTGGTTCAGAAGTTAGTAGCCTTACGCCTCCATCCACAAAAATTGTCAAAGTTTAAACAGTACATGAACAAAATATTGGAAGGGATTTCTTTGAAAATGCTAGAAGTATCCCAACCCATAACACATAAGGAAAAGGAAAAAGAACTGACACCTAAGGATACTTAATTCCTTAGTAAAATTTAAGAAGATAAATATGTTGAAGTTGAAACCATGGAATTAGATTTCCCAAGTAATTTGAATGATGTCTGGAAGGAGTGTAACCAAAAACTCCAAGGGGACCAAGAAGTGATGATTACTGGTCATCAACAGATTTTGCAAACACCTCAAAGAAAAATTCAAGACTCGTTCACTGTTGGGCCCTCTGATAAGATACTTAGCATAGAGAAAGTAGAATTCATCACGACCTTCCCTACTACAGAAATTGTACTCAAAATTGAGGAAATCCCTCCTCTGGATATATTATATAGTCCTAAACATCAAGAAGTTATGATAAAACAAAGAAAAAGAAGGTAGCATAGCAGTCTCAACTCTTTTTCCCAGGAGATATTTCAATGGAAGTTTTCTGGAAAGATTCACAAGCAGATCCTTCTCAAGATCTAACTCGTCTAACCCAGTTTGCAGGAGCCTATGCATATGCAAATATAAATAAAGATTTCAAGGTTGAATAATTGATGAAATAAAAGGATGAAAGAATCATCCAATTGGAAAATGAACTATATCCATAGAAGCAAAACATCAACCTACAACTACAGGCACAGGTAACACAACTCCAAGAGAGCATTGACCAATTGAAATTACATCCCCAAAATGAAATCATTTCAAAGGACACTCAAATTCATAAATTTCAGTTTATTGTAGCGAATTTAAAGATAATCCGAATATAGATGAATTTATAAAAGAAACATTAGAACTAAATACCCTACTAGCACAACAAGAAGTTATTTTTTGTCAAAAGTTGTCAAATTTCCTTGAATTATGTGATTAAAGTGATTCACTGATGAATCGAATATCAGACCATAGGATCAGTTTCAATGATATTGATGATAAAGTTTCATAGTATGTCACCTGGTAGGATAATTCTGATGGGCGAAAGGCCAACCTGCCTAGGATTGAGGACTCTAAAAAGGAAATATTGTTTACTAACTAGGACATACAATTGAAACATGCTGGAAGATCCACCTGTAGAGTAAAATATGTGGCTAATAATATTGTTGAAACAGTCAGTCAAGATCTCATCACTGCCAATCTTATTGATAAATTCCCTCCCGGTTCGCTTCCTATTGTGAAATATTTTATAAGGAAATAAAAAGAAGTTTTAAAGGTCAAAGAGGAAAACATCAAGAAGTTGGAAAAACTGGATTGGGATAAGTATTGCAGATACTTGGTAAATCCACATAGCTAATGGCTCATGTTGTATTGTTCACTAGACTGTTGTGCATAAGGCCAAGCCAACCTCCCGAGGTTAAGCCTATGCCTAACATCCTTTAGCTAAAGGAACGAATGGCTGATGAGAGAACAGGACAACCATCAAGCAAGTCACCCCTTTAAATTATGTTTCTATTTTATTTTCACTTATTTTAAGGAGAGTTGTTTAAACCTCCTTAGATTTTATTGTAATTACTATTTTTAGGAATTTCTATTTTATTATATAAACCCCTTCAAGTCTTTTAAGAAGGGGTCCATAAATTTTGAAAGGAAGACTTTACAGAAGTCACAATTTTGTACTCTTAAAGTTTTCTTAATAGGAAGGGTTGGACCAAATACTGTTTCTAAAATGAACAGAGTTAGCGTATACATGGTACTTTTATCCTATATGTTATATTTTTGTTCCAAATGAGAAATGGTTAATTTTTCTTATGGTGTTTTGTTTGATGTATCTATTTGAAAACAGTTAGGCACTAACTCACTTTTGAACATGTTAGATTGTTATATTTTGGTACATATTCAATACATGCAGTAAATAGTTGTGATATAATATTATCCAATTGTTTTAATTATTTAATTAAATCAATTATTTCAAGTTTTTTTCATATCTCTAAGTGTTTATATAATCTTCATTTGCATTCACTGAAATATCATCTTTATAAATCACACAGAGAATATAATTCATCCCGGGATAGATTTAAATAGTTATATTATTTACTTCAAGATTGTTATCACTCCCATATACCATATTAGAGACGGTTATAATACCATCCATTCACCCAATTATATTTCACTGGGAAACTGGTCCCATAAATCTAGTCGGAGCCACCATACCAAACAAAAAAGGGACAGTTTTTAAGTCCCTGACTGGGTGGTTTTTCCCGATGTTTTTGCACCACTTTTCAGGGCCTCAACAAATCCATATCTCTAGCCTATTCTACATCAGCAAAGCCACATATATGCAACACTTTGTCCTATCATAGTCTTCCTTGGTAGCACAATCCATAGCTTGTAGTGCTACACAAATACCTGGAACCCCTCCTTACTATTGTTCAATGTTCCTTCCTTTGTTTTGATATATAAATGCTCTATAATCCCACTGCAAGTGCAATGTCCAATCTAGTACAAACCATTGTATACATCAAGCCTTCACCGCACAGGCATATGGAACACAAGACATGCCCTCTTCCTCCTTTTGTGTCTTGGGATACTAAAAAGCAAATAAATTTACACCTACAAGAATAAGCACATTTACCAATTTATATCCTTGTATTGTAAACTTCTGCAATGTTGTATTGACATAATTACTCTAACTTAACCAAAGTTTCTTGTTTGCTTGAGATCTTCTAATTTCCATGCCCAAAATGAAATTTGCAGCATAAAGATCCTTCATATTAAATTTAAAGGACAATTGAGTTTTCACTTCCTTGATGATTTCCCTAACATTTCCAATCAATTTAAAGGGCATTTGAGTTTTCACTTCCTTAATGATTTCCCTGACATCAACAACATATCATCCACATACAAGACCAAACAAAAATATGATCACCAACTAATATTAAATACACACAATGCTACTTTTCTCCTTGTGAAGCCAAGTCCCATTGCATAGGTGTTAAATTTTTATACCACGTCCTAGGCTATTTCTTTAACCCATACATGGACCATTTCAGCCTACATACTAGCTCTTTCTTCCTTTCATAGCAAACCCTTTTAGGTGTTTCATGTATATTTCTCCTGCCAAATCCTCATGTAGGAATGTTGTCTTCATGTCCATCTACTCTACTTCAAAATCAAAAGCAATAGTAACAAATAAAAGAAATCTAATACAATTTAGCTTGGTAAGTCGAGAAAAAATCTCACTAAAGTCAATTCCCTCTCTGTAGGAAAAATCCTTTACTACTAATCGACCTTTGTATTTATCTACTTTATCTTATGCATTCAACTTCTCCTTAAACACCCATTCACTGCCATTGGGATTTCTTCCAACCGACAACTCTCAAGAATCATTATTTTCCAAGGTTTCCATTGTTTCAATCATGGCCCTTTTTCAAAGTTTACCATCCTCTGAATCCACTACCAGGGAAAATTTTAAGGATGAAAGTTTATCTTAAAGTTTAGAAACCTTGGCGAATCTTAATAGTCCCGAATATGTAAATTGTAAATTTTTTGATGATATTTTTGTAAAATTACTTAGGTTTATAATTATTTTATATTAGTATATATGAAATTTTGGCTATTTTTAGGGTAAAATAATTTTATACTATAAAATTTGGGCGAATAAATTTTCAGAAAAATGGAATTGGCGAATATTTTTTTGGAAAAAACATGGAAAATTAGCCCACCTGCAAATATTAGCCCTTGTCCACTACTTCCCTAATAGTTATAGGATCATCATCAGTAATAAACAAAGTAAAATTTGAATGAAAGTTAGGTGAGCATACCATTATGTTTTCCTTCTTTCTTGAACAAATTACCTAAATAATGGAGTATGTAGTTCTTCTTATTATTCTTATTCTTCTATAGAGTTTGATTCATCATATTTCTATTCAAATTATATATTTTCTGGTTCTTCCTCCCTTGGTAATACTTCTTGTTTGACATCTTTGATTTCTGTAAATAACACATCTGTACTATACAAAACCTTCTCATTTTTTGGGTTCTAAAGCTTATAACCTTTCAAATCATTTTTATATCTAATAAAGATACACTTTTCATCCTTCTTATCTAGCTTTCTCCTATTCTCCTCTAGAACATTTACATAAGAATTACAACGAAATACCCTAAGGTGTTTAAGAGATGGTTTCTTACTAGTCCATACCTCATGTGGAGTCTTGGCATCCAACGTATCTATTTACTAGGTAACACATATTTTCCACTGCCTCTACCCATGATTTCATTCCTAACCTGGCACCACTAAGCATGCTCCCTGCTTTCTCCATCAGCATCATGTTCATCCTTTCTACAACTCCATTATGTTGGCCTTGTGTGTATGTAGTTTTTTGGCTTGATATACCACACTTCTTATAGAATCCTTTAAATTAGTTCCCATAAAATTGTTCACCATCATATGTCATCAACACCTTAATTTTCTTCTCTATATGTTTTTCCACAAGAGCCTTAAACTCTTTAAATTTGTCAAATACTTCACATTTCTTCATGAGGAAATAAATCCATGTATTCCTTGAGAAGTAATCTATAAATGAGAAATAGTGCATAGATTTACCCAGAGATGGAACTAACATAGGTTTAGACACATCACTTTGCATCAGTTGAAATATTTTTTATGACTTTATAACTTTTTATGACTTTGTAGCACCAAAGGAGAATCTTATCCAATTTTGTTTCCCATATAAACAATATTAATATAAATCAAAATTTAGAGAATAATTAAACATGCCTTTTAACATACCATTACTCTGTGGTACTCAACGGTTGATCTAGATTGGATCACTATAATTTTTTTCAACCATCTCGATGCTTTCAGAGTGGAAAAAATGAAGGAATCAACTTACGGGACCACTTTTACTATCAGAACCTAGTTTTGAAAAACAGGGTATGAAACCTTCTCAGAGTGTTTTGAGGCATTAAATGACGTTTTTGAGGGGTAAAATTTTGCTAATTTAGCCTAATACCTTTTTTTCCTATTCTACACACAAAGACATTCCCAAGATGCAAAAATCACGTCAACCAGAGCCTATATGCAAAAGTTATGCCATTACGGAGTTGACCTTCCTGTTTTCACCATTATAATTCGAGAGGATGCCACATCATCCCAATTATTTATGAAAAAGGGGCTAGCCACGTGATTATGATGCAGAAGATTCTAGAAGATTTTATATTGTAACTCTGGCTAAGAGTTGAGGTAGTCGAACTTAACCACTTGTAGTGTTAGTCTCTTGTATTCACAGTATCACTAGGTGACTATGGATTTTCTACAATCTGCTGAAAATAGCATTCTTTGACTATCATCTATTTTCGGAAATCTCACTGCCTTCATTATCTTCATTTAACCTATTTTTCCCTATATCCCATTTTGCCTATGTCAAAATACCCTCCCGTTCTAAAAATTCCATGTTTGATCCTAAAGAACCCTCATTTTTACCCATTCCCCTATCCAAAATGCCACTCCCATGGATAAAAACCCATTTTTTACCCTCCCCTTCATTCATTTCCCCCTTTCTATTAAAACAATGTAAAAAACCTTTTTTACATTGTTTTAAAACCAAAATTTATTTATTTTATTATTCGGGATCCATTTCTTTTAATTAAACCCTGTGTTAATTAAAAACCTGACCCCTATAAGTTTTTTAGCCCCCCACTTTAAAACCTGGATCCCCATTTCCATATAACATTTGTCCCCACCTTAATGATAAGCACCTCCACTTATTATTCAACCTTGGCCCCACAAATACGCTTAAACCCGCTTTAAACCATAAACCCTCCCCACTCTAAACCTTCTCCTCCACACCCATATAACCATAACCCCACGTTATATTTAAGCACCCCCTCCTTTACCTTCCCCGAGACCCACCTTCTAACTCACCCGCAATCCAAATCACCCGACCACCGTCAAATCTCGCCCCTTCCATCCAACGGTCCTAACCTCGTATCGCGTCTTCCATCGCCCAGAATTTAACGCCACCAAACCTTTTGAAATGGGTGATATTCCCGCCATCCCATTTTCCACGCGACATCCTCTCAATGGCATTGCATGCCATCCTCCAAAACCATTTACTACCCATATTCTGTGCGAAAACTGCTTAAGCGCCGTCCCACCATAAACCCAAAACCACCGACTCTGTTCAAAACATTCCAAAGGCCTGTGCCTCTATGATAAAACCCCATCCACCATGAAGCCTATCTCCCCAAAAGCCCGAAAAGCCCAAACAAACGTAGAAAAACCCACAACGCAAGATTTTAATTAACAATTAATTTTAAATTTACAGGTAGCCGATGTATAAATGCATGAATCACATTTCTAAAGCCCAAAATGGCTTAAATAAGTGCTCTGGGTGACAATCCAGCAGCTTTTATTTACTCAAACGAAACAGGAGCGCAAGAATGATGGAAGGCAACAATGAGTCATGGCCATTTCTAATCTTTCAAAGACTTCAAAGGCATAAATAAAAGACAAAGTCAAAGAACATCATTGAAGAGACCGTGACAGTGAAGGGTAGAAGAGATTAAAGGTTTAATGAAATGATTAAAGGTGAAAAGCGTGATCATAAAACCTATTGAAGATTGCAACAAGAAACAATGAAGGAGGCATCCTGAAACATCATTCCTGATCCTAGTTGGAAAGTGATCACCTAAACTAGGTGGGGGCCACACAGGTGATTTTTTTTCGCAAAGTCTATTTTAGGAATATGGATCATGTTCTATAAGTTGCGGGATGCTATTTGTGGATGGTTGGTCAAGTTGGAAAAATAGATGGATTTCATTTTTAATATTGTTACGGAATCAATTTAGATTGCCGCCTAAAATAGATACGTCAAATATTATTAGCTCTTAATAATATTTGGACTCTAAACATTATCTTATTCTCTTGGAGCACTTCGCTTAAGTGCACAGATGTGGCATGAGCGATCACACCAAGGGTTCCCCCCCCCGCTTAGAACTCATGTGAGAGAGTTTGGTGGAGTTGATCGAGGAAGTTAATGGAGTTGTGTTCAGTTTAACTAAGCTAAACATAGTTGAGCTAGTTGTATCTAGTCTAACTGATTGATACACTAGTGAGAGTGGTGTGAATTAATTATTAATTAATTCACTAATTATTAACTCATAAATCAACTAAAGAATACATTAGTTAACTTCAAAGGTATGGAAAATCTGGTGGAGAATGCCAAAGGTAAAGATAAAGTGAAAGGGCAAGTGTGACTATCAGTTGTGACTATAAGTGATGCATGGTTTGCATCCAACACTCAGTAGAGATGCCTATAAAGACAGTGAGCAAGGGACCGCGTGAGCAAGGATGGGGTAATTAAGAAATGGGGTAATTAAGAACTCATCAAGAGCTATTCTTCAAGAGGGGAATGCGAAAGAGAGGCAAAAGCACGTGGCAGAGATTGGAGCATGTGTTTTGCTAGATCTAGCTTGATTAGTGTGTAGCAATTGGAGATTGTACTGAGAGCTTGGTAGGAGCTTTGTATGATGATTTCTACATGATCTCTATGACATATATAATATATAGATAGTTGGGGTTTTCAGCTTTAAGCTTTCCCATTACATACTGTGTTCATATGTGTGAATTTTTATGGTTTTAATGTGTGCATGCAATTGATTTTATTTCCGCATGTGATGATCAATGGTAGAAGAGATTATATATTGTGCATGAAGATAAAATAGTGTGTGATTAGGAGAATCTTGGTGGATAACATATCAGTTATTCAAATTTCTACTTGGTATCAGAGGGATATTGATCATTGGAGCAATTGCAAAGCATTGAAGCGGCTGAGTTTTAGGATAAACTCAGGAAAATAAAAATGGAGAAGAATGACACTATTCTGGTATACTTGAAAAAGTTTTTCCACTGCAAGGATGAGCTTGGGAGTGTAGGCGTTAGTGTGGATGAGGGAGGACAAGTCAAGAAGGTTGGGATTCGAGCAAAGAATCTCTACAAACTTGAAGTAGATGGGATGTCTACAGAGCTTCCTAATGTTGGGAAGTGCAAGAAAGACATGCAATTGAAGCTTGAGAGGGAGCAGGATTTGCATGCAGGTAAGAGTGAACCTCGGGATGTGGAGTAGCCACAAGATGAGGATCATGGAGTGGGAGAAACCACTCATGCAGAGAAATTTCGTGCTAGATGGGCAGAGGGAGTGCATGCATCTATACCACCAGGTGAGAGGTGGGGTGACATGCATGATTAATCCCAAGAGGAGATTTCTGGGCAGGATTCATGAGATGGTGTGGATCTCATGAATTGAACTTGGCTACGAGGTGCCCACAGAGCAGCAGTAGCATGATCAGTTGGATTGATGCAGGCAGATCAAAGTGACAGTGTCGGATACTAGAGCGCAGATCAGAGTTGACAGAAAGTGCAGAGTGCAGGGGTGCAAGAGTTGAACAACGCAGTGGTTCCTGATGAAATGTGCAGTTGGGACCAACAGAAGTAGAAGAATTTGATGATAGATGCATCAGACTGATTGAGCTGTTTGGAGCCTATTCAGTTTCAGAGGAGTTGCAGAGCAGATGCATGGAGTTGCATGGCGCTTGTGAAGGTTGCAGGGTGAATGCTTGGAGTTGCATGTCGCATGCAAAGACAATATTTTCTTTTTGAGAGGGAGTGTTGAAGATTTCAACAAGAAACAGTGAAGGAGGCATCCTGAAATATCATTCCTGATCATAGTTGGAAAGTGATCACCTAAACTAGGTGGGGGCCACACAGGTGATTTTTGTCGCAAAGTCCATTTTTAGACTATGTCTATTTTTAGACATATGGATCATGTTCTATAAGTTGCGGGATGCTATTTGTGGATGGTTGGTCAAGTTGGAAAAATAGATGGATTTCTATACATATTAATGGAATCTATTTTTAGATCGCCAAATTTTAAAAATAGATATGTTGAATATTATTATCTCTTAATAATATTTGGACTCTAAACATTATCTTATTCTCTTGGAGCACTTCATTTAAGTGCACAAATGTGGCACATGCAGCTGATAGAAGGAATTACGCTATTCTTAGGGTTTAGTTGAGCTATTGCATGGTTGACTTCAGTTAGAACTCATGTGGCAGAGTTTGGTGGAGTTGATGAGACAGTTGATGGAGTTGTGTTCGGTTTAACTTAGTTGAACTAGTTGTATTTAGTCTAACTGATAAAGACACTAGTGATGAGTGGTGTGAATTGATTATTAATTAATTCACTAATTATTAACTCATAAATCAACTAAAGAATACATTTTTTAACTTCTGCATGGATGTCCCAGGAGACCAAGCAAGATAAAAGGGAAAGTGGACGATTAGCTAGACTATAAGTGATGCATTTGGGGCATCCAACACTCAGTAGAGATGCCTTTAAAGACTGCGTGAGCAAGGCTGGGGTAATTCGAACTCATCAAGAGCTATTCTTCAGCAGGGATTGCGCAGTAGAGGCAGGCTATCAGGTGGCAGAGATTGGAGCATGTGTTTTGCTAGATCTAGCTTGATTAGTGTGTAGCAATTGGAGATTGTACTGAGAGCTTGTGAGGAACTTTGTATGATGATTGTTACATGATCTCTATGACATACATAATATGATAGTTGGGGGTTTTCAGCTTTAAGCTTTCCCATTACATACTATGTTCATATGTGTGAATTTGTATGGTTTTAATGTGTGCATGCAATTGATTTTATTTCCGCATGTAATGATCAATGGTAGAAGAGATTCTATTATGCATGAAGATAAAATAGTGTGTGATCGAGAATCTCGATGGATACACGTTTATTCAAATTTCTACAAAAAACCAAAGAAAAGACAAACCACGGTTGATAAAGGTTGAAAGAGAGGGATTACGATAATTCATGGCAAATCAATGAAGGATCGTGAATTAAACAGAGAAAGAAGGACATCAAAGACAGATTTCGAGTTAAGATAAATCAAAGGTAAACTAGCAAAGAAGGCATATCCGAATGACAAGGAAAAACAACAATTACTTCTTCAAAACACATTTTCCACCTACAACCTCATAAAAGCAGCTACAATTATTGAAACAGTCAGAGATATTTCTCAGCTACTCAACAGTTATTTTTAAAGTTAATAAAAAAGTCTTAAAAGTAAAAAATATCCTAAAGTTAGCTCAACAGTAAGTTAGGAAGTTATTAGAAGTTATTATTACAGTGAGTTAGTCACAGATAGTTTGCCTTGGGCCTTGCATGGTATCAAAGGTCAAAATTACATTAACTCTGTAATAAATACAAATCCGTCACCCTAGCTCAGGGGCAACCTGCTCATTTTGCAGATAAATACTGCATGTATTGTTCATTTTTAGTGTTGGTTGGTTGGTTGGTTGGCTTCTTGGCTCGTCAGTTGCTGTGATTGCTAGGCTGGATTTTGATCAGATTTTGAGCTGCAAAGATTATTGTAATGGAGTACTATAACTGTTTTTGACATCAGTAATAAAAACATGGTCACATGATTCTTGAGCTATGTTAATGGTGATTTTACCCTTCTTTGTCAATGTTTCTCTTATGTTTTCCATTTTTCCATCATTTCTATGATAAAAGAATAGAAAATTTAGGTTAAGATATGTTGTCTTGGCACCTTAATTATGTCTACTTTCTTTCATATTGATGTTTTCTTTTGCAAGGTCTGATTAGAGAATTTAGGGCCGTCCTACTCTCTAGTTCCACCTAGCTTGTTGCCTTGAAATTTACTTAGTAGATTCCAGCCAAAGAAGTGTATGGTTTGCCATGTCCTTTGGTTTTTCTTGAAATGTTTTTCTCAAGGTCCTCTTTGAAGTTTACTTAGTAGAGTCTAGCCAAAGAAGTCTATGGTTTTCCTTGTCCTTTGGTTTGTCTTAAACTGTTGCTTTAAAGAACTTATTTGAGGTTTGATTAAATAATTTAGGGGTGTCCTGCTCTTTAGTTTCATTGAATGTTATCTTAAATGTTTTCTTTGTCTGAAAGTAATTCTAGGATTGTTGGATTGTTGTCTTAAGGTTTACTTAGTAGAGTCTGGCCAAAGAATTATATGGTTTGCCCTGTCCTTTGGTTCTTCTTAAACAGTTACCTAAAAGGCTTTTCTTGTTGAAGTATAGTTAAAGGATCCTTAATTTCCCTTTATTTTTATTGAATTCACAAATTGCTATCATTTCATATTTCATATAATATAAGAGATCCACTTGATATAGTTATCTTGCCCTATGAAAACCATTGTAGAGTGGATGAACAATTAAATCCTTTTATGACTCCATATCCCAATGGATTAATTCTTCCCATAGTCTATCTTTTCAACTGAAACACTCAATCAATTAATTACACAATCAATTAATCAACCAAACAAAACAAACAGTCCTAGAACTTCATAACTATCCTAAAATCAGAAAAAATAAGCATAAAGACACATCATTTTATCATAATCATAGAGAGAGCCCTCTCTGAGTCCAGGAAGGCTAGGTCCTTGGACTCCAAAGTGGTCTGATGTGGTTCCCTGCAGAGTTGTTCTTTCCAATATTGAAAATCACGGGGAGCCAACATAGTGGAGACCATACTGGGGACTGAGCTATTTAAACAACTTATTATTACCTCAAGAACTCAGAAAACCCCTCTTCCAAACTTAGATGAATCAAGTGTTAGCTAAGAATGGTATCTGGCTGCTGATGGTGGACAATAGCCAGCCTAAAGATAGTTAAAAATCATCCACCTGGTGACTTTGCTGGTTTTCAGTAGGCCTGCAGACTCCACTGGGAAAATTATTGAGAAATCCTAATATCATTAAACCTCAAAAGAACCCGGTCAAAAATACTTTGTGGATTAAGTATTCCTTTCACAGATTGGTTTGTTTTTCAAACTGTTATACAAACTTAAACCTCTCTAAACATTGGGTCCAAGTTCTGGCTCCTAGAAGAATCTGTACCAGATCCCATCCTGATCCAAACCATCCTACAATAGTTGACAATCCTGAAAGCATCCTTAGGAAATATCCTAGATATAAAAGTCCAATTGTTAGCAGACCAATTCACAAAGCAAGTTCCCTACCTGAAAACCTTAAAGACTTGCAGAATATCCTCTTTGGCTCACCCCTAGAACCAAGCTTGTCTAGGACCAAATCTCAGAGTTGGATCACATAGATAGTTTTAGACCCATCCACCTTACAACAGAATCTTGTTGTACTAAATTCAACCCCCATTCATATACCCACTGTTCACCTTCCTTCGTTTAACCCTTTACCTCCTTTTGTCAATCCCCGACTTGTTAATTGTCCTTTTTTTCCCCAACCACAAATCATGGTAGCCTGGTATGCCCCACTGGTGTTACCACAACCTCTATTTCCTATACCATAGGATTACCAATCTAAGATCCCACAGTTTGATGGAACTCATTCTTCAACTTCTCAAAAACATGTAGATAAGATTAATGATGCTTTCGATTGCCAAGAAATAGAAGATGAGACCATCGAAATGAGAATGTTTGCCCAAAATTTAGGAGGAGAAGCCAATAAATGGTTCAAAAACTAAGCCCCTAATAGCATCCATGACCTCCCTGCTCTTCATCAAGAATTCATAAATAAGTGGGAAATAAAGAAAAATCCTCTTCAAATCTTGTCAGAGTATGATAACCTCAAAATGAATGCAGGAGAAAGTGTTCAAGATTATTGCACTAGGTTCAACACTATATATAATGCACTTCCTCCTCACATGAAACTCCCATAGGGTTTAGCCCTAGTGAAATTTCCAGATGGTTTTGATTTAGACATGGCTTATCAATTAAGAGAAAGATAATCCCTTACATTAGAAGACATGCAGAGGGGAGCAGTAAGTGTAGAAGCCAATCTAATTACCAAAAGGGCTAGAATGAGAACTGAAAAGAGGGTCACATACAAAGAAGAAACTGTAGCCTCCACATCTGACACCAAAATTGATAACCTAGTTAAAACAATGGAAAGGATGATGGAGATAATAAACATAAATGAGACAGCTTCCCCTAGAGAAAACCAAACAACTCTTCAAAATAGAAATCAAAACTAGAACCAAAACCAAAACTTTAGGAGAAATCCCCCTCAAATAAGAAAAAGAGGTCATGATCAGAAATTCAGGCCTCCTTTCCAAGAAAACTATGCTGATAAAGATGAGGGGGTGATTGAAGAAACAGAGGAAAGTCATATCAATCTAATGGGAGTCAATAATGAGGATACCATTTTCCTCACTGAAGAAGAACAAGGCATTTTTTCCCCAAATGGAGAATAATTCCTAGAATCCGAAGACTATAAACAAGGCTTCGAAAATGCCATCATGGAGGTACATAGACAATATTACCTCAGAAGCAAGAAAACCCAAGACACTCCCAAGATAAACAACCCAGAAATTTATGCTAGAAAGATCCCTGGAAATATTCCTAAAAGGACAAAAAAAAATTCAAACATAGTGGTTGAAAGTTCTGATAAAAGTAAAAACAAAAACATCCAACATAGCAGTGACCAAAGCATCACTAGTAACCCAGCTAGTGGCCCTAAAAAAACTGTTTTAACTGAGACTCCAAATAAAAATCAACAAGATGAAATTGCTATAAAATCAGTGTCTTATAAAACTGATTTGAACATTTCAAAAACACAGACACCTTCCAGTATTGAGAATAAAATTGCCAAGATAAAAATCTCCATTCCTCTTACTGAATTAGTTGCCCAAGACATATATAGATCCCAAGTTTTGAAAGCTTTAAACATAGGAGAAAATGTTGATTCTGTAAATCTAAATGATGACAAACCTGAACTTATGTTTGGACCTGAGGTAGAAGGAAAATTTCAAGAGGGAGGTGTACCTCCATTTTATGTCAGTTTGAATATCCATGATAAGATCCTTCACAATGCCATGTTGGATTCAGGAGCTTCACATAACCTCATGCCAAAGGTAGTAATGGAAAGACTAGGCCTTGAGATAACTATACCATACAAAGATTTATACTCTTTTGATTACAGTAGAGTTAAATGTCTAAGCCTAATCAAATACCTTTGTGTTAATCTAGCACAAATACCAGCCAAGAGCCTTGTAATGGATATTGTAGTGGTTGGTATACCTCCCAAGTATGTCATGCTTCTATCACGCTCATGGGGAGCTAAACTTCAAGGTACCCTCCAAATGGACATGACATATGCTACAATACCTATATTTAGTCAACCAAGAAGATTATATAGGGAAAATCACGTGCAATACATGGTTATCAGTCAAGAAAAGTCAAATATCTCCCCTCTTTATTCTATTCACACAGACCTTGATTCATTTATCCTTTATAATGATGAAAACATTACAAAAAGAAGAATAAAAAATGAGAAAACAAAAAATGAGAAAACAATTGAAGAAGAAGAATAAAAAGAGGAGGAACAGGCAGAACAGTTAGGCCAAATAGAAAATGGATAGCATAATAAACAACATAGTGGTAGCCAAAATAACCAACATAATGGTAAGCTTGAAATTGAACATCTTTGGAGTATGAGATTTGATGATTATTGTGGCAAATTGGTTCAGGAGTAGGTGTTTGGATACATAACACTGAAAACAATCATGCAGAAGGCCATTCATACAGGCTGAATTTTCAATGTACAAATAACATAACACAATATGAGGTCCTCCTAGGGCTACAATTACTCAAGAAATTAGGAGCCAAAAGGATTTCTGTTCATGGGGATTTGGAGCTAGTCATTAGGCAAATTAAGGGAGAATATTCAGCTAAACATCCTAGACTGAGAGCATATAGGAATGATGTCCTTGAACTCCTAAAAACCTTCCAAGAATATGACCTTGCCTCTATCCCTATAAATCAGAACATCCTTGCCAACGATCTAGCATTTGCAGCCAGTACTTGTCAAAAACCTCATCATAACAAACAATACACAGTACAAGTCAAATATATACCAACAATCCTTGATAATATAAAATATTGGCAAGTTTTTGAAGGAGGTAAATAGATTGAATATTTCCTGTAGTCCAGAATGGGTTTGAAATGCCAAATTTGGGCTCAGATCATGAAGAAGACTGCTCTGCTGAGGAACAAACATACAAAGAAGAGCCTCCTGATAATGCTGATATAAATCTGTTAGAAAAAGAACACCCACATGAAACAGATTTGTGCACAGATTTAGAAAAAGAAGAATTTGAAGTGCTGCAGCCCAGAGATAATACTTTGCCAAAAGGACTGGTTCCTTTAGAAGAACTGTTTGATTTTAATGATGTTGCTAAAAATCCAAAGATGGAATCTATTGAAGTAGAGGTAGAAGAATGAAATATAGGAAGTGAACAAGAACCCAAAATGATAAATTGTAAAAAGAACTGCCAGCTCATATAAAACAGAAATACATTGAGCTTTTTAAAGAATTTAGTGATGTGTTTTCTTGGAGCTATGAAGACTTAAAGTCATATGACACTGAGATAATTCAGCACAAGATTCCTCTCAAAGAAAACCAAAATCCCTTCAAACAGAGATTGCACATAATAAAACCTGTACAACTGCCACTCGTTGAGAAAGAAATAAAGAAAATGTATGATGTTGAAATAATAGTCCCTCTAAGATACTCAGAATGGGTTTCAAATCTTGTATCAGTAAGGAAGAAGAAAAGAGAAATTAGGCTATGCATAGTCTTCAGAAATTTAAACAAAGCCTCCTTAAAAGACAACTACCCTTTACCAAAAATGGATCACATACTGCAAAGGGTAGTAGGCTCCAAAAGAATATCTTTGCTTGATGGATTTTCAGGGTACAATTAGGTGCTGGTACATCCAGATGATCAACACAAGACAACTTTCACCACACCTTAGGGCAGCTTCATGTATGTTAAAATGCCTTTTGGGTTACTGAATGTTGGAACTACTTTTCAAAGAGAAATGGCTATTGATTTCTCAGAAGAAATAGGTTACTTCATTGTGATATACTTGGATGACATAACAATATACTAAAAAATTGATGAAGAACACCTAACTCACTTAAGAAAGGTCTTTGAAAAGTCACGAGAAGTACTTGGCATCTTTTGAATCCCAAAAACTTTGATTGGTCTTCAGAAGGAAAGCTTTTAGGCCACATCATATCTGAAGAAGGGATCAATATTGACCCAAAGAGGATTGAAGGAATGTGCAAATCGATCATCAAGAAACAACAAAACATGATCTTTCATTGCAAATCATTCTTAGAGTTCATTCCAAACCTTGCAGAAATCCTAAGAAATATCACCAATATGTTGAAAAGAGAAACATGAGTCAAATGGACCATATAAGAAAAAAAATATTTTGATTTGGTATAACAGGTTCTTACACAAACACCAGTTCTGATTAGCCCTTATTTTACCAAATATTTCTTCATATTTTCTTTTACATCAGAACACAATTTTTGTTGTCTTACTATAGAAAAAATATAAAAGGATAGGAGCAGCCCATAACATTTTTCAGGAAGGAATTAAGAGATGCACCTCTGAAATATAACATAATGGAAAAACAAGCTTTTTCCTTAATCAAGGCATTGAAAGATTTCAGAGTTTACATTCTACACTCACACATTATGCATTTGTGCCTCACACAGTGGTCAAAGACATCTTGACACAAGATAATGATGGCAAAAGAGGTAAGTGGATTGCTGTCATTTTAGAATATGATCTGGAAATCAGGCCCACCAAGCTAATCAAAGGGAAAGGACTGGCTAAACTCATGGTTGAAGCAAATTTTCAACCAATGGACATCAATATGATTAATGCATTGGATGAACAAGAGGAGATGGCGACTCCACCTATTGAGGAAGAATTTCTGAACTCATCTTGGTATGCCGATATATTATATGTGCTTTTTAATCTAAATGTTCCTCCTAGACTATCCAAAACAAAATCCAAATTCTTGGAATTAAAAGCTATAAATTTCTGCATTTTAGACAAATTTTTATACTGGAAAAATTCTGGTGGTATGTTGCTTAAATGTTTACCTGAAGAAGATGCTTATAGGATTATGCATGAGTTTCATGAAGGAGAATGTGGAGGCCACTTCTATTGGAAAACCACTGTCAATAAAATCCTTAGAGCTGGTTACTATTGGCCCACCCTCTTTCAAGGCATCCATAAAATGGTAGTTGCCTGTCATAAATGCAAAATCTTTGAGGGTAAAAGAAAATTGCTGCCTTTGCCATTACAACCACTTTCTGTTGAATCTCCTTTTCAACAATGGGGTTTCGATTTCATTGGAGAAATTCACCCTTATTCCTCTACCCAACACAAATGGATCCTCACTGAAAATGACTATTTTACAAAGTGGATAGAGGCTATCCTTCCCAAAACTGCCACAAACTCAGTAATTATCAAATTCCTTGAAAACCACTTTTTATCTAGATTTGGTTGTCCTAGGAAAATCATTACTGACAATGTTGTTGCCTTTAGATCCAACAAAATGGTGGATTTTTTCCACAGATATCAGATTACATTGGGACATTCTACAACTTATTACCCTCAAGGTAATGGGTTGGCTGAATCCTCCAACAAAATTTTGGTGAACATCATTAAAAATTTGTTGGAGGAAAACAAGAAATCATGGCACAAAAAATTAGTACATGTACTTTGGGCAGACAGATTAACAAACAAGATGTCAATTGGTATGCCCTCCTAATAGCTAGTATATGGAGCAGATGTAGATTTCCCAACAAGCTTGGGAGTGCCAGTGATGAAGCTCATTCAAGAAGTACAATCTGAAGAAAATGATATGGAAAGGAGAATAAACCAAACTATCCAGCTGCAGTAAACCAGAGAAAAAATATACAACAGAACACATCATGTGCAAGAAAACATCAAGAATATTTTTTACAAGAGGACCAAGGCAAATGATTTCAGCATTGGAGACAGAGTGCTGAAGTGGGATTCAAGAAGAGAGGACAAAGGCAAGCATGGAAAATTTGACAATCTATGGAAGGGTTCATACATCATCCATTCTGCAAGAGGTATTAATGCATTTTTCCTACAAGAAATGGATGGAACAGAATTATTTGGAGGTCCTGTCAATCGCAAGATGCTCAAGCATTATTTCAGTTAAAAATCTCAGTTTAAATATTTATTCAATGTATATAACATTGTCTAGAAAAAAACTTAGAAAAACTGATACAAAAATAAAGAAAAAAAGAAAAGAGGGCAGATGAAAAGAAAAAGGGTAAAGCCCCATACCAAAAAAGAATTGTTTCTGGAAGTGTGCAAGTCCAAATTCCACTACTTTTGAAAATAAAGTCTTGTTCAATCATACAGCCTAATCATGATTGAAACAAATTTTGAATTTTTTGCTGATAAGTTAGAAAATGAATATTTTCCAAACTGTTTAAACTTGGCTTATCAGTAGGTAGGAAGAAAAGATATTGGTTCCAAAACATAATCTGAACTAGCAAGAGAAGAAAAGGGAAAAGTGATAAATGACAAATTCCAGATCAAATCCCTCACTTTTTAGTTTTACTTTTTGCAAAAATAAAATTTGTGTGTAGCTTGTCCAAAATGCCACAGTTCATAACAATCTAACTACTCAATCTTGATTTAGTCATGCTTTAAATTTCATGTTGATATATAGAGAATGAAAATATATCAAAATGTTTAATCTTGACAAATAAGTAGAGTAGGTAGAAAATAAAAGAGCTCATCAGTCTAATCTGAGCCTTTGGATGATATAAGGGTAGAAATAGATAGTTTTTGCTTTCAAATGAAAAATGATGTCAAGGGTTTTCCAGTATAAGTGCACCCAAAGAATGAAGAAAAAATGCTAGAATATAATGATGGGTAGGTAGAAGTGATTTTCCGGAAGCATGTTTTTCAAATTTCTAAAGGCCAAAATTACAAAGGATTATAGCAGATCAGCAATTGCAGAATGAAAAATCTGCCAAGTACAAACATGGCACTAATCTACAAATTCTAGAGATCTGAAATATGAGGTTCTTGACACCTCCTAAAGGACCTGCCCTCCCCAGCTGGAGCCACTGTTAGTCTCCTGTATTCATAGTATCACTAGGTGACTATGGATTTTCTACAATCTGTTGAAAACAAAATTCTTTGACTATCGGCTATTTTCGGAAATCTCAATGCCTTCATTATCTTCATTTAACCTATTTTTCCCTATCTCTCATTTTTCCTTTGTCAAAATACCCTCCCTTTCTAAAAATTCCATGTTTGATCCTAAAGAACCCTCAATTTTACCCATTCCCCTATCCAAAACTCCACTCCCGTGGATAAAAACCCATTTTTGACCCTCCCTTCATTCATTCCCCCCTTTCTATTAAAACAATGTAAAAAACTTTTTTACATTGTTTTAAAACCAAACTTTATTTATTTTATTATTCGGGACCCATTTCTTTTAATTAAACCCTGTGTTAATTAAAAACTCGACCCCTATATTTTTTTTAGCCCCCCGCTTTAAAACATGGATCCCCGCTTCTATATAACATTCGTCCCCACCTTAATGATAAGTGCCTCCGCTTATTATTTAATCATGGCCCCACAAATACGCTTAAACCTGCTCTAATCCCTAAACCCTCCCCGCTCTAAACCTTCACCTCCACACCCATATAACTATAACCCCACGTTATATTTAAGCACCCTCGCCTTTACATTCCCTGGGACCCACCTTCTAACTCACCCGCGGTCCAAATCACCCAACCACCGTCAGATCTCACCCCTTCCATCCAACGGTCCTAACCTCGTATCACATCTTCCACCGCCCAACGTTTAACGCCACCAAACCTTGCGAAATGGGTGGTATTCTCGTCGTCCCATCCGCCACGCGACATGCTCTCAATGGCATCGCACGCCCTCCACCAAAACCATTTACTGCCCATATTTTGTGCGAAAAATGCTTAAGCGCCCTCCCGCCATAAACCAAAAACCACCGACTCCGTTCAAAACATCCCAAAGGCCCGTGTCTCTGTGATAAAACCCATTCTGCCATGAAGCCTCTACAAACTCCCCAAAAGCCAGAAAAGCCCAAACAAATGTAGAAAAACCCATAGCACAGGATTTTAATTAACAATTAATTTTAAATGTACAGGTAGCCGACGTATAAATGCATGAATCACATTTCTAAAGCCCAAAAATGGTTTAAATAAGTGCTCTGGGTGACGATCCAGCAAATTTTATTTACTCAAAAGAAACAAGAGTGCAAGAATGATGGAAGGTAGCAATGAGTTATTGCCATTGCTAATCCTTCAAACATTTCAAAGGCAGAAATAAAAGGAAAAGTCAAAGAACACCATTAAAGAGACTGTGACAGTGAAGGGCAGAAGAGATTAAAGGTTTAATAAAATGATTAAAGGTGAAAAGTATGATCAGAAAACCAAAGAAAAGACAAAGCACAGTTGAGAAAGGTTAAAGAGAGGGATTACGATAATTCAAGGAAAATCAATGAAGGATCAGGAATTAAACATAGAAATAAGGAAAACAAAGACAAATTCTGAGTTAAAAGATAAATCTAAGGCAGAATAACAGAGAAGACAGATCCAAATGATAAAGCAACTCAACAATTACTTCTTAAAAACACATTTTTCCACCTACAGCCTCATTTCACTTCAATAAAAGCAATTACAGTTATTAAAAAACTAGAGATATTTCCCAGCTACTCAAATTTATTATAAAGTTAATGCTAAAGCCAAAAACTCAAAAATATCATGAAGTTAGCTCAACAGTTAAGTTAGAAGTTATTATTACAGTGAGTCAGTCACATATATTTTTCCTTGGGCCTTGCATGGTCTCAAAGTTCAAAATTACATTAAATCTATAATAAATACAAATCTGTCACCCTAGGTTAGGGGCAACCTCCTAATTTTGCAGATAAATATTGAATGTATTGTTCATTTTTAGTGTTGGTTGGTTGGTTGGTTGGTTGTTTGGCTGGTCAGTTGCTGTGATTGCTAGGCTGGATTTTGATTATACTTTGAGATGTAAAGATTATTGTACTGGAGTACTGTAACTGTTTTGGACATCAGTAATAAAAACACGTTCACAGTATTCTTGAGCTATGTTAATGGTGATGTTACCCTTCTTTGTCAATGTTTCTCTTCTGTTTTCCATTTTTTTCATCATTTCTCTGATAAAAGAACAAAAAATTTAGATTAAGATATGATGTCTTGGCACCTTAATTCTATCTAATTTCTTTCATCTTAATGTTTTCTTCTGCAAGGTTTGATTATAGAATTCAAAGTCATCTTGCTCTCTAGTTCCACCTAGCTTGTTGCCTTGAAATTTACTCAGTAGAGTCCAACCAAAGAAGTTTATGGTTTTCCCTACCCTTTGGTTTTTCTTGAAAGTTTTTCTCAAGGTCCTCTTTGAAGTTTACTTAGTAGAGTCCAGCCAAAGAAGTCTATGGTTTTCCCTGTCCTTTGTTTTGTCTTAAACCGTTGCTTTAAAGTCCTTCTTTGAGGTTTGATTAAAGAATTCAGGGGTGTCCTGCTCTTTAGTTTTACTGACTGTTATCTTCAATGTTTTCTTTGTCTGAAAGTAATTCTAGGATTGCTGGATTTTTGTCTTAAGGTTTACTTAGTAGAGTCTTGCAAAAGAAGTATATGGTTTGCCCTGTCCTTTGGTTCTTCTTAAATAGTTACCTAAAAGGATTTTCTTGTTGAAGTATAGTTAAAGGATCCTTAATTTCCCTTTAGTTTTACTGAATTCACAACTTGCTGTCATTTCATATTTCATCTAATCTAAGAGATCTACTTGATATAGTTAGCTTGCCCTATGAAAACCCTTGCAGAGTGGATGACCAATTAAATCCTTTTATGAATTCATAGCCCAATGGATTAATGCTGCCCATAGTCTATCTTTTCAACTGAAACACTCAATCAATTAATCACACAATCAATTAATCAAACAAACAAAACAAACAGTCCTAGAACTTCATAATTATACTAAAATCAGAAAACATAAGCATAAAGACACATCATTTTATCATAATCATAGAGAGAGCCCTCACTGAGTCTAGGAAGACTAGGTCCTTGGACTCCAAAGCGGTCTGATGTGGTTCCCTATAGAGTTGTTCTTTCCAATCTTGCAAATCACGGGGAGCCAACAAGTAGGCTACGAGGTTGTGTTATAACCGAGCCACTAGGAGAAAAATGGGTTCCATTATTTTGTGTACACTTATTTCGTAGATAATAAAAAATAGCCAAGGTGGATAACAGGTAGAGCACACATAGAGGATTTGTACATTGTAGCAGCCCGTGGGCCACATACCATACTTCTTTGTACTCACAACTGTATTTCCATTTAGAGAAAGAGAGTTGAGAGACCTTACCTTCCGGTTGGATTTTTCTCCCGAAAGGGTTTCCCAGATCATGGCTTGTGTCTAATGTGTGTGTGATATTTTATTTCACTGTTCTTTATTTTTTGCATAATTTTAAATTCACATGCATGCACTATTAACAATTAAATCTACAGATCTAGAAATCTAATGAAATTGTAATAATGTAGAATTTCAAATTATATATATATATTTTTATCATATCTATTGTGATGAATTGTCTAGTGGAATATCCAAGGCAGTTTACTGATCAAAGCTCTCTCTTTGATATTTGCCAATATTCGATGCCACAACACAGTCTTTTCTCTGAAGACTATAATATTTTTTTCTTGTTCTGTTCCACTCTAAAAAACAATGAAACTATTGCACCAATCACTAACAATGATTCCCAATTGTTTATATAGAGAATCTATTTTAACATCTATCAACAATACCATTGCTCCTTGAACCATCATATAGGTATCATTTTCAAATATTATCTTTACACATGTATTTCTCATCTTACTTATAGAAATCAAATTCCTATATAATCCTCGGATGTTCATAAAACAAGGGAGTGTTCTAGTCCTTCCACCCATGATCTTCAAATTTTCTCTATCCCATGATTTTGGTTGTCAATTCATCTCTTAGGAAAACATCATCACCATAATATATTTCATCCTCATAAAACCACTCCCTGTGAGGAGTCGTATCAAACGATGTGCTTGAGTCGACCATCCATGCCTCATGGTTTACATGTATACTGAAGAAGCCAAATAAACATCCCCTCCATCTAAGGAGGTTTTTGTTTTTTTAGGACCATCATCAAATCCCTTCCCTTGCTTATCAATCTTGGATCTACAATATTTTCCATACTTCCCTTATTTTCCACATCTACAACATAACTTTATGAACTTTCCTAGAGATTTAGGTCTTCCTCTAGAATTAGATCTCCCATGTGAGGAATTATTTTTATTTTTATTATAAGGGTGTACCTTGCACACAAGGCATCTTCAAACTGGATTTTCATGTATTTACATATCATCTCTTCTAATAAAGAGGATGAGACTATTTCATTGAAACTTAAAGTAGTTGAATTACTACCTATGGAAACAACCATGACTATCGCATGAGTATGGTGGAGAACATAAAACATTGATACTCTTATCTTTATCTAAAATCTTAATATCAACAGATAATAGTTGGTTTACCATAGTATTGAAGGTGTACAGATACTCGCTCACCGAATTTTCATCCTTCATCCTTAAGTTATACAACTTTTTATGTAGTATCAATTTGTTCATTAGGGACTTGGAGTGATACAAAGAACCTAACTTGTCCCACATTTCCTTCACTATAGCTTCTCTTGAAACATTCAATAATACTAAATCTAAAATACACAGTCATATTATGTTCTCTTCCTTCTATCCAACTTGGTTCACTATTCTTTTGACATTCCTTCCAATGTAATCTCGGATCCACAGTGATCAAATGATCTTCGTCCACTAACAAATCTTCCATT
This sequence comes from Pinus albicaulis, assembly GCA_034641835.2. Classification (NCBI taxonomy): domain Eukaryota; kingdom Viridiplantae; phylum Streptophyta; class Pinopsida; order Pinales; family Pinaceae; genus Pinus; species Pinus albicaulis. The sequence continues at coordinate 952,101,486 of CM076570.1, forward strand.
TTGAGCTTCCACAACTAAAAAATATACCCATTGAATATCTCGATCTCCATCTCAGAATTGTTGGCCATTTCATTTTAACACAAAAATCGATTCAATAAATATCCTAATGTAACAATGTCTACCAAATGCCCGAGAAAAAAACCACATGGCCACAAAGGCCTCCCCTTGAAGCCAAAATTGCGTTTATACCAAATGTAGTTTTTTTTTTTTTAAACAGGTTGGATTCCCAAGCCATTTTCACCCCTCAAATGGGGGGGCTACCACCGCCCATGTGACTCGCCCATTGCACTTGGAGCAACATTCAATGCATGAGGCTAGTTGTGCAAAGGATATATCACATACACAAGAATATGTTATTGTTTGATATTCTTTCGAAAATTAATAGAAAAATGTTATATTGATCAAATATAGTGAACTAATATTCAACAAAAAGCTACAAATAGAAAAAATAACTTATTATCTCTTTGATGAAGTTGATAATGATACAACTATGTCACACATGATCCTTCAAAAAATAACTAAAAAAAAATAACACAAATTATTAAATTTGTAGTGTTGAAAGAGTGAATGACATATCCTAGACCAAATGATCCTCAAAAAATTCATTAATGATGAAAGTTATTGTCTAAAGAGTTAGAGCTTCCTCTGAAAGTTCATCTACACAAACATCTAATTCTAGATACACATATGAAAATTTATACCACTCCAGACTCTGAATGAGTTCCTCTATCTATCCAAGGATGGGCTATAGTATTATATTATGAATTAGGGGTTTGTTGTTTACTCGTTCAATGAATAATTTTGCATCCCCCATTACCTAAAGCTTAACAGGTCCAATTTTTAAAGCATGAAACAATAGAGTCCAAAGAGCCATGAATTTGGCTTTCATATTGGATCCACGACTTGGGGCATAAAAAATCTGATAATAACGAGTTCTAGACTGATGCAAAGTAACCCCAACACCACAAAAAGGAGGGTGACCTTGGCTAGCCCCATCAAAATATTCCCACGAGCTTACATACTCTAAACGGGGAATCATCGGTTGTCTAGACTTGAATTGTTTCAAATATAGTTCATTTTTATTTTTTATTTTTGGTCAAGTTTTCTGTGTTCCCCGGGGCTTAACTTATGGCTTGAGAAATGTGACCTAGGGGCATCTAATCCATCAAAGTCACCCAGGTATTGCACTCGACCTGGGCCTTACTAGCCCTAAGCTGACTAGATTTAACATGTATCCTCCCCCCAGCATGAGCGCAACAACCTCTGTGAGGTTTGATCTTGGGTCACCTTGCTAACGAGGCCCATCCTCAACCAGTTGTGATAATGGGACTTGATAATCTAGTTCATATTATTTTTCGATCTTACAAATTTATTTTGAAAATATTTTTGCGAGATATCGTTTATCCTAGAATATAATAAAATTACAGGACCGCCATATAAAATACACCATAAGATGTGATAGACAACCCAAGCTTTCAAGGGACGACTCATTCAAATAGGAGCGTAATAATTCTTATAGTTTGGGCCCTTCACAAAATCAAGAGAAGATAATCATGTCCTTCACCATAATCCATACACAACCATCAAAGAAACATGATATAAATAGATCATGAGAGAGTCTAATTCTTCTTTGCACATGGGGCACCACTTGGGCTTGTTTATCCCTGATTGATTAGATTTCCTAAGGTTAGAATAGTTTTTGGTTAGTTTCAGCTATAATGTGATTTTGGATTTTTGAGGAGTGTGTACTTCCCATAGCCAATACCACCACCAACATAAATATTTATCAAATTCAACTTCACTCTTGGCTTTATAGCCAAGTTTTTCGAAAATTTTCCTATTATTGGATGTACAGTCCATCTCAGAGAGTCGTACACTTAATCATATAATATAATAAAACCTTATACTGAATTCTCCACATAACATTTTCATTCAAAAACGATATCATCCAATAGACCAAGTAGGCTTTGTCGAGATCCAACTAATTATATTGATGTTGTTATGTTCTAGAGAGCGTTTAGCTTTGAGAGAACATTGACATTCCTCATGAAGCCTATCTAATAACTATCGTGAAAATTCAAAATATTCTCCATCCTAGATCCACAGACCTTCCCCAAGTCTGACATGTCTACCATTTCCCTTTTTCCATGTTTTCCATTGACCTATCAAAGGAAATTACTCCGTAAAATATTTTTAGATGACGAAACTATTGTTTGCATGTTTTCTAAGTGATAAGAACCATTCAAATATTGTTTTTCCCCTTAGGTATTTTTGAACACATCATTCGACTCCACAAGGATCGAATTTATGTAAAGCTCTATGGGTTTTTTACTGCAATAATTTTGGTAAAAATATAAACATTTTTTAGCAACTAACCTCTTTTTGTCGTTGTGATCAACACCCTCCAAAATTTTTCACACATTTTAATTTTGGAGCCTATTGATGATCTTATGATTTGTCACTCTATGGTCACTCCATGGTCATTTTATTTTTTGCAAAGCGTTCAAGTCTTCTTCCTAGTTTCAAATTGTTAAGTCAATTGCACTCACATGCACAATCTTCCATGATTTCATGAGAACACTTCCTTTATGCAAGCTTGAACATGCATAGCACGATAGATCAAGGCAGTGCCTGTGTGGTGTTCAACTCATGATGACTGTCAGTGTGCACTTTTATCGATAGTTCCCCTAACATTGTTGTGTTTGTACTCCTACTTTTGTGATTTTTCTCAACTGTCGTCTTCTGCGCATTTTCGCTTTCACAAGTGTCACTTTCACATTCACGACTATCGTTTTGAATTTCTTCTACTTTAATAAATGTCATTTTCTTGTTACCTTCACTTTGGCACGTGTCACTTTTAAGGTCGTTTGCATTTTTCAAGTGTCATATTCATGTTTTAATTTTGTCACAAGTGTCACTTGTATTGTTTTTACTCCTGCGTGAATCACACCCTTGCATATTATCGAAGTTAGTTCTGACGCTTCTTCTACATCAAAAGTTATTACATATCATTATAATATGTGCTAGACACATTCCTATAGCTTAAAACACATTTTATTCATAATGGCCACAATTTTCGTAACTTGGTTTCTAAGTGTTCTAATGTGTCATTTCAACTACCGCACTTTGGAATAGGTGTATCTTTGTTGTTGTTTTAAGGTGTGACTATTTTTCATGAGTCCTATGCATTCCATTAGCTTGTATTGATGGAATTTATGTGTGTGACCTATGTTTAAGTCATTTTAGTATTCATTTCTTTCTCCTGCTTTGTTTGTCCCACACTTATCCATTGTGAGAGCTCTTATTTGTCCTTCATCCTAGTGCAATCTCTAAAGGAATTAACCCTCTTACTATGTGATTAACACAACTTATGCATGATCCATATTGAAGTATATTTCCTGTAATACTTGTGTACTAAGTATTTTCTAAGGTCTCCTCCCTCTCATAGTTCATTATTACTTCCTAAGGATAAGTCACCTAGCCTTCTGTTGCCTGCCTTAGTGTTTCCACCCTCAGTGAAAAGTGAATTCTAGATGAACAAGTATCCATTGTTGGAGAGAATTGTGCACTCCAAGACTAAGTTCATTTCAAAACAACAAAACGTACTTTGATACAATGGATCTCACTTAAAAAACTGAACCGCATTTCAAATGATCAGTGAAAAAGCACACTTAAGAGGAAGAAGGACCTTATCTCCTCTAAAAAGTGCACTCTGGACAAATAAGGACCTTCTTTCCTTAAAAAATCACACTTCAGAACAATGAGCGCACTTCAAGACTATGAGTGCACTCCTTCAACTTGAATAACTGAGCCCTCCTTGAGCGCATGGTGCACTCACAAAGCAAGAACCTTCATTCTTTTCTTTGAATGCATGGCACACTCATGAAGCACAAAGCCTTAGAGTGCATGGCGCTCTCACAAAGGATGAAGCTTCAACCTTCCCTTTAAGTGCATGGCACAGTCAAGAAGCGTAAATATTGAGTACACTCCTTCGGCATGAAGAATTGCGCCCTCTCTTTGCAGTGTGCCCTTTCACCTTCTTAGTCTCTTTGAGAGCATGGGCACACCTTGAAGGCCTGAAACCTCACTCCTTCATCTCTTCGAAGTGATCCCTTGTGCCCTTGAGTTCACTATCCCTTGTTTGAGAACACAAGCACAACTTAAAGATATCTTGTGAGCCTTGATGAGTTTGACTGCTCCCTCCTAATCAAGCCTTATTATTTTAACCCTTTCAGAAGCCTATTATGAGAAGATAATTCCATGAACTAGGTAGTGATAGAATAGACGTTTTTAGACTGATTTTTCCTTGTCATGAATGATTTTCATTGGTAGGATTACCTTTCTAACATGACAAGGTGATTCTCAAGAGTAGATAACAAAGAGAAAGCATAAAGAAACACATGCGGAGAAGAAGAACAAAAGAAATCTATCATGGAGGCATGAAGAAAAGCATGGACCGAGACAAAAAGAAGACATTTCATGATTACTCAAAGGATTCCAAAGCTAATATGAGACCCTTTGGAGGGTGAAAATTAATATAAAAATAGACCCTTCGTGAAGACGAATCATATATCAAATCAATCATCAAGAGTGCAATATGAAGCAGCAAGGAAGACAACTTGGAATTGCCACCTCATCATGAAGTCCATGTCATCATTGTTAAGTTGTAATTTGTATTAGTGTCATCATAATAGTCAATATGTTTCCATGTTTCATGTCACATCATCATGTGGGATGTATGATGTATTCTCAAGAAAAGGACAAAATGTAATGTGTGGAAGTCCAAGAGTCATATGTGGAATATGAAAAGTCACTTAGTCATATATGGAGTCTTTAGGAGAAGTCCAAAAGTCGTTTTAAGTTAAAGGGTTATTTAGAAGTCCAAAGGACACATTAGAAGTTCAATATTCATGAGGGTAATTTAAGAGTCATGGGGATATGAAAGGTCATCCCATTTGTTATAAAATCAACCTCGTAACTCAAGGAAATGGATTTTGGAAACTTAAGCTTTGGAGAGCTAGTCTTGGATTCTCTACTTGGCATAGGAGAGAAAAATATTCTTTGGAGAAGAAAGAAGTGACTTCATGTTCCATTATTGGAACTAGTGTCTCATAATTTTAACCATTTAATTTTATTTTTCACCTTATAATTGAAGCTCGATGAGCCAACACATTTTCATGCATGTATTGCGAATGTCTTAGGACTATTCTTCAGATGTTTGCTATATATGTTTAGTTCATATGTACTAAAGAAAATGAACTATTTTGGTTTGCTTGATACTTATCTAATTGAAGATGTGTTGTATGTGGTTTAATGTGTGTTGTGTCTATGTGAGCTATTTCGCTAGATAACTAATGAATCTTTCTTTGCTTGTGTGCCTCTCTTAGGTTAGTACTATTAATTCCTTCTAGAAGCTCACTTTTGTCTCCCCCCACGTAAAATTATCCTTTTAAACATTACAATCAATGTTTCATAAGGTAAACTTGCTTGCTTGTTCAAGGGTTATGTATATAATCTCTTATGTTATTCATTGAAACCAAGGCAAACCTTACGGTTACGGTTGTTGGGTCAATACTTTGAATGGGGACCCTACTCTAAATAGTGTGAGGTCTAATTGGAATTTCACATCGGGGATACCCCTTGTATGTTGGAGGTATCCAACACCATCAACACCTCGCAAGTTTTTTGTCTAATTTATCCTTGTCCATTTGACCAGGGATATCCCCATTGAACCACGATTTCCAGTCCACAAAGAAAATTAAAGCAAGCTCTCCTTATTTTAGAAATAACACCTTTTGGAACTTTTTCAATAAATGCACAATGAATAGAATACTCTCCAAAGAATAATTTGATTATAACTAATTGGTATCCCTTAAATAATCATTGGTTGGTCCATGTGAAGTTCCTCACTTAGATCTTCTTGTAGAACCATAACGAGTATTTATATTTGTAGGATTTTTGCGTCAAGTAGAAACCAAGTTATTTTACTCCTTCTAATCTTCACCATGGGAGATTTATCATGTTGACCAAAGATAGTCAAAGTTACTCTTCTGGAAATTTATAGAGAAGAATAGGCTTTGTAAATTTGATTTTCATTCTTGAAACCAAATAGTAAGAATCTGAGATTTGTTTTATGCACGAGAATTTTGCATGATATCATGCACAAAATTGTTGAAGATTGTAACTAGGTTCAATCTTCATAAATTATATTTAATTTACTTATCAAAAGAATTTATATTATCAATTGAAATTTATTTTATTATTAAATGACTTATTAAAGCATGGGTTTCATGCTTGGATCATATTTAGATTAAGGTTCCCATTGTGGAATTCGAGGTTAGTCATTACAAATTTATATTGACCCATATTGGGCTTTTGAATCGTGTAATTAGGTTTGAATTTGAGTTAAAAATGGTTTAGATTACCTCCACATCAAGTCATCCTTAAGGAAATAAAGTCAACCTCAAAGGGACCTATTCGACCTCACCTGAAGCCTATAAAATGAAGGAGATAAAATGAATTTGGAGCATCACTTCTCAAGGTTGACTGATGTGGAGGAAAGGTTTGGTATATTTCTAGGGTGAAGAGTTTCAAAGAATCTATACCTATATATTGTTTCTCTTGTTTTGTGATATTCATACACACATAATATGGTAATTTCTTGATGAAAGCTAAGATAATAAAGAAGTAAAATAATCCAACATAATCACAAGTAATTATCAAGATCATTAAATCAAACCCTAATATAACTAGTTTGATTCTTCAACGTGGTTTTAGAGCTAAGGTCAGGAAGAATTGAATATCACTTTGTTGGCATGGATTCTCCCTCTTTGATGAAATACCTAAGAATATTTATCAACATTGCTGGAAGCTGGATCAAGAAGGTCATCCATTACTTATTCATCAAAGTTAAAAGTTAAAGATTTTTTTCCCTTATAGGATATCTTCATGATGACAATGCATGGATCGTTGATAATGGAGCATCAAGACACATGACAGGAGAAATTAAACAATTGCATACACTATCAAGGGATTCATATTCTCATGTAGTGGAATTAGGTGACAACAAAAGCTATGTTGGGAAAGGTTTGGGATCAACATCGTTGGAATTGGAAGGCGGATCGAAGTTGCACCTCGACAAAAAACTATATGTTCCAGGTTTGAAAAAAAATATGATTTATATTTCTTGTTTAGAAGATAAAGGAGAAATAATTAATTTTGTTGATGCAAAATTATTGGTTTGGGGCAAAGACTCTAACATTGAAAAATCTAGAGTTATTGGAGTTCATGAAGGAAGTTTGTATAGGGTTACTACTCCATCTCCTCAAGATTTAGTTCATGTGGAAATTAGTCCTATTGAGTTACGGCATAAGAGCTATGATCATCTACACTAAAGGCTTATTTACGCTCTTAACCAATTGGTTAATGACATCCCCAATATAAAGGAGTACCATGAATGTGTGTGCAAGGGATGCTCTTTGGGAAAGTATACAACAAAACCATTTCCAAATAGTGAATCTAGGTCCAAAGAAATTCTATATCTTATTCACTCTAATGTGTGTGGGCCCATGTGTGATAAATATCTTGGAGGTCATATCTATTATGCGACATTCATAGATTATAATTATAAAAGACATGGATCTATATTCTCAAGACAAATGACAAAGTATTTGAATAATCCAAGGAGTTTCGAGTTGAAGTAGAAAACCTCACTGAAAGAAAGATAAAACTCTGAGATATGACAATGGTGGGGAATACATCTCCAAGGAATTGATTGCATATTGTAAGGAACCGAGAATTAAGAGGGAGCTCATCGTTCCATACTATCCCAAACAAAATGGAGTTTTTGAAAGTAAAAATAGGTCTATTGAAGAGGGCATTAAGACAATGCACCTTGACCAAGACCTGCCAAAATTCTTATGGGGAGAAGTATCCATGAAATTTGTGCATATTAAAAATAGAAGTCCCCATAGAAGTCTCAAGAATATAACTCCCAAAGAAGTATTTACAAGAAATAAGTTGAGTGTGGATCACCTATGAATATTTGGAATCCCCGTCTACATCCATGTTCCAAAAGACAAGCGAAAGAAAGTAAACTCTTCTAACATCAAAGTAATATTCGTTGGATATAGTATCTCCTCAAAGGCATACAGAATCTACATCAAATAACGAAAGCATATCGAAGTAAATAGAGATGTCATATTTGATGAGAGCCAAGCCAACAAGAAACCCAAACATATTCTCATAGACTTCGATGACGAATAATCTCCTATATTTGAAGAAGAAAAATCACACCATGAAAACCATACTACAAACCAAGAAGAAGAAGAAGGACCAACTGAGCCTATTCAACCTGTGATCTTCTCGACCATAAGGAAAAGGCTAAATTGGTTAAAATATACACTACAAGATGTCAAAGTACATGAAGTTGCAATAGGAACCTTTAGGGAAAGTAAAAGACCGAATAGATACTTTGGCTATGATGCATATATGACGAAGCTATTTCAAGCTTAACCATTTACATTCGAAGAGATTATTCAACAAGATGTCTGGAAGAAGGCAATGTAGGAAGAATACCAATCCATTATGAAGAATGGGGTCTCGGAAATCGTTCCTAGATCTAGTGACAAATCAAGTGTCACATCCAAATGGATCTAGAAAATCAAGCATGTTTTTGATGGAGGAATAGACAAGTACAAAGCAAGGTTCATTACAAGGGGATTCTCTCAAAAGGAAGGAATAGATTATGAAGAAACCTTTGCACCTACAACAAGGTATACTACCATTAGATATTTGGTTTCATTGGCTGCTATAGTGGGTTGGAATATACATCAAATGGATGTGAAGGTCGCATTTCTAAATGGACCATTGATGAGTAAGTATACATCTAACAACCCAAAGGTTTTTAAGTAAATAGCAGGGATTCTCACATCTGCAAACTCAATAAAGCCCTATATGGCCCAGAAGCAGCTCAGGGCATGAGTACACGAGAATGGATGCATATCTCCTAAGAAATGGGTTCGTGAAGGGTACTAATGATCAAAATCTCTACATCTGGAATGTGAATAATGAGCTTTATCTTTATTATACTATATGTGGATGACATATTCATCAACGGTGTGGAGGAAAGAATTGAAGATGCATGACTATTTGGGCCTCGAAATATGGCAGAAACCTGGGGAGATATATTTGGGGCAAGGAAAGTACATCATCAAAATGTTGTAGAAATTCAGAATGATGGACTCCAAGCCCATGACTACTCCTATGATCACCAATCTCAAGAAATTACAAGGTTCTGACTCAAGTCTCGTGGATCCTACCTCCTATCGACAAATGGTGGGCTCCCTAATGTATCTGCTAAACACTAGGCCAGATATATGCTATGCAGTAAACATTCTTGGTCAATTTCAGTTGGAACCTCGTCATGATCACTGGATAGCTTCCAAAAACATATTAAGATATCTTCATAGTACTATACACCAGTGCCTAAAATACAATAGCAAGGAAGTTATTGTTGAGCCTCAAATTTGTGCTTTCCTTCACCTCATTTCACCTCATTTTCCCTTGTCCATTTCTATTTTAAACCCAATTGATCAATAAAAATAGTTAGAATTACTTCTAGAATGGTTTACATGACTGACTTGTTGAATTTTGTGATTGTTTCCATTGTTAAGCATTTTGACCGGAACTAGCTGCAGAATGCAGGCATTCCGTAGCTAACCGACGATTCTGCAGCTACCTTTATGTTTGAGTATGTTCCAGGTGGCCTCTTGAGGAAAAACGCATATGGGAATGATCCACGTCGTGCCTACATGGTGTGTTGCTCGTCATGGAAGAGGAAATGAATTCTGGGTACGGTTATGCACGTGGGAACACATTTGTGAAGGAAGACTCCTACTAGGACTGTCTCAGTCCAGGTGTCTTTTCTCCTTCATGCAGCCACCTCAAAGACTCCTAAGATGATTTGGATAAGGAAAGACATCATTCCTAAATTATTGTAATTATTGTTACTTGCATTTACTTTATAAACTCTCGAGTAGGCCGAGAGCTTAGTTAGAAATTCTGTGATTAGATTTGCTGCTAGATTTTGTGTAAACTCTGTGTTACATCTTTGAAGACACAGAGCATTATGTTCAAACTATTGCATCGTTAATGGAGCAGACAAAATTATCTTGAAGGCGTGATTTAATTTGGAGTTGAATGCCGTCAAGTGGTAGAGGGCCCCTACCCCTTGAACGGATTTCTTTTGCGTAAACTAGATAAGTTTTTCTTAGCTGTCTTTACGTTCTGCATATTGAATTAGTAGTTGTTTTGTTTTATATACTGTAGTCGTACTCATTCTATTTCTTCCATAAGAAGACACTCTTCCAACAGACTAAAATGATGAATGTTTAAATGACTATGGTATTGTAGGATAGGAGTTAAATTTGTATTTGTTTTTAACTAGCTACTGTAGTCATATTCGTTCCAGTTCTTCCACAAGAAGACACTCTGCCAATAAATTAAAATGATGAATGTTTAATGACTATGGTATTGTAGGATAGGAGTTAAATTTGTATTTGTTTTTAACTAGCTACTGTAGTCATATTCGTTCTAGTTCTTCCACAAGAAGACACTCTTCCAATAAACTAAAATGATGAATGTTTAATGACTATGGTACTGTAGGATAGGAGTTGAATTTGTATTTGTTTTTAACTAGATACTGTAGTTATATTCATTCTAGTTCTTTCACAAGAAGACATTCTTCCAACAGATCATAACAATGAATGATGAATAGCTATAGTATTGTAGGAATTAGTTGTAGTTTTTAGTCTTCACTATCACAGTTGCACTTGTTCTAATCACTCTTCCACAAGAATAAATTCTTCCAAGACATCCTTAAGAAGTTCAAGAGATGACCGTGATGTGATAACTAAGTTTTTCATTTGCTTTCAGTTCATTTGCTTTCAATTGCATACAAGTCCACAGTCAGAATTGTTCTACCTCTTCCACAAGAAGGAACTTTTCCAAAATATCACTAATGATGAACAAACAGATTGTGTAACTTCATAGAATAATGCATGTTAGTTAGAACACTCCGGAGTTTCATTTTGCATTTAATTCATGTCCAGCTACTTCGTTTCAAGTTTGATGATGGCTTATGGTTTAACATTGTTCTAGTTTAGAAGCATCTTAAGCTCATGTTTAAATCAATTCATTGCACTTAAATCTCATAGTCACATTGTCACCCTTTGCACAGTAGATCACTTTAGTTGATAGAATTCATAAGACAACCTTCATTATTTACAAATATCTTTTTGTTCTGAAAACCACCAGTGATCCATAACCTTAGGAACAGAAGATAACATCATTACAAGGTCTGAAATATCTCTGCAAATTCCTCACCATAAACAGAGCTCTTCCTCAACAGAACTACCTTGAAAAGAAACCAATAACTCTTTGAGTATAGGCTCTGTGACATTCAATTGAAATTGCATAATAGAACTAGGAATTAGTCATGGAATAGATGAGCTTAGAATAGAATGTTGCATCATGATTAGTGTCTAACTATCTAGTTAGAAAACTTGCATATTCAGTGATCATTTCTCAAAGTCTAGTTTGTGTCATTTGTTTAAGAAGTCATCATTAAGCTCTTGTTTCTATTCAGTCATAGTTTAGATGTTGCTTCAGTGTTTTTTATTACATTTTCCATTCCATACATTAGGCTCAACTGTGTTCTTGACCACCAATTTCTTTTCATTAGTTTTCTAGGCATTTTCATTGTAAACATAAAACTTCAAAAGACCAAAACATCATAAATCAACATAAAAGACCAAAACATCACAAAACACTACACACAACGCACTAGGAAACAAGCACCTAGGTACATATGGTACATTTCACTTCAGCAGTTTACAAATCCTGGTTGACAATTAAATGAACTCAGTTTAGGAGACTAGATTGAGACACAACATTTTGGCGCCGTTGCCGGAGAAGTGAAAACTAGGTAACCTTTTTTTCTTAGCATCCAAAAACAATTTTATGCGTAGGGAGAGAGATTCAAGGGGAAGATTTATAAGCAGCAGAGGCAGAAGTTTGACATCTAGAACACCACTTGTTTCATCTAGATCCAGAGCTAGCACACCTTCAACTCAAACCCATCTTCCATCCTTTACTGATCCTAGACTTCTAGAAGATCTAAGGTCACCTATTCCATTAGAGAAACCTTCCACTTCATCCATTGAACCTGCCATAGAAGAGGATCCAAAAACCTTTGTTGAGGATACAAACCTTTCTACTTCCACAGGAGAGTCAACCATGGCAGAAGAAGGAGGAGGAGGAGTTGTTAATGGAGAAAACACATTATTTGGAGGAGGGAGAGGTAGAGGTAGAGGAGAAGGAGGAAGAGGAGGTAGAGGTGCAGATGGAGGAAGAGGTAGAATAGGAAGCTCTTTTGGGTTCCCTATACTTGATGGAGAAACCAATACAACCATGAAAAACATTTCACCTTCTGTCCTTCCGAACTTCTATGGACTTAAAACCGAGGATCCTGAAACTTTCTTATTCGAATTTGAAGTGCTGTGTAGGACTTATGACTATCTTCAAGATGCTCAAAAATTGAAATTATTTCCTTCAACTCTGAAAGGAGCAGCATGGAAGTGGTTTATGAGCTTAAACAGTAGTTCCATTAGGACATGGGAAGACATGAAACAAGCATTTCTAGAGAGATACTTGGATTATTGTATGCCGGTTAATCATAAGGAAGAAGTGTTCAAGATGATACAAAAAGAAGATGAAAACTTAGAAGATTTGTTGGAAAGATTTAAATACAACATAAAAAAGGCACAAATGGAAAACCTAGATCAAGACACTTTAAAAGCTCTTTTGTTGAAAACCATTAGGGATGAATGGTTGGATATCCTTAACATGATGGGAAAAGGGGATATATCACAACTCACATTACCTGAAATATCTGAGTTATGTATCAACCTTTCCAGAGGGAAATCCAAAAATGTCCAAGGTCCAAGAGATCCTGCTCTTGCAAGAGCAAGTAAATCTGCTTCTGGGACAGTAAGTAGATCAGAAATAGGACACATGCTTGATGATTTTAAATCTGACATCTTAGGGAGTCTTAGTGAACAAATAGACACCCTCAAGATATAAAACAAGCAAAAGGCTGAATCTGATGCCTTGGCAATATTTTGTCCCAAATGTAGGAAGAAACATGCCTTGAGAGAGTGCCCTTTGGATGTAAAAGTTGTAGAAACCTGTGTTATTTGTTCCGAGAAACATGAGACCAAGAATTGTCCTTCTCTTCCTGGTCTCAAGGCTGTTTTTCAAGAAGAAACTCCTACAGATTCCACAGAATCTCTTAACTTTGTATCTAGAAGACCTTGGCAGGGATCTCAGACACAGGGATTTCATGATCAAATGTATAATCAACCTCCACCTTGGAATTCTTGGCAGCAACCTTGGGCCCAATTTCAAAATCAATCTCAAGCTTGGGCACAAGGATCACAAGGTCCCTATGGAAGATACTCTCCATATTATCAGTATCCACCATCCTATCCACCATATCCACAATTTTATCCTCAAAATCCTCAACAAAATTTTCCTCAAAATCTTCAACAAAATTTTCAACAAAATTTTCAACAACATCATCTGAACCAACCTCATCAAAATCAACCACTTCCATTACCATTCCCTCAAAAATCCAATCAATTACCAGCTCAGCCCATACCAAACCCCAATAATAAGAACCCTCAGAATACATATATGATAGAAGGACAACAATTTCCAACTTATTTAATTACTCCTCTAGACCTTAGTGATGTTCAACTTAGGTCTGGAAGGATGCTTGAGAAGAGGAAACCTTCTGTGATCATACAAGAACAAGATAATTCTGAGGAAGACTCCCTACGGGTTAATAAAAGTCTTGAGGAAGGTACATCCTTTCAAGGCCAAAACATTGAAAAACTGAAACAAAAAGATCCAATAAGCCCAACTCCAGTATTAGAGCAACCATCCACATCTACTTCTATACCTCCCCTTCCGGAAAGATTACAAATTGACAAAGGTGTAGAAAAACAAATAATGGTGCCTAATTATGATTTCTTGGATGAATTGAGAAATGTTTGCATTAAAATTCCATTATTGCAAGCCATCAAGGAAATCCTAATTTTAGCCAAAACAATAAAGGAGTTGAGTATGAAGACAACAAAGAAAAGAATAAGAGAAACCAAGAAAATTCAACTGGTAGGACAAATAGCAGATATTATGATGGGTAAGATTACTATTCCAAAGTACCTTGACCCAGGAAATCCAGTTTTCAAAATTCACATCAATGGAATTGAAATTCAAAACACACTCATTGACTTAGGAGCAGCAATAAATATCATGAGTAGACAAATCATGGACAAACTGAACTTCCTAATCTTCTCTTTACACCCACAGTATTACAACTAGCAGATAGATCTGTGATCAGACCAGATGGGGTAATAGAAGACATTCCAGTGTCCCTAGACTCTTGGGAGTACCCTGTGGATTTCATGATCCTGACACCCAAGAATAATCTAGGAGGCCATCTTGTTATACTAGGAAGACCTTGGTTGGCTACAGCTGATGCTTTTATTAGTTGTAGGTCCGGTGATATGTATATTTCTGATGGAAGTTCAACAAAGAAATTCACTTTATATCCTCTAGCTAGGACAATTACAGATCTAGATGACACTCAATGGATAGAGGATGAAGAATATTTGCAACCACTCTTCACAATTTCAGAAATTAGTGAAGATAATCAACTTCTGAATACTCTAGAAAATTTTGAATCTTCTCCAGAGCACAAACAAGAATCATTTCAAGAGAGATCCAATATTGAGTTCTTGTCATCTAGACAGATGTCCCTTCATTCTATGGACAAATTTGGCAGTTCTACAAGTGAAATTTTTCCAGGCAAAACCTTGAACATAAACAAAAACCTGGAAAAATCTCAACAAGAAGAGCTAGTCAAAGTATTACAGAGACATTCTTCTGCATATGCATGGGAATACACCGACATGAAAGGGATAAGTCCCAAGACTTGTACTCATCACATCTATATAGAGGCATATTGCAAACCAATTAGACAACCTCAAAGACGGATGAATCCATATCTTAGGGAAATTGTCAAGGAAGAACTACAAAAATTGTTAAATGTTAACTTCATTTATCCTATTTCAGATAGTCAGTGGGTTTCCCCTTTAGTAATTGTACCTAAGAAAAATGGAAAATGGAGGGTGTGTGTTGACTACCGAGAACTGAATAAAGCTACTCTTGAAGACCATTTTCCCTTACCTTTCATAGATCAAGTATTAGATACATTAGCAGGTAAAAAGTACTTTTCATTCCTAGATGGGTTTAGTGGTTACAATCAAATCCAAGTAGCACTTGAAGACCAAGATAAAACCACATTTACTTGTCCTTGGGGTACCTATGCCTACCGGGTATTACCATTTGGATTATGCAATGCACCCGCAACATTCCAAAGGGCAGTATTAGGAATTTTTTCTGATCTAATACATGACTGTGTAGAGGTGTACATGGATGATTTTACAGTTTATGGGGATACATTTGAAGAGGCTTTAGAAAACTTGGAAAAAGTCTTAAAAAGATGTCAATAAGCAAACCTTTCTCTTAGTCATGAAAAATGTTTTATGATGTTCAATGAAGGTATTGTTTTAGGGCACCACATTTCAGGGGATGGGATTAGAGTTGATGAAGCGAAAGTTGAAGTTATTTCTAACCTATCCATTCCAAGTTGTCAAAGAGATGTAAGAAGTTTTCTAGGATTTACGCGGTACTATCGGAGATTTATAGAAAACTTCACCAAAATAGCATCTCCTCTCTTCAAATTACTCACCAAAGATTGTGAATTTAAGTGGACTTCTGATTGCCAGTTAGCTTTTGAAACCCTGAAAACCAAAATTTCTGAAGCACCTATATTAAGGGGACCTAACTGGAAGTTACCTTTTCATATCTCGACAGATGCTTCCGATACATCTCTAGGAGCAGTATTGGGACAAAAAGATTTAATTCCCTATGCCATCTATTATATCAGTAAAAATTTGACTCCTGCAGAGTTAAACTATACTGTAACTGAAAAAGAGTTTTTAGTTGTTGTTCATGCCATTAACAAATTTAGACACTATATAACAGGCTATGAAACTTTTGTTCATACTGATCATTCTGCAATTAGATATTTAATGAATAAATCAATTACTAATGGCAGAGTTATAAGATGGTTGTTATTATTGCAAGAATTCAACATTACTATTCTAGATAGGCATGGAAAACAAAACACTGTGGCTGATTTCCTGTCTAGAATTCAAAATATCAAAGATGACACTCCGGTTGAAGATCAATTTCCTGATGAATATCTTTTTGCAATCTCTACTCAAACTCCATGGTTTGCTGATATTGCCAATTATTTAGTTTCAGGAAATTTTCCTTCAATTATGAATGCAAGGGATAAAAGAAAAATCATTAATGATAGTGCAAGATATTCATGGGTCGCTAATGAGTTGTACAAGACAGGTCCAGATTTGATTATTAGAAGGTGTGTTCGTGAAGATGAGATGCCTGAAATTCTCAAGGCATGTCATGATGAACCTTGTGGCGGACACTTTGCAGATAAGAGGACAACCTATAAGATCCTTAACTTATGATATTATTGGCCATATTTGTTTAAAGATGCAAGGGAGTATGTCAAAAGGTGTGACAGTTGCCAAAGGGTAGGGAAACCTTCTCCTTCAGGTGAGATGCCATTACAACCTCAGGTACACATTGAACCTTTTGAAAAATGGGCTTTGGATTTTGTAGGACCTATTAGTCCTCCATCAAGACAAAAGAAATATATATTAGGTTGCACTGATTATGTTACTAAGTGGGTAGAAGCTAAACCATTACTTGTTGCTAATGAATCATCTGTAGTTACTTTTCTTTTTGAGGATATTTTTACTCGTTTTGGTGTCCCAAGGGAAATTGTTACAGATCAAGGAGCTCAATTTACATCAAGGCTAGTGGAGCAAATTATGGAGAAGTACAAAATCAGACATAGAACATCTACTCCTTATCATCCACAAGCAAATGGTCAAGTGGAATCCACTAATAAAGTCATTGAAGGAATCCTAACAAAGACTGCTCATCTACATAGAAGAGATTGGGTAGATAGGCTTCCTGAAGCCTTGTGGGCCTATAGAACTACATGGAGAAACACAACAGGCCATACTCCTTATGAGCTTGTTTATGAGAAGCAAGTTTTGTTTCCTATAGAGTTTCAAATTCAAACATTCAATATGGCAGTTCAGCTAGGACTTGATCTAACGGAGGCACAAAAGCATAGACTGGAGCAAATTAATGAATTGGATGAGATCAGACAAGATGCAGTTCAGAAAACAAGTCTAGTCCAACAGCAAAGGGCTAGATGGCATGACAAGTACATCAAGGAGAAGAAATTTAAAGAGGGTGATTGGGCTCTCTTGTTTGATTCAAAATTCAAGAATTTTCAAGGGAAATTTCAGACACATTGGCTTGGGCCATATGAAATTGTTCGAATTTTTGATAATGGGGCAGTAAAAATCAGAACTATAGATGAAGAGGAGGTCACTTTTCTTGTGAATGGCCATAGACTGAAGCTATATCACAAGCCACTCTCAAGAGAAGAGTTTTTCAAGAAGTTCCAAGGAGACAATGATGTGAAGTTAATGAAGAAGAGTCTCTCTTCTTCATCAACTTGATTAAATTTTCTGAAGCATTTCTCTTTTGAAAAAAAAAAAAAAATAAATAAATAAATAAAATAAAATAAAATAAAAAATAAATAAAGGTATAAACATGAAAACCAATCACTGATTGGCATGTTTATACAGAAAAGATAGGGTGAAAATCAGAGTCTCTCTGACACTCTAACTTTTCCCATTTTTGTTTCTAAGCAACTGTTATAAAAATCATAAGTTCAGTGCCATAGTACTTATGATTCATTTCATCTCACTCCATTCACTTATCCATCCATACTTCATCTCATCCATCATTCACATTTCACTCCATTCCACATCTCATTCATTTCACTCCATCTTCCATTCACTTCATTTTCATGTCAAAACATAGAATTTGATATCTTACTGCAAGTGAATAAAATATGCCATGAATTGCAGTACAGCCCTTATGTTCCTTCATTCCATGAACTGAATCCATTTTATTCCATTATCCACTTCATACATATCATAATCCATCATCCATTTTCATCCATTTTCATAACATTTCACCCATCCTCCAAAAACATTTCATTTTCATGATTAAAGTGTTCTACAGGAACATTCTGCAGCTCAGTGGACATTCTGCAGCTGATCAGCCTTTCTGCAGCCCGACAGTCTTTTTGCAGCTATAAACCCTGAAGGCATCAACCAGCAGACATCAGAATTACAACAAAGTGATCCAGTGAATTCATGAATCAAAAATATCAAGAAAATTGTGAAAGATTCCTCCAAAGATGAGCAAAGAAGACAAAGGCTACACAAACATCAAATAAAGGGCAGAGGTAACAAATTTAAATTACGATGGCACTTCATAAAAGTTTAGCATAGTTTAGTTGTGGATTATTCGAAAGGTTGTTTTAATTGTTTTATTGATCAAACACCAAACAAACCCTCTACAGACCTTGTATTAAAATCCTTCATTTCAAATTTTCTATCCGATAGCATTTAAGCGGTGAAACGGCCAAAGCATTTGAATTTCCCACGACTCTTAACCAAGTTATTTAATGATGATGATTTTTCCCTGCCGTCGTAAATCCTCCGCCGTCTCCTCAATCATTAATAATCCCTCCACCTCACTCCACTACTCTATGCCGTGACCATTTGCCATAACTTCATTCCGTAGCCATTATTCCATTTCGAAGGCAGAAGCATTATTATCATCAGGAGCAGAACAGAAGAGGTAAATTTGGAAGTATAACAGTGTGAGAACTCAAAACCACTTGATTCCGTGAACAGATAGCATATCACTGTGAACGAAGTTTGGAGCATTTTCACTGTCAACACAGAATTGTGGCCGTGTAGAGTTTAAAGCCTGTTGCTACCAGAAGACAGAGGTGCTAAAATTGAAGACTTTTGCTACCAAAGGCAGAGGTGTGGTAGTGATTGAGTTTAAAGTCTGTTGTTACTAGAGGTAGTGATTGAGTTTAAAGTCTGTTATTACCAAAGACAGAGGTGTGGTAGTGATTGAGTTTGAAGTCTGTTGTTACCCGAGACAGAGATGTTGTAGTGTTGAATTTGAAGCATACCATTTGCTATCAGAGACAGAGGTTGAGTTTGAAGTCTGTTGTTACTAGAAACAGAAGTGTTTATCAGTGATTGAGTTTGAAGTCTTTCTGTTACCAAAGACGGAGGTATTGCACAAAAAGAAACTTGAAATCATCTACCACTGTCTATCAGAGACATATTAGCTCGAAAATTGAAATTGCTTTCATATCACTCCAAAGTTCAACAGAAGTACATCAGTCCGAGGTTTCGAAGGCATTTTTCATTATCAAATAGAGGCATACCAGCCAGAGGTTTTGAAGTTGTTGCTATTATAAATCAAAGGTATGTCATTCCAAAATTGAAGCCATTTTCATTTAGAGCTTGAAGCCATTTTAATCCGAAAGTAAAAGACATTGTTTTGTGGGTAGAGAAGAGTGTTAATTTGATATTGAAAAACATCATGGGTTTCATCGTAAGGACTGAGCATGTGGGATCAAAATATTTAGAAGGTTACCCACAATGCAAGGAGATGTTACAACAAATAGGATGGCTTCAATTCTTGGAAAAATTTAATGGCTTCCATAAGGAAGTCACCAAAACATTTGCCAGATCATTCCAAGGTACTGAAGTTGAAATAGGAGATGTCAAGTTTACTGTTACTGAAGTTTTTATAGCAGAGGCTACAGGATTGTCCAGAACCGGAGAAAGATGGTTTAAAAATAGGGAATTCCACAATGACTCCTGGAAACAAATTTTGAAATCACCAAATATGGATGTTAGTGTGTTCAAGAAAGGAATTCCCAGTACAGCATTGAAAAGCAAATGGAGAAATATACTACTTCTTTTACAAAAATTTGTTACATGTGAGGGTAGATATGGGACATTTTATGTCTACCACATTAGACTAATGTTGCATTTTCTGGGAGAAGATTTGAATTTACCATATTTCTTGTATCAAAGTCTGAAGAAAATGGCTTCCTGTGTTCAGAGAAGAGTTCAGTTTTTAGAAACAACCCTGTATCATCATGGGTTGGTCAAAATTTTAATTGAGCATCATCTATCTAAAACAAATGATACATGGGATGATTTCTTAATAAGAAATCATTTTGAAGAAGCAAAAGAACTATCACCTGAACCACAACCCACAAAGAGAAGTAGGAAATGGAGGACTTCAAAAGGTAAAATTGACAAACCAGTTCAAGAAAGCAGTGAGGAAGTCATTTTGGAGAAGTTGACTCGA
Source organism: Pinus albicaulis (assembly GCA_034641835.2). NCBI lineage: Eukaryota > Viridiplantae > Streptophyta > Pinopsida > Pinales > Pinaceae > Pinus > Pinus albicaulis. Next base: position 952,121,979 of record CM076570.1, read on the forward strand.
ATCAAGAGCCAACTAAAGGAAAAGAAGATAATCAAGGAATCTGTTATAGAGAAAGGAGAGGGGTCCTCTCAGCTTAGGAGAAGCCACATATTAAAAGGAAAACTGAAGAAAACACCAATCAAACAAACAGGGGTAATCAATATTGAAGATGAAGAAACATCCATGGAAGAGTATGATGATGAAGATTTTTATGAAGGCACCCCTGAGATTGATCCTGCTCAACAGGAAATCTATGATTATGTGGAAACTTTAGAGAGGACAACTTCAGAAAGAGAAGAGAGAACCCCCAGTCCTCCACTGACTGAAATTGATATATTAAGGAGGGATAGGTATGAGTTGGAATTGTTGAATAGACACATCAAAAATGAGAATGAAATTCTCAAAGATCAAATCAAGCTCAAGACTGACATGAACTCAACCTTATCCCTACATATAGACAAAGTGGAGAGGACCAATGAGAAGATGAAGACAAGGAACAAAAAGTTGATCAGGGCACTCACAAACCTCAGGTTCAAACTTGTGATCGGGAAACCCAGAAGGCCTCTAACATTCAGACAAAGGAGAAGAAGGGGATTAGATGTCCTTGTAGAAGCCTCAGAATTCATAGGATAATTTGCATGAGGACATGCAAAGAGACAGCAGTGGGGGTATGTTGAGCCTCAAATTTGTGCTTTCCTTCACCTTATTTTACCTCATTCTCCCTTGTCCATTTCTATTTTAAACCCAATTGATCAATAAAAATAGTTAAAATTACTTCTAGAATGGTTTACATGACTGACTTGTTGAATTTTGTGATTGTTGCTATTGTTAAGCATTTTGACCGGAACTAGCTGCAGAATGCAGGCATTCTGTAGCTAACCGGCGATTCTGCAGCTACCTTTATGTTTGAGCATGTTCCAGGTGGCCTCTTGAGGAAAAACGCATATGGGCATGATCCACGTCGTGCCTACATGGTGTGTTGCTCGCCATGGAAGAGGAAATGAATTCTGGGTACGGTTATGCACGTGGGAACACATTTGTGAAGGAAGACTCCTACTAGGACTGTCACAGTCCAGGTGTCTTTTCTCCTTCACGCAGCCACCTCAAAGACTCCTAAGATGATTTGGATAAGGAAAGACATCATTCCTAAATTAGTGTAATTATTGTTACTTTCATTTACTTTATAAACTCTTGAGTAGGCCGAGAGCTTAGTTAGAGATTTTGTATTAGATTTGCTGCTAGATTTTGTGAAAACTCTGTGTTACGTCTTTGAAGACACAGAGCATTATGTTCAAACTATTGCATCGTTAATGGATCAGACAAAATTATCTTGAAGGCATGATTTAATTTGGAGTTGAATGCCGTCAAGTGGTAGAGGGCCCCTGCCCCTTGCACGGATTTCTTTTGCGTAAACTAGATAAGTTTTTTCTAGCTGTCTTTACGTTCTGCATTTGAATTAGTAGTTGTTTTGTTTTATCTACTGTACTGTAGTCGTACTCATTCTAGTTCTTCCATAAGAAGACACTCTTCCAACAGACTAAAATGATGAATGTTTAAATGACTATGGTATTGTAGGATAGGATTTAAATTTGTATTTGTTTTAACTAGCTACTGTAGTCGTATTCATTCTAGCTCTTCACAAGAAACACTCTTCCAACAGACTAAAATGATGAATGTTTAATGACTATGGTATTGTAGGATAGGAATTAAATTTGTATTTGTTTTAACTAGCTACTGTAGTCATATTCGTTCCAGCTCTTCCACAAGAAGACACTCTTCCAACAGACCAAAATGATGAATGATTAATGACTATGGTATTGTAGGATAGGAGTTGAATTTGTATTTGTTTTTAACTAGATACTGTAGTTATATTCATTCCGGTTCTTCCACAAGAAGACATTCTTCCAACAGATCATAACAATGAATGATGAATAGCTATAGTACTGTAGGAATTAGTTGTAGTTTTTGCTATTCACTATCACAGTTACACTTGTTCTAATCACTCTTCCACAAGAAGAATTCTTCCCTGACATCCTTAAAGTTCAAGATATATTTGTGATGTGATAACTAAAGTTTTTCATTTGCTTTCAGTTCATTTGCTTTCAATTGCATACAAGTCCACAGTCAGAATTGTTCTACCTCTTCCACAAGAAGGAACTTTTCCAAAATATCACTAATGATGAACAAACAGATTGTGTAACTTCATAGAATAATGCATGTTAGTTAGAACGCTCCGGAGTTTCATTTTTCATTTAATTCATGTCCAGCTACTTCATTTCAAAGTTTGATGATGACTTATGGTTTAACATTGTTTTAGTTTAGAAGCATCTTAAGCTCATGTTTAAATCAATTCATTGCACTTACATCTCATAGTCACATTGTCACCCTTTGCACAGTAGATCACTTTAGTTGATAGGATTCATAAGACAGCCTTCATTATTTACAAATATATTTTTGTTCTGAAAACCACCAGTGATCCATAACCTTAAGAACAGAAGATAACATCATTACAAGGTCTGAAATATCTCTGCAAATTCCTCACCATAAACAGAGCTCTTCCTCAACAGAACTACCTTGAAAAGAAACCAATAACTCTTTGAGTATAGGCTCTGTGACATTCAATTGAAATTGCAGAATAGAACTAGGAATTAATCATGGAATAGATGAGCTTAGAATAGAATGTTGCATCATGATTAGTGTCTAACTATCTAGTTAGAAAACTTGCATATTTAGTGATCATTTCTCAAAGTCTAGTTTGTGTCATTTGTTTAAGAAGTCATCATTAAGCTCTTGTTTCTATTCAGTCATAGTTTAGATGTTGCTTCAGTATTTTTGATTACATTTGCCATTCCATACATTAGGCTCAACTGTGTTTTTGACCACCAATTTCTTTTCATTAGTTTCCTAGGCACTTTCATTGTAAACACAAAACTTCAAAAGACCAAAAACATCATAAATCAACATAAAGACCAAAACATCACAAAACACTACACACAACGCACTAGGAAACAAGCACCTAGGTACATATGGTACATTTCACTTCAGCAGTTTACAAATCCTGGTTGACAATTAAATGAACTCAGTTTAGGAGACTATATTGAGACACAACCTCCATCGATCTAATTGGTTTGACAAATTCGGCAGGTTGTGATTAGTTTAATGGAAAGTGCCTCTTTGGTGGATGCTTGACACGAGTGCCCCTTTATGGTTTTATGGATGAGTGGAAAGCAAGGTCATGTTGTCGCAAGTAGTGTTGAAGTTGAATATGTAGCTACATGTGAAGTAGGAAATGAGGTTGTATGGTTAAGGAATATTATGACAGACTTGTTCGAGAGTTCTCTAAGTCTTACTATAATCAAATGTGATAATCAAAGTTGTATTAAGATGTCTGGAGATCATGTGTTTCATACTAGGATGAAGCACATCAACAATAAGTTCCAATTCATTAGGAACTTGATACAGGATGGGATCATGAAGTTGGAGTATGTCTCGAAAGATGAACATGTAGCATACATAATGATGAAATCTCTGCCTAACAAGAATTTTAAATATTTAAGAGACAACCTTGGCTTGGTAAATATTGTTGATCGTATTGATGATAGAAAATTGGAAGATAAATGTTGAGGCTTTGCGAATGAATCATTGCCTAGAGAGACATCGGGTCGACACTTTATATTGATGTATAGTAGGGAGAGTGGCATTGGGTGGATGTGAACCTAGTTCCATGGGTTGGTGGTTAGTAAGTAAGTTTGATGGTACCTATAGAGGCTGAAATATTTAGTCCACCTTAGTCCCAATTGGATATATTTCCTTGGTTAGGAATCTAGTCCATGGCATTATAGTGCCTAAACTGTTCAGTGATCAATGGATAGATTTCCCTGGTCAAGAATCTATTCCATGGCATTGTGGTGCCTAAAATTTCTTCATAGTTCACATAGTTTTAGATATTCCATTTTTATATTATGAATAGCTCCCTAGTTAAGAGGGAGTATTGAAGATTGTAACTAGGTTCGGCCTTCATACATTATATTTATTTTACTTATCAAAAGAATTAAAGAAAAAAATATATATTATCATTTGAAATTTATTTTATTATTAAATGACTTATTAAAGCACAGGTTTCATGCTTGGGTCATATTTAGATTAAGGTACCCATTTTGGACTTCTAGATTAGTCATTATAGATTTATATTGACCCATATGGGGCTTTTGAATAATGTAATTAGGTTTAAATTTGAGTAAAAAATGGTTTAGAGTACCTCCACATCAATTCGGCCTTAAGGAGATCAATTCAGCCTCAAAGGGACCTATTCGACCTCATATGAAGCCTATAAAAGCAAGGAGATAAAATTCATTTGGAGCATCACTTCTCAAGCCACTTCGATATCTCTTATTGCATTGGAAAAAGTGCGAAGTGGAAGAAGCTTAAATGAGTGCGAGTTGGCTCTAGAAGATAGAGGAAGGAAAAATAAAAATTTTGGTGGTGGAATATCTGCATTTCATGTCCTCTCTTGGGAGATCGAAGTATTTTAGTATTTTTTGTTGGAGGAAAAGTCGTTGTTGCTGATAGGTCGAAGATCTGGAAGGCTGACTTGGTGTGGAGGGAATGTTTGGTATATGTCTAGGGTGAAGAGTCTCAAAGAATACTATTGAAAGGAAGAATTATCTTGACTGGGTCTTCCCCTCGAGGGGGTTTTTCCTTGGCATATTGCCTATATCATGTGTCTCTTGTTTTGTGATCTTTATACACACATAATATGTTAATTTCTTGATGAAAGATAATATAATAAAGGAGAAATAGAAGCCAACACATTAAAAAGTAATTATCAAGATCGAAGAATCAAACACTAATATAGATACTTTTATTCGTCAACACAAATAATACAATTTCATCAACAAATAATAGGTGAGTTGAAAAATTACATGCAAAGTTCCCTTTATTTTTCTTCTTGAATTTCCCAAAGACATCAACTTACTAAGACCTTTCGCAATCAATAGGAAGAGGAAAGGAGACAAGAGACAACCATATCAAAGGACTCTTGAAGACCTGAAGAATGGATAGGGTGAACCATTTTTTAGGACTACAAAATAGGTTGTGGAAATACAGTCCATTATCCAATTTACCATGCTAGGTTGCATTCCCAATTTTAAAAGATCCAATATGATATAATCCCACCAAGCTTTTTCATATTCCTTCAACAAATCCAAATTTATTAAAACAAATGGAAGGTTATGGGTTTGTGATCAAGTGCATGGCCTCAGGGGCCAATGAAACCATGTCGTGAATTTGTTTTTAAAATAGAAAACCAAACCACTCCTTCAAGATGAAATCACCAAAATGAGGCTTAAATTTGTTAACAAAAAATTTTGTGATGATCTTAAATTACATTAATAGGAATGGGGAAAAAATATTTTAAAGTTGAAATGTCTTGCTTCTTAGGGATACGAGCTAAACAAGTGGAGTTAAAGGGTTTGAAAATTCTACTAGATTGTTAAGATTCTTGAACGACTCTTATCAAATCGTCGTTGATTAATTCAGAGAATTCTGAATAGAAATCAACTGTTTATCCATCACATTCATGACTCTTTCCCTTTTGCATGGAGAAAATAGTCACATGAAGCATTGTGTGAAATATTTATTTCTCCATATCCTCATTCATTTTGTCATAAAACACTTATGGGAAGAGATTTATAGCTTATACAATGTCGTGAATTAGGAAACCAACGAGCTCGAGAAAAAGGGTGGAGAAAAAATCTTTCCCAACTTTCCCCTTATCGGTAAAAGATGAGGCCCATGATCCCAATAACCTAGATGATCCGTAAATTGATGTGGATATTCCGTTGGACAATTTTTCACAATATATTTGATAAAGTATACCTAAAAATCCAAAATCTACACTATGATTATTTATTTCTATTTAGATTTTTGGATCTGTAAAGCATTTTTTATTGCATCTGCGTGCAAATTATAATTATTTTGAAAATAGAGAAATATTAAATAAAAACTCACAAACCATAATTGACACAAGATATATCATGAGAAACCCTTTTGGGAGAAAACCCAACTAGAAGGTGAGGTAGCTCTGCTCTCTTTCTATGAATAGAAAATGGTTTCAATTACAAAGAAGAAAGCTTTGTGGCTTGTGGGCTACTATAGTGCACAAATACTTTGTGTACTCTCTCTTTATCCCTCTTAGCTACTATGCTTATATATGGAACAAAATTCCCTAAAAAAAACATGACCCCTTTTCCTCTTAGTAGCATGGCTATAACACAACCTGATAGCCTATTAGTGGTTAGGTGTGAATCCATAAAATATTAATTAGAGTTACAACATGGACTCCTGTAGAGTATTTTTCATCATGATCACGTGGCTAGCTCCTTAACCCTGAATAATGGGGGTTGATGTGGCATCCTCCCGAATTATGGTGGCCAAAAAAATAAGATCAACTTCGAAGTGGCATAACTTTTGCATACACGCTATGATTAAGGAAATTATTGTGTTTTTGGAAAGGTATTTGTGTGTAATATATGAAGAGAAAAGGTGCAACACTAAAGTGACAAATTTTTACCACCAAAAAACATTGTTTGATGCCTCAAAATGATCCCAAAATGTTTTAGATCCCACTTTGACAAACTAGAGTCTGCTAGTAAAAATAGTCTTATGAGTTGATTTCTCCACTTTTTCAACTCTAAAAGAATTGATATGGATTACAAAAGACATAATTATCCAATATGAATCAAGAGGATTTTGGTCCCCAAAAGCTTCTATTGAATGAGGTGAGGAAATTTTTTCTCCGCCTTCTCTCTGGTATACCATTAAGCCTTGAGAAGTTGTCTTATCAACCCAATATGTCAAAGGTAATGCTACCCTTGTCTTGTAGTTCTATACCTATTATGAAAAAATGTATCTTCTGTTAACTTTGCCTGACCATTTGGTGCCAAACCCTCCACAGAAGGTAGCACTCGTTCCTCTTCTTGATCTAGCATTGAAGGTCCATAGAGTTTAAAATTCTCTATATTCACAACTAAGTAATTTTGCATGTATGAATCTTCCTAATCTTCTAAAAAAAAATTCAACCCTTAAGGCATATCATTTAAGATCCTTCCTCACTCCTCGTTATTTCCCATATGCAATATCCATAGGTGAAGGTGGAAATACCCAAAACAAGTTTCAAATTATGACTTACCAATAGAAGTTTGGACTATGTTGTTAAAAGAGTGTTGTATATATATTAGGATTTCATCCTAGGTCTTCATATGCTTCTTATTGTAAATCCTCAAAAGTTCCATCAAATTCTTGTTCACTAATTATGTCTTCCCATTTTTCTGTGAATGGAATATTGTAGACCTATTTAAATTTTTGTCCATATTCTCCCACAATGTAGTCCAAAATGCACTAATAAATATTGTATCCCTGTTTAGAATGATGTTCCTCAGTATCACAAAGTGAACCAAGACCTATCCAAAGAATAGGTTCATTGCTTCTTTCCCACTAATGGTCTTTTTACATGGAATTGGAACACACATCTTGTTGAACCTATTAACTATGAAAAATAGGTAGTGTTGGACTATATAAATAATCGTTAAATGACTGAACAACACACATTTAACTATCAATCCAGGGACGTCTGTTTATTCCAATGACAGTTGCACTGTCTATGTCGATACACCAACCACTAGTAGAAAATGATGAAATTAGTGACTAGGTGGCTAAAAAATTTAGCCACTGCAATTATTTCAAGTGAATTACTACTAAATTTGAGCAATTTTAAGTGACCGAAATAAAAATGACTAACTTAAATGACTAATTTAGTATAGGGATAAAATATACGACTAGATAATAAGTGGCTAAACTAAAAATGACTAACTTAAATGACTAATTTAGTTTATGACTAAAATATATGACTAGATAATAAGTGACAAAATTAATAAGGATTAACATAAATGACTATTATAGTCCAAGAATAAAAATATCACCAAATAACAAGTAAAAAAAGTATATGAATTGGTTATTTATGTTAGTAATTTGTAATTGTGTCACTCCAGAAATGGAAAATTGCAATTTTGATACTGAAGTGTTACATTTCACTATAAGGGTCTTTGAATTCATCTACAATGTCAAAATTTTGAATACCCTTTTGTCTCTAAAATTTAACACTAAAGGGTTGTTTCTACTGTCACCTTAACAATGAATCCTCTCACTTTGGAATACTTATTGAGTCTTGGGGATATTCGAAAGCGCAAATTTATGGCGTCTTTTGTGCGACTAGATCACTAGCACCAAAAACCATTTTCCCCTTCATATACATTATGATACGTAACATATATCCTCAAACTTGGTTAAATGTGCTCTTCATGACCATTTAGCATATTCGTTATTCGCGAAAATTTGAAAATATTATGTGAAGGCATAAAATTAGTGTGACCTGGTAGCATCGGTTTCATTAGAGGGTCTCCACACGATGAAAGATAATGTGAACCATGATTGATATAAATTACATAAAAATATACGATAGGTAACAATCCTTTATGATTTGACTTTAACCGCCACATATGGTTTTACTGCGGTTATAGTTAGGCTAAAATTTTTAAATATTTTCACACCTATGAAAAACATTTATGAGTTACATATAAAATTATAATTGGCGTAATCCAACTTATAGACGAAATTACCTTTTTACTGGAATCTGACTATACGATCTCAAGCAAGATTATGATTTTTGTTGTTTAAAATACATTTTTGAATGCATAAATGGATTTAGCAACTTGAAAAACCCACGGGCACTTGAAATCTACAGATTAAACAACCTAAACCCAAGTTATTAAAAATATTTATCAGATTTTCGTTAAAATTAACCAAAAAAATTTCTCTTTTTCAACGATCGGATTAGTGGACTACGACTCTTCAAAGAAAATGATTATAGAAGATGAGGTAAGATTTATTTTAGATACGAAGTCCACCCTTGTATTATATTTCTTATAAATATGTTGGAAAGTGGAATAATGGAACTTTCCTTTAATACCAATAAACTATCATGCTAGTAGCTCAAATTGAAAACCTATACAAAATACTTCTGAATCGACCATTATACAATGAATATTCAATCCACGTAAAATTTTAAATTGAAGATATTTTTATTCATAAAAAAAACAAAAAAGATCCAAAATCACAATTTTAAGCTAAAATAATTTAGCTATTCCTTCCACCATATTAATATACTTTTGTTAATAAAATAAACAACTTCCTTTATAAATGAAAAATAAAATTACTAAAAATTTATGAATAAATTAAATTCAATAATATTATTTTCCAAAATTACTTAAAAACAAATTATATTTCATTAAAAATATTAAAATAAAAATAAAGAAAAAGAAACCAAATGTTGGAAATGCAAATGTAAAAAATATTCAAATATATCCATCCCATAATTTAAAACATTGTTCAAAATTGAGTGCATTGTCAAACATCTTTTACAATGTGCTAATTCCCACCAAAAAACAAAGTAGCACTAGATTGACATAAACACAACTGGGAAAGGTCGGAATGAAAGGCCAGAAAAATAGTTCTACACGGCTCTGCATCAAGATCGATCTCCAATCTGCCTTGAGAATATGTGGAAATAGGTAGAAGTGGCTGGATCGATCTTTAGGATTTATAGATCGATTCATGTTCTTCAAATTGATTGAACTCTGACGCCTTAGCTGAAAATTTGTTCTATGTTTTCACAAGAGGAAATGTTGTAGTGATTCACCGGTAGTAAGGGTTTCAACGTTTAATTTGGATACGTTGAGGGATAGGCAGATTGAGGAGGATCTCTTCAATAGCTTGCCCCACAGAACATCGATTTGTTCGACGCCTATTTTCGTAGGGTATATTTGGACCACGATGGTAGGGTATGTGGTTCCTAAGCCTTTGTCCTCTTTCTAGGGGCTAATCTACTCAAGAAAATTCTTTCACATGTACCTTTTCTCTTCTTTAATTCCTTTCTCAAATTTGATTGCTTCAAATATTCTACCCACTTATTAAGATTTCCCCCAAAAATATGATTTGACTTGAAACTAAGATATACGTGTTAGTATTTTAGGAATTTAGTTTCAAAAGCACTAGCTACACAATTACTTTACTGGTAATGAAATTTCTATTAAATATAAGCTAAACTCTTATAGTAGTTTGGTAGCATACTCTTATAGTAGTCTGGTAGCATGCCAAACAAGAACAAGGTTTTTGATTGTGTAGTTGGTTTAATTCACTTTCTTATAATCTGAATTGAAGGATTTGAAAACTGTCAGAGCATAATGTTCTTTGTCCTTGCCCCCTTGAGTGAACTATCTGAGCCTTATTTCGACTAGATATATCATATGATTCAATCACTTATAGCTTTATACTGTAAATCCAATAGTACATATCCCATTAGTCTAAAAATTATGAGATCACTAACTCAATAGACTTCACTATTTGCAAGTGCACAATAACACAATTACAGTCAGAACTAATGAAACACTTGATGCTAAATTTCTCAAATAAATTTTTTTATAGGGTTTAAATTCTCTTTGTTCAAGGATGCCTTGATTGCGTAGAATTAAATTGGTGTGATTTTTGGACCTTAGCTTAAGATCTTAGAATATGACCTTGCGAAAGAGTGAGATGCGTTGACTGTCGCAATTGTGCTAGAAACACGCATAGCTGAATCTAAAGTTGGATGATCTCACTACCTTTTTCATTACATAATCATTATTTCTATGCACTCTTCATATATGGATGCATTCTTATTAGAATGGCACGAGCTTCCTTGGAAGGGCACAATTTTACAATGCTTTAAAACTAGTAACATTATAATAGAGTGGTCATGAGTTGACACAAGATATTGTGAGCGTGATTTTGTTTGGAACAAAAACATCTCAAATTGTTGCATCCAAAATTTCATGCCTCATGTAGCTACACCCTCTCCTGTTCTTACCTCAATGATAATTAGAGGTCCCATGATACAACCGAGTGTGGGAGCTACTCAACAATATGTGCCTCCAAGGAATAATCAGTTTTTATGACCTATGTCTCCACTAACCCCTTTGTGGGGAGCTTCTATGGGAATTCCTGGAGTTGGTACAATAGGGGAGCTTCCATCGGAATTCCTGGAGTTAGTTGGTACAACAGGTCAGTGGCCACAAATTTAGTTTGACAGAGTGGCTTGGTTCAAGGATTGTTGGGCCAAATTTTGTGGACCTATTAGCAATGTTTCTGTTGCGTAGGTCCGCAATGAGTGTTACAATGGGAAATAAGCCTAATGTCAATTTTTACATAACAATATGTTAATTTTAACTCTAACAAAAGTCAAATCTCACACTAATTTAATGCTTATGCTATTACGCTAAGAGAAAACTATTTACCGAGTCTTGAATAATCGCCAAAATTGATGAGGGGGCAGGGCAGGGTCTCATGAGAAAGATGACCACCTTTTCCAGCAAACTCCCTTTATTTACCTGTTTTTATGAGCATTTTTAAGGGTTGCATTTTCATGATATTATTTTTCTCTTCTTTTGGTTTAGGACTTCAACAAGTTGTATGAATGCTATTGGATGGAATTTGTTGCCACTGATAATGGGAAAACCAAGCAATAAATTTAAATTCAGCAATGAAAGTCAATCAATTTGATGCACAAAATAAAATAAAATAAAAATGCAATAGGTTGTGACTTTAGCAGCACTTGAGATTCAACAGAATATGCTGGCACTGTATAGGAAGGAGAGTTTTCTTTATTTTAGTCTATACTCGGTTCATTCACGTTCTCTCATCCTTACTTTAAATCCCACTCCATAACCAGTATTTATTAGTGGATTTCCTTATCCATCCACAACCAATTCTTTTTCTTAAGTTGCAAGCTTATTGCGGTAAATCACCTTTCAGTGGGAGCACTCCGAGCATATCATAGGCATACAGATAATTTCTTTGAGAAACCCCCTAATGGGTATGCTCGATCCAATAAAACGAAGAATTTGGCTGTCAACATTGCACACTGTATAATTAGGGCTATTAATTCAGTTGTTGTTTCAGCTTACACTTCTTGTTCCAATATGGATTCTGATCACCATAAGGAGCTGAGTGCCTCTCTTGGAAGCCGTGTGACTGGAACCATGTTTGGTTACATAAGATGGCATGTAAATTTCGCATTGCAAGAAGATTTGAGGCCCAACCTTGTGATGCTTCTAGAACTTGTGACTTTGACAAATTCTTAGGTAAAGGAAATGGCTTCTAGATTGGTGAGAATAACTCTAGAATGTGAGAGAACAGTGAATAGAGAAAATTTGTTTCAAGAATTGAGATGGACCATGTATTGCAATGGGCGTAAGGTTGGTTATGCTATGAGGAGAAGCTGGTATGAGTCTGAACATAAATAGATTGGATAGATAAATTCAAGATGCAATATTCCTTTTTATGGATCCAAATTGATCGGATCAATTTAGTGCTTTTCCAATCGATCAATCCATGTGGGACCAAAGTGAGTCACGTCCCATTTACTTGAATGGCGAGTCACGATTATGTATAGATACTATAAATAAAATTACTTGGCAGATTGTACTTTTAGAGGAGGAATTGAAATCATGTTTCTATATCAAGAAACAATGTACTCTCTTATTTAACAGAGCTTCTGCCCGCTTTTATCCTTTCATGAGACATGTGAGTTATTATGTAGAAAGGGAACATATCTGAATGGATAACAAATGTGCGATTCTAAAATAATCAAGATGGTGGGGCTTCAATAATAATAGTAGTGGAATTTCACTCCTTTATCCTATTTTTATTGTTTAATCTGTATATCGGGGTGATCGGTAAGGCTCTATACACTCCTATCCCTTTCTTCTTTCACTGCTCACGATAGATAGATAACTGGCCTCTCCCTTATTTCACACTAATCTCATGATTATATAATTATTTACGTCATAAAAAAATCAACATAACTCTATTCCTTCATGATAGATAGATAATTGGCCTCTCTCTCTTCTTTCACACTAATCTCCTGACTTTGTAATGATCTGTGTAATAATGAAATCAATATACATCTCATTTGAGCATAGTTTTATCCTTGCCTACTAACCATCGATAATGACCTATCCATCGGACGATCCGCCTCCCTACACCCATCAATAGGTAGAGTGCTACAATGACCTCTAGGATATCCCTTGAGGAGAGAGCATTAATCGACTTCATAATAAAGATAGGTTTATTGCTTGAGTCAAGGCCCTTACTTTCCTCTTTAATTAATAGTAGGAACATCATGGGAAGAGGAATGAATTGATTATTTGGGAACGACTCTTTCCCCCTTCTTTTCCCAACAATCCATCTCCAAATATAATATCACAAGAGCTGATAATTGCTTGATAGATAGAAGAGTTGAATGCTTATCGTATTGAATGATCGCTCGAAAGTGAGACAACGTAAAGGCTAGCACAACTTTGAATCCCCAACTTACATTTGAAAGTAAATTATCTTCTTGAAGAATGGCATTCGAACACTCCTAAGGGGGGATAAGCTAATATTATGCAATTACTTCTTGCTAGCTTTTCGTTCATTACGACATCGTTACTTGCTTCGTTTGTTACTGGCTGGCTACTTATTTCTAGGATTTGAATTTCTCATTACCTGCCAATTTTTTTTTTTTCGGTGTGACCATGACTATGGAAACTGCTCCTTCCCTTTCGGGCTTGCAGAAGAGGGCTCTACCTACCCTCTTGACTACTAAGCTAGATCATTTCCCACAAACCGCCAGAAAGGCATCCAAAAGCACTTTCATTTCATATGTTTAATCTAGAATAAGAAGGGAAAATAAATCCTATTCTAATGTATTACAGAGATATCAATGACTAAAATCCTTGTGAAACATTTATTGTTGTGGTGTCACTTTACAGTAACTAAATTTTATATTTTTGTGGACCAGCTCATACCATTACTTGTGGCCCCTCTTAACAAATTTATTTTGGTACACTGATTATGTTGGGCTAAAATTTGGCTAACCTATTTGATGGACCCAATGGTTTCGACTCCCATGAAAAATACCTATAGCATGTCAGCCAAGAGGAAGTACAGAAAATAGTCGAGTATTTCACCTAGTTAATTAGAAAAATGGAAACCAATATGTCACATATACCCCATTTTCAAACAATGGCCCTTTTTCATAAGCTTTTCCATACAATGGTAGTTGATTATTTCTCTAATGATTGCTTCGGAACCTTTAAGCATGTAGAAATTTCCATTCTCTTGAAAAATCATGTGGTATTCCAAGAAATCCATGGTGATAGGTCCTAGTGTTCTTCCCCATTCATCACCCAAATAAATATCACAACCATACATTTCAACGGAAAACATGTGGCTTTCTTGTGAGGGAAGACATACTGGTTTTCGTTTTGCTAATTTAGGGAACAATTCCTTGTAAGCAAGGAGGAAGAGGTGAGAATAATACTAGGTGACAAGTGGCAAGTGGGAATGTATCGCGTTGTATTTTTAAACATCTAATTGTAACTCCAATGTTTAGGATACAAACAACCACCAATGGCACCGTTGATTTCTCTATCAATTGACTTCACTATTTTATTTTTATTTTATGTACTACAATATATTTGCATTTGTGGCATTCCTCTTTTGTAGTCTTCCTTTTATTTTTTAAATGCCACTTATATTACTTACACTTATGCAATTAGTTAAACTTGTTATCATCATCTTATTTTCATAAGTCTTCTCATATTTATTTGTAAGAACATATAAGATATTGGGAAAAATATTGCCATCTTTTAGTAGTAGTTTGATCTATTGTCAAATGATTAGCACAAACTAATGTGCATATTTGACCCATCTAAGCTAATGTGAGTTGGGATGAGTTGAGGTTGGTAACTTAAGTTCCTTTTCCAATTGAAGCAAGAAAAAGGTTATTTTGGTTACCATTATCAATGACCATATATGCTAGTTTGTGTTTGATTTGATAGTTCTATGTACAATGAGATTCCTTGTTGTTGGCAAGGTTATCTTTGTGCATTAGCATCAATTTTGGGTCAATGTAGCTGGGATTGTTGACATAAACCTCTCAATAATTCTTATAAAGGAAGTATTTTTCCTTTTGGAGCTATTTTGGCCTAAATGTTTGACATTCCTCATTGGAATGGGCAAGCTTCCTATAATAGGTGCCATATTTCTTCTTCCCACAGTGGGTAGAGGATATGGAATTGGTTTATTCTTTGTTCTATGGTCTACCAAATATTGTAGGGATGAGTAATTAGTAGAAAGAAAATGAGGACGAAATTCCATTCGTCCATAGCTTCTTGAACCACCATTTATTTTTTGATATTTCTAAGTTTTGCATTGCAAGATAATACCCCAACTTAGTTAAATAATGTCTGCTTGTGGTGTTATATGTTAGGTCCTTATATTACTAGTATAGTCCCTTATTGTTGTTAGTGTAACCCCCTTATTTTTATTGTTGTACCCCTGTAACCCCCATATTGTTATTATTATGCCCTTACATTATTATTGTTAGGTCGGCTAGGATTACATTGTGGCCCCACTAGGATTACATTGTGGCCCCATGGACTCTTAGATATAGAGAGGAGGTTTTTTCATTTGTATCATTCAAGAATTGTTCATTTATGTAATGTATTGGAGGTTTCCCCCTCGAAGTGGCTATTTCGAAGGCATTGATCTCTCTTTTCTTCTTCTTTTGGAGCTGGTTTCATAACATTTGGTATCAGAGCTTTGGTTTCTAGGGTTTCTCTGCTCCAAACAGGTCATCGTGGAATTTTCGCTATAAATGTTTTTCTACGAAGGTTCAAAAGTTGAAATTTTTAGAGTGTGAAGCTAAAAACCTGAGGAATATCGTCGCAAAATTTCAGAGCTTGTTTCGCAACATTTTCAGAGATATGATCTGTGGAGGTTAGGGATTTTTGCAGGATCCTGAATTTCACCTAAACAGGTCATCGCGGCCTTTTTGCCATAAATTTTTTTCTACAAGGGGTCAGAAGCTGAAATTTTCACATAGCGAATCTGAAAGCCTGAGGAACCTCCTGTAAAATTTTCAGATCTTGGTTCGCAATATTTTGGATATATGATCTATGGAATTTAGGATTGTTTCAAGCTCCCAAATTTCATCTCAAAGAGATGACCGTGGGAAAAAATCATAACTCTCTCTCTTAGAATCAGATTGGGATGCTATAAAAATTGGCCACAAGCACACGGATTTTAGATTTCTCTATATCAATTTTAGAGCTGAAGGAGGAAATAGTGATACGTGGCAAGTCGTAAAAGTTCTCTCTACTGAACCAATCCATAATTAGGTCATCGTAGGAGATTGGGCATACCTTTGTCTTCAAGAATCCAAATCAGGCCAGACCTGTGGCATTCAAAAGAATATTCCGAGGGCTCCTTCAGGGTCGAATTTCATTTATTGAAGATCCAAAATCGCAGAGATAATTTAGTTTCAATATCGAACTCCTCAAAATCAAGAAAAAGGTGTGTATTTTTTTTCAAATTGCATAAGTCTTGTTTGAAAAATCAGTTTTAAGTGATTCCAAAGGAATATTGAGCATAGATATTAGTATTGGGTTCTAAAATGCCTCCTAAAAATAATTCAACACCCATTAAGCCCTCGTGGAAAGGTAATTTCATCATGACTCATGAAGATGAAGAATTGCAACATGATCTATCAAACAACAAGAGCAAGTACCAAAAATTGCCGCAAAGAGCAACAAAAAATGAAATGGATGTTTTGAAGAAAAGCATGGAAGCTAAGATGGATGGTTTGAAGAAAGGCGTGGAAGCTACGATGGATGGTTTGAAGAATGGTATGGAAGAAAAAATGGATGGTATGGAAGAAGAAATGGAAGGTTTGAAGGAAGACATTGAATATTTGAAGGAAGACATGGAAGGTTTGAAGGAAGGTTTTTACAAAGTTGATACAATAAATGATTCCTAATGGTGAAAATATAGTAGAGGAAACTCATGATGAGAACAAAATAAATGTTAATCGTGATTTCATAAACTCTAATGTTGGATTAAAGAACCACCATATTCAAAAGTTGGATATGAGGAAGTTTGATGGCAAGGATCCTGTAACATGGATAGTATAGATGGAGCAATATTTTGATCTCAATAATGTGCAAAACACACAAAAGGCATGCATTGCAACTTTACATTTAGAAAAAAATAAATTTGTATGGTATCGATGGCTTTTCTCCAGTAAATTTTTTTTCACTTGGTCAATTTTTACGGAGGAAATGATAGCACATTATGAGGATACAAAGAGAAACACCTTCTTTAGCCAATTGATAAATCTTGAACAAAAAGGTTCAGTGGTAGAGCACATTGAGGACTTCCAAAAATTGAATATAAGGGTAACTGATATTTCAGAGGAATATAGGATTGATGTCTTCATATGGACTTTAAAGGATAACATCCAACATGAAGTTCGCATTTGGGAACCAGATTCATTAGAGAAGGCATTCATGTTGGCAAGAAAAATTGAATGTAAAATCATGGCGACAAGGAAGCCTACTACTCACGTCTATAAAGATGGAAGTGTTACTACTCCTAGACTTCCACAACCTACAAGGTTGACACCACAGCAATTGGAAGAAAAAAGAGCAAAATGGCTTTGCTACAGTTGTGATAGAAAATACACTAAAGTTCATAAATGTGCTAAGAAGAAATTATTTTACATAGATTGTGAAGAGGAGGAAGAAAATGAACAAGAAACTTCAAAAGAAGAGGAAGCAACCCTAGAAGAAGAAGAAATGAGTCCGACCATATCATGTAATTTGTTAGGTCCCTATATTACTAGTATAGTCCCTTATTGTTGTTAGTGTAACCCCCTTATTGTTATTATTGCACCCCTGTAACCCCCATATTGTTATTATTATGCCCTTAAATTATTATTGTTAGGACCGCTAAGATTACATTGTGGCCCCACTAGGATTATATTATGGCCCCATGGACTCCTATATATAAAAAGGAGGTTTTGTAATTTGTATCATCCAAGAATTGTCCATTAATGTAATGTATTGGAGGTTTCCCCCTTGAAGTGGCTTATTTCTAAGGTGTTGATATCTCTTTTCTTCTATTTTTGGAGCTAGTTTCACAACATTTGGTATCAGAGCTTTGGATTCTAGGGTTTCTTTGCTCGAAATAGGTTATCGTGGAATTTTCACTATAATTTTTTTTCTATGAAGTTTCAGAAGCTGAAATTTTTAGGGCGTGAAGCTAAAATCCTGAGGAACATCGTCAAAAATTTTTCAGAGCTTGGTTCGCAATATTTTCGGAGATATGATTAGTGGAAGTTAGGTTTTTTTTGCAGGCTCCTCAATTTAATCTAAACAGGTCATCATGGAATTTGTGCTATAAAATTTTTTTCTACGAAGGTTTAGAATCTGAAGTCCTGAGGAAACTTGTCAAAAAATTTCAGATCTTGGTTCGAAATATTTTTGGAGATATGATCTGTGGAAGGTAGCGCTTTTTCAGGCTCCTGAATTTCATCTCAAAGAGGTGATCATGGGAAAAAATTCATAACTCTCTCTCTGAGCATTGGATTGGAGTGCCGTAAAAAGTGGTCACAATAACACGGACTGTAGTTTCTTTGCTATCAATTTAAGAGCTAAAAGATGAAACAGTGGCACGTGGCAAGTCGTACAAGTTCGCTCTACTGAACCAGTCCATAATTAGGTCATTGTGGGAGATTGGATATAAATTTGCCTTGGAGAATCCAAATCAAGTCAGACCTGTGGAATTCAAAAGATAATTCATAAGGCTACCACAGTGCCCAATTTAAGATATTGAAGAGCCGTAATCACAAAGATAATCTAATTTCAATATCAAGCTCCTCAAAAGCAAGAAAAAGGTGTGTATTTTTTTTTTTATGAATTGCATAAGTCTTGTTTGAAGAATCAATTTGAATTGATTCCAAGGGCATATTGTAGAATATATATCAGTATTGGGTTAAAAAATTCCCCGTAAAAATAATTCAACACCCATTAAGCCTTCAAAAGGCTCTAATATGACTCATGAAGATGAAGAATTGCAACATGATCTATCAAAATTACAAGAGCAAGTGCACCAAATTTCGCTCTCGCAAAGAGCAACAAAAAATGAAATAGATGTTTTGAAGAAAGGCGTGGAAGCGAAGATGGATGGTTTGAAGAAAGGCATGGAATCTAAGATAGATGGCATGGAATCTAATATGGATGAAATGGAAGCTAATATCGATGAAAAAATGAAAGACAACATGGAAAACATGAAGAATTATCTAAAAGTAGACATGGAAGGTTTGACAAAGTTGATACAAGAAATGTTTCCTAATGGTGAAAAGATAGTAGAGGAAACTCATGATGAGAACAAAATAAATGCTAATCGTGATTTCATAAACTCTAATGTTGGCGGGAAGAACCACCATATTCCAAAAATGGATATGAGGAAGTTTGATGGAAAGGATCCTGTAACATGGATACTACAGATGGAGCAATATTTGATCTCCATAATGTGCAAAACACACAAAAGGTACGCATTGCAACTTTACACTTAGAACAAAATACATTTGTATGGTATCGATGGCTTTGCTCCCGTAAAAAAATTGTCACTTGGTCAATTTTTACGGAGGAAATGATAGCACATTATGAGGATACAAAGAGCAACACCTTCTTTAGCCAATTGATAAATCTCAAATAAAAGGGTTTAGTGGGGCAGCACATTGAGGACTTCCAAAAATTGAATATAAGGGTAACTGATATTCCAGAGGAACACAGGATTGATCTCTTCATAGGCACTTTAAAGGATAACATCCAACATGAAGTTCGCGTTTTGGAACCTGATTCATTGGAGAAGGCATTCGGGTTGGCAAGAAAAATTGAATGTAAAATTATGGCGACAAGGAAGCCTACCACTCAATTCTATAAAGAAGGAAGTGTTGCTACACCTAGATTTCCACAACCTACAAGGTTGACACCACAACAATTGGAAGAAAAAATAGAAAAAGGGCTTTGCTACAGTTGTGATAGCAAATACACTAAAGGTCATAAGTGTGCTGAGAAGAAATTATTTTACATAGATTGTGAAGAGGAAGAAGAAAATTAACAAGAAGAGGATATACACCAGGAACCAACCCAAGAAGAGGAAGAAATGAGTCTGACCATATCGTGTAATGCATTGGCAGGAATTACCACTCCTCAAACTCTCAAGATAGAAGGACATATCAAGAAGAAAAAGGTAATAGTGTTGATTGATTCAGGTAGTACCCATAATTTTATTCATTGTAAGGTAGCCAAGAAATTGAATTGTTTCCTATACCCAGCACCAGAATGTCAAGTGATGGTTGCAAATGGAGGAACTATAAATTGCTTTGGAAAATGCCATAATATCAAGGTAACCATGGGGGAATATGTATTGACTAGTCCAATGCTTTCCATTCCTATGGGAGGTGCTGATGTTGTACTAGGAGTACAATGGTTACAATCTTTGGGGACGGTAGCTTTTAATTTTCAAGAACTTTTCTTGAATTTTTTTTCAGAAGGAAAGGAAGTTGAATTACGGGGTATTGCGGGGAAGCCGGGAAAGATAATAAGCTCTAATGTCATGAAAAAGCTTCTAAAGAAAGAACAATGAGGCGTAATTGCACAATTATGCTCACTAGAAGTTCCAACATCAAAATCATCTATTTCTGCAGATCTCCAACAAATCTTGGAAAATCATTCCAAGGTGTTTGAAACTCCCAAAGGACTCCCACCTATTCATGATCATGATCATGCTATTCATTTGATTCCATGAAGTGTTCCTCCAAACATCAGGCCTTATAGATATCCTTATTTCCAAAAGAGCGAAATTGAACGTATGATTGCAGAAATGTTAGAGGCGGGTATAATTCAACCTAGTCAAAGTTATTTCTCTACTTATGTAGTATTGGTACACAAGAAGGATGGATCATGGTACATGTGTTCAGATTATAGGGAGCTCAATAAGCTCACCATTAAAGATAAATTTCCCATTCCTGTGATTGATGAATTATTGGATGAATTACATGGAGAAATTTATTTTACCAAGTTGGATCTTCGTTCAGGATATCATCAAATTAGAATGAAGACTGAAGATATTCCAAAAACAGCATTTCGAACTCATGAGGGTCATTATGAATTTTGGTCATGCCTTTTGGCCTTACCAATGCACCTTCTACATTTCAAGGGTTGATGAATTCCATTTTCAAACCCTTCCTTAGAAAATTTGTGCTAATATTTTTTGATGATATACTAATCTACAACAGGTCTTGGAAGGATCATGTTGAACATGTTGACAGGGTGCTCAAACTATTGCGGGAGAAACAATTATATGCAAAAAAATCCAAATGTTTCTTTGGAGTACAAGAGGTGGAATATCTGGGTCATATTGTATCTCACGAGGGTGTTAAAGTAGACCCTAACAAAATTAAAGCCATTAAGGAATGGAAAGTCCCCACAACCATAAAGCGGTTGCGAGGATTTCTCGGGTTAACAGGGTATTATCGCAAGTTTGTTAAGAATTATGGGAGAATAGCAGCACCTCTAACAACATTATTGAAGAAAGATGCATTTTCATGGACTCCTGAAGCAACTAAGGCCTTTGAACATCTTAAAGAGGCAATGTGCCTAGCACCGGTCTTAGCTACGCCGGACTTCACAAAAACCTTTATTGTGGAATGTGATGCCTCAGGAAATGGAATTGGTGCAGTTTTAATGCAGGAAGGAAGACCCATTGCTTTTGAAAGTCGTCCAATCAAAGGAAAGTATTTACAAAGACCTATTTATGAGAAGGAAATGTTAGCAATACTGCATGCACTAAAGAAATGGCGAACTTACCTAATGGGAAGACACTTCAAGGTAAAAACTGATCATGATAGTCTTAAACACTTTTTGGAACAAAGACTATCTTCAGAAGAGCAGCAAAAATGGGTCACAAAGATGTTGGGTTATGACTTTGAAATAATCTACAAAAAAGGAAGCTTAATGTTGTTGCAGATGCACTCTCAAGAAAGAATGAAGAGGTGGAAGCATTGCTTTGTGCCATTTCTATTATCCAACCAGATTGGATAACTGAAGCAAGAGATGAATAGAAGAAGGACAAAGATGTATGGACACTCATTCAAAAGTTGCAGCAAGATCCTAGTACATCTGATACATTTAGTTGGAAAAATGATTCTTTATGGTACAAATATCGCTTATATCTTTGTAAGAATTCCCAACTAAAACAAAAGATTCTTCTGGAATTGCACACTTCTCCTTTAGGAGGACACTCAGGATTTTTAAAAACTTACCACAGGGTGAAGAAAGAATTTTTTTGGGATGGCCTTAAATCTGATATTCAAAAGTTTGTGGCGGAATTTTTGGTTTTCCGGTAGAATAAAGTTGAGACAATTAAGACCCCAGGACTTATACAACCTTTATCCATTCCAAGTCAACGTTGGGAGGAGATTTCAATGGATTTTATCACAGGTTTACCTAACTCCGAAGGAAAGAGTGTCATCATGGTGGTAGTTGATAGACTTACCAAGTATGCACACTTTTGTGCATTATCTCATCCATTTAAAGCAAGTACGGTTGCTACTACATTTATGGATAGAATTCAAAAGCTACATGGAAGCCCAAGGGTTATTGTGAGCGACAGAGATCCCATTTTTACTGGAACTTTTTGGACGGAGTTATTTTCTTGTTTGGGTACTCAATTAGCTCATAGCTTATCTTATCATCCTCAATCTGATGGTCAAACTGAGATAGTAAATAAATTTTTGGAAGCATATCTTCGTTGTTTTGTATTTGATAAAAAAACACAATGGGTCAAGTGATTACCTCTCACTGAATGGTGGTATAACACTTCCTTCCATACTGCAGCAAAAATGACCCCATTTATGGCACTTTATGGATATCATCCACCATCCATCACATCATCTTTAAGGGAAAATTCGAAGGTTCAAGCGGTGGAAGATCACATCGAGCATCAACAAGAAGTTCTCCAACTCTTAAAGGATAACCTGAATTTGGCACAAAATCGAATGAAACAACAGGCAGATCAACATCGCAACGAGAGAAGTTTTGATGTAGGAGACTGGGTATTTTTACGGCTACAACCATACAAAAAAATGTCACTCAAGCAAGCTAAGAAGGATAGTAAATTATCGCCAAAGTACTATTATCGTTACAAGGTGTTGCAAAAGATTGGTAATATGGGATACAAATTGGAGCTTCCTGCTTCTTCACGAGTGCATCCAGTTTTCCATGTTTCATGCTTAAAGAAGGTTATAGGTGAAAATATTCCAGTTCAAACAATATTTATAGAAATTGATGAGGACGGAAAAATCATATTGGAACCTGAAGCGGTCACAGAAACAAGAACTCGACAGCTACGGAATCGATAAATTTCAGAGTATCTCATCAAGTGGAAGAACTTACCCACTGAAGATTCTACATGGGAGGATGAGAATTTTATACAGAAGCACCCAAAGCTACTCAAGCGTTGAGGACAACACTTTTTTGAAGGAGAGAGGCATGTTAGGTCCCTATATTACTAGTATAGTCCCTTATTGTTGTTAGTGTAACCCCCTTATTGTTATTATTGTACCCTTGTAACCCCCATATTGTTATTATTGTGCCCTTAAATTATTATTGTTAGGTCGGCTAGGATTACATTGTGGCCCACTAGGATTACATTATGGCCCATTGACTCATATATATAGAAAGGAGGTTTTGTAATTTGTATCATCCAGGAATTTTTCATTAATGTAATGTATTGGAGGTTGCCCCCTCGAAGTGGCTTATTTCTAAGGCGTTGATATCTCTTTTCTTCTATTTTTGGAGCTGGTTTCACAACATAATTACCACTCCTCAAACTCTCAAGATAGAAGGACATATCAAGAAGAAAAAGGTAATAGTGTTCATTTATTTGGGTAGTACCCATAATTTTATTCATTGTAAGGTAGCCAAGGAATTGAATTGTTTCCTATACCCAGCACCAAAATGTCAAGTGATGGTTGAAAATCGAGGAACTATAAATTGCTCTGGAAAATGCCATAATATCAAGCTATCCATGGGGGAATATGTATTGAATATTACAATGCTTTCCATCCCAATGGGAGGTGCTGATGTTGTACTAGGAGTACAATGGTTACAATCTTTGGGGATGGTAGCTTTTAATTTTCAAGAACTTTTCTTGAATTTTTTTTTTTCAGAAAGAAAGGAAATCAAATTACGGGGTATCACAGGGAAGCCAAGAAATATAATAAGCTCTAATTTCATGACAAATCTTTTGAATTAAGAACAACAAGGCATAATTGCACAATTATGCTCACTAGAAGTTCCAACATCAAAATCATCTATTTATCCAGATCTCCAAAAAGCCTTGGACAAACATTCCAAGGTGTTTGATACTCCCAAAGGACTCCCACCTATTCGTGATCATGATCATGATATTCATTTGATTCTAGGAATTATTCCTCCAAACATCTGGCCTTGCAGATATCCTTATGTCCAAAAGAGTGAAATTGAACGTATTATTGCAGAAATGTTAGAGGCTGGTATAATTCAACCTAGTCAAAGTTCTTTCTCTGCTCCAGTAGTATTGGTGCACAAGAAGGATGGATCTTGGTGCATGTGTTCAGATTGTAGGGACCTCAATAAGCTCACTATTAAAGATAAATTTCCCATTCCTGTGATTGATGAATTATTGGATGAATTACATGGAGCAATTTATTTTACCAAGTTGGATCTTCATTCAGGATATCATCAAATTAGAATGAAGACTGAATATATTCCAAAAACAACATTTCAAAATCATGAGGGTCATTATGAATTTTTGGTCATGCCTTTTGGCCTTACCAATGCACCTTCTACATTTCAAGGGTTGATGAATTCCATTTTCAAACCCTTCCTTAGAAAATTTGTGCTAGTAATTTTTGATGATATACTAATCTACAGCAGGTCTTGGAAGGATCATGTTGAACATGTTGACAGGGTGCTCAAACTATTGCAGGAGAAACAATTATGTGCAAAAACATCCAAATGTTTCTTTGGAGTGCAAGAGGTGGAATATCTGGGTCATATTGTATCTCACGAGGGTGTTAAGGTAGACCCTAACAAAATTAAAGCCATTAAGGAATGAAAAGTTCCCACAACCATAAAGCAGTTGCGAGGATTTCTCGGGTTAACAGGGTATTATCGCAATTTTGTTAAGAATTATGGGAGAATAGCAGCACCTCTAACAACATTATTGAAGAAAGATGCATTTTCATGGACTCCTGAAGCAACTAAGGCCTTTGAACATCTTAAAGAGGCAATGTGCCTAGCACTAGTCTTAGCTACGCTAGAATTCACAAATTTTTTTATTGTGGAATGTGATGCCTCAGGAAATGGAATTGATGTTGTTTTAATGCAAGAAGGAAGACCCATTGCTTTTGAAAGTTTTTCAATCAAAGGAAAGTATTTACAAAAGGCTATTTATGAGAAGGAAATGTTGGCAATACTACATGCACTAAAGAAATGGAGACCTTACCTAATGGGAAGACACTTCAAGGTAATAACTGATCATGATAGTCTTAAACACTTTTTGGAACAAAGACTATCTTCGGAAGAGTAGAAAAAATGGGTCACAAAGATGTTGGGTTATGACTTTGAAATCAACTACAAAAAAGGGAAGCTAAATGTTGTTGTAGATGCACTCTCAAGAAAGGATGAAGAGGTGGAAGCATTGCTTTGTGTCATTTCTATTATCCAACCAGATTGGATAACCGAAGCAAGGGGTGAATGGAAGAAGGACAAAGAAGTTTGGACACTCATTCAAAAGTACTTGCAACAAGATCCTAGTACATCTGATACATTTAGTTGAAAAAATGATTCCTTATGGTACAAATATCGCTTATATATTTGCAAGAATTTCCAACTAAAACAAAAGATTCTTTTGGAATTGCACACTTCTCCTTTAGGAGGACACTTGGGATTTTAAAAACTTACCGCGGGGCGAAGAAATAATTTTTTTGGGATGGCCTTAAATCTGATATTCAAAATTTTGTGGCGGAATGTTTGGTTTTCTAGCAAAATAAAGTTGAGACAATTAAGACCCCAGGTCTTCTACAACCTTTATCCATTCCAAGTCAACATTGGGAGGAGATTTCAATGCATTTTATCACAGGTTTACCTAACTCCGAAGGAATGAGTGTCATCATGGTGGTAGTTGATAGACTTACCAAGTATGCACAATTTTGTGCATTATCTCATCCATTTAAAGCAAGTACAGTTGCTACTGCATTTATGGAAATAATTCAAAAGCTACATTGAAACCCGAAGATTATTATAAGTGACAGAGATCCCATTTTTACAGGAAATTTTTGGATGAAATTCTCTTATTGTTTGGGTATTCAACTAGCTCATAGCTCATCTTATCATCCTCAATCTGATGGTCAAATAGAGATAGTGTAGAAATTATATAACTAATGCATTATACATCCAATATTATCTTGATCACACACTATTTGACTTCATGCATAATACAGAATCTCTTCTACTATTGATCATTACTTGCGGAAATTAAATCAATTGCATGCACACATTGAAACCATAAAAATTCACACATATGAACACAGTGTTTTAACGGGAAAGCCTCAAGCTAAAAAAATCAACTATCTGTATATAATATATGTCATAGAGATCATGTAACAATCCTTATAAAAATATGATCATATCAAGCTCTTAGTACAATACAATTGCTACACACTAATCAAGCCCGATCTAGCAAATCTATGCACCGATCTTTGCCACCTGCTAGCCTGCCTCTACTACGCAATCCCTACTGAATATTGGCTCTGAATGAACTCAAATTGGTCCAGCCTTGCTCACGCAATCCTCATTTTCATCTTCAATCACTGTGTGGTGCAAACTCTTGCAACAATATAATCACAACTGATAGTCAACCTGCTCTTTCACCTACCTCTCCACTGGTCTCCACTGAAACTATCCATGCACTGTAGTTAACTGATGTATTCTTCAGTTGATTAATGAGTTAAAAATTAGTGAATTAATTAATAATTAATTCACACCACTCTCACTAGTGTATCAATCAGTTAGACTAGATACAACTAGCTCAACTGTGTCTAACTGAGTTAAACTGAACACAACTCCACCAACTACCTCAATAACTCCACCAAACTCTGTCACATGAGTTCTAGCTGAAGTCTCCATGCAATAGCTCCACTTAACCCTCAGGAATAGCGTAATTCCTTCTGTTAGCTCCTGTGCCACATCTGTGCACTTAACTGAAGTGCTCCAAGAGAATAAGATAATGTTTATAGTCCAAATATTATTAAGAGCTAATAATATTCGACATATCTATTTTTAGACTGGCAATCTAAAAATAGATTCCGCCTAGTATGTCTAAAAATAGAAGTCCATATATTTTTCCAACTTGACCAACCATCCACAAATAGCATCCTGCAAATCATGGAATATGATCGACATGTCTAAAAATAGACATAATCTAAAAATAGACTTGCACCAAAAATAGCTTGCGGGCCCACTTAGTGAAGGCGACTCTTTTCACTAAGCTCATCATCTTGTTGCAATATCAACACTCCCTCTCAACAAGATAGGGATTATCTGCCACCCCGATCCTGCCTCTATGGTATTCGAATTTTCTCCTGGTGAGCACCTTCGTCAAGATATCAACATCTTGATCCTTTGTAGGAATGTAAGAAAGTAACATGATCTTCCATTGCACACAATCTCTAATACGATGATACTGGTCTATGAAGCCATGCAACCTCAACTCATCCTCCTGTCTGTACCAAGATCCATATGCCGATGTGCCTCTGAGATATCTCAATTCATTCTTCTCCGCCTTCCAAAAGAGCTTGGTAGGCTTAACCATAGCTTGTGAAAGTTGGCTTAACCATAGTTAGGTTGTGTATTGACTAGATACATAAGCGACCCCACCAACTGTCGGTAAACAGTGGCATCCACTACCTCTGCCGATGTAGCATCCTCTTTCCTCCAATCACCAGGAAGAGGAGTGTCGATAGGCTTGTAGCCATGCATGTTGAACTTCTCCAGTATCTCCTGGGCATACTTGCCTTGAGACACAAATAATCCATCAATGCGCTACCAAATTTCCAATCCCAGAAAACAATGGAGGCCCAAGTCCTTCATCTCAAACTCATTTGCAAGATCAGCCTTGCATGAGAGTATCAACTGTTCATCACCCATCAATTTAATCAAATCTTCTACATAAAGTACAATGATTAGCAACTTACCCTCCACCACAATCTGGTATAGGTTCGGATCCGCCTCACTCTTGGTGAATCCAAGACTGGTGAAATAATTGTCTCTCCATGTGTACCAAGCACGAGGTGCTTGTTTCAACCCATACAACGCTCTTTTGAGCCTGCACACATGCGACTCACTACTGAAGATCTCGAAACCTTCGGGCTGCTCTATGTACTCCTCCTACTCAATGACTCTTTTGAGGAACGTAGTCTTCACATCCATCTAATGAATGTGCCATCCCATCTGTGCTGAGAGAGCTAGGATACTCCATATGGAAGAATACCTTGCGATAGGTGCAAAGTTTTCCTCATAGTTGATCCCCTCAATCTGTGAGAAGCCCTGGGCAAAAAATATTGCCTTGTACTTCTCGACACTCCCGTCAGCAACTTGCTTCACTTTGTAGATCCATATCGAACCTACCACTAATTTCCCTTCCGGCCTTGGGACAATCTCCCATGCACTATTTTTGACAATCGAATCATACTCTTCCACCATGGCATCTACCCATGCAGCGTCCTCCACAACTTCCTCAAAAGAGGATGGTTCTGTCACGATACACTTGCTCATCAGAGCCATGTATCCAGTATATCGGTCAGGTGACTGCCTCTATCTGCGCTATGATGTAGGTGCTCCTACAATCTTTTCTGCATCAACATTCAGTCGCTCAGCTTCTGTAGTGCACTTCTGCCCTTTGATGGTTGGCGCTGTATGAGTGGTTTCTTCCACTCCATGAACCTCCTCTTGTGGCTGATCCACATCCTGAGGCTCATCCTTAGGAACTAATAACTCGTCATCTGCATGCAAGTGTGGCTCCCTCTCAAGCAAACACTTCATGGCTTTCTCCTCATGAAATTTGATATCCCGTCGCACAACAATCTTCCGACTGTCTGGAAAATACACATGATAGTTGTGGGGTGTTTCTGTGTACCCCACAAATATCCCAACCTCTGTGGTCAGATCTAGCTTCTTCTTGGCATCCTTCATCACATGAATGTAAACTGGTGAGCCAAAAATTTTCAAATGAGAAATATCAGGCTTCTTACCAGAAAACGCCTCCTCGGGTGTACTCATGCCAAGTACTCTATGAGGACAACGGTTTTGCACATAAACCGCAGTGTTGCAAGCTTCAACCCAAAAGTGTATGGGAAGGCCCTGATCATGCAACATCGCCCATGCAACACCCACGATCATTATTTTCTTTCGCTCCGCGACCCCATTCTGCTGTGGGTTATGAGGCGCTATGAGCTCTCTTCGAATTCCTTCTGTGCTGCAAAATTCTTTGAATTCGCCAGAGATGAATTCACCACCATTATCGCTCCTAAGAGCCTTCACCTACTTCCTCGATTATTTCTCCACCAGTGCCTTAAACTCACAGAACTTAGATATTTTCTCGCTCTTCTTCTGCATGAAGAAGATCCAACACTTATGAGAAAAATCATCAACAAATATCACATAATACCTGTGTTTTGTTGTCGAAGCTACTGAGAAAGGTCCACACACGTCTGTGTGAATTCTCTCAAGGATCATCGTGGCGCGACTATCCTTCTCATGAAATAATATTTGACCAAGTTGGAAATGCCATTAGATCCAAATGCTTATTTCGAATCCAAAGCAACATTGAAATAATATTTGACTTTTCCTTCCTCATGTGAAAATTCACCTGCAAATCAATCCAAGAGAAATAATCGATTTTTTTTTTTATGAATCCCATCATTTGAGGGGTGTAATTTTATTTTCGTTTTTTATTTGGGTTTGCTGAATGAAAGAATTTATAGATTTCCAGGATCCATTTGGTTATTTTCTTGGTTCTGGTGCAAAGGAGGTTAAGCATTAATCTACTTCAACCATTAGTAAAGATCCTTTTATAAGTTCGAACAATGAAAAATTGTTTGGGGACTTTCAGAATGTCTCTGCCACAAAGAGCACTGCTAACAATAGAGATGGAGATCCTTTTCCATCAATTTCGGTTGATAATAAGGATGAATTTGGAAGTTTTCAGAATGGAAACAAAAGCCATGATTCTACTGTCAGTGGAGATCCCTTTGCAGCATCCTTGAATGTCTCCAATGACCTATTTGGTGCTGGTTCAGTTCCTAATTTGTCAAATACAGGAGTTGCTTTTACTGAATTTTCTTTTGCTGCAACTGTTGCTGCCAGCTTCACAGATTCCCATACACCTTCTGCTACCTCCATGAAGAAAGACACAACCTTGCCAGAGTTTCTGATCCATTTGAAATGTTGAGAAAAAGCTTTTCTTCTCAGAAATAGGCACCAAAAGAGAAAATCAAGGATCCCCTGGAATCTTTGCTCTCATCATCTCCTGCTTCTACTGCCATATGGGAAGGGTTTTTCTCTTCTCGAGAATCTCATAATACCTCTGAGAGTATGGCCGCCCATTCTAGCAATTGATGCCAGGCACTCCATTAAGGTTGATCTTCTTGGCAATGGCACCTTCATCCACCACATCGAACAGGCTAAGCTTCCTCTTCCTCTCCGACCACATCTTCACAACCCGGAATCAGTTCGGTTTTTTTTTTGTTTTTGAGCATCTGCCTTCAGTGAAAGAGAAGATCATGGTGGTAGTTTCGTGGGTGTAAAAGCCATCGCTGGAGTAGATCATTGACTGCGTGAGGTTAGATGGCAACCGTTCCTTCTTGCAGCACGGTCGTTCCTATCCTGCCTCAACCAAAAACCCTCCATATGCCTTCAATCCTGCTATTTCACATGTTTTACGTTTTGTTTTGCGTTTTGTTTTTGCTTCAACTAAAACTAACGGAGAGATGTACTGTCTTATTCCTTCGCACTCGTCATTGGACGGCAAAATGACCATCGGGCCATTTTATTTTTTAGTTTCTCAACACAACAACAACATGATCGTTAAAGACATAGTCCACCTAGAAAAATCGAAGCTATCAGATTTGACGAACTAGTCAGAATATTAAACAAACATCTGGTTCCGTTGCATGCATTGTCATCTTCAAACATGAGATTCTGCACTGCACATGCGTCAATTGATGAAACGGGGAAAAAAACTAAGTAACGAAAAAATTAGCTAATCTCGACAGAGGTACATCTGAGGCATTGCAGAAACTCCAACGAGGCAGTAAAGCCTCCGCACCGTCCGACGTGCGTCTGTGGTTTTTCAATTTTCCCGCCGCCGACAGTTGAAGTTGACTTACCGGTCTACCGTGTTGCGTTTGTTTTGCATTTTTAGTTTTAATTTGTTTTGATTTGTATTTACTTTTGTATTTAGTTATATATTTTTAGTTCTAAATTGTTATTATAATTAATGTTTGTTATGTTGTTATAATTGTATTAATATATTAATATAGTTGTAATTTGTTATATTTTTAATTGTAATTTGTTATATATTTAATGTTTTTTATGATGTTAGGTTATAATTATATTAATATATGATTGTATTAATATATTAATATATTGTTTTATATTGTTAGGTTATGATTTTTATCATTTAAAATATATATATATATATATATATATATATATATATATATATATATATTGTTATGTGTTTTGTGACAATTATTGTTTTGAAGGATTTAAAGGGTGATTATTGGCATGATAAATTTATGTGAGATATTGGCATAAAAAAAAACTTTGGTGGTATGAAAATTGAGAGAATCATGAGAATTACGGGGAATTGGTTAAGACTACAAGAGTTGGTACGGGTGAAAAATTAAAAAAAAAAAAAAAAAAACACTTTGCACAAAATACACATAGCGCAAATGAAATTTATTCAATTGGACAGTAATTTGCATGGAAACTTCATATTTTTGTATGCTTTTATAACATACTAATCTGTAGGACACAAAAAATCTATAATGCCAAGCTTTTCGCCATGCACAAAGTTGGGATTTGAAAAAAACGAGGAGTAAATTTACTTTTCATGGTTATTTCTTTAAGAATGGATTGATACTTAATATCATGAATTCGTCAATTTAAACATTTTGATTGTCCTTAATGCTGTTTTAGTTAATTAACGAAATTTTTGCAAAAAAAAAAAAAAAAGAATCATGAAGGAAATGGCCATTTCTTCTTGAACACACTTATGTTTCTTTTTGCCAGAGTTTTTTGTAGGTGTCGGGTTAATCAAGTGGTCGGTAAGGATATTACATTGTGGTGGTCTTCCCAGACTAATTTCATGAGAAATTTTAAAAGAACTAGTCCATGATCATAAATGAAATTTCTAGGAAATTCTGAGTTCTTGTAACTTCCTGTAATAGCTTAATAGTTTGACATGTTGCATGACGAATTAGAAAAATTCAAGAGGCTGGTTTGTTCTAAATGTACAAGGATGGTGAAATACCTATCCACACTTGAATTCGAGCGTCTACGGTGGCTTCTCAACACTGTTCAAAATTATCTACTTTAGCAGGCAGTCCAGAATTAAGGAGCAGATTTGCTATATTTGAGAGTTTGCATGCCATAATTCACTTTTTTTCCAGCAAGAGTCATCATCCATTTTCCATTACCACATTAAATTCTTTACATTTTATTCAATCCTAACCCACCAATAAAACCAACAAAGCTCATCTACAAGATTTTTGGTCCACTTTACATATTCATTGTCCGTTTCCTTTTTCCTACACTTGCAAATAAAACCTACCTTCCATACACCATTGAGTCCATAGTCCTTGAGTCTAAATATTTTTCTAAAAACACCACCCAGGCTTGCATGCCTTAAGGGAAAGCTATTATCACACGATAAACAAAGGGAATACATCAATATCCCTTGTTCATTGGATCTTCTAAGTATTCGATAACAACAAATTCATTCATACTTAGAAAGATGTGTTCGAGGCATCTTGACTCTCATCCACATTAAAGATGGGAGCTCGTATTTGACTAGTGGCATCCATCAATGGCCACTAAGTTAACAATTTCTTGTTATGTTCAACACCAAAACATTTATTCACATGACAAGAATTGTGCCAATGAGCATTGAAGACTTGAAGACCAGTAATTTTATGAGAGGACGTAGAATTACTTTCATTACTTTTCACCTTTTGATGTAAATGACTTGAGGACAAGTCAATAAATAAGGCTTGGGGGGGGGTGTGTAAATTCTGAATTTTTTATACCTTCCAAGCCTTATACATTTTAGCCGCATTCAACAATGATTCCGAACATTTCGTGAAGGTAAATAGCAGATTTAGCGGCAAATGCAACAACAATAAAAGATTCACTTTTTCGATTTCATCCACCATTTTCACAACCAAGTAAAGACTATGAACAGAATTTTTCAGCCACATGTGCACAACTCTCATCCATTTTGAAAGGGTAAGTTAAGGTATGATATTTTCTAACTTTTAACCATTTAATTCCTTGAAAATTTAGAATGATAATTTTGGAAAAACGTCACTTCCTTTCGTCATTTTGTCAAATTTCCAAAACCATCGAGTTGAGGGAAATAAATTCACATTCATATATTTCCACATTCATATAACATTCAAAACATTCATATCACATTCAAAGCCCACATACTTTCAAAATATATTTACTATTACATCATTATGAGCATATAAATGGCTTTTCAAAAAGTACTTAAAAGATAATTGGATGCCAACACAATCATGGTTGTCATACAAAGAACCAGCCATGATGCATTAAAACAAAAATACTGTTTCACCAATAAAAATCTCTCATTATCAATATGCAAAGATCATACATTAAAATTGAATGCAACAAACAAAATATGGTTGAAACACGGGAACCAACCAAGTTACGGTTCATCAAGAAACACTTTGCAAAAGTTAAATAAATGATATCATGCGAGTTTAAGCCAAAAACTCAAATGTCTAGTAATGTAATAGATTGCATGAGGACATTCAATACCTAGTTTGGGGGCATGTTGGGCCTCAAAATAGTCCTATTCTCACTCCATTATTCACCAATACCTTCATTACTTCCATATTACCTTCATGTCACCTTCACATTCCACCTCCACATCATTACATTTACCTCATCATTGGGTTATAACTGCTCCTTTTCCCAAAGTTTATTAATTATTAACATTTTTAAGTGGATTTGATTAAACTTTAGAAAATAATAATACTTATATATACCTAACAATTAGAATGAGTTTGGTGACATATGTAGGTACAAAATAAGCTTCCTAGGCACCCATATGTGGCACTCTATGTTCAAATTCAATTTTTAGGAAGTCATGGACCTCATGGAGGGAATCATGGAGGATGGGGTCATGTGTCACCATTGGTTGAGAAATATGTGGGTCAAAGGAGGGAATAGTGGATTTACATTTATGAGTTTGTTATCATAACTTTTGTATAAATGAAGTGTTATCTCCTTTGTTTGTAATCTTAAATCTTGATTTAACAATCTTAATCATAATCTTCTTCTTCATTTTGTAATCTTAGGTTGGTAGTGAGAAGTTAAATTGGAGAATCAATGTAATGGTTGCAATTGAAATTTGCAATTGATGATAATAATATGGAGCTTCTTTGATCCTCTACATTTGACTTTTCTTTTGGTGTGCTTGTGAATCCTTGAAGGATCCCTTGCCTAGCAAGTACACTTTTATTTTAGTAGGCTTTTTTTATTTTATGTTTGTTTGTGAATTTCATTAGATTAAATTATTAGGTTCATATGTTTGGAATATTAACGAATGACCTTTCGTAAGTAATAATATTTCCTTCAATGAATCTGATTTGTTATTTAATGTTTGATTTCATTAGTTTAAGTTTCCGATTTATATGCTTGAGATATAAATGAATAGTCTCTTGTAAAGAGGCTTTAACATTTCATGCAATCAATCAGAATTAGGTTTAAGTGCTTCAATTTCATTATTTTAAATAGTTTTGATTAAGATGATTAGAAATATTAATGAATAGTCTCCTGTGAGGGCAATATTTCTTACACTTATCACAATGTCTTTAGATTTCATTTTGTTAAATGAATAAATACGTGTTGAGGATCTAATGAAGACCTCTAGTAAGGGAACTTTGGAATTTCTTTTAATTAGCTTAGTTTAGTTTGTCCTAAGTCCATATATATTGGATGATCTCAAGTTTACTTATAGTCCAATAGTAAATGAAACTCTAATTTTCATCCGCATTTTAGATAAAACGGGGAGGATGAAATTTTACAAAGAAACACACGGAACTCCTCAGCTTTTGAGGACAACATTTTTTTGAAGGAGAGGAGCATGTTAGGTCCTTATATTACTAGTATAATTAAACATTGTTTATTTTTGTACTTATGTAACCCCCATATTGTTATTCTTGTGCCCTTACGTTATTATTGTTAAGTGACTAGGATTACATTTAGTATTTATAGTTTCCTTATATATAGAGAGGAGGTTTTTTTATTTGTATCATCCAAGAATTGTTCATTTATGTAATGTATTGAAGGTTTCCCCCTCGAAGTGGCTATTTCTAAGGCGATGATTTCTCTTTTCTTCTATTTTTGGACCTGGTTTCATAACATTATAGGACCAAGCAATTTCATCATTTTATTCACTTAAACTGATGTGGTCCTTTCTTTGCTTCATGTTCCAAATCTTATGCTTGGACCCATCCCTATCTCCAAATTGTCATTCAATTGACATCAACATTTATATTAAGTGTGCATTGACGTGTCTTTGGAATTTGAACAATGTCTGCGGAAAGGAAGGCAATTTGTCCCCAACCTTGGTGCATCGTACTTGGCAATTTTGACTCGTGGGCTTGAACCCAACTTCCATGTTAGGTATTGTCCAACTATGAAAGGATTAGAGTTAAAGCCTTCCATTGGTTTTATATATTACGGTATTTTCATAGCGATTGCGGATCCAATTCGAGATTGAGAATTTTGAGGATTAGGCTTTAAGAGAGGAGTGCATGTTTATTTTATTTGTTTTTGGTTTTTATGCATTTTGGTGCTCTAGCAGGTTGCCTAGTTTCAAATGGATTGGTTTGGATCATAATTTGGTAGGTCTTGTCCAAATTGATTGGAGGTAGGGTTTTACCACACAAAATGAGTGGTCTTGTCGGGGGTCTTCATGAGAGGAAATGCGAAATGAATTATGTCTACAAAAAATAAAAATCAACAATCATAAAGACACTCAAAATACTATACATAACTCTTAGAATAACTTACCAAGTTAATTGATAGGAGCCCTTACAAATTGGGAGTTGAAAAACTTGATATATATTTTAGTAAATGGTTGTAGATGAGAAATTAACTTGTTGTTATGCACCTCTAGAGTTGAGAAATACGGGAAGACGTGGAAAGTAATAAGCTAAACCCACCTGGGGCCACACACAAGTGTAGAGGCAATTTTAAAGTGTTATGGATCTATGGGTAGAAGCAGGAGTATTTGAATGATAATAAAAAACAATCCCATCATTGAGAGTAGATGAGTAAAACAAATGATAATACAATTGATTACTCTACAATTGGGGTCAAATCCCCATAGGGTCAAAACCCAATTTTATTTTTATGTAGATTTTTTTTTATTTCCAGTAAGTTGAAAATTGTTTATCACTTCAAATGATGATAAATATAACACGAAAGTGAAGAAAAGAAAAAGGATCGTGAATACATACCTTTTTTATCAAACCCTTGAATGAGGGTTTCACTTACATAGTAATTAGTACGACAACATTCATTGTTAAATATATATAAATAGGGGACATGTAATTAAAAAACAATATTTTAGGGTAAAATGGCACAGATATTGCATTAAAAATTACAGTTGTTACATCTAGGAGCCAAAAAGTAGTCAAATAAGAGTTGCTTGCCTGCAAAAGAAATAACAGTTAATACTCCTTGACCCAAACTTAAATACTTCCCACATATTACCTAAAAATGGCAATGTTGGACAACAATTACATAGTCAAACTTGATCTAAATAGTAAATACAGAAATTTCTTCCAAATTGAACAACGTGTTCATCTCATGAAACGTTGCCCAACTGTGTCACTTCTATAAGTAGGAAGGGATTGTTAGACATATAACATCCCATAGTTCTACATGCTTCTCGAACCATCCATTCCCCCCCAAATAGAGAATTATTCCAATGAACACAAGAAACAAAAAAATTAAAGATTAAAACATAGATTAATATTAATGGCCTTGAAATATAGATTCAAACTCGCAACATGCCATACAATAACCACTCGTTAGAAAAATGAAATGCAATTGATCCTTTATCACCAAAATATTATGAAGAACCAAAAATCTAAGTACTTCAGTTTTAAAATATGAATGTGATTTCCAATATCATGACACTTCTAGGGCCACCTTGACTCATGGTCTCAAACATTCCACTCCCTGTTGAGATGACTTTCCACTGAATGAGTTGTCGAATCTTGTAATAGAATTCCTTCGTTCAATAGTGCCCTTAAATGATATCTCATGAGACCATTTACAATTATTTCAAATGGAGTCACGACTATCCAGATTATTTACTTAGCTTGAATAAACATTCTTTGGGAATCATTAATATATTGCGGTAGAATCAATCAATTTCTT
Organism: Pinus albicaulis; assembly: GCA_034641835.2. Lineage (NCBI taxonomy): Eukaryota > Viridiplantae > Streptophyta > Pinopsida > Pinales > Pinaceae > Pinus > Pinus albicaulis. The sequence goes on from CM076570.1 coordinate 952,159,748, forward strand.
GAAGTCTTTTAGAATGACAAGAGATTGCCATGACAACCACTTGCCTGTGTTCTTGTCCCACAAATAGTCATACATATGAAAAGGCTCTCTTTCATAATGGTTTCCCCATAAATAAAGGAACTTGCCAAAGTTGTCCTTAATATGATGAGAAAGACCAAATTAATTAGACAAACAAGTTCCATACTTGTTGATAATACATATGGTGTCACTGCAATGCGAAGATACTAACTAACAGTTTCCCCATATTTTCTTGATAATGCATGAATAAAGATCTTAAAGGCTTCAAACACACTTGACTATATGGCAAAGACAATAAGGGCCATGCTTTCCACTTATGTATACAACATTTAGAGCATGGTGTGATGAAAGTATCTAATAATGATTAATTTTTCATTGCAACACATGACTAATGATTATTTTTACAACAATGTCAGTTCTATGTGCACACATATCGATCAGGCCAAGCATCCCACTTCTCTAAGTACATAGGTGTAAAGGAAATAGAGGTTATACCCTTTTCCTACCCTACTTTAAAATTTTTCCTATTGACTAAGTGCCCAAGGGAGGACGAAGTAGCCTATCCCACCCCATAAGCTATAGTCATTGATAAAGGGGGAAACCCATTATCCAATTTTTTGGGGAAAAATTGGATAAATTTGGGGTAGCTAAAGAAAAAAGGAATAATTGGGGGCTACACTTGTAAGCCCTCACATTAAATTAGGAAGAGAGGCCCCCACGAGGAATCTATAAATAAAGAGATAGAGTCATTTTCTCATCATCGATTTGGAATGGACTATCTTTGTTTTCTTGGAGCTGGAGCTGTGAGAGTTTTAAGACCCCTTTCTTCTCTTGATTAGCTTTGGTGGAGGTGATCCCACCTTAGCTAATCCCCCTCTCTCCTTTACACCTCTTACAACATAATATTTTGGATAATCTATGATTTGTTTTGGCAAGCAGGGAAACACATTCTTAGTGGTTATTCTTGGTCAATAAGTCCTATTCAAGACAACAGAGGTCTTTCTGTGGGATGCCTGGCCACGATTAGTTTTTATGGGTAGCAAGATCTTCTCTCTGTGATCTATCTATAGTGTACCCAAGATCAGAACCATTGGTTAAGGAAAGGTAAGGTTGCGAGGGGTCCTCTATGAGGCACTGAAGCCAAATAGGAGGTAGCGAGGTTGTTCTCATCCAAACAGGAGATCAATAGGTTACTAGGTGGATTTTAGGGCCTAGTCTGAAGCATTTATGGCATCACATGTCTGTGGCCTTCCTCCTGAGTGTATTTAGGGCCGCATAAGATATCTCTTTCATGGGTCTGTGATCACATGAAGCTTTGAAACCGCTCCCCAATAATTATAGGCAAGGTCTTAGATAATGAAAAATCCCAAGAAGGCCTCCAAAACTTGTAGTTTGTTGACGTGATGTAGCAATAGGATCAACTCTCCAACCGTAGGTGAAATTTGGTTCAAAAGGGGACTGTCATAAGATCTAACCAGTGATTTTAATAGGCTAAGAGAATACTCCAACTGCAGATGGAAACTCCATTGAGAAAGGGTTGTCACAAGCTCTTCTTAACAACAAAAAAGTTTGGAGGCAACACAGTTAGACAATGAGTTGTTTATTAGTATATTACCAACTAAAATTGGATAGTGCTAGTGTGGGTTACAATTGGAGTATTGAACTATTGAATATTGACATTACAGTCAGAATTATATTGGTGTATTATTGGTTGTATAGGTCTATTGTTCATTAGGTAGTTAACCCTAACTTGTGGTGGTTTTTTGAAGACACATATGACTGTTAAATATCTCTTATATCTCTTGGTTGAAAACCCTAGATAAGGATTGAACCCCAAGGCCAAAAATTACCTAGGGACATTACATATTTCCATTAGAGAAATAGTAAAAAATGTAGTTCAATATACTTAGATCATAATATATAACCAAAGACGATGTATTGTGAAATCCATGAGAGGTTGGGGTAGGATGATGGCCTATAAAAGGCAGAAGGGAGCTGCAGCAAGGTAGACTTCAGCAAGTGTGTGTTTCTATTGAAGATGATCTCCATAATGTGTTCCTCTATGGTGAGATGCATGGTAGGACATAATATTTTAGAGGGAGGTGATGCAGAGGGGAATATATTTCCAAGGGTGCCTGAGTTTGTTTCAGGTTGCAGTGGATTCATAAGGGAGATGAGGGCTCAAAATTCTATTTTGACTTTTTGAAAAGAAAAGTAGCAATGAACAGGAATGGGAACTTGGATTGCTCCATGCAAATGGTTCTTTTGTCGGCAGTCCATTTGACATTAGAGGTATGTTCAAATTACAATTTCAAAATATTCTTCTCCTTATACCGTGATGGATCATGTAGTGGTTGCAAGAAATGCTTATTGTAGGGTCAATCCTCATAAGGTTTTTTATTGGTGACTAGAGCAGGTTGAAGAACTATGAATTCTCAAAAGAGGAGGATTTTGCAGCACTTAGCTACATGAAGAATGGAAAGTATCTGGGTATAAAATCTAGATGGAATTCTGTGTGAATTTTACAAGGCCATGAACCATGATTAGTGACAATTTTTGTCATTTGGAAAACACATTCCCAAAAAAGCAGCCACAAATAGAATTGGTGATTGGCATCCAATTACATTTCTTAGTGTGGCACACAAGATCATGGCTAAAATAGAGACTCTAAGGATCTAGGCAATTCCATATAAGGTTGTCTAATGATAACACAAGTTTTGTGTACAAACAAGTAATCTCAGTTACATGGTTTCAACATGTAAAACCTTCAAATATGAATAAAAACTAGCCAGCAACCCCTTTTCTTTGAAATTGAATTTGACAAAGATTTTGACTGATTGGATTGGACTTTCATTATTGAGATGTTGACTCTTATGGAGTTTGGACCTAGATGTGTGACTATGGAGAACACATTATTCATTAATACATTAGCTTTGATATACCAAATAATGCTTAGATAAGTTTAGTTGATGATGCTCACGCTTGTTTAGACATAATCAACCTGTCATCAAGTGATGTGTATAGTGACTAAAAAACTATTTTTAGCCTGGTGGGGTTGGAATCTATTCCTAAATATAATCTCTTAGCTTGGAAATCTACCCCACCTTGGCTGGTTGTTAGATATTTGGGTATTCCCTTTAGTCTAGATCTTTTACCAATATGCATGTAGAATTGATGAATTCAACAACTATAATGGAAACTTCCTATTTAGCATCATCGGGACCTTCCCTTTACGAGGAAGTTGACAATGGTTGCACAATCCTACTAGAATTGCAAATATATTCTATGTCTTATTGGTTGTGTACAAAGGCCTGATATCAATAGTAGAGCAGATTTTGAGATTGTAATCATGGTCTCAATCAAACAAAAGGGTTTTCCATTGGCCCCTTGGGATGTGTTACTATCTCCAAGGATGTAAGGGGGTTTGGTTTGATTAAGCTTCCCACTCAAGTGTCTATTTTGGCTACCATATGAGAGTCAAGGGGTCTAGAGGGTGATGCTCCATGGTAGGTTCTGTTTTGACTAGTATGATGTCAACAAATGGGGACAGTGCAGGGGGATTTGTGTGATATCATTTCCTGTTTATGATAGTAGCACTAAACAAGAAATTACGAACATATTTGAGTGTCTAGACATGTGATTGGATGAAAAGGGAATTTCATCCAAGTGTATTTGGTTTGAAATCCGCATCAGAGTGATTTTTGCAGCAAGGATCATTCACAATAAGGTTGTATAGTATAATTTTGTAGATCATCCAACAACAGTGGCATAGTGAGGCCATACTCATCTTGGGAGAGAAACATGAGTTGTGTGGAGGGTTCAAAACAGTCATGTGTGCTGCAGTAGGGCCGCATGTTTTGTGCAAAGTGAATAGAGCAATCACACGTGCCACAAGAAACAATAAACTGTTGCACGTGCTATGGGCAAGGGTGAAAACAACCGCACAGGTGACAGAAAGGCTACACTGTAGATTGAAAAGATGGCAAGTCATGTGGGTGCTTAGGAGAATTAGAGTAGTACAGCTTGCACAAGTGCTCATAAAATTTCTATAGTTGTTGGAGATTGTAATTTTCCACAAAGGACCATGTGCGTAGTAATGAAACCCTTGTATGATAAGATATTATTTAATGAACACCAAATTTTGATGTGCAGATTTTTTGTGTATGCATGTGTGGGATTGGTGTCCAATTTGCTACCACTGATTTTATTTTATTTACCTGGTAAATCCCAACAATGCTTTTTATTTATTAAGCTGAAACTTTAATTAATTTACAGTAAGGAAATTTACTAGAAACTAAATTTTCCAGTTGCTAGGGTTGAGAATATTTAACACACCAAATTCTAGGTCTCAAGCTCACTTATTTGAATTTCCCAGAGTAATTGGTTAGGATTGAAAGCAATTGTGGGCTTAGCTAGGTGGAACATAAAGGAAAAATTGGCATCTGGCACACACTCCATTTGGAGTTGGTGACGCGGGGTGATTGCCTTCAATAGTTTCCCCACCTTCAAGCTCACACATTCAACAAGAAATGCATCCTCTTTTGGGGAGACATGTCAGATGCAACTACTTGATATTAGATGAATTGGTAGTTCTTGTGTCAAGAGAATGATCTTCTCGACCCTAATAAAGATTCAATTATGGAATTTTTCAATCCACAACAAGATCTAATGAAAATACATTGGAATGTAAGCTCCATTTTGGAAGGACTGGGGGTGGAGTTTTGGTAAGCCTTTGTAATAATATTTCTCTTTTCAACTATACTCAATATTGAATCAATAATATCCAATATCCCCCTGAGCTCAATGGAAATAAGTTTCGAGTGAATCATCATATTGTTCGATATCTTTAGTAGAAGCGTTCCTTTCTCTTGTAACAATTCTAGTTTCTTCTTCTTTTGGTTGCACTGCATTATGGGATATGGGTTTAATGCCAAATTTTCTCCCTCTTCTCAAAGATTTGGATCCACAACATATACACTTGGTAACATCTATTGTGCATGTTCTTGAGGCTTTTATGGACTATAATAAACTTGTTTCAACCTCCTTTAGTGGTTTAGGAGCCTTGGACAACACCATAGCACATTTGAAGTCTGCCATTTTGAGGAGAAAAGAAGTAGAGTGGAGAATCACAATCAGGTTCCAAGGGCAAGTCTCCTCGGAACAATGCTACTAGGTCAGAGGCAATGCAAATTTCTCAGCCTAACAAATTGCTTCCTTATTATAGAAGACTTATTATGAAGGATTTGCCTTGGGCTCTATCTCTTGGCACATATGCTCCTGGAAATACTACACGACTATATGATCTGAAGAGAATTATTTGCTATTTTTATTGTGCACTATATTCAAAAGATCAAAGGACTTTGGTGGTGTGGTCTTTTCGTTTGCAACTATAGTCACAAGTGATCTTATTTACAAAGATCCAACTTGCTATTCTGTTCTAGATGTTGTTGGTCTGCCTAGTGCTTTTTTGGATGTCATCATGGTTGGTGTTCTCCCTTCTGCAAATGCAGTAGATTGTATACCACAATGATTATATGCTTTGTGACTTAATAACCTTAGACTTAAAGCTATTAATGATTATGGTTCTCTAAGATATTTTTTGAAATTTTTTACATCAAAAGCCTACTTACGGGCTTTTCCAATATTTTTTTTGGGTTTTTCCTTGTGCTATGAATTCCCACAGTTGTCAAAGTTTGAATTCATGCACATGCACAATCCCTTTGACTCACTCCGGGATGTATTGTCTTTGTTATCTTTTGTCCAATTAAAATAATTTCCAAATTAAATCTAAGGCAAAAAGATTATAGTGCCAGCTGGCATCAATAAAGGAACTCAGGTATCCAAAATTCAATAATGTCATCATGGAAATGGAAAGTTGCAAACATGATAGACTGTACCAAAAAATATTATAGAGTTGAATATCATGTAGCATTTGAGCTCTTCTAGTAGCTAGAGAATTGTTTTTTTTATTGTGTCACATACCTTCCCAGCCTTTGGTCTCAATAGGGTTTTGGAGTATTAACTTCCCATCCATAATTTTCTACCATTGTGGTTGTTTGGCATCTAATATTCCCATAGAAAACATTGGAAACTTTCCATTTAGGGTCTAATTGAGTTGGTCGTGAGGTCAGTTATGGTGGTGTTCATGGTGTGCCATAAATGCATGGTTTTCTTTGTGTTTGGGGTCGTTCACCAGTGGGATGAAATTGCTATGATCTGGTTGAAGGAGGCAAAGAATCAGTTGGAGTCTCATATTCATACAAAGTTTTCAAGGAAACACTTACAGCTTTTGCAAACTTCAGATTAGAATTGTATGCATTATCTATGACTTGGACAAACATGTAGATTGATATTTACTTTTCTTTTTACAAGTATTATAATAGCATAGTTATTAATGTAATCAATTTGCCAACATTCTAATATAGAATATACCACTGGAGGATTGGGCTATTATGCTGCATGTTATAGTCTAGCACACATGAAAGTTGCACACAAATCCTAGAAAATTTTTGTAAGTTAAGGAGATCTAGATCTCTTCAGGCTTGTTAACTGATTTCATCTCTCTAGATAGAGAAATTCCGCAACCAAGAAATTTTATAGGGTGAGGGTCTTTGCTTTGCTGATTATGCCAGATGTTTCAACTCTGTATTTTTGGTCAGAATGAAGTAAATTAACTCTAGAAACTTTCTTAAAACAGGTTATGACCATTTTTTAATGATTTGGCCAATTTTAGTTCCGTTCTGGTTTGACTTCTATGAATTAAATTTAACGGAATTTCCTAAGATATTGCAGTGAAAAATTAAAAGCTGATGGATTAGCTGCTAAGTTAACTTAGCATAATATATCTACCAAAGGGAATATGCCCAAGTCTCGTGCAAGGAAATGAATATCCTTAAGGCTTAGATATAAATGAAATTGATAAAACCTAACTTTTTGCAACATTTATCAGATGCAAATAAACCTCTTCAAATGTTTATTGTGCACACAGCTAAGCCTTGTTATGCTAACTGCATTTATTATTATGCCAATTGGGGGAATATACGATGATACACTTAATGGTCATTAATTCCATTTAGATATGCAGAACTAGATTATTTATTTGGAATGGAACATTATTCGAGTCTCCTTTTATTATTATTATATTAAAGTGTCACTGTCATTAGAGAGTGTCTTGTTAGATTTTCCTGGTAACAATGTTAAAACCCAACTACCATTAATTGGGGCTTATTTTATGTACTATTGTGTGGTTCACATTGTGGTTGTCATGAGTTTGTGAACTTGAGCCTAAATTTCTGTACTTTGTAAATGATTCAGGATATGTGGCTCTATCTCTCTGAGAATGAGAGGTTATATGATTTTAGCAATGAAGTAACTATTGTCTGGCAAGAAACCAATGTACCTTTTGGAGTATGGGGCCCAAATAGTGTTACAAAACACAAAATAGTTTATCGTACTTCAAAGGTATTTGAGATAATTTAGTGTAAATTATGGTTTTGGTATATATAATTGTTTTTATGTTAATACTTGTAATGTGATCTTACTTTCTACCATATTATATTTTGGAATATTTGATTTGAATATCAGTTGGAATATAAGTTGTTAATATAAAACACTTAGATTATTTGACATACTTAATGGAGGCTAGAACAGGTTTTAGCATATTGAAGTAGAATGCTATAATTTTTGTATTTATTTCTAGGCTGTAAAGAATAATGGGGGTGTGCATGCTCATGTCTTATTTTCTCATTCAGGATATGCTCCAGATCCTACTGATCCTGAGTATGATCCATCTGCCACTTTTAGGAAAAGCCACCATAAGTTTGAATGTGCATGCAAATTACACTTGAGAATTTGCATATTTTTGGGTTACAATTGCACCCTTTGAAGGATGTTTCTATGGATTTAATTTCAAATAATAAGCATATTTTCTGTTTTCTTTGCTGAATTGTGTAGCTATTGTTACATATCTTCCAAAGCCAAAGGTAGATAAGAGTAAGAGCCTGCTGAGTGGTGGTGCAGTTGGAGACAGGGATGGATCAGAAATTGAGGTAAAGATATCTTTCTTCTTACCAGACATTTGTTGCCTGGAATATTGATTGTCAATATCTATTACAAAATTCTGAGCATTTGCAGAAGAATATGTCAAGTGTTTAGTTATAATTATTTCTTTTCTTCATGATTCAAGAGATAGTCTTTGGTATTTTGTGTAGGAGGTCAGAATTAAAGGTTCTTAATCTACCCCTCAGTGCCTTCACTAGCCATAGAATTCCCTTGGCACTAAAAATTTCATGCCACAAATCAAAAGCCATGATTTGGTTAGATCACATAGAGAAGCAATATGAATTGAAACAGAGCCTCGAATCTTGAAAAGGATGTCAACCAATCCATTCAAAAGCAACCTACTCTACATTGTGGACAAACTAAAAATCAATTCCAAGAGGCATAGGATCCTGACAGATGATTTTTTTTCAAGATTCTGACCATATTTCAACGCTGCTATATGAGATCTAAATGGCTGGATCCTGCATTTGAAGCTAAAATATTCTCTTTAAATTCAGGAGCATAGAAGTGTGTCTTACCCACTGCAATTCATCATTACAATTTCAATAGCATCCTCCCTTTGGAAATTAGGGTAGTGATTTATTAGTTAAACAGGGTACGGGCTCCAAATTCTACATGTAGCTAATGTCAAAATCAGAAATTCCTTCAAAATTCAACCAAGAATGTGCAAAAGGAAGTATAAAATTATTCTTGCACCCTTTAGAGATTATAAGCAGAACTGTTCTTTGCAGGCATCTCACAACAGATAAAAGGACCTCCATGTTTCCTTCAAATGCTTGCAATGAAGCCTGTTACCATTGCTTCATAATAGGAGCCGACCAGTTCAAAATTCATCGATACAATATATAGATGAATATCATTTATAAAGTTGTACATTCTCCATAAGTTGATAACAGTGGTTTACAAAAAGGAGAATCCACATATAAAAGTATTAATAGATTTGTAACCAAATGGAACTATAGTTGAATATTCAAGAATGCACTTCTATTTCTCATTTGCTGCTAGATTTCACTAGTTTCTTCCTTGGTCCCATTTGACCTCTAGTTTTCTTCTTGAAAACTACTATCAAGGATCCTGCTACACATATTACTTCCGTGGTAGTCCTGAGACCTGCAACATAATGAATATTATTGTTATCTAAACCCCTAGTACATAGAAAACACAGTTGCATTGAAGCCAACATCTTTCATATCTACTACCCCACAAAGATAATGGTAAGAAAAAACCTCTTAGTATTTACACTTCCTTCATAGATTATAACATCAAGTATATAGAAATTAAAAATATAAACCAATAAAAATACAAAACCAATAAATCTAATACAAATATTATGATTTGCAGAAACCAAGGTACAAACCTAGATTAACAATCGCAGCATCCTTGTGGCTTTCCTCATGGCTAAGTGGTGTCAAAGCTTCCTTCTCTGGAATTACCATGCCTATAAGCCCACCCTTCATCACATTCCTCCAAGTATGCACTCAACCACCATTTGTAATTCCAGCACACATACCAGCCCCAATGGATACCTGCCTCAACTAATTATCGCCAAGTGGAATGCAAGGACCGTTTCCAGACAATGGGGTAGCTGGCACATTATATACTCCAACCACAGGATTTGGTACATCATGAGTCCATTGACGAACATCTCCATCACTAGTTAAAGAAATGAAGTATTCTGGTGGGAGTGAAAATATTAAAATATGATAAGAATCACTGCACTTAATATAAATTAGTATCCATCCTTTCTCTCGAAACAGTCTGCACAAATCCACACTTGCATTTATAAAATGTATTTTTTTTTTCAATCATGTACATGGACATGAATACACAGTAGAATGAGAAAGAGTGAATTCATTAATTCATTATATGATGCAGTGTCTCATTCAATCATTACATAGTAGGAGAAGAGGAGTACATTGCATATCTCCCAAATACGAAACTAACAACAACCACATTTAATACTATATTAAATGCCTCATAACTGTGTCTTCTATTTGGCAGCTTTGGCAACTCAATTTCACAAATTTTCAAGGTGGTGACTAGTTAAAATTTGTATGACAACTATCAATGTTCTTCGTTATCCTCTACTACAGGTTGGCTTCTCTTTTGGCCGTTTAATCACTTTGATTAAACGGCTCTACCATGAACAAAATTTATACATTTTGACATCTCTGTGAGCAACTACCCAATCACTCACAACATCTTTAACTTTATTCTTTGGTTATTCAACGGATAATATCTACCCATGTGATGACAGGATTCGCAAAAGGAAAACCTAAAAAGTTCCTACACTTAGTGTCACTTCATGAGTCGAGAAATTGATTTGATATAATCAATTCTATGATTCTTTGGCCTACCTTCTGCGATATTTTTGTGGGTTTTTCCTTGTGTTATTAATTCACACAGTTTTCACAGTTTGATTGCATACATATACGTAGTCTCTTTGACTCATTCCAAGATGGCTTTCCTTTGTTATATTTTCTCCAATTTGAGTTGTTATATCTGTCCCTCAGTGCCTTCACTAGGCATAACATTCCCTTGGCATTAAAAATTGCATGCCACAAATAAGAAGCCATATTTCGTTAGATCACATAGAGAAGAAATATTGAATTGAAACAGAGACTTGAATCTCTAAAAGGATTTCAACCAATCCATTCAAAAGAAACCTACTCTATATTGTATACAAATCAATAAACAATTCCAATAGGAATAGGATTCTGATAGATGATTCTTTGTCAAGATTTTGAGCACATTTAAATGTTGTTATACCATTTCTAAATGGCTCCATCCCGAATTTGAAGCTACACTATTCTCTTTAAATTCTGGAGCATAGAAGCGTGTCTTACCCACTGCAATTTATCATTAAAAATTTCAATAACATCCTCATTTTGGAAATCGAGGTAGTGAGTTATTTGTTAAACAGGGTAGAGGCTCCACATTCTACATGTAGCTAATGTCAAAATCAGAAATTCCTTCAAAATTCAACCAAGAATGTGCAAAAGGTAGTATAAAACGATCCTCACACCCTTTAGAGACTGTAAGAAGATTTGACATCCTACATGTAGCTAATGTCAAAATCAGAAATGCCTTCAAAATTAAACCAAGAATGTGCAAGAGGCAGTATAAAACGATCCTTGCACCCTTTAGAGACTGTAAAAAAAACTATTCTTTGAAAGTATCTCACAACAGATAAAATGACCTGCATGTTGCCTACAAACGCTTGCAAGGAAGCTTGTTCCCATTTATTCATAATAAGAGCAGATCAATTCAAAATTCATCGATACAATATATAGATGAATATCATTTACAAAGTTGTACATTAGCCATGAGTTGATAAGGGTGGTTTACAAAAAGGAGAATCCACATATAGAAGTCTTAATAGAATTGTAACCAAATGGAAATGTAATTGAATATTCAAGAATGCCCTTTTATTCCTAGTTCGCTGTTAGATTTCACCGGTTTCTTCCTTGGTACCATTCGACCTATGGTTTTCTTCTTAAAAACTACTATCAAAGATACTGCTACACATATTACTTTCATGGCAGTCTTGAGACCCACAACGGAATGCATATTCTGGTTATCTAAACACATAGTAAATAGAAAACACAATTTCAGTGAAGCAAACATATTTCATGTCTACTACCCCAAAAAGATAATGGTAATAAAAAACCTCTTAGTATTTACACTTCCTTCAGAGAGTATAACAACAAGTATACAGACATTAAAAATATAAGCCAATAAAAATACAAAACCAATAAATATAATACAGAGATCGTGCTTTACAGAGTACAAACCTAGATTAAAACTCACAATATCCTTGTGGCTTTCCTCATGGCCAAGTGGTGTCAAAGCTTCCTTCTCTGGGACTACCATTCCTATAACCCACCATTCATCGTAGTCCTCCAAGTATGCACTCAACCACTATCTGTGATTCCAGCACACATACCATCCCCAATGGATACCTGCCTCAACTTATCACCATGTGGAATGCAAGGACCATGTCCATACAATAGGGTAGCTAGCACGTTATACACTCCAGCCGCAGGATTTGGTACAACATGAGTCCATTGTTGAACATCTCCATCACTAGTTAAATAAATGAAGTCTTCTGGTGGGAGTGAAAATATTAAAATATTATAAGAATGACTGCGCTCAACTTAAATAAGTATCCATCCTTTCTCTAGAAACAGACTCCACAAATCCACACTTGTATTTATAAAATGTACTTTTCTTGCAAACATGTATGTGGACATGAATACACAGTAGAATGAGAAAGAGTGGATTCATTAATTCATTATATGATGCGATGTCTCATTGAGTCATTACATAGTAGGAGAAGAGGTGTACATTTCATATCTACCAAATACCTAACTAACAACCACATTTAATACTATACTAAATGCTTCATAAGTACATCTTCTATTTGGTAGCTTTGGAAGCTCAATTTCACAAATTTTCTAGGTGGTGACTATTTGACACTCGTTTTCTAGCAATGTGGATAATCCGGGAAGTTTTTAAAAAAATGATCACCACATGAGTTTAAAAACCAAAAAAAGGTGGTGACTAGTTAGAATTTGTATGAGATCTATCAATGCTCTTTGTTATCCTCTACTATAGGTTGGATTCTCTCTTGGTGGCTTAATCACTTTGATTTAGCAGCTCTACCATGAAAAGAAGCTTCTCTTTTTAAAAAATTGTGTTTTGAATAAAGATTTAAAGTGTTGTAAGGCACTGTGTCTTATGGTGTTTTGATGTATCTAGCTTGCCAAAAACTCTGAGATCTTTCAAGGTAAGTTTTAGCCATCGTTTCAATGTGTCTCCCATTCATGATTGAGATTTCAAAGTAAAAAAGCCCCTAACACTGGTAAAGAAAGGACATTGATCTATCCTTCTATTGTTAAGAGAGGGAATGGTGTCATTTCAATTTTCAACAGTACCAATCAAGGTCAACAAGAAGAATATGTCGCAGGAGGTATCCTATACCTTAGTGATTTTAATATACTCATATCTTCAAAATTTAAAGAATTTATTGGTACAGGATCTAACTACTATGATGAAATAAAGGCACTAAAATTTTTGCTAACAGTAGTAGTAGAGGAGAGGTGATTGAATTCCAGGTCTTTCAGGATTCCTTGGTTATCATTTGGTTTAATAGTAGCTTTAGGATGGAAGAATTGTTTTCACAACCCATTTTGGAGTAGCTGAAGACAGTCAAGGCACAATTCTTGAAGATATCATTCCATCATAGTTATAGAGAATTTAAGGCAGAGGCTAATGGATTCTCTAAAGAGGGCTTACTGATGACAAAAACCTATGGTTTAGCATGGGAAAGTAGGTATGGTGTAAGCATTCAGGATAGGTCATTGCAAAAACCACCAGTGTAACTACTGAATTTACACCATATGCAAATACTAAACACTATTGATGGAAAGATAATTGCCTCTTTTATTATTCAAAGCATCCATTGTATCTATATATTGTTCATAACATCAAAATTTTAATAATGGAAGTGAAAAAACATATTTCAAAAAGAAATAATTAGATCATACTAGCAAGACAAGAAGCATCAAATTATTTATGACACCATTGTGCAAAGATGTAGATAATGGGCATTTAACACATGCCTCAATCTTGATAGAATATAAAATTTTGAATGATTGGTTTCTTGTAAATTTACTCCAAAACATGCTATAATGTGATATGTTTATGCACATATTTTCTCAAGCTCCACATAAGATAAGGTTTTAGAACTAAGGAAATATATTTATGATGTTACTTGTTTACAGATTTGAGAAAGCCTCAAGGGTTGCAATAAAAATCTGGAAAATATGTTTCTTGGTGGAATGTGAAACATGCTTGGATTTGTATAGTGCTTCAATGCTTGTTTAGGAACTAGGTAAGTGTGAATGAATTAAAAAAAAATTCATTTTTCTACATTGGACTCCCATTCTCTTTAAGTTATCAAAGGCAAGTTAAAACTTGATTAGACTAAGGGACAACATATTCCATTGCCAAACTTTGACCTTACAGGGAAGGTCACTACACTTGTTTGATACTTCCAAAAATTTTGAGAGGATGCCAATAGAAATGTCAATGTTGTTGGATACACCGGCGTTGGTTAGTTTTAGAAAATTTCTCTTTGTCAAATATGTTATTTTCATGAAGAAATGTTTCCAACTAAGAGGATAAAGACTTGGCATGCCTAGGACATAATGGTGTTATTTCTTGCCTGTATTTGTGATTTATTAGTATTCTGCCACTAATAACTTCATTATGTAGCTGTTCGTTTAGTAGTATATTACAACGGTGGCTTGTTAAAGGAATATGATTCCAGTTTGTTTGAACGTCATAAACTGGAAGGAAATTTAGCTTTGAATTAGAAAAATGGAGTATATTCTAAAAAATATGTTTTCTGATCAAATATAGGCCCGTTGCTTGATCATTAAAAAAAACATGATTTTGGACACGATGAATTACAAAACTCTCCAGCTTAAAAACATGTTAGCATATTCAATTTTTTCTGCATCAGAGAAAAGTGAATGAGTAACATTAAGTTTGGTTTGAATATTTATAGAATTATTTCATAGATTCTAAATGGAATTTGCATGTGCTAAACTCGCTCAATTAATTATAGGGAAAACAAGTGGCATACATAATTTGTTGGCTTATGGGATTTGGATTCCTTTTTCCACTGGAATAGTACGTTGATAATTGAAGATTACTATATTGAAGCTATATTCCCAGTTAGTATCACAATTTACAAAGTCTTGTCTTATTCTTTTTTAGTTTCTTGTTGTAATCTTGTGTCAACAATAATTTGCTCCGCCCATTAGATTTATATTGACAAATTTTATTGTTGAAGTGTCACTGATTCTTAGAGATAACTTGAGGAAATGATATAACTCCAAAAGTGGAGCATGAGACATTCTCAATAGAAATTGATAGCTTTGTTGTGTTTATTTGTGACATTTTATTTTCTTTGTTTATACAGGTCACCAGGCCACATAGCTGCCACTATTTCCCAACTGAATAAAACGTGTTCAAGTTTCTTGCTTTTATGGGGAAAATGGCATTAGAAATATTACTGATGTTGAGGTATATATCGTATAAATATTTTATAGTTTAATTTAGTTTATATTCTAGTGTTCATCGACTTTCATGTCTTATACATTGCATTGTATCCTCTCTCTTTTTTTGTCAGAAAAGGAACTCAGTATTGATGGTAAAAAGCAAGGATTGAAGAAAGAGGAGAACAAATAGCACTAGAGCGACAAAACGAAAATTAAAGAGAGAGAAGAGAATTGGTCTAGTGGTACCCGTAGAGCCAATATCTTGCATAAGATACACATAAAGACTAATGATCAAGTCTTCAGAGTTGGTGAATTCACTTGCAATGCCTTGGCAAAACAATCAGAGTTGGTGAATTCACTTGCAATGCCTTGGAAAGACAATGATAATGTTTGAAATTATAATGAAACATTATTTCATGTGTAAATTGTACTCCAACTAATATTAAATTCGAAACTCATATTGTAATACTTGAAATTTTATATAATATAATTTATGTGGTTGGAATTGTTTATAGTTGCACTAGATATTACATAGTATTGTAATTAACATATGTAACTTTATGTGTTCATATTAGATGAACATGTACATTGTATGACATTTTTATTAAATTTAGTTGCAAAATCATACTAATTAATTTATGTTGATTAATAATGAACACATAAAATCCATCTAAAACTACAAGATTAGTAGCTTATGTTTATTAATGATGAACACAAATAAAATGAATATACTACTAAATTAGTTGCTTATAACGATTGTTAATGAAAGTAAATGAAATGAATATAAACTAAAGTAGTCATTTATATAATGAATATGAAACTAAAAATAAAAATGACTACTGCAAATGATAAATTTGTGATTAAAAATGACGACTAAATTGTGCATATATACGACCATTAGTAGCTAATTTACAATAGCTTATAACACCACCAAAATTTGTTCATATTTCTTTGGCCATTAATTGGTTTCAAAAAATGACTAAAATTCGCATATATATGACTATTAGTAGCTAATTTACAGTATCTTATAACACGACCAAAATTTTGGTCATATTTCTTTGGTCATTAATTAGTTTTATCTAGTGATCATTTAGTAATATTTTTTGTTGTATAATTGGTCATTAATTGTGGCAATAAATGACCAAATCAATGACCAAATCAATAACCAAATAAATAACTAAATCAATGACCAAATCAATGACTAAATTAATGACCAAATATACTACTAGAAAATAAAATAAATGACCAAATTAATTACTAAATCGATGAACAAATCAATGACTACAATGACTAAATTAATGACCAAATATACTACTAGAAAAAAAAATTGAGACAACCAATTAATGACTAAGCTAAAAACGACTAAAAGTTGGTCTTGTTATAAGATACTGTAAATTAGCTACTATTGGTCACTGGTCGAAAAATAGTCGTTTATATGCAAATTTTAGTCATTTTTTTAGTAACTCATTAGCCCTTTTTTACTAGTGAACCAAAAGAAATTCCGAAGAAAAGAAATCGTTGCTGAAGTAAATACTGGAAATAAATCACTCATGCAGAAATAAAAGGATCTACAAGATTGAAATCACACTTCAATTAATCTGTCTAGCTAGCCACACAAGAAGTACCCAACTGGTGTCTAGTATCTTTAATGTAACAACATATAAAGTATTGAAATCGAAGTAGATTTATTCTCAGCTGAACAACAACAACAACACTCTATTGATACATAAACTGAAATACAATTACACACACACAACTACTTTAATCACTACAATCCCTGCTAAGAAGGAGGGCACGTCCTCCCTAGTAGGGCGCAGGTAGAGGGAGAAATTAACGAAAACTAAATATAATAATGCATGTAACAACAATAACAGGATAATCTGTATTAATTTGAACACAATTACAGATCCAAAATAATGTTGTTCTTCACTAACCTCTCGACCTCTAGGGCCGATAACTATATAGTGGTTACATCAGAAAATCCAAGGATAGATCAGTCATGAGAATCTTATGATTCTCATGCTGATAAAAATAGAACACATATAGTTATAACCACTTCGTAATAAAGTTCTGACTATAAAATAAAAGACTACAATCAAAACCGCCCTTAGGTTATTATCCCAAAAATACAATGCTAAACAACTTCTACAGCATTCGTAATGGAATCACAGTTGTAGTGTAACGGCCAGAGGATAGATCGACAACAAATGTTGATGAGATCAGTCAACGGTACAACTGTATCAGCAGTTCGCCAACGAGTCTGTAACAACAGTTTACTGGCAGGTCTGTAACAACAAGGTGAAACAACATCGCTTTGCTGTAACTTCTCCCTCTTAACTGCTCCTGTGAACTTCGTGCTTGGGATCTTTGGTGCTTTAAATGATATCTGAAAAGACAAAAAAAAGAACATCGATCTTGTCCAAAAATTCACCATCAATTAGTCATAAAAATGTATGATATATCATACTAATTGGTGAATTGGAAAAGTAATAAAACAAGGTGAAACAACACAAGTTAGGATAGAGAGGTAGGAGAAAGGGGTAAAGAAACTCCCATTGGTTATGGTTATGAGGTAGAATAAGGAAGACAAGTGTAGGAAAAATGTACAAAACTAGCACCCAACATATCCCCCCAACTGAAATACTTGCATGTCCTCATACAAACTCATATCT
This sequence comes from Pinus albicaulis, assembly GCA_034641835.2. Taxonomy (NCBI): domain Eukaryota; kingdom Viridiplantae; phylum Streptophyta; class Pinopsida; order Pinales; family Pinaceae; genus Pinus; species Pinus albicaulis. The sequence continues at coordinate 952,177,569 of CM076570.1, forward strand.
CATGGGAATATCTTCGAAGCAGGTCGGTGAGATCATTAGCACCAACTGTGTCTTCTTCTGTAGACCTGTATCCCTGATTGGCCATCAACTGTCGTACCCAAGATTCTGACTCATACTTACTCAATTCATAATTGATCTGGTATTCCTCAATTGGAAACTATATCAAAGGAAACTTGAACCTCAATCCCAGCCACAAAGCACCAAGGGATTGTACAATCTGTGCATAAGCTGGTACATATGTAACAACCACCACGAAATTCTGGAATGAGAATGGATCCCCCTTCAATAGCTCATCACTGCTGGCTTCCGTGCATTTCAACCACCTTGTTAAAGCTCGGCTCTTCATCATAATTGAGAATTGATTGAGGCAGAAGTTCACAATTTATCTTCTATAAGTGGCAGTTGGTTCTTTAATCCCGGGGGTACTCAACATTCTATTGAATTCTCGTCTCAACTCAGTAGCCCGTCTTGGCTCTGCCCAAACCCACAATGTCGTCTTCTCCTCATTAGTCTCCATAGATTTAATGGCCAGATGCCATTCAATCTGATTCTTCATGAATGACACAAAATCCCTGAATTGAAGATCTCCCATATAGGAGAATATTGTCACAACCATCTGCATACTCACATGTTCACAAATAATATTGTGTAAGAATAACTCACACAACAAGCTTTGCTCATCAAAATTGGAGGCAAGGAAAACATCTAGAAACGTATGAGTGGAAGAACATAAATAAGGTATGTCCTCCATAATGGCTTTCAATTGAAATAAGAAGTAATGTTCCCACAAGAAAATAGCATAGGATGGAGAAGGTTGCCTACAACCCAGCAAGTTGAGGGCGAGGTCATGAAGTTTTTTCTTGTCTATGGTGAGGTCTTGAACCTGCTGTTGTAACAACAACAGTTGTTCTTCCTGTTTCTTCAGAGCTTCCTTCTTCTTGTAATTCTCCCATCCTTTCTTCAACTCTACTTTCATCCATCTTTCATGTAAAGTATCTATTTCTCTCTTATGTTACTTTAGCGAAATCGTCCCATCCCAAAGGGAGATTGATTCCTGTTTCCACTTTTGTAACTCAGAAATTAACAAGATTTTCTCAGAACTCCGTCCCGAGATGGGACTTGGCGTTCTCATGCATTCAATATCTTCATCAACAATCGGTGTACTATCCTCTCCTACATGGGGTTGTTCCACCTCTATTGTTAGTTCTTGTGTAACAACAGCCTCCTCAATGGGTTCTTATGTGTCAGCCCCTTTGTTTCCGCCTAGAGTAGCCTATGTGTCCATTTTTATTTCTTCTTCAATAGGAGTGGCCTCCACAGGTTCTTGTGGGTCAGCTTCTAGGTCAATTATTATAGGAGGCTCTGCTTTAACTACCGGTTCTTGTGTAACAGCAGTATCATTAGCAGGTTCTTGTGTAACAACCTCCTATTTTTCTATTTCTGTTTATATTGGGTTGATATTTTCTCTACAAGACTGATATCCCACCGCTGTTAAGTCTTGAAAACATGTCATGCATACAGACACAGGGATTTCCTTCCCCTCAGATAATTTCCATTTCAATTCCTCATTTTCCTTTCTTAGATTTTCAATTTCTAAAAACAAGTCATTGGTTTCATCCTTACCTGATGAGGAGGGTTGCCTTTATTCTTCTAAAACTTATGCTTCCATCTTCTTTTCAGCCGTAGGCAAAGGTTATTCATGTATGATGACTTTCACTCTTTGTTTAAGTCTTCTGTCCCCAATTGGTTCATCAATAGGCCTTTTCCCATTCCTAACTCCAGCAGGCCGAGTCTGGGTTTCCACCTTTGTCTGACTTCCTTCTAAAGTCATGGTATGTTCCCCCCAGCTTATCCTCGACCTCTTTCGCTTGAATTATTCCAAAGTTTTTCCTTCCTGGCCTAGGGCATCCAAAATGATTAGCTTAATGAGTCCATGATTAGTCACACATGCCTTCGGGTGTGTTGTTTTTTTCACTGTTGCCACCATATGCTTGATGTTCCCTAACAAATAGAATGGAAGTTTGATTCTTTGCTGGTGCCAAAGGTGATTATGTAGAGGAAAGTGATAGTTGAACACTATCGTGGATCTTCCCTCACAAGTGATATATTTTATCAAGCCTAGGGAAACATATTCCCAAGGATGAGGAAGTGACAATCTGTCAGTTCCTCTCCCTTTCTTCTCCAATTTTTCTTCCCCTTATAGGAAGTCTTCTTTCCAGGAGGGGCATTGATTTTTCTCTTAAACCACCTTCGCCCCTCTACTGGCAATGAAGTTACCCAGGAAATTACTTCTTCAATCACCTCCACTTGCATGCCCCTTACTCGGGTTTGATTATTGTTCAAGTTCTGAGAAAAGTCAATTGCCACCGCATCGTCTGAGCCTTCAAGCTTCTAGAAAAACTCAATCCATCCAGCATCTCTGAATATATGGTAGGCTTCTGGACAATTCTGTAGGGCGTCCATAGTATCCGACTCGTGCCTAACTGCTACTCCACCCATCTTTATTTTTTATTTCTAAATTTGCTTCTTGTTGTTCAGCCACATTGTAATATCACCGAGTTTCTGAATTCGCTTGTTGTTCAGTCCGGTTGTAACATCACTATGTCTCTGAATTAGCTACCTCTCAGCGTCTCTGCTTATCCCAATCGACGAGTTTACAATGAGAATGCAAGGTTTCAGTCGAGGAGGTTGATGGGAGGTGACGACTTTTACAGATTTATCGAATCTTACCTCACACTAATATTCATAAATGGCTCATTATGGAAAGTAATGGGATTTTGTGAACACTAAACAATAACCCAGTTCGGTCATCATTTGCAACATAATGACCAGAAGAAATTGGTACAGGAAAGGAAATTACATGAATACCATCATATTATGAAATAGATTAGAAAGGGAAGATGATGTTTCGAGAAGAAAAACATGGGTGTAACAGCTGCCACAAGAGTGGTTTTCAGCTGTTACTGACTGTCTGACTGCGCCCCAGAAAGGGGTTTTCACAGTTAGATTTATTTATTTATTTATTTTTTTAACAAGTGTAATAGCTACCACAAAGGTGGTTTTCAACTGCTGCACTTATTGGAATTTCAGTTTTTAAGGCTGCACAGGAGAATGTTCCCCTGCTGTTGTAACATGAAGATCAGAGTCTGCGACAATGTTGACAAATGATTCCTTTGAAGCGGGTTGATGATATAACCTTAGACGGTGCCCATTAACTAGTAACGATGTCTTAGCACTGTCAATGGTGACCAATTGTATAGTCACATTGTCAAAGACTGTATCCAATTTGTAAGGACCTAGCCATCTGGTGCAGAGCTTGCCTTTGAAATCCTTAAACCTTGAATCGTACAAAAGAGCCCAATCTCCTTTCTGGAAATTTTTCTTCTTAATAAACCCATCATGCCATCTAGCTCTTTGTTGTTGAATGATCTCTCTCTATTAAATGGCAGCCAGTCGTTCTCTTCCAACTCATTGAGTTGGTGCAATCTTGAGTTTGTGCTGTACTAAAATCCAGATCGACCTGCAATGTTGTTCTTAATGTCTTTATTTCAAATTCTATGGGGAATAAGGGATTCTTACCATACACCAATTCATATGGTGAGAAGCTTGTAGTATTCCTCCATGTTTTCTTGTAAGCCCACAGTACCTCTAGAATTTTCTCAGCCTAGTTTCTTCAGTGGCTGGCTACGGTCTTTGTTAAGATTCCCTCAATGAATTTATTGGTGCTTTCTACTTGACCATTTGCTTGTGGGTGATATGGTGTAGTGATTATGTGATGGATTCCATACTTTTCAACCAACTACTTGATCAAATGATATGTGAACTGAGGATCCCCCATCTATCACTATCTCTATGGGTATCCCGAAGCAAACAAAAATATCTTGAAACATGAAGTCTGAAACAACCTACTCTGATGCTCTAGTTAGTGCCTTTTCTTCGACCCATTTTGTGACATAATAAATGCAGACCAATATGTATGATTTTTTCTATGATGAAGGATTAATTTGCTCCACAAAGTCTAAGGCATGTTTCTCAAATGGTTCTATTACTATCTGAGGTTGTAACGACATCTCATCTAATTTAAGAGGTTGGCCCATCCTTTGGCAGCTATCACATCCTTTCAAAAAATTCTTGGCATCTTGGAATATACTTGGCCAGTAGTACTCTATTGAGAGTACTTTATGTCATGTCCTCTTGTCAGGGAAGTGTCCTCCACAAGGTTCCCCATGACAAGCCTTTAAGATCTCAAATACCTCATCTTCTCTAACACATCGCCTAATCTGAAAATCTAGCCCGGTGTGATAGAGACCGCCTTCTATCCAGGAGTAGGTAGCACTCTGTTGTGTAATCCTCCTTCTTTCCTTGGAAGACAATTGGTGGGAATTTTCCTGGAGAAACATAATTGGCTATATCTGCATACCATGGTGAGTGAGTAGAGATGGTAAAAAGATACTCATCTGAAAAATAATCCTCAGTGGCAGTGGATTCATCACTTATAATTAATCTAGAAAGGAAATCAACAACTACATTATATTTTTTGGGTTTGTCTAAAATAGTAATATCAAATTCTTGTAACAGCAATAACCATCATGTAATCTACCATTAGTAATGGGCTTGTTCATTAAAAATCAAATTGAAGCATGGTCAGTGTGTACAAATACTTGGTACCCAGTAATGTAGTGCCAAAATTTGTTGATGGCATGCACTACTACTGGGAATTCCTTCTTAGTAATAGTGTAGTTGAGTTCTGCTGGAGTTAAGTTCTTGCCGATGTAATAAATGGCATAAGGTTTCTTATCCTCCAGCTGCCCCAAAATATCACCCACAGCCATGTCTTATGCGTCTGCAGCAATATGAAATGGCAATTCCCAGTTTTTTCCTTGTAAAATAGGTGCTGTTGTTACACATTTCTTCAAATTTAAAGATGCCTACTCACACTTCCCTGTCCACACAATTTCTGCATCTTTCATAAGTAATGAAAATAGATGAAATGTAATCTTTGAAAATTTCTCTATTAACCTCTTATAGTATCCTGCATGTCCCAAAAATCTATGTACCTCTTTCGGATTCTTAGGGGTCAGGATTTTTAATATTACCTCAATTTCTGGGCATCTAAAGTGTAGTCATAACCTCTACAGAGTGCATCGAATTTGAACAGAAAGGTATTAAAATCTTCAACAACCATCCCTTGAAAGGATGGTAGGGATCATAAAAGGATATTCTTCATAGGAGCCTCATCCCGTGTTACTACTATTGGGAATTCAAAAGTAATAGAGCTATCTGTCTTGACATTCCCGTCCCCCATGGCTTATTCTTCTTGATGGGATGAACTGGCCTCAGAGTGCACTGGAGATCGAAAAATAGAAGGATCGGCCTGCTCCAGGATCAACTGTTTAACAAAACTACCAGCGTCCAATTGATGATCAACTAACTGTTGTTCCTCAGGTCCCCGATGATCCCCACTGGTCTCTCTGTGTCCTTCAATTCTTAGATCCTGATCAATAATTCGCCACTGTTGTTTTGAATCTGGAGTTTTGATATCAGGAGTGGATATGTTGTTCAAAGGATGGTGAGGTCTAGACAAAGAAGACATCGATGGTCCAGGCCTTGATATGGTAGCTACTTTTTGTGGTCTTGTCTTCCTATTATCTCTGTATGACGTGGATTGTTCCTTTTCTGCCCTTGAAATCAGATCTCCAAAGAATGTTTTCCTTCCCAAATCTGCACTCTTCTTTTCCTTCTTACGACCTGTCTTTCCTATAATCAGTAGAGTTGGGGGTGTTTGTAGACGTTGATATTTTCCTACCGGCAAACATGGGCCCTATGTGTATCAATTCATCCTATAAGTGCTTCAGTTTCTACAAAAGTGAGCCCGCCCAAGTTTTTTAGAGCGATGCGCAGGTTCTTACCTCTCGTATTACTGCCCAACGATTGTATAGTTGAAGGCACCCTAAAAAACACCCAAAATTCAATTCCTAAGTGTCCCAGCAAGACATTGGTGAGCTCGCTTAGGTTTTTTAGAGCGATGCACATGTTCTTACCTCTCGTCTTACCGCCTGGCAATTGTGTCACTGGAGACACTCTAAGAAAAAAACAAAATGCTCAGAAATTGAACCTCCTAAGTGTCCCAGCAAGACATTGGTGAGCCCGATCAAGTTTGTTAGAGCGTTGCGCAGGTTCTTACCTCTCGTCTTACTGCCCGGAAATTGTGTCGCTGGAGACACTCTATGAAAACACACGGAAATTACACTTCTAAGAAACAACTCTGATTGATTGGATCATCACTTCCATCCCCGAAAACGACGCCAAAATGTTGGGCTATATAAATTACTGAAAAACACACATTTAATTATCAATCTAGTGATGTCTGTTTATTCCAATGACAATTGCATTGTATGTGCCGATACACCAACCAGAAGCAATTCCAAAGGAAAGAAATCATTGCTGAAGTAAATGCTGGAAATAAATCACTCATGCAGAAATAAAAGGATCTACAAGATTGAAATCACACTTCAATTAATCTGTCTAGCTCGCCACACAACAAGTACCCAGTTGATGTCTCTAGTATCATATGTGTAATAGCATATAAAGTATTGAAATCGAAGCAGATATATTCTCAGCTGAACAACAACAAAAACACTCTATTGACACATAAATTGAAATACAATTACACACACACAACTACTTTAATCACTGCAATTCCTGCTAAGAAGGAGGGCCCTTCCTCCCTAGCAGGGCGCAGGTAGAGGGAAAACTTAACAGAAACTAAATAGAATAACGCATGTAACAACAATAATAGGATAATCTATATTAATATGAACACAATTACAGAGCCAAAATAATGATGTTCTCCGCTAATCTCTCAACCTCTAGGGCCGAGAATTATATAGTGGTTACATCAGAAAATCTAGTGATAGATCAGTCATGAGAATCTTATGATTCTCATGTTGATCGAAATAGAACACATATAGCTATAACCACTTCCTAATAAATTTTTGACCAGAAAATAAAACATTACAATCAAAACTGCCCTTAGGCTGTTATCCCAAAAATACAATGCTAAACAACTTCTACAGCTATTGTAATGGAATCACAGCTATAGTGTAACAACCAGAGGACAGATCGGCAACAAATGTTGATGATATCAGTCAATGGTACAATTGTATCAGCAGTTCGCCAACGAGTCTATAATAGCAGAGTGTAACAGAAGTTTTCCAGCGGGTCTGTAACTGCAAGGTGTAACAACATCGCTTTACTGTAACAACACCCTCTTAATTGCTCCCGTTAACTTCGTGCTCGAGATATTTGGTGCTATAAATGACATATGACAAGAGAAGACAAAGACCATCGATCTTCTCCAAACATTCACCATCAATTAGTCATAAAAAGGTATGATATATCATAATAAATTGTGAATTGGAAAAGTAATAAAAACAAGGTGAAACAACACATGTTAGGGTAGAAATGTAGGAGAAAGTGGTAAAGATACTCCCATTGGTTATGGTTATGAGGAAAAATAAGGAAGAAAAGTGGAGGAAAAATGTACAAAACTAGCACCCAACAGGTAGTCATGTCCCTTCCTGGTTGTTGGTAAACCTCCCACAAAGTTCGCGGAAATGATTTCCCAAGGACGAGTGGGTACTCATATAAAAAAAAGCATGAAAGCCATTGCAAATGGCATAGCCACATATGTCACAAGACATGAAAGATTCAACATGTCCAATAAACCACATTGTCCGATAATATCCTTATATAGGACTCACTTACCCAATAATGAGGATTCTTGGAAGATATTTGAAAATGATGATACTCTTCATGATTTCCTTATCAATGAAGTTCAAGAACCCTCCCAGGTCATAAATCTAGAACAAAACAAATATCCCAAAAGTTTGGCTCCTTTGGAATATACTTTCTCACCCACTGATGCAACTAAGGTTGAAATCCCAAATAAGACATTCAACAAAACAATTGATGAAATTTTTCAAGTTAACGTAGGTACCAAAAATGAACCTAAAATATTATACTTGTCAAAAACATGTTTTGTTGAAGAAACAGAAAAACAAATAAATCTCTTCCTTGATTTTCAGATGTATTTGTGTACTCTTGTAGAAATTATACAACATGCATGCATATCTTGGATTCACCTGATCTAACAATGTACTAAATTTATATACTGAATCGCTTCTATAAATATTTTGCGGAATTAAAAACACAATCGCTAATCACTTGAACATGAAGAAAGATCAATCACACACAACACAAATTATTTCCTGGGAAAATTTTATAGCTAAAAACCCCACTATCTTCTATTGTATATTAAGCATGGATCATGAAACAATTACATACAAAAATCTTCTCACAAGAGCCCTCCAGTACTCAGCTAATTGTCTTACACTGTCATATGAAAAACTAACCAACACATAGTCAATGCTCAGCCTCAACACAGCTTGCCTTGCTTGCGCAATCCCTGATGGTATAGATCCCTAAAATATTGGAATTATTTCCTGCCTTGACTGCGCAAGTATTATGGGCGCTACAATGGGTGTTTGTTTGCATCTGTGCAACCCAATAATCTTACAACTGATAGTCAACTTCCCTTTCACATAGAACTCAATTGGTTATCCACTGGATCTAACATGCATGCAGCTAATAATAGTAAATCCTTAGTTTCATGTGAGATTGCTGATTGTGAATTAATTAATATTTAATTCACTATATCTCTCACTATTGTATCTTTATTTACAACTAGCATAGCTGAGTTTAACTCACTTAACTGAGTTAAACTATTTACAACTAGAATTACTCCGCATTACCTCACCAACTCTGTTACAACTAGAATTACTCCGCATGCCTCACCAACTACCTCTAACTCTAAATCCACTAGCTAACTGAATTTATCACTTTCAGTTAACTGATTCAAGTCCACATTGAGAATATATTACATTTTAATGTCTATCTTAACTAAGCAATAACCAAAATAGAAATGCACCCAAAAATAGCATTTTGGGCCCCACCCTAGTTTGGGTACTTAATGCAACCAGGTGCTTAATGCACTAGGCATGGGTGTTGAATTTTCTTGTTGAATCTCAACACCTCCTCTCAACAAGAAAGGGATTATCCTTCACCCCGATCCTGTCTTTATGGTATTCTAATTTTCTCCTGGTGAGTGCCTTCGACAAAATATCTACATTTTGATCTTCCGCAGGAATGTAATGAAGCGAAATTATTGTTCTCTGCACACAATATCTGAGATGATGGTACCAGATATCTATATTATTGGACCTATTATGAAACACAGGATTAATCAAGAGTTTAATGCAACTCTGATTATCAGAATGAATTGTTGTTGGATCCATCTGAGAACCAAAAAAACCAACCAAGATATTTCTCATCTAGATAGCCTCACATGCAGCTTGAATTGCTGCCATTTATTTCGCTTCTGCTGAATTGAGTGCCACAGATCGTTGTTTCCTGTTGTACCAGGAAACTTTTGTCGATCCAATGCTAAAGATCACTCCTAATGTGCTCCTTTTTTCTAATCGACTGCCAGCCCAATCTGCATCCGTGAATCCATGCAGCTTCACTCCCTCTATCTATCTATACCACAGACCATACTCTGATGTGCCCCTCAGGTATCTCGAGACATGCTTCCCCGCCTTCCAAAAGAGCTTAGTAGGCTTAACCATAGCTTGACTCAGTTGGTTAACTACGTAGCAAATTTCCGGTCTCGTGTTCAACATATACATCAGTGAACCCACTAACTATCAGTAGAAAGTAGCATCCACTACCTCTCCAGAAGTAGCATCCTCTTTCCTCCAATTTCCTGGAAGAGGAGTATCCATGGGTTTGCAGCTCTCCATGTTAAACTTACCTAGTATCTCCTTTGAATACTTGCCCCGCGACACAAAAATTTCACCATCCCATTGCCATATTTCCAATCCAAGGAAATAATGGAGTCCAATTTCCTTCATTTTGAACTCCGTTGCAAGATCCTCCTTGCATGAGTGTATCAGCTGCTCGTCACCAGTCAAAATTAGATCATCAACATAAAGAAAAATGATCAATATCTTACCCTCAACCACAATCTGGTACATGTTTACATCTGCTTCACTTTTGGTGAAGCCCAGTCCAATGAAATATTTTCCTATCTGAGTGTACCAAGCATGGGGTGCTTTGATCTGAAATTACTGTATTAGTTTTTTTGTGCTAAGGGTCTTTCAGTTTTAAAAAACATGTGCATAATTGGTTCATTAGTTTGCATAATGATTAAGGAGTTTTTCCATGAATTATAGATGAACTTAAGTGAATTATAAGCATAAAATAAGAATAAATAACATTTAACAATAGTTTAAAATAGAGAAATAAGTCACCACATGAAGTTTGCACAGTAGGCATGATGAATCATTTCACCCCTCCTGGGCTAAATCTGTTGGTCCAGCTCCCAATGGCTTGTCCATCTTTCATTATGCTCAAATTTTTTCTATTACATGTAGTTACAGTGCTCTAATGGTTTTTTTCTCTACACCAATGGCTTCAGAATGCTCCAATTAGTTAATAATGACTCTTCATTCACTCAGAATGGTCGAAAATTGAGCCTCCTACACTTTTTCCCAATATCTCCTAGGAAAACTCCACTAAATGAGGAGAAATCCAGTTAACTGGAGTTAAATTAGGGTTGAACGCCAAATTTGGCGTGCCCTTATCCTCTATGCCAATAAATTTGTGCACTAAAAGTTATGGTTAGGGTGGTGGCCACATGCGCACCCCCAACCATTAAGAGGCTTGACAGTTAGCAAAAACAACATAATACAATATTGGAGTTTCATTACATACATACGCGAAGCAGCCAACGTTGGATCCCTTTTACAGGTCTTCACAATAGCAAACAAAATTGCAACTGTAATACAAGGTACATCGTAGATCGGAAACAATACAATTTCGTAGATTGCAATGCATATGATATCGCATGTCAGAAAATATACAATTACCATTGATTTGCACAATACATATAACGTAAAATATGTGATTTGGCGATTTCGCAAATCACAGGAATTAACTTATCACAAATCGGCTGTTGCAATGTTTAACATATAATCTTAACCATAAATTTATATCAACCATGATGTGCAATATGTGCTTAAGTGCTATATCGACACGTGGCTCCTCTCGCATCATCGCATCGTCGCTTATATTATTTAACTGGCGATGTCTTACATGTAAATAAAACCATTGTCGATTGCGATGCATGCAATCTCTCCTATTGTGATTTAAATTTCTATTGTTGATCTCCCACTACTGCTTCTGCGATCTAATAACCACCATTCGGCCCTCGCTGTTGACTGGATCACGGTTTTCCATTCCACCTGCAACATTTCCGCGGTTGTGAAATCCCCAATTCTATATGCAGAGTTCAAGACTCCATGAAATCCTCCAATTCGGATCCCACTCTGCTGGTTGATCCGATTCTGAACCTGTTTTCCATTTCGAACCCAATCCTGTAACTTGAATTTTGAGTAAAATTTATGAACTCCTAATCATGCTTGCTTCAGCCCATACAGTGCTCTTTTGAGTCTGCACACATGCGACTCACTGTTGAAGATCTCGAAACCTTCAGGTTGCTCTATGTACACCTCTTCCTCAATGATCCCAATGAGAAATGAATTTTTCACATCCATCTGATGAATGTGCTAGCCCATTTGCACTAAGAGTGCAAGGATGGATCTTGTGGAAGAGTACCTTGCGACAGGTGCAAAAGTCTCATCATAATCTATCCCCTCGATCTGTGAGAAACCCCGGGCCACAAATCTGGCCTTGTATTTCTCCACACTCCCATCAACATCTTTCTTTACCTTTTAGATCCATCTCAATCCAACCACTGATTTTTCGATTGGTCTTGGGACTATCTCCCATGAATTGTTCTTGAAAATGGAGTCATACTCCTCCACCATTACATCAACCCAAGTTTTTTGCTGAACTACTTCCTGAAAGGAAGATGGTTCAGTCACAATACATTTGCTCATAAGAGTCATGTATTTATTGAATCCTTTAGGAGACTGTATCTATCTACGTTGTGAATTAGGGGCTCCTACTTTCTCTACAGCATCAAGTCTCAATCTATCAACTTTCGTGGTGCGCCTTCTACCATTTATAATGGATGGCTCTGAATGAGTGTTTTCCTCCACTCCATGAAACTCCTCATGTGGCTGATCCACATCTTGAGACTCATCCTTGCGAACCAACAATTCCTCCTCTGCACGCAAGTCCAGCTCCCTCTCAAGGGATAGTCGCATGGATTTCTCCTCATCAAATTTGATATCTCACCGCACAACAGTCATTCTGATGTTTGGAAAATACACACGATAATTATGGGGTGTTTCAGTGTACCCCAAAAAATCCCAACCTCAGCTGTTGGTTCCAGCTTCTTCCTGGCGTCCTTGGTCACATGCACATAAACAGATGAGCCAAAAATATTAAAGTGTGAAACATCATGTCTCTTACCATTGAAAGCCTCTTCAGGTGTACTCATGCCAAGTACTCTATGAGGAAAATGGTTTTTCACATGTACCATTGTATTGCATGCTTCCACCCACAGATGCATCGGTGGGCCTTGATCATGCAACATCGCTCATGATGCACCCACAATAGTTCTATTCTTCCTCTCTGTGACCCCATTCTGCTGTGTTTTATGAGGCTCTATGAGTTCTCTTCTAATTACTTCTTTGTTGCAGAAGTTTTTGAATTCATTAGAGATGCATTCTCTACCATTATCACTCCTGCGAGCCTTCACTTGCTTCCCCGAATCAGTCTCCACTAGTGCTTTAAACTCACATAACTTAGAGAATGTTTGATTTTTCTTCTGCATGAAGAAGATCTAGCACTTACAAGAAAATTCATCAACAAATATTACATAGTACTTATGTTTTTTTGTTGAAGAAATAGAGAAAGGATAACACACGTCTATGTAAACTCTCTCAAGAATCCCTGAAACTTGGTTTTCCTTCTCATGAAAGGTGGCCTTTACATATTTTCCCATAGTACATCCCTTGCAAGTGTACCCCTGGGAAGACCAGTAGAAATATGTTGCATGACTTTCAAGGCTCATGGAAAAGATGAATCTCTTGTGCCATAATTTGCCCTCATCCCTACTCACCACTTGATCTGCCTTGCCCATCATTGTTGCACAACCATCTACCTCCATCTTGTAAATATTCTTAACTCAAATCCCTATCCTCTTTCCTTGTCTTGTTTTTTTATGTCGCTGGAAATATTTTCCATCACTAAAAACAACATCATAGCCTCTATCCTCCAACATTGCGACTGTACCTGGTACATGCATCACATATTTTAATTGAAAGGGTTTACCTGATGCCCTTTGAAAGGTAATGGTACCAATATCGGTAGCATTGTATCATCCATCGTTGCCCATTTCAATATGCATCTGGAGATCTTTCTCCTCCATGTCATTGAAAAGTTCCTTATCTCCCGTCATGTGAAAGGAAGCGCCACTATCCAAATACAACACAGATCCCAATGCATTGGACACCATGCATGCTATCTATGATAAGTCAAGCTCAAATTGTGAGGCAAGGGCCTCACCAGCTGTAGATCCTCCAACCTTCTTGTTCTTCTTCTTTTGTGCACAGTTAGTAGAAAAATTCCCATGCTCGTGACAGTGAAAACATTTCACCTTGGACATGTCTTGCTTCTTCCCATTCTTGGACTCTAATTTAGAATGGAATTAATTCCCCTTCCCCTTCCTCACCTTGGTAGCCAAAGAAAAATCCTCTTCATCCTAATTCTTATATGAATATCCATCTTTGGTGTTTCGTCTGAACTCCTCCTGCACCAAATCCGACCACAGTCGTTCCCAATCTAGCAATTTTTCCCTTCCATTGACAAAGTATTGATAACTGTGCCAACTCTTGGGAAGTCATAAGAGAGCCAAGCTCACCAAAAAATCATCAGAAATTATTATTCCAATGCTCCCCAGTTCATCTAGACATTGGAAAAACTTTGTTAGATATTTTGGAATGGTGTCGCCCTTTTCCATCTTGACCTTCCTGAGTTTATCTTTGAGCGCCAATTTCCTATGGTCGCTACTACTTTTTAATAGATACATAAAAGCCTTCCAAATTGCATATGGTGTGGCTTTCCCATGGAGTCTTGAGACAATGTGGTATCGTACTCCCTCCAATGAGATCCTCCTCGCCTTTGCCACTTTATTTTTCCATGCATCAAGATTTGCAGCATTTGCCACAGTGGGTTTAGGAACATCAATGTCAATGAATTCCTTTAAGCCATTGTCTTCGAGTACTGCCTCCATCCTGTCCTTCCTAGAAATATAGTTTGAGATGCCTTCGAGTGCATACTCTAACCTCAAGCCATTGAAAGCCATTTCGATCTTGAATCAGCTGTAGCACCAAGAAAGCCTTTCTGCAAATTCAAATTCTATCTAGTCACAAACTCAACTCCTGCTTCACTTATGAAATTTTTTATGCTCTGATACCATGTAGAAATTATACAATGTGCATGTATATCTTGGATTCACCTGATCTAACAATGTACTAAATTTAAATACTGAATCTCTTCTACAAATATTTTGTGGAATTAAAAACACAATCGCTAATCATATGAACATGAAGAAAGATCAATTCACAACACAGATAATTTCCCAGGGAAAGCTTACAGCTAAAAACTCCACTCTCTTCTATTGTATATTAAGCATGGATCATGAAAAAATTACATACAAAACTCTTCTCACAAGAGCCCTCCAGTACTTAACTAATTGTCTCACACTATCATATGCAAAACTGACCAACACATAGCCAATTCTCAGCCTCCAGATAGTTTGTCTTACTTGCACAATCCCTGATGGTCTAGATCCCTAAAAGATATGAAATATTGCATGCCTTGACTGTGCAAGTATCATGGGCACTATAATGGGTGTTTGGTTTCATGTGTGCAACCCAATAATCCTATAACTGATATTCAACTTCCCTTTCACCTAAAACTCAACTGGGTCTCCACTAGATCTGACATGTATGCAACTAATAATAGTAAATACTCAGTTGCATGTGAGATCACTGATTGTGAATTAATTAATATTTAATTCACTAGATCTCTCACTAATGTATCTTCAGTTACAACTAACACAACTGAGTTTAACTCACTTAACTGAGTTAAATTATTTACAACTTGCATTAACTAATTCACCACTGCACCTCGAACTCCGTTACAACTAGAATTACTATGCATGCCTCACCAACTACCTCTAACTTGAAATCCACTAGCTAATTGAATTTATCACTTTCAGTTAATTGATTCAATTCCAAATTGAGAATATATTACAGTTTAATGTCCGTCTTCATTAAGGGATAACCAAAATAGACATGCACCCAAAAATAGCACTATGGGCCCCACCCTAGTCTGGGTGCTTAATGCACTAGGCATGGGTGCTGAATTTTATTGTTGGATCTCAAAAACTCTTACAAATACCTAAAAGGTTTTGACCTAAAAATTATGAGTCATGCAATTCCTATAAAGAAATAATTATTTCCTATAAGACAGAAACAAATACCTACAAACCCTACCTTGCAGACAATGATAAGGGTTAAATTAGATAAGTTTCTCTCCTCTTATATCATTTTTCCAATCAAGTGTTCTAAGTGAGTAGCTAATCTGGTTCAATAAAATCATCTATATTTCCCTATGACATCGTGAGTTATTGATAACATTTTTCATCAATATTAATTTTGTATCAAGCTACAAAATTTATCCTCCATTGTTGCATTGTCATGCCTAAAAAATTACCCCCAATTTTTTTATTTTGGCCTATTTGGTGACCAAAGGAGGGATAATACCACATAAGTCTACTTGTTATTTTATCTAGTGCAAGTTATATGATATGCATACTATGTTCGATATGGAAATGCAAATGTGAATTGATGGCTATCGTAAATGTGCATATTATGTACCTCAAAACACATGGATGGTATGATATATGAAAGTTAAATATATGAACAAAAGTGGCATAAGGATAAACTAATTGAAAACATTTTTTCATGAGTTAAAGGGCAAGCCATATTTTTTTATTATATTTATATTCAACATCATTGTGAATACGAGGTTATCCAAATGTTATATAGCAATGTATTATATTATTTAGTGGCTGAAAATATATACAGTGATATGTTTGTTCAAAACATATATGGTAATATATTGCATTGTATTGGCGAACTTTAGTTATACCTAGAATTGGGATTTAAAGTTGATATGTGGCAGTAGCGGTCAACAATGACAAATGTGGAGTTTGATTGCCATGGTACATGGTTTATTTTTGAGTCTTTCAAGTGTATACATGCATGAGTTAAAGGTTGGATTTAATCCCTTCCTGTGCATTTAATCCATGCAGCGAACAAGCATAGTGCATATGATAGTTTAATGTTTTTGATATGGTTGATTTTGATCTGAATTGGGAATGACTCGGATCATGAGTTACCCATGAATGGAGCACCATTATTATGTTGTGATTGTATTTACCTACCATTCTTGAACATGGTGTGAGTGATGTGGCCTGGACACCACCGTAACTCTTGAATGTGATGGTATGGAATACATGGAAGGTAACGAGTTTTAATGCAAACAATGAATGCACCCATCACTTGTTGATCGATGGTTAATGTTGGTTAGGGTTATGATATCAACGATAGATGTTTTTTTAGACACTAGTGTGTATAGTTATGGATCTTGCATGGTAAATTGTTTTATTGAAGCCATAAGTTTATGAGCTTTCCTTCTGAAATTCTCTTTGTTTATTTGTTGTAAACTTGCTACAAAATCTGACTTTTTCCACAGTTATAACTATAAATTTTGAGAGGCAGATAGTTAAAATATTGGTTAAGTTTGTTGATCTATTGTTTGATTATTTGTAAAAGGTCGTGCATCAATTTTGGGAATGTAGCACATAGCTAATTCAATGATTTTTTATGGTTAATTGTGTAGTTAGTTGCTATTTTGAATATTGGTTTGTGAGTTCTTTATTTTTAACTCATTACTCTATACATTCATCCTCACTTTAGCTTCCCTTGTATTTCCTATGAGTTGTCCATGAAAATAGTAGCTTGAACTTCATTGTATATTTCCTCTCATTCTAAAATATGTTTATTTTTATTTTTGTGACCCAAAGGAACCCAGAAACCTGCATGGCACATAACTACCAGTAAACCTCTAGGGGGCTATGATATGTCCTCCTCCCCATAGACTGGGTCACAACAAGGGGGATTTGAACCTGGGTCTTTCGAGTTTCACTTTGATTGAACCTATATTGGACTATATGAGATCTAATTGCTCTTCCTAAGAAATGGGGGGGGGGTGGCTGTGGTTTAAAGGATCTTCCCACCTTCTTCAAAGCCCTGGATGGCAGATCCTCACGGAAAAAAACTTATGGACTAAAGTTGTCATTTGGATGTACATCAACCCTCTTCATCCCATCAAATGGATTAGGAGCATGCAATGGAACAAGGTTAATATATCTTTGATCTAGAGAGCCATTTTGAACTCTATGAATCATATCAGATCTGGATTGGCTTGGAGAATTGGCTCAGGAAGTCTGGTATGAATTGGAAGGCATCTATGGTCTGGTTGTGGGAATGCTCACATACTCCCTGCTGATCTCATACAATTCTCGAAAGACGTTGGTATTGCCAATCTTGATCACATTGTTGATCCTGTAAATTCCACTATCCTCTCACAGGCCTGGAAATCACCCCATGATCTTCACATTCCACCGCTTTGGCATCAGGATTGGGTTAACTACACTAATGCATTGGCTGAGTCTCATGTAAGAAATTTGGACAGAATTGATGAGTTCATCTGGGCATCCTCGAAGCATGGAAATTACTCCCCAAAGGATGGATACCCTATCATTTTCGTTGATCATCATCTAATGGAGGTTCAATGGTGGTGGCACCCTTTATAGAAATTGAAATGTCCCCCAAAGGAAAAACTCTAAATGTGGTTCATTCTTCGTAACAATGTTCCTACTAGAGTCAATATACAGAAACTATCTTTCTCTGGTCCCTCATGGTGTGCACTCTGTAGAGGTTTTGTTGAGGATGTCGATCACTTATTCTTGTTCTGTCCCTCATCCACTGCTCTCTGGAATCAACTGATAAATCTCTAGAATATGATTCTCTCTTGTTCACCACTACTTGGGAAACATGGTGGAACCTTTCCCAGCCCACAAAACTCTGTATTCTCCCATTTCTCATATGTTGGGGCACCTTGCTAGGAACATGCTCATCTTCCATGAGAAGACTCTCAACTGGATCAATATATTTGCCCACATCATCTCTCTATATCACATGATTCCCAAACATGCAACAAAAGTCTCTCACGGGAATATTATTGTTGAAGTCATTGAAAAAACTTATCCTTGGTCATATTTTGATGATTTTGCTCTACATATTGGATGTGATGGTGGGGCGGCATCATACCTCCATGAGGATCATTATTAAAAATTTAAAATGGGCCTTGGCAGAGGCACTAAAATTTTTTTTGAGCTCTTTTGTCTCAGACACCTTCTCACTTTCACTCTTAGAAATGGAAGCAGACAACTTCATATTTTTGGAGACTCAAAATTGATTATCAATTGGTTCAACCAACAATCCGTTTTTCATGTGCACACACTTCGGGACCTGTTGGATGAAGTTCTATAGTTGAAATCTCAATTTGATATCATTTCTTGTCATCATATTTACAAGGAGAGGAATCAAATTTTTGATTTAATTTCCAAGGAGGAAGCGCACCAACCAAGGGATCACTGGATGATACAGGAACATATTGGTCATCAATTCTATCAGTATTTCCACAGGCCTTTCGATGACCACCCGACATCGGGGGCAGCTCTGCCCTGATTATTGGATGGTTTTTTCATTTTGACTACACTATATGTATTTATTAGTATTATGTTATGGATTATCTTCATGTATTTATTTTGGAACAACGGGTTAGAATTTGTAACGGACTCTCTTATTTTTGTATTGTGCCTTGGCCACCACTTTTGACATATGCTTCTTGAGAAGCATCTACAACATGTAAATTTAAAATTATCAATAAAAGTTATGATTTTTCCTTGGGAAAAAAGTTCATGTTCAATTTTTCCTTGGGTCATTACACTTAGTAATCAATTCATTCATTTCTCATATTTTGCTAATAATTCCCCATGTCTCCACCCATCGTCTTCGTTCATAAGATTAAACCCTTGAGCCATGTAAAAACCCTAGTCACGATAACTTGTCTATCTTGCTATGCTCATTTGTTTTGAGTTATCCCAACTATAAAGTTTGAAGAAATTCACTCTATTCGAATGAAAAAATCATGTGATATGCTACGAAATTTGATAGTAAAAGGACCTAAACCTTAGATGAAAAGAAAGAAAAAAAATTAAAAGCTAATATTATGATGGAATTTTTCTATGACGAAATAAATGAGGGCATGCATAGTTGAAGAATTTTCATGAGGGCTTCTTCACTTTACTTAATCCTTCATCGTACCCTCTCGCTATCCTTAATCATGATTTAATAAACCTTTGTTTCCCCTATAACATACTTCATTTTTCAGTATTTTTAATGCAATTTTACTGTAGAAATTTTAAATGTAAATGTGTTGATGGTTATAATATCGACTTATTATTTTAGTTATACATTCTCGTTGATTTTTTAGCTCATTTTCGCAGACATGAGATTCCATTCTCATCGCTCAAGCATAATGGGTCAAGGAAGAGGAAATATACCTCATGGTGTGTGGGAAAGTGGTAGAAACAAGAAAATTTATTTTTCAATTCATTTTAATGCAGACTCAGAGGAATTTGATCAATTAGAAACCAATAGGAATTTGTTTATGGGGTCCCCTATTGTTTCTTGCCAACCTTCAATTTTTCAAAGTTCTTCTTTCCCTCTACGGCCTCATCTCAATGTTCATGAAATTCCCGTGAAAAACCTAGTCACTAATATTTGGGATAATGATTTAAATGATGGTTGGAGAATCCATTTCATAATCCTACTCATGTAGAAGATAAAGGTTGGGGAAAAACTGTTGCAAGCCATGTGCGCCATATGTATAATCACTCTCACTCCTAGACAAGTAATGTTCAGTATTCCCCATCATAAGCGTCAAGCCCTAATTCTAACCCTAAACATGTTGTGCCTATTGTGAGTCCAGTTGTAGATCCTAGTCCTACTGATGTTGTTGCTATCACTACTAATCATCCAGTTTTTCACCCAACTTCCAAATATTCTAACCAAGCTAATCTTGGTCCTCTGCAAGTGAATTATGCCAAGTATAATGTTGAAAATCATACTTCTAACCTTGAACACTCAAATTCGGATGATGTTTCTATAGTTGCACCTTTTAAACAAGGAGATAAAGGAAAATAGGTTATGTCTAATGCAAATATTACAGGGTCGTCTATTGGGTGACCAATGATAATAGTTGATGATATTAATCGGATTATTTTTCATAAAGATTTTGACTTACAAGGCCACTGATTAAGTTTTGGACTTTTGTTAGATTTCAACTGTAGTTGTTTTGATGGTAGTTTTGATGATGGTTTTGTTTTGATGATCAAACATATATGGAAAATTCTTATGCACTTATTTTTTATATACATATTATCTATATTTTTTGGAATATTTGAATGAATTTCAATCACTTGATGATTAACCATAATGAAATACATGAATATGTGGGAGATACAAAGTGTTTATCATGCATGATGTGGATTTTTAAAAGTATTCTAAAATATGATGATATGTTAATATTATAGAAGTGGGTCCTCCCTCCCTCTTGAGTCATGTATGTTGCATGTTTATTGAGAGTCCATCATTTTAATTATTTTCCTTCTTACTCATCCGTGAATCAGTTTTATTGATAAACTTGAGCAAAATTTAAAGCCCGAAATGATTGTCTAACCGTATCAAGTAGAGTTCAAGTACAAATACCTATATGGAGAAGGAAAATAAGAGTAATATTCATATAGAGTATGGTATGAATAAGCATGATTTATTTAGTTTTGGGATAATTTGTTGAGTTGTTTTAGATATTTTGAGTCTCATGGAACTTTTGTTATAAGACCTATTTTAAAAATTAGCAATGGATGGAGGTTTGAAAATTTTGTCGTATTGATTCAGGTGTAATTTCACTTTGCTCATTGATGATACTTATCATTGTTGTTTATTTTTCATTATGATAATTGGCATTTTTTGCAATATTTATATCGATGTCCAAAAGGTATTATTTGAGCCATCTGCAGCAAGGCCAAGGCTATATTTTTTTCTTTATTACTTGCATTTGACTCATATAGTTTATAAATGTTGTTATTTGTAAACAAGATTCTTTTCACAAATTACTTATAATATATCGAGTTTGGGCTCATTATATCTAAACAATTTTTCAAATATACTCAATGAAGAATATTTTACTTATCTTTCCATTCAATGTCTTATTTTTGTTATTTTTTTTCTTCACAATTTAATTGTAGTCTCTTTTGTTTTGTACACACTCTCTCTTATTGATCATTTAACATGATTATAACTACTTGACATGTATCTTCTTTATTTTGTGTTTTTGAATATGTGTGAAAGTAGACATTTTGATTTTGTTTCTTTTATGATTTATGGTAATATCTAGGTCTACTACATGCATGTAATTATGACAGCCATACTATGCTAATTATATTGAAACATTAAGTAGTTATTTCAAAGTTGTCACACACACACACACACACACACACACACACACACACATATAAGGCTATATATTTGGGGCTACCTTCCCATATTTCTTGGTCTAACCCACCAATGATTTGAAAAATGTTGGACGAATAGCGTTTCTATTTTCAACATCAAGAGGTGGCCTTGAAAGCATGTCAACCAACATGTTTTTGTTTCCCTTCTTATCCTTTATCACTAAATGAAAATGTTGTAGAAACCCCATCCACTTGTGATGCTTGGTCTATTGTAGCTTACTATGGGTCTGCAAGTATTGTAGTGGGTGTTGATATTTGTGGATTACCCTCTCCATCCCCCTAAAATAGAGCTTCCACTTCTTCACATATTTCACTAGGGAATAAAGCTCCTTGTCATATCTAACATAGTTAATAACTACCCCATGAAATACTCCAAAATGGTAGCATGCATGCCTTTCTCCCTGCATCAAGAGTGATCCCATAGTATACCCACTCTCATTTATATCCACTTTGAAGGGTTGTTACAAGTTCGGCAATGCCATAACTAGTGCTTGAATTATCTTCTTATTTAACTCCTCAAAGGCCCTTTTTTTACCCTTACTCCATTGGAAACTCTTGCCACTTGTTGTTATGGCGTGGAGTGGTGTTGCTACAACTAAAAATGAGGCTATGAATTTCCTCGAGTGCTCTGCTACCCCATTGAAACTCCTAACATTAGAAACATTAGTAGGCACTAACCATTTCATGATTTCTTCCATCTTGGTAGCATCTATCTTCAACTCTCCTCCACCTATAACTTACCCCATATACACAATGATTTTTGCAAACTCACAATTCTTGATATTTTCTAGTAGTTGGTGTTTCTTTAATGTCTCTAGCACATATGTCAAATGTGAGATATGCTCCTCCTAGGTAGAATTGTATACCAATATATCATCTAAATATAAAATATCAAATGAATCTATAAAATGGTGTAGTATATCATTCATTAACCTCACAATCGTAGTTGGTGCATTTCATAGGCCAAATGGCATGAATAACCACTCATATGAAGCTTGCATGGTTTTGACGTTGAACTTTAGGTATCTTCTTCTCTAACTCGAACCTAGTGATATCCAGACTCCAAGTCCATATTGGTTAATTTTTCTCTTGCTACAATGGATCCAATTAATCATCGATTCTAAGTAGGGTGTGCCTATTCTTGAGCATATTTTTATTCAATGCCCTATAATCTATACACATTCACCAAGTCACATCCTTCTTTTGCACAATGATAATGGGTGACCCACGTGGTGATTTACTCAGTCAAATGACACATTGTTCCAGTCGCTGCTGAAATAGTTTCTTCACCTCACTTGTTTTTATAACAGATTGCTTATACAAACTAATGTTTGACAATGGGTAGTTTGACAATAACTAGATCTAGTGATCCACTTCCCTCCTGGGTGGTATCCCAATAGGATCTTGAAAAACATCCTTTTATGCTAGTAAAATTTCTTCTAATTATTGTTTCTATTTTTTAGTACAGCCCTTTGGGATGCCTTTCCTCCTACTCACTCTTATACATATTAAATATCTCTTAAAAAAAATAAAGTATACTTCTTGCTATAACTAATCATTTTCTTGGCTTGGTTAGCACTTACCGGTGAAATTGTTGATTTTCCTTTGTGTATGTTGATGGTGTATGATTTTCCATCCTTGACAAGTCGATGCTAGTTGGATTTCTGCATGAAAATCGCATCGTACACATACAAGTAGGGACATCCAAACACCACTCCACGTACATCAAGGAGAACTACATCTAGTTCTACTTCATCAATAAAATCAACATTGATAGAAAATCTAATTTTTCATTATTTTGTTACCTTTATCTTTGCATCCTTCTTTACCCATCCCAATGGATAGGGGATTGGATGATCACCAACTTCCAACCCGAATTTTTTATACAACTATGCTGCAATGAGATTCACCTACAATCTTAAGTAAAATAGAGAAACAATATTGGACTTTTTAACCTATATATTTATATGGAAGTGTTTGGTCATTTTGTTCTCTTCCCACTGCTAAAGGCTACTAAGATTCACCTCCTTCTACATTGGTGTACAAGAAATATCTTCAACCACATACGAGTTGATTTCAACTTGGTTGCTCAAATCAGTGGTTGTGAGATTCTTCTTCTTATTATCTTTCTTTTTGTTCTTTGGGTTAAACTCCTTATGCAACTTCCAACACTTCTCCTCTATATAACTATGAATGTTACAATGGCTGCATTGGTTGCTAGGATGTTTGCATAAGAGTTCTATGGCTACAATTTTTTCATCTTTTCCCCCTCTCCACTTCTTCTTACCCTCCTTAGAACTTTTTGGGTGCTCATTCTGCTTCAATTCACTTGATTTCCCTTTGTTCAGACCTATAATCTCCAGGAATTGTGCCTATACAAAAACCGCGTCCATTGATTTGGGCTTGAACAACATCACATGCTTCCATAGATGCCTGTGTAGACCACCTAAATTCTTGTGGAGTAAATCTGGGTTCTTTGGGGAGATACCCAACATTCTGGATATATTTATAAATTCTTTGGTGTACCCCTATACACTCAGCCCCTGCTTCTGCCTGAAATAGTGCCATCAGATCCATTGGTACCCTACATACCCAATAGGGTAATTTTGTGACTTTATGATAGTTTTAAAGTATTCTCATGGAGGATATCCCTCCAACCTCAAGGTTTTCAGTTGTATTTCCCACTAGGTCTGGGTGTCGTCCTTTAATTTCAACCACACAAGTGAAATATTTTGTTTTTCCTCTATACGATGAACACTAAAATAAATTTTGAGCTGTTGAATCCAATGATTTAGCCTCAAAGCATCGATATTACCTTGATAAGGCTTGATATAGACCTTCACTTCCATTTTGAATAGGGATTGTGAATGGACCATGGCACTAAAATTGGGTTGATCTTTCTCTGTTTCTATCATCAACTCTTGCTTTTTTTCTTCTCGATCTCTTAATATCTCATATAATTGGAGATTTACATTACGGTTTTAATTTCAAATTATACTTCTAGCGGAAAAAACCTCTCCTCTGGAGAACCACAAGGGTTATTGAAAAAATCATCAACCATGACTGGGGTTTTATGACTTTTTGATTACCTAGTATAGATCCCTTGCATATCTCCACAATGTACCCAAAGAAACTTGAGTTGATAATAATATGATCTGTAAAATGTCATGGATATTCCATTGGACATTTCGTCACAATAGATCTAATAAATTATCCTTAAAAATCCAAAATCTACACTATGAGGTTCTATTTCTCTTTAGATCTTTGGATCTATAAAATATTGCTTATTGCAAATGCATGAAAATTATAATTATGCAAGATATAGAGAACACTGAAATAAAAACTCACAAACCATAATTGACACAATATATATCATGGTAAACCCTTTTGGAAGAAAACTCATCTAGAAGGTAAGGTCGTTATGCTGTATTTCTCAGAATAGATGATGGTTGCATGTACAAAGAAGTAAGGCCTGTGGCCTATGGACTACTACAACGCACAAATAATCTCAGTGTATTTTCTCCCAATCCCTCTCAAATATTGTACTTTTCTATGGAAAAAAATACCATAGAAAATAATGGAACCCCTTTTCCTATTAGTGACCCAGTTATAACACACCCTGATAGCCTACTAGCAGTTACGTTTTAATCCTTAAACTCTTAACTATTTTTACAATATGGATTATTCTATAGTAGTCTTCATCATGATCCCATGGCTAGCCCCTTTTCCATGAATAATGGGGGTTGACTAATCAGGTGCTCAATGTTAAGCTCAAAAATGGAAGTGCTCAGAATCGTTTGAAACCTAAACGATTGCAAAGTGCTCACCGACTTGAATCTGATGCACTTCATTTCATCAAAAACCGACTCTGTAAATGAAAGTTAGAGTTTATTGTTCGTTTTCAAAAATCGCTAAAATTTGTGCAGAATTGATAGAATGATGATTAGGCAGCCTAGTCATCAAAAAAATAATATTCCCAAAATATTACTTCAATTTATCCAATGACACTATGACAAGTGTCACTTTAGGATTAGTTTTTAAGTTTGGGATTTGTTGCAATGTTATTGGGTTTTGGAATGCACCAATGGGAAGGGTTGCCACGTTCCCCCTCCCAAAGGTCGAAATGGTCTTATGTTATGGTCAAAATGTATTATATATATATATATATCATGGAAAAATTATATATGGCGGACGGGCAGAGGTCGGGGTCGACCCTGCGACCTTCCCCGCAAGAACAAAAACATGAAACAATAGACCATACATTGTAACTTAATACATATAGTGCGGAACTTATATTTAAGTTTGAATGTAATGCATGGAGGGGGTAAGGCTAGGGCCAACCCTGGCCCATATAACCTAATGCTACGACCATGGGTAGTGCTCCAACTAAACGCACCTTTAGCGCCTAACCCACACTTAACTCTCACTTATCCATTAATTAATATGATCTTAACTTGGTGGTGAAGTTGGCAAAGTCTGCCATTTTCGACGGAACTCCAAATTTGGTGGAGTTAACTGGAGTTCTCTCTAGTTTTGGAGGGGTTTCCTAGGAAAAATTGATTGAGCCATAACTTTTGCAAAATTCAACCAATTTTGGCTCAGAAAGAGTGTATCCTAGCAGATTTGGACATTCTGAGCAGTTTGGAGCAGTTTTCAGGAGTAGTAGAGGATTGTAAACAACACTTTTTTTTTCCATTTTGAGCTAATATAGAGGCCCAACCGATGGAAGCTAGACAAAGGAGATGTAGCCCAGGAGGGGTAAATTCCTTCATCAAAATATTGTGTTAATGGATCATTTGATGGTTTGTTGTAGATTTATTTTTTGTTTTTTAGCACTTTGTTTTAATGTTAAAATGCTCATGAATTTAACATAAAAATTGATGAAATTACTTGTTTAACACTCACAAACACCTCAAGGAAACCTATGCACATGAAGCAAAGGATCAAGATTTTCTTATAATTTTGAATATGAAATTAGCACAACAAAACTAACATTCAGATTTAGATCAAGGTGGTATCAGAGCAAGGTCATTTTCTTGAATTTTGTGCAAATGGGGTTTAATATTTGTGAATTTGTGATTCTTACAAGGTTAAATTTGCAGAGAGGAGAAGGGAAACTATTGGTTTCTAGTCCTGAATTTTGGACCAAAAGAGGGAGAGCCACAAAGCCACAATCTCCACCCAAAGTTTCACTCCCAACTGCACTTGAAGCAACTCAATTTATATCTCTAGGTGAGATTGAGGAGGTACAAGGAGCACCAGAAGCTGAGCTTGAATCCATAGCCATAATTTCAGGTGCAGGAGAGACTGAAGGTATTTTAGAAGAGGAAGCATTCAAGAAGTCTTTCTATGACCTAACTGACATGGTTAGGGTCCTCTATGAAGAGAGGAGCACCAGGATGGTTGGAGGGAATTTTAAGCCTCCACATGGAGAGGAAACCTTAGAAGGAAAAAAGGATGAAGAGAAGGCTTCAAAGGGTAGTGGAGGAAATCCTCCTCCATCTCCACCATCATCATCACCATCAGCATCATCTTCCAATTACACAACACAAACCGCCCATACTCACTCAAAAACCCCAAAAGGAAAAACTCCCTTACTCAATTTGGATATTAAGTTTGAACTTCCCATGTACAATGGTGAGGTAAATGCAGAGAAGTTGGACAATTGGATTTGTGAGTTGGAGGTTTATTACAAAATTCAAAGCCTACAATATGATGAAACAAATATCCAGTTGGTTTCATTGAGGCTAGAAGGAGAAGCACTAGTTTGGTGGGAAGCAAAGACTCAAGAGGAAATGTGAATCCATGGTAATATATCCATTTCTTGGATTGAGTTTATTTATTCAATTAAGAGACAGTTTTATCCTTTAGATTACATTCAAAAATCCATTATGAGTTGGAAAAATCTATTGAAATACATTGGGGTTTACATTCCTATTTAAAACACACTATCCTTATGTTTAACCCAAGCAACTTAGATGAAGTATGTGTGCAATCCATGCACCTTGAAGCAAGGGGAAAGAACATTCAGGAAGAGGGTAGTAAAAAGAATCCATTCAAGGATAAGGAGAAAGAGAAGGGAGGAAAATGGAAGGGAAAGAAGAATGCAAGTGTTAAGAAATAAGGGGATAAAACCACATGCAAACATTGCTCTAAAGAGGGGCATGATGAAGCCCACTATTGGAAACTACATCCCGAACTAAGTCCTAAGAAACTTAACAATAAGGGGAAACATAAGACGACCGCTATCACACAACATGATCTTGGATCCGATTCCAGTGATGAGACCAAGATTATAGCCATGGTCACAAAGGGAAAATAAGCCATAGCAAGTACTATTTCATCAAATTGTCACAACAACACTCCAAATGAAGAAACAAGGATAGAGTTGTTCCATGTAAGGGTGACCTCAAACCATACAAATATTGACGCATTATTTGATAGTGGGTCACAAGAAAATTTAATCTCAGAAGACTTGGTAAAAATGCTTAACCTTGAAGCTGTACCTCATCATAAGCCATATCCTTTGGGTTGGATAGTCAAGAATGCAAATTTATAGGTTACAAGGAAATGTATATTCAGGTTTTCCATTACTACAAATTTTATAGATGAAGTCGATTTAGATGTGGTTCCGCTTGACATTTCAAGAATTATCTTGGGAAGACCATATTTGTATGAAAGGAAAGTGGTATTCTATCGCCATGAGAACAAATATCATTTTCTCAAGGATGGGGTGGAGTATATTGTGAGAGCTCATCGCAAAAAGCTGAACATTTCCTTGGTTAATGTAAGACAGATAAAGAGACTAGTAAATGCAAGTAAAAATTTTGTGCTACTCATGATCGAGAAAAATAATGATATGGATTATGAATCTTTTGAAGGTTTTGATGAAAAATTAAAATCCGATTTGATTGATGTGGTAATTCATCATGGCGAGATGTTTCAGGAGCCAAATGGGTTACCTCCCAAGAGGGGAATTCAACATGAGATAGAGCTGAAGCAAGACGTTCCACTTCCAAAAATTGGCATGTATCACATGTCAATAATGGAGAGCATGGAAATCAAGACTAAAATTCAAGAATCGTTGAAGAAAGGTATCATACGCCCATCTACTTCGCCATTTTGTTCAACGATTGTCTTGTTGCCACATAAGGACGAGGCTTGGCACATTTGTGTGGATTTTCGTGCACTAAAAAAATCACGGTAAACAATAATTATCCACTCCGAAGAATTGATGATTTTCTTGATCAATTGAGGTATGAAAATTATTTCACTAAGTTATACTTACGAAGTGGTTATCATCAAGTTAGAATAGTTGAAGAGGACATTTGGAAAACTGCATTTAAAACTAAACAAGGATTGTTTGAGTGGATTGTTATGCCTTTTAGTATTACCAATTCTCCAACTAATTTTATGAGAGTTATGAATGATGTATTGAGGAAATTTCTTGATTATTTTGTCATTTTATACTTAGATGATATTTTGATATTCAGCAAATCAAGAAAATAACATGTCATGCATGTGAACAAAGTACTTGATGTCTTGAGAAAAGAACAGTTGTTTTTGAAGATGTCGAAGTGTGAATTTGGTAAGACTTCTTTAGTGTATTTAGAACACATTGTTGGAGGAGGTGAGTTGAAGATAGACCCCTCTAAGGTTGAGGTCATTGTGAATTGGCCCAAGCCCAATACAGTTACAAAGGTAAGAAGTTTACTAGGGGCGGCACAATATTGGAGGAAGTTCATTGCTAATTTTTCCTCTATTGCAGCTCTGTTACATGCATTGACTAGTGTCAAGAAAGTCTTCCATTGGGGAGATAAGCTGCAAAAAGCATTTGATTCTTTGAAATAAAAGATCAGTTCAACACCGATATTGGCTCTTCCAGATCTTAGACAGCCATTTGAGATTTGAATAGATGTTATTGATTATGCCATGGGAGCATTTCTCATGCAACATGGTAAGCCCATTTCATTTAATTCTAAATTTTTTAATGGTATTGTGACTAGCTATCCCACTTATGACAAAGAGTTATACACATTGGTGAAAAGTGTAATGAAATGGAAACACTACTTGATGGGGAAAGAGACCATTATCCATATTGACCATCAACCATTGCAGTACTTACAGTCTCAATTAACGTTGCAGCAATCACGAAACTTCAGATGGATGGCATTTCTACAACAATTTCATTTGGTTATCAGGTATAAATAGGGAATCTACAATAAGGTAGATGATATTCTTTCTAGGCATATTGTAAATTCATCTATTATACTCAATCACAATTCTGTTTTGCATGAAAGTTACATTGAGCAATATGCATATGATAATAACTTTCAAGATGTGTATGCAAGCTTGAGTCAAGGAAACCAAAATGAAGATTTAAATTAACATGTGCATAACAATTTGTTGTATCACTTGGGAAAGTTATGTATTCCACAAGGATAAATAAACAATATCATAAGGGAGGCGCACACTTCTTTGATTGTTGGACATTTCGGTGTAGGCAAGATAGTAGCGAATCTCCAAATTTATTTTTATTGGCCATGCATGTTTGATAGTGTATCTCGTTTCATTAGAGGATGTTATTTGTGTGCAATAAGCAAGCCTAGAAATAGGAAACTAGGATTGTACACTCCACTTCCAGTACCTTCACGTCCATGGGAGATTATCTTAATGGATTTTGTAGGAGGTCTTCCATTGTCAAGGAAATGTCATGATTACTTGTATGTAGTTGTAGATAGCTTCAACAAGATGTCTATATCTATGCCATGTAAAAAAAAATTTACAGTTGAACAAATAGTTCATCTTTTCTTTCAATATGTTTGGGTTCATTTTGGTCTTCCTACTTCTATTGTAAGTGATCGAGATTCTTGATTTTTTGGGAATTTTTGGTCAAATTTGTGGGACATGATGGACACTAAGTTGAAGAAGAGTAAAACCTTTCATCCACAAATAGATGGTCAAACTGAGGTGGTCAACAAAATAGTCATTCATCTTCTTCGATGATATTACAACAAAAATCCCAAGTTATGGGATGAACAGTTGCATTACATTGAACATGCATACAACAAGGCAAAGAATTATTCCACAAACAAATCGCCATTTGAGGCATGTCTTGGGTAATTTCCAATATCACCATTGGACTTCATCTTTGCAAAAGATGTTTCTATTTATGGCCATAGCGACATAGATAAAGCAATGAAGTTCATTGATCAAATTCAGTTGATACATCACACAGTGTAAGAACAACTTGAAAAGAGTCAAAGAAACTACAAGGCAAGGCATGATAAACACTGTGTCGATCATAAATTCCAAGTTGGTGATGAATTTTGGTTATATATTAGCAAAGTGAGACTTCAAGGGGAAGGTAAAATGCTTAAGCCAATTTGTTATGGTCCTTTTAAAATTCTGGAAAAGATTGGTAACAATGAATTTAAGCTAGATTTTCCTCCTTATATGAAAATATACTATGTTGTTAATGTTGATAATTTGAGATTGTTTGAGCCGATTGATGATCAAGGAGAGCATGTTCACCTGCCATCAATAGATGATTTTTTGCCAGAATATCTTGATGAGCTTCAGCAAGATCTCATACTTGATAGAAGAACCAGAACTTCAAGGAGAGGGAATGTCGAATACCTTTGAGTGAGACTCAAGGGACAAAATCATTCTAAGGCAAAATGGATGGATATTGAGAAGGTGAGGGAACTCTACCCTCACATGTTGAAAATTTGACATTAATATTTTGGGGTCCAAAAGCCTTCTAGTGGGGAGGAATGATTAGGTTCTCAATGTTAAGCTCAAACATGGAAGTTCTCATAATCATTTGGAACCTTTACGACCGCGAAGTGCTCGTCGCCCTGAATTCGGCGCACTTCGTTTCATCAAAAACCGACTCTGTATGTGAAAGTTAGAGCCTGATGTTCATTTTCACAAACAAAAGTTTTGTGCAGAATTGACAGAATGATGAATGGGCATCCTAGTCAGAAAAAAAATATTATTCCCGGAATATTACTTCAATTTGTCCAGTGACACTATGACAAGTGTCACTTCAGGATTTGTTTCTAAGTTGGTGAGTTGTTGCAATGTTATTAGGTTTTGGAAATGCACCAATGGGAAGAGGACATGTGGTGCAGCCAAGGGTTGCCATATTCCCCTTCCTAAAGGTCGAAATGGTGTTATGTAATGGTCGAAATGAATTTATATATATCATGGAAAAATTATATATGGAGGACGGGCGGAGGTCGGGGTCGACCCCGAGACCTCCCTTGCAGCAACAACAACACGAACAAATATACCATACATTGTAACTTAATATGTATAGCGCAGAACTTATATTTAAGTTTGAATGTAATGCATGGAGGGGGTGAGGCCAAGGCCAGCCCTGGCCCATATAACCTAACGCTACGACCACGGGCAGCGCTCCAACTAAACGTGCCATTAGCGCCTAACCCATACTTAATTCTCGCTTGTCCATTAATCAATCTGATCTTGAAGTTGGCAGATTCCACTATTTTCAGCAGAACTCCAAATTTGGCGAAGTTAACTGGAGTTCTCTCTAGTTTTGGAGGGGTTTCCTAGGAAAAATTGACTGAGCCATAACTTTTATAAATTAGACCAAATTTGTCTCATAAAGAGTGTATCCTAGCATATTTGGACATTCTGAGCAGTTTGAAGCAGGTTTCAAGAGCAGTAGAGGATTGTAAACAACACTTTTTTCCATTTGACACTAGAAAATTTGGCGGAAATTTCGACGGCCAATTCGTCGCTATTTCGACACATAGTCGTCGCAAGAGCGACAGTTCGAGGGCGGGAAAAATGTGGTTTACCATACCGTCGCAGTTCCGATGCAATTAAAAAGTGTCTCACTATCGACACTTTTTCCGTCGCTTCCAAACAAGCGTCACTCTTCCGACGTTTCACAATTCGTCGCACTTCCGACCTTTTTAAACTATCGCACTTCCAAAGAAATGTGGTCCGACGTTTTGAACGTCGCTCTTCCGACGTCTGTAAACTGTCACAATTACGACGAAATGTGGTCCGACGTTTTGAACGTCGCTCTTCCGACGTGTTTATACTGTCGCTCTTCCGACGTTTCTAATTTGTCACAATTCTGACGCTTACAAGGAGTTGGTATAGAAACGGTAGGTTCAATTTAAAAAAAAAAAAATGAAACTTTAAAAGAGGAAAAACATTGTTTTGAATATATTATATGAAGTAAAACAGTCCATGAAGTCATTACATTTTCACATCTAAAGATTGGAACCCAAATATCCATCGAGAAAAGTGGAAGTCCCACCGCAGACAATGATAGAAAAATACCCCATGTCACATACAGGGGCATGATATAAAATCCAGTAACGGTCCACATGGAGATTATCGACAATCTGAGAAAGCATTCAAATATGCCTGAGGCATCTATAAGAAAGTGAAATAAATTATGAATGTTAAAACGAGATAGAGTATCGCGTCCATTGTTCCAAATACAAATTAAAAGTACCCAAAATCCTTGAGAACAGGAAAACGCTAATCATGTGAGGAGTGTGATATGTCCAAAATATAAAAAGACCATGAGACCATATTAATAAACATAATAACTATAGACCAACATAGCTAGTTTTGAAGCGTGATAAACATTAATCATTTTTTTCACTGAACGTTGTTTTGAATATATTATATGAAGTAAAACAATCCATGAAGTCATTACATTTTCACATCTGAAGATTGGAACCCAAATATCCATCCAGAAAAGTGGAAGTGCCACCCCAGACAATGATAGAAAAATACCCCATGTCACATACAGGGACATGATATAAAATCCAGTAACGGTCCACATGGAGATTATCGACAATCTGAGAAAGCATTCAAATATGCCCGAGGCATCTATAAGAAAGTGAAATAGTAGTGTGTAGAACAGTAAAGCAACAGATAGAGTACCGACGTCCATTGTTCCAAATACAAATTAAAGTACCCAAAATCCTTGAACAGAGAAAAACGCTAATCATGTGAGGAGTTTGATATGTCCAAAATATAAAAAGACCATCAGACCATATCAATAAACTAGCAACATAGACCAGCATCGCTAGTTTTGAAGGTAGAGTGATAAACATTAATCATTTTTTTTTCACAAGAGAAAAAATGCTATTTTGAATATATTATATGAAGTAAAAAAGTCATGAAGTCATTACATTTTCACATCTGAAGATTGGAACCCAAATATCCATCTAGAAAAGTGGAAGTCCCACCCTAGACAATGATAGAAAAATACCCCATGTCACATACAGGGACTTGATATAAAACACATTAACGGTCCACATGGAGATTATCTACAAAATAACGATACTCTTTGCTTGCTACTCGATGACCTCTTTAGCGATACTCTTTAACTTCTCTGATACTATTTGACCTTTGTCCATCCTTTTAATCCTTTTATCATGATATACGTGGTAAATAAGCAAAAATTTATGTAAGGATAATTTTTTACAAAAGTTCCATCATTTCTTCCCACCATTGAACTTATGGCACTGCAATTCCTTTGCAAATTTCTTAGTGTTCATCGGCCTCGGTATATCACGAAGAAATTAGGCTGATTTGGGAACAAATGATTTACTTCTGCTCGAATGGAAATAAATTCTCCAATCATCATGAAGGTTTTTCCTGTGAAGCAATCTTTGTGTTGATAGATTTGGTTGAGAAGAACTAGCTTGATTATCAACATATTTGTCCAATTTTTCAACATAAATATCAAGGTCCATTAGTTTATATTCTGCAACTATAGGACTGGGCAATCCTCTATTTAACAAAATATTCAATCTTTCTCTGAAGGCAATGATTTCTTCTTGCATGTTAGAGCATCTTCGTTCTAAATTCTGTACGAGGAGTTATTTAGTAAAAACTCTCTTTATTTCGAAATTTTTCGGTCCGCATCTGAATACCAATTTACGCAAGTTGATTCTTAGTACGGTATTCAAAAATGTATAAGTCTATTGGCCTCTTTGGCATATTTCCCAACTCTTGTCTTGATCTCAATCTCATCCAGACCCAATTTAACTAAGTTATTATGTTCATCCATTATTTGAATTGAGGACCAAACATATTTTATTGATTGGATGATGTTGTCCCAAAGAATTTCATTTATTTCCCTTAAAGGCTTCTCCAATGTGAGATCCTTTTCCAATGCTTTGACTGTTTTTTCTAATTTGTTCACTTCTCTTGTTTTATCGGCAACACTCATTTTTGAAAGATCATATTTGTGTTCTAGAGTGGCCAATTGTTCTTTTGTTTTGTGGAGCTCTATGGCCTGAAGTTTCATTTCTTCAACATATCTTCCACATTGAATTTGTTAATTCATCGGTGTTCAAATTTGCGGAGGGTTGCTCTGTGGGCAATTTCTTCAGGCATTTTGTTGATGTTGTACTGTCACTACTCTATTTGTAGATGCTGGAATATTTTCCTGCTTATCTTTCAATGCTTGCTCAAGCTCTTTCTCAGTTGCGTTAAGTTGCTCATTCAATTTTAAGAGCAAATCCATTAGTTCTTCCTCAGAATTTTGTTTGATGATTTCTTCAGTCTATGGATGTCTGGAGGCTAGTAATTTCAGTTGTTTCTCAGAGCTGCAATATCATCATCCTTTCTTTTGATCAAAGCTTCGATACCTTTCACATCTTTAGGATTGTGACCCAAACCAATGATTATTTCTTCTAAAGTTTTGATTCTATTATCCTTAGCCTGGGAGGAAGCTTTTTCAAGCTGCAATTGAGTATTAGTGTTATCCAAAGAATCCTGCAACTTATGGCCCATCATTGATTTATCCGTTAGAGTAGAATAAATCATCTCACCTGTTTGCTTGTGTAGCTTAATTTGATCTAAAGGATGGATATCCTTTGCTAAGACTTCAAAATTAGTTCTAATGTAATCTGCACCTGACTGAGGTTGCTGCACCCTGGGCTTGAAGTGGCTCATTAACATCTTACCCTGTTGGATGTCATAGGCCGACATCAATCTTTCTTGATTTTTAGGAGCCATTTTCAAATATTGGTTGTACACTTGAAGTCTAAGTGGATCGTTCATGGCTTTTATATTGATGAATTTTCTTTTGATGTCCGAGGCTTATTTTACTGGAGGTTTGAAAGAAGATATTTTTGTGCTTTGTTGCCTCTGTAGTTCCTTTCTTTGAAAATTAGTGGATGTCCCACTACCTGTACCTGTTTGTTGATTGTCTTCTCTTCCCTGGCTATCAGGGATTTCCTGAACTGATTCAGCTTCTGGAGGAGGAGTTAATTTCTGTCTTTTAACACCTTGCTGTTCAGAGGAGCCACCAATAGGAGTCGTTGGTTCAACCTCTCTCTTTTTACCCTTTTCTACATTCAGGGGAGTTTGTAAAATAGAAATTTCTAGCTCATTGACTTGAGTAGGAGGAAACTATACTTGCTCTTGTCCTTTAGAAGTCTGAGGTTGTTCTATCATTGTGAATTTTTCAATAACTTGTATATCAGGCTCCTTTTCTTTTCCTTTAGATTCTCTTTTGCCTCTTTGTACTAATCTCCTGCAATTTTGTTGTAAGTCATGAGTGAAGAAGATCCTGCACCTGTCCAAAGATTCTAGGTCAAGTATCTTTTCAAGATCTTTCATTACATTTTCAACATTGACACATACACTATCTTTTTAAACCAATTTTCCCATGTCCATTCATCCATATTAGCATATTGTTCTATTTAAGGATTCTTTGATGGATGTATGGTGACAATTTATTTTTCATTCTTCTATCACAAATAAAGTTGTTTGGATCATAAGGCACCCAATAGAAACTCTTTTTTAGTCTGAGATAGTCTTCTAAAATCCTTTCGGCTTCCTTTCCAGCTTCCCTAGAGTTACAAATGAAGGGACCTAATTGGCTCTTGATCTTGAGTCGAGCCTTTTTCTTTGCATTGCAAAAATGAATTTTATCTGAATTATTCATCTGCCTGAAATATTCTAATGCAAAGAGTCTCATTGGGACATACTTGGGCAGTTTGAATGGGCATAATTCACATCCATATATCCTGATTTCTGTGTAGTTTTGATATAGGTACCAGTCACCTATCTTGTACTGCTTTGAGAGCTGAAGGATTTTCTTGATTTCATTGTTAATTCTAGGAGAGACTCCTGTCAAAAAGGTAGTTGTAGGATGAACAAAAAGGTCGACAAACTCATTATAGGAATAAGGAGAATCAGAGGAATTGTGAATAATGGCAGACCAAAAGATGACTGACCTAGGATTCCCTTTGGCATCAAGTTTCTTAACATAAAAAGGGAATTTTTCTGACTGAAATTAAATCATGAGATGATATATAGCCAGAGGAATAATACTTAAATACTCTCTCATTCTCAAATCTCATGAGCTGATCATGATTTTTTCGGCAATATAAGATGCAAAATCGTACTTGACAACAGGAGGTTGTCCAGGGGTAAAAATGGATAACAATACTAGGGTTAACTGATCAACATACTCACTAGTAATGAAGCCCATTATGGAAGATATCATGTTTAAAATAACTCTACCCTCATCAGTAAAGAAAGTATAACCATAAGGGGGAGGGTTTTTAGTCTAATGCTCTGGTAACATGAAGGTTTGGCATAGGCGATTTAAATCTTCATGGGATAACTTAGTAGATTTCTCAAGTAATTCAGCCATGGACAGGGGAGTGAAAGCTTGACCAGGTTGGAATTGTAGCATTTCATTTATGGACTGAGCAATTATTGGGAAAACGACATTTTGACTTGGGGATAAAATTGCTCGTTGGTTGGGATCATAATTTGCGTAGCAATAGTGGATTAACTCAGGAAAAATATGGACTGAGGGGAGAAGGTACATAGGAATATTTGATTCCCAAAGTCCAGATGTCGAACCATTCAAATAATTGTCTACTGCGACGGCAAAATATTTGAAGAGGATTCTCAACGAGACGCAAGTCCTTAATTTGAAAATCCATATCGGCTAAGGGAGAAAAATAATCCAAGTCCTTGTGAGGGGCATTGATGGGCACGACATTCGAGCCTCTGGAAACTTCCATTTCTGGTTCTTGTGGATTCAGAAATGGAATTTCGGGGTTTTTGTGGAAAAGGGGCACAATTACCAGTTCTGGGAATATAATTGCAGTTCTGGGAATGAAAAATACCAAACTGAACTTCTTTTTCGGACAAGTCTGGAGTCAGTGCTAAGTTTTACGAGAGTTTAGCGGTGGAATAAATACCTGTTTACGGGAAATGAAACGTGTTTAAACAGGCGCTGGTTATGACAGAAGAACACTGAAATACTCAACTTCAATTCTCTTCAGCAAGGTAATGGTTAGCAAGCGTTAACAGTTGGTTTTTGAATTTTGTTGCATGGAAGACTGGCTAGCGCACAGAACAATGAAAATGATGCAGACGCAATTTGTTTTATTTACAAAGTTAGAAGGGTGGCGGGTTTTGATTGATGACGTCAGCATGTACGATGGTTTTGTCACAGAGGGATAGAAGCGGATCTTTGTTTGGGCCGCTTGCGCAGTGGAAATCCAGACCCGAAAAATATTAGGGCGAATTTGATAAGAAATTCACGTCACAACTCTCCCTCCGTACGCCAGCCCAACTTCGGACCTGAAAAAGATTAGGGCATAAATCATTTGGTTTTCGCGTCACAAAATTGGCCGACGTCAGTAGGCTATTTTGGAACGCGAATTTGGTTTGAATTATGGTTTATCACCGTTTGAAGTCCGGCGAGCTCGACTTAAGAACAATTTTGTTTGATCCCATCTTATAAAATTTGTGTTGGTTTTCTTTGATAATACACATATTTATAATAAATCATGGGAATACCACACTAGTAAACATGTGGAAAAGTTATATAAATTATTTGAAACAATCATTTTATATAAAAATATCCAAATGTGCTTTTGGGAAATAAAAAATTCGAGTATTTGGTTCATATTGTTTTAAAGGAAGAGGAGTGATTGGACTCTCAAGATGCAAGCTATTACAAAATGACCTATTCCTAAGAAAATCAAGGTTCTTAGAAGATTTTTTAGACTTACATGATATATTGATAATTTGTTAAGAATTATGCATGCATTTCAAGTCCACTCACATATCTCTTGAATAAAATATCATTTATATGGAATGATGAGGCAACTTTGGCATTCTCTCTTTTAATGGATGCCATGTCTTCTACACCAACATTGGTTGCACCTACTTTTGGTAAAACATTCACAGTAGAGTGTGAGGCACTAGGAAAAGGAATTTATGTAACATTAACACAATAAGGGATATCATTGGCTTTTAAAAGCAAGGAATTCAAAGAAAATATTTGGTGAAATCTATGTATGAAAAATAAATGGAACCAATATTACATGCAATAAAAAATGGGGATAGTATATCATTGGGAGGTACTTTAAAGTCAAGATATACCATGATAGCATAAATTATTTTTTGAAGCTATGATTTTCACTAGAAGATTAACGAAAATGAGGAGAAAAAATGCAAAGTTTTAATTTTGAGATAATACGCAAAAAGGGTAAGGAAATTTAGTTCATGATGCTATTTCTAAAATAGAGAAGAGGCCTCAAATTTCTATCCAATTACATTTTCTATTCCTAGGTGGCTAGAAGAAGCTTGCCATAATGGAAAAATGACAATAGTACTAAACAAAAACTAAAATTTACAAGAGATGGGATAGACTCTATGGAGCATTGGGAGTGAAAGAGAAATATACTTTGGTCTCAAATGTGAATATTTTTATGCACGCAAGCATATTTGAATAAACAAATATTAAAGAGTCCATATCTCTGATGGTAGGGCCTTGAGGTTCCTTAAAACATCTCAAAGGATCAAAAAATATATTTTTGGAAGGAATGAAGAAAGATATTCAAAATTTTCTAAGAGAAGGTCAGGTTTGCATAATAAATAAAAGAGAGATAGTAAAATATCTAGTGTTACTTAACCATTCCACATACCTATTGAAAGACTAGAAGATATATCAATAGAATTTATTACAGGGTTACTGAAATATAAAGGTAAGTATTACATTTTTGTGGTCATTTATATAGACAATTTTTGTAGATTTTTTTTGTAGAGCTCAAAGTACATAAGCAACAAGCCAAGTGACAGAAGTGTCTGTGAAAGAAATTCTAGATGTCACAGCAGATTTTTATATACAAAAATATGTATTCCTTAAAACTTTAAAATAATTGTCAATATGAATTAAAACTATATTTATAATGAAGTTATCATATCAAACACATTCTGAGTCAGTTGAACAGAAAGCCAGTTAAATGTTTTAAAGTTATCTTAGCATGCCACAGCATTTGTCTTTGATCAGATCAATTGGTTCGTCAAGGAAGAATGGTAATATGATACTACCTATCACACATCTACTAAAATTTCCCCATTTAAGGCCCTTTATGGATATCCAACTCCTAGTATCTCATACTTTTTGCAAGATAAGTCCAAAGTATAGGAAACATAGTCACATATGGAAAATACTAAAGAAACTTTGAAAATTATTATGGAAAACCTTCAAATGACATGAAACATGATAAAACAACAAGGGGAACAACATTGAATTGAAAGATAATTTGAGGAGGGTAATTGGGTATTTTTTAGATTATAGCATTATAAGCAATCCTCATTCAAGAAAACGAAGAATACAGAATTAGCTCAAAAATGCAATGTGGAAAAATTCGAAGTCGGGATTA
The DNA here is from genome assembly GCA_034641835.2 of Pinus albicaulis. Lineage (NCBI taxonomy): Eukaryota > Viridiplantae > Streptophyta > Pinopsida > Pinales > Pinaceae > Pinus > Pinus albicaulis. The sequence continues at coordinate 952,218,084 of CM076570.1, forward strand.
AATCGGAAAGGGTCCAAAAGTTGAAATACTCGATAAAGTCGGGATTTTTTTGAAAAAATCGGCAAAAAATCGGCAAAACTAAAAAAATACAAAAATATTCATTTTTGGAAAAAATCCTGATTTTTTCAAAAAAAAAAAAAAATTATTAAAGAAACTACCTCACTCAAGATTTTTTCGAAAAATTCGGCAAAAAGTCGAGACTTCGAGGATAAAATCACGACTTTTTCAAGGATGAAAAAGTCGGCAAAAAGTCGGCCAATAAAGTCGGCTCCGGGAAAAATTTGGGATTTTTTCAAAAAGTCAGGACTTTTTGCCGACTTTTTCCACAATGCAAAACTGTTATGGCCCTAAAAAATTATTCATAGGATTGCACAAGTGGTATAGAAGTTATATTTTCCTTCTTCTTGCATTCATAAGGTTTTTCATGTATCTTGCCTAAAAAAGGTTTTGGGAAAAAATATGCCAATGTAAATAGAACTTCCAAAATTAGATGAAAAATGAAAGTTGATTCTTGAACCACAAAAAGTTATAGATAAACATTCTGTATCTCTTTGACATATAACCATTATGAAGTACCTAATAAAGTGGAAGAATATTCCTCTAGAAGAAGGTACATGGTAAAATGATCAATTCGTGATGAAATACCCATGGCTAAAGGGTTCGTTTGAAGTTTTGACAAAGGTTTTGTTATATGTTTTATATAACGCGTGACAGAATAGTTTTATTGTTTGTTAAGGTCCCACACAGTGATCAAATTTGAAGGGGAGGTCCAAATTTCAATTAGAAGGGCATATATCTATGTCGCCCTTCCATAATGAAAAGCTTAAAAAAAAAAAAAAATTCAATTGACCACAATAAATTATTTTTACATTTCATTTTCAGAAAGACAAAACCATCAATCTTTATATTAATAAAAGACTGTTACATATACAACAATGAAGAAGGATCCATATTTCATTGCTTAAATATCTCATTGGCAATGTCAACATAAGTCTTGAAGACACTATTATAAGAGTTTGGATACATACCACTGGGATATAGGAGATTCTTATGTGTCAGATTGTGTAATGCAATTTTGACTTTGTCTCACAAGGAGCAGCAGCATGGAGGTTTGGATTTTTCTTATAGAACTTTATTATTATTATTTGAAACGTTGTTTATAGATATGAATACAACAATGAAATTATGAGCATGGTGGACAATTATTCAAGCTCATGATGCCAAACCATGATGATGTAAGTTTGGAATTTAACATTTTTTACATGTTAAAGACAAATAGCCAAAATCACTGACAACTTAGTATGCCATAATTAATAATCATTCCCTGTTCACTTTTGTTAATAGGTTTATGTCACACGATGATGCAGGGACATTAGGCACTAGCCGAAAATGTAGGAGGTTTTGTCCACATGTTGTGGCTAGGAGGGTTCGAAAACATTTGAGTTGTAACAGCTAGGTGTCAATACCTCAGCTGACTGTATTACTTAGACTAGTTAGAGTTGTAGGAGTCAAACAGTTTCAGTTAGTTGAATTATTATAATTAGACCTTTTGATTTCTAGAACGGTCCTCTCAGAGGAACTGAAGAGCCATATGTTATGTATATAAATTGTAATTCCTTGGATGAATAAAATTAGAGAGGGAAGAGGAGAGTAGAGAGGGGATTTCTGCAATAAACCTCTGTGTGTGAACAATTGTTTCCAGTTAAATGATTTCCAAGCTTAGTTGCCATTGAATTATCTCGAACTGCTAATTGTGAAGAATTGTTTAACTGTGAGGCGATTGGGTACTGATAATTCCATTCTTCTGTCTTTGAATTCCTGTAAATTGTTGGATAAACCTGTGAACTCACCCCACCCGAAGGCGAGGTCTGTGTAGAGAATCGGGGTCGTGAACACTGTTCAAATATAAAAATCCCGCTTAATAAAGAGACAAGATTGTTGTGCTTTTGGAACCTGACCCAAGGATTGGACATGAGTTAACAAACAAAAGGATAGCGGAACTAGACTTGCACCCGTGGTCAAGCCCTGTACCAAAACCACGAGCAGAATCACAAAAGCGGGTTGCCCATATCGCACCGCTTTTTCGGAGTAGGCGGTATTTCCTATTCGCGAGCGATTCCATAGGGAATGCGACACGTGGCGAAGTGACCCCCAAAAAACCACCATTTAACCCGTGCCATTGCACGTTAAAGCCCGACATTGGAAGCCGAGCGAAATTTCCAAGAGTCGTTGATTTGGAGAAGGGCCATCGGACGGTGGTCGCACGTTGAACTTGCCCGGAGGTTAACTAAGGTGTGTAGAGGATAGCCAGGTACGATACGAGTGTTTGATTGGTTATTGATATATATAGGTGGGGCCGGAGTATAATGAAATTGTTTAATTAAACGATTGGCGGATAATTAACATAAGTCTGGAGCGTGATTGTTGTAAGGCTGGGTGGTGAAATATAGAGCCAAAAGTTCATTACAAGTTATTTATTTAAAAAGAAACGTGGAGTATAAATACAAAGTGTTGAAAGTTAAACATTGGTTATAAGGATTGGAGATAATATAAGTCGGGAATATAAATTAAAGTCCAACCATTGTGGATAGTATTTATTTATCAAATTCTACGAATTTGATAAATAAACCCGAAGAAAGAAGAAGTCAATTAGGATTTAGGCTGGAGGAAAAGAATGAGGTAAACCAAGGGAAAATGTTGACAGAGTGATTGTAGACACACCGGCTCTCCTTAGGGGTCTAATTTCAGTTTTGTTGCGTCACACGATGATCTCTCTTCTCTGGCATTTACTTGTATTGAAGATCACTATTCTAGGAATAAGGAGTTATTTTCTCCAAAAATAACCCTAGCCAAACATTGACAATGCATCAAGGATATCTTTCTATGCTTCATAAGTACATATGTTCTCTTCTAAATCATGTCTTAGAAGTGGTTGTTTTGCTGGAAATTATTCACCAGTTGGTTTCATACCAAAGTCTTTTTCACATTTTCAGCATCCAATACATGAAAAAGATAATGGTTTAAAACAACATAAATATTTGAAATTTTGCAAGAATTGTCTGGCACACTTTGAATATGAATTTTGAAGTCAAGTGCATGATGCTGTGTAGGATCAAGTGTCATTTTGAATACCAAATGTTTCACAAGAAACTTCTCAACATGCTACCCTGCAGTAAGGATTAAATGACAATATTGCATCAACTATTTCCATAATAAAAGTGCACCTCGGCCGTAAGACTAAACAACTACAAATGTTGTAGATCTAACAAGACCACACAATCAAATGTATTCCACAAGGCCAATACTGTATGAAAAATTAAAAGGAGTTTGCAACCAAAAATACCTTAGGCAACTAATTCAATTAGATACACCAAACCATCAGCAAAAAGGAAAACCAGCCTACTTGGCCCCAATATTTTCAAATGGGTCCTCTAATTCAACCAATAAAAAGGCCAAAACCATAGCATTGAGATACATTTCATTACACTGTCAATAACAATAAAATTTGACTCAACCATAACCCTTTCCTTTTATTGTTGTGAAAAGCTTTATGCATTACTTTAATATTGAATTATGAACTGTAAAGGAACTTACAAAATGTGACATTACGAACTTGGTCAAGCGCACAAGCAAAAATATCCTGGACATGACCTTGGTTGACAAGTTGTATTGCTCATGATGCAAGAGGATTTGTACCTGCACTGCCAAGTCAATCAAAATCCATCATTATCTATACAATAAATACAAGTAATTGATTTAGTATTTTTTACTCTAAGATGCATTCTTATGATAATGTTAGAACATATGTTGAAAATTTCAAAACATACCTGAATAAGCTCCTCTTCGTTTCAAGAACAATTTATTGGAGTCGCATGAACTTGGAACAAGCCTCCCACGATTTGAAAGAGTAGCAACTAAGTCAACAGTGACTTTTTTGTTGCTACGTTGGATCGAGGGAGGTTTGCTCCAAGATTAAATTGCTCCAATAAATTATTCTCTACTAAACAGGGCCAACCACGTGAAGGTGGAAGCTCTTATGGCCCCTCCTCCCCCCCCCCTCACATCACTCTCAATTCCCCAATACCCAATCTATATTTCATTTTTTACTTTCATGAGCATAAAAAAAAATATTCAATAACTACTAAAAAAACAATTCAACAAAAAGTACGCAAGGAAACATTGCAATTAATGCTTGACATAAAAATAGTATGATAAATGAGTTTTTTATATAACGCAAAAACGTTCCAAGTATGGTAACGTTTGTCTTATAATAATACAATATTTTACATTATCAAATTTTCTTTTTCTTCTTCCTATTTCTAAAGCTCCTAATTACATCATCAATATCATCGTGCTCTGCTCCTGTTTCGTGCCTTTCGACCCGCATTGCTGACCTAGTTGCGTAGTCACGATGTCTGGTCTCATCTAGTGACAGGGCATCGCCTACAAAAACAGATAATATTAAATTTTAATTGTTAGTTTTTAAATATCATTGAACTAGTTCAGTAATATTAATAAAAAAAATTGCAATGAGATTATTTACCTGGTGCACCAGTTGTCGCCGCTGACCTAGTTGCGTGGTCACGATGTCTGGTCTCATCCAGTGACGGGGCATCGCCTACAAAAACAGATAATATTAAATTTTAATTGTCAGTTTTTAAATATCATTGAACTAGTTCGGTAATATTAATAAAAAAAAATTCAATGAGATTATTTACCTGGTGCACCAGTTGTCGCCGCTGACCTAGTTGCGTAGTCACGATGTCTGGTCTCATCCAGTGACGGGGCATCGCCTACAAAAACAGATAATATTAAATTTTAATTGTCAGTTTTTAAATATCATTGAACTAGTTCGGTAATATTAATAAATAAAAAATTGCAATGAGATTATTTACCTGGTGCACCAGTTGTCGCCGCTGACCTAGTTGCGTAGTCACGATGTCTGGTCTCATTTAGTGACGGGGCATCGCCTACAAAAACAGATAATATTAAATTTTAATTGTCAGTTTTTAAATATCATTGAACTAGTTCGGTAATATTAATAAAAAAAATTTCAATGAGATTATTTACCTGGTGCACTAGTTGTTGCCGTTGAGACTGTTGCCCTGTCTTCCTCTCTGGTGGTAAGATCCTCAAGGGAAACATTCTCTGTCATTTAAAAAAAAAATGTTATAAGGACAACCATCAAGGTATAATTAGAAAAAATTATAAGTGGAAATTAATTACCGTCACGGCCCTCACTGATAGTAGCATTGTCGGCCTGGTCCCCACTACAATGATCAGGTTGTACGTGAGGATCATCTACATCTGGCTCTAAAACTGGGTTATTTGCCTCGTCGGTAGTGCTGCTCCCCTGATTTAAACAAAGTTGTTAGACATTAAATTTATGGACGAAAACAAACATATTGAAAGGTTAATGTTTTACCTTATTAGGCATTCTGGATCTTGGGACCTGCCCCAAGCTTCTGCGACGTTCAACTACGGCTTGATAGCCGAAATGGAAAGCGATATTTTTATCTTCCTCTGTAGTTTCTGTTCCGAAGTTATCACCCTACATTACATATGATTGTGTATTTTTAATCATATTTGATAGGATTACAAAAACGTTGGAAGGCGATACAATTAATTATAAGATGTTTAGCTACTTAATTACAATTCTTGCGACCAATTTCAAGTAGCCGCCCTGGCCTAGCTTGTGATGGCCCTTTTTTTCAATCCTATATTTGGTTGCCTTTGAGGTGTCAGAAAACCTAGCATCAAAAGATTAAAGTCAGATACGACGTAGCACACTTTTATTTTAGACATAGAGAAAATTCAAGCTATTGAATTAAAGTTGTAATTTACCTTGCGGGTCCAGTTGGCATTTTTCCTTCTTTCTTTGCCCTTTTCTCTTTTCCGTCATAGATGAGTGCTCTCCACTCACTCTCTAGAACTGTGAGAGGACGCTCATATCTAGGGTTAAATTTCAATTGCGTCCTATAGGTGTCCCTGGTATATTTCAAATATTTGCTGGCTACCCGAGCCACCACTGTTCTGTCAAATGTGCCGACCCTAAAAAGGGCTTCTAGATAATATAGAAGTTCTTTTTTCAGGTTGGAACTCTGGGAATTCCACCCTGTGCGTATGGTTAGGCCAAAAATTACCAATGAATGGCTCTCCAGATACCTGTAGAACTCATTGTTTCCTACACAGAAAAAAATAAGAAGAAGATATTATCATTAATTTAAAAATAAAAATCATGATAAATATGTTTTAGATAAAGTACATGAAATAGTTAAAATATTAAAATTTACCTGGGAGTTGTACATGCTTTATAGGGACACCTTTCATCGTTCACCAACAACGTGCCATTAATGGTCCCTGTGGAGCTAACACGTGTAGCTCCAGGGAATGCAATAATGTAGTTGGCCATATCAGCCTCATCATTGCCAACACGTTCAGTGGTTGGCTGGGTGTCTGCTTGGGCAGGGTGTGTTTCTTGGCTGGAACCTAAAGGAGTAGAAGGTGTACGAGAGGGTTGTTGGGCAATCTCTTGCCCTTGTGTCCCACTACCACCAACACCGGATTTAGCAAGTGCCAGAAAATGCTACATACAAAAGAACTTTTTGTTAGTTTAGTCAATGTAAAAATCAAAAATCAAACTATCACAATTCATCTCATGCAGAACAAAAAAAATATCCTTTTGACTTTTTATTATTACCTGATATCTTTATAGCTGGCTCATAAGTTGTTTTATCCTCTCTTCTGTTTCAGGTGTTTGAGGCGCGTCTATCAAAGTATTAAATTCCGACCTTGCATCTCATTCCTTTTTTCGCAAAAAGAACACTGGAGATAGGGATGAAGAAAGCTCTTCCTCAAAGAGGGAATCATCAGGCGTACCATGGCTAGGTGTCTGCATATTTGAACAAAATTAATATTATTTAAATTATGTAAATAACTAAAATACCTGAAGATAGAGCAATGCTGGCACTTTACATGTTCTTCCGCTGGCCTCTTTCCATGATCATCCCGTCTCTGGGTTGTTCCTGCACTGCTCTCATCAGTCTGCCACATTGCAATAAAATTATAAATGTAAAAACTTGAAAACAATATCTAACTTGAAAACACAAAATTAAAACTGAAATAATTTCTAATAAGACACCGGACGACAGAGTTAGAGTTTCAAATATGCCTTGCATTGAATTCAGTCCTGGAAACATATCATTGCATATTAAGGCACCCAAACAAGAGACGAGTTGACAATGAAGACCTTATTGAATATATTGTTGGAGCAACTTCTAGTAAACTTGTTGTGAAGACCTTGAGGACTTTTTTGGAGCAACATTGTTGAAGCTGATGGTATAGCATTGTTGGAGACGATCTTGAATGGCCTTGAAGTGAAGATTTTGGAGCAACTATTGAAAAATCCTTAGAGCATTTAAGTAAGGCACTTTCTATCTTCCATCACCTTTTTCCTTTCAATATCCGTTAAACGATTTTGTTGATATTTAATGTTTGAAATCACGTTATAATTCCTTGATTATATGTGTTTGGGGACTAGAATAATTTCACACTAAACCATGCAAACTTAAAAGTAACTTAACATATCCATAAAGTAATAATAATCATAATTCCTAATTTCCTATTGTACGATATGATGCAAATTATTCAAACATGAAGCAATGAAGACATGCAATGTCCGAATTTCAAGATTGATGAACCAATACAAGAAGTTAGAAACTACAACTTTGATTCAATACTCTGTGTCCTAACTCTAGGAAGGAATCTAGTTTGTAGTATAGAACATGCATCGTGTATTATCAATTCTTAATTGACAACAACTAAAGGTCATCTACCTCATCAATTCCTTCCTATTTTGTGTTTTTATGTTATATTCCTTATAAAAGTGTCAAATTTCTCTCAAAGTAAGAAACCACTGAATAAAATAAAAAATAGTTGAGATATGATTGAGAAATGGTCATTTATTTCTTGAAAGGATCTTCATAATTTCTTTGGTTGTTTTTCATCTCAAGAAACAAGAAATGACCTAAGAAACTATCGTGATGTAATATAAAAAACAACACGGTGCAATGGCCATTTTCAAAGCCAAATGATGTCCATTGAGGACATGGCCTTTATTTGGTTCCTGTTTCATAGGAGTTTCGAGTAGAAATGGAACTTTGTTGTACCATTTCTAGTAGTAAAAAGGGAAAACCTTCTTTTTCCATGGGAAATAATTTACATTTCCTTTTTCAAGATAATCTAAATCACAAAAAATATGAACTATACTGCACACATTCTTGGATACTGTGAAAGTGGAAAAAGAATACCCTACACAAGTGATGCACACATGTACATTTGAACACTAATAGATTTTTGTAGTTGAAATTCAATGCTTGTTTTCATTTAAATGTAGGATTTTTAAAGCAGGGAGAAATAATGGCTGCCAAATTAATAAGCGTTTCTTTGGGAAAAATTTAAATCTTGTATTGGGTGATGAAGATAATAGAGGGTATTGAATCTTGATTCTTGATATCTAGAGAGAACCCTACAGCCTAACACAATCCAATGGAATTGACCAAAAAACCCAAATAGAGTCAACCCTACTATAGGAGGAAGGGCCTGCAGTAAGAACTTACCATTTGCCATTTTACAAGAGCCGAGGGCGAATGTCGTTCTCTGAGGGCGAATGTCGTTTTGCAAGAGTCTATGGGCGAACGCAGCAGCGACCGGCCGTTCGCAAGAGCCGAGGGCGACGTGTGGCGACGTCGTTCTGCAAGAGCTCAGGGCGAATGCTGAGGGCGAATGCTGTTCTGCAAGAGCTCAGGGCGAATGCTGAGGGCCAATGCTGTTCTGCAAGAGCTGAGGGCGAATGGTGTTCTGCAAGAGCTGAGGGCGAATGCGCGCGTGATATCAGATGTTAATGTAGCACACATGTACATTTGAACACTAATAGATTTTTGTAGTTGAAATGCAATGCTTGTTTTCATTTAAATGTAGGGTTTGTAAAGCAGGGAGAAATAATGGCTGCCAAATTAATAAGCGTTTCTTTGGGAAAAATTTAAATCTTGTATTGGGTGATGAAGATAATAGAGGGTATTGAATCTTGATTCTTGACATCTAGAGATAACCCTACAACCTGACGTAATCCAATGGAATTGACCAAAAAAACCCAAATAGAGTCAACCCTACTATAGGAGGAAGGGCCTGCAGTAAGAACTTACCATTTTGCAAGAGCTGAGGGCGAATGCTGTTCTGCAAGAGCTGAGGGCGAACACTGAGGGCAAATGCTAAGGGAAAATGCTGTTCTACAAGAGCTGAGGGCGAATGCTATTCTGCAAGAGTGGAGGGCGAATGCACGCATGATATCAGACGTTAATATAGCTATTGCAACGAATACAAAACAATAAAATCATTTTTATGTAGCGCGCATAAAGTTTCGTATTTGTATTTAGTGTGCATATAAGTGTCGTTATACTGACGGCGGAAAATGCGTCTCTATTGCGACGAAGGCCTCCAAACGTCGCAATTACGACACTTAGACATTGTGTCGCACTTGCGATGTTTAGAGGCAGTCGTCGCAATAGCGACGCATTGGGCCATAGTGTCGCAATTGCGATGTCTTCCTCCAAACGTCACAATTGCGACACTTTTCTAAGTGTCAGTATTGCGAAACTTTTCTATAAACGTCGGTATAGCGACGGCTTCGGGCGGGATGGAAAAAATTTGGGGAAATTTCTGACATTTGGTTAAAAGCGTCGGAACCAAGTGTCGGAATTTCCGCCAAATGTAGTAGTGTGAGCTAATAGAAAGGCCCAAGCCATGGAAGCTGGACCAAGGAGATTTATCCCAGGAGGGGTGAAATCCTTCATCAAAAAATTGTGTTAATGGATCATTTGATGGTTTGATGTACATTTATTTTCTGTTGTTCAGCACTTTGTTTTAATGTTAAAATGCTCGTGAATTTAACATAAAAATTTGATGCAATTACTTGTTTAACACTCACAAACACCTCAAGGAAACCTATGCACATGAAGCAAATGATCAAGAATTGTTTATAATTTTGAAGATGGAATTAGCATCATAAAACTAAGATTCAGATTCAAATCACTGACGTGGCATCCTCTCAAATTATGGTGGCCAAAATAGGAAGGTCAACTTCCGAGTGGCATAACGTTTGCATACATACTCTGGTTGAGGTGATTGTTGCGCCATCGGAAAGGTATTTGTGTGTAGAATAAACAAATAAATAAAGTAGCACTTAAGTGACATAATTTTTATCGTTGGGTAGCATCGGGTGTGCTCTAGAACTAAAACTTTGAGGAGGGGCTAAGAATCACATCCACTCCAAAACCCAGAAAGCGTTTGGAAAAATTTCATCTGATGTTAAATTTATTCAAATAATTAATTATTTTAATGTATTCCCTAAGTCTAAACTTAGGGAAATTAAATAATTAAAGTGAATAAATTAACACATGTGTTGAAATGTTCTAAATGACATGGATCAAGTGTTGAGATTCAACAAGATGACGAGCTTAGTGAAAAGTAAGCACCTTTACTAAGTGGGGCCGCAGGCTATTTTTAGGTGTATGTCTATTTTTAGACATGGTGAGCATATTCTATAAGTTGTACGATGCTATTTGTAGATGGTTGATCAAATGTGAAAAATAGATGAAATTCTATTTTTAGAATATTGGGCGAAGTCTATTTATATATCGTCAATCTAAAATAGGTGCATGTACATTATTATTAGCCCTTAATAATAATCTGACAATAAATATCAACTTAGTCTCTTGGGGCACTTTATTTCAGTGAACAGATTTGGAAAATCAGTGGCATGAAGGAATTACGCAATTCCTAGGGTTATTAGTGACTCGTGCATGGAGGGCTTAGTTAGTACTGAAGTGGTAAACTTATGATAGAGTTGGAAGAGTAGTTACGAGAGTTGTTAGTTAGTTTAACTCAGCTAAGCGAGTTAAACTCAGTTGAGCTAGTTATATCTAGTCTAACTGAAAGATACAATAGTGAGAGTTTAGTGAATTAATTATTTAATTAACTCATAACTAGAGACTCACTTAAAACTAAACAAATACAACAGTTAACTACTTGCATGTTAGATCTAGTGGAGACCCAGTGGAGAGATAGGTGAAAGGGTGAGATGGACTATCCGTTGTGGCTATAACGATGCATTAAATGCATCTGAAACACATTGGAGATGCCAATGAAGATTGCACAGTCAAGGAAACACCAATTTCAATTCATTCAGGGGTCTTCTTCAGTAGGGATTGTGCAGTGGAGGCAGGCTGTCAGGAGGTAAGAAATTGGTGCATAGAGATGCACATTTCTGCATGACAGTGTGTAATGATTTTTTATTGTACTGAGAGCTTGATGTACTAAGCTTTGTATGAGATTATTACATGATTCCATTGATTATAGTTGGGGTTTTTAGCTTTAATCTTTCCCATTAAACAACTGTGTTTATGTGCGATTGATTTTCTTCATGAGTTTTGAAATTGGCGATTTAATTTCTGCAAAGAATTAAGTGGAAGGATTCTGTATTTAACATAAGATTAATTTGTTAGATACGGAGGATCTGGTAATAATATCTGTATTAATAAATTTATACATGGTATCAGAGCAGTTTTAATCACTGGAGATTGCAATAGTGAAGAGGTGCCGAGTTTTGTGCTGGTGGACAATTTGAATTTGATGCATAAATTTCTTGGTGCGACAGTTGAGTATTCATTGAAATGTCTTTCAATGGGTTGCGATTGGAGTATGCCCTTGAGGGTAGCTTGAATTAAATAGCCTGGAAGGACAGGATGGAGGTGGTTCTTGAAGATAATGGACTGAAGGAGTTCATCAATAGTAATGTTCCTAAGCCTACTTCTAGCGATGTTGCATTACTTGATGCATGGAAAAAGAAGGTAGCGAAGACAAGTATAATTCTGTTGGAAGGTGTGAAAGACCATATTGTGTCAAGCCTTCATGGGAAAGCCACTCCATTTTCAATGTGGAAGGCTTTGATATATCTTTTCCAAAGAAGCAGCGACCATAGGAAGTTGGCGCTGAAAGATAAGCTCAAAAAAATCAAAATGGATAAGGGCGATAGTATTCCAAAATATCTCATGAAGTTTTTCCAATTTAGGGATGAGTTGGGGAGTGTGGGAATTACAGTTGTAGATGATGAATTGGTGAGCTTGGCTCTCCTTGGGCTTCTGAATAGTTTGCATAGCTACAAAGACTCTGTCAATGGATGGGAGAAACTGTTGGATTGGGAGCGACTTTGGTCGGATCTTGTGCAGGAGGAGATAAGGCAGAATACCAGGGATGGCTCTTCATTGAAGAATGATGATGAAGAGAATTACGCTTTGGTTGCAAAAGAAAGGAGAGGGAAGGGGAAGAATTCCCATCCAAAATCTGAGGCTAAAGGCAAGAAGCTGGATTTGTCCAAGCTGAAGTGTTTTCACTGTCACGAACATGGGGCATCTCGCCACTAACTGACCACAGAAAAAGAAGAACAAGAAGGTTGTTGGAGCTATAGCAGATGAGGCATTAGCCTCAGAATTTTAACTTGATTTCTCTTTGATCACATGCTTGGTTTCAAGCACAATGGTATCTGTGTGGTATCTTGATAGTGGTGCTTCCTTCCATATCACAGGAGACAAGGAGTTGTTTAGTGACTTGGAGGAGAAGGATCTCCAAATGCATATAGAGATGGGCGATGATGGTAGATACAGTGCGAACAGCATTGGAACCATTACCTTTGAGAGGGATTCAGGTAAACCATTTATGTTGAAAGATGTTATGCATGTTCCAAGTCTGAAGAAGAACTTGGTCTCGGTCGCCATGTTGGAGGATAGAGGTTATGACGTTGTTTTCAGCGAGGGAAAAGCTTTCCTACGACATAAAACAATGGTTCAAACCAAGAGGATAGGGATTCAAGTTAAGAATATCTACAAGCTAGAGGTAGATGGATGCGCTACAATGATGGGAAAAGCATAATAAGTGGTGAGCAGGGATGAGGGGGAATTATGTCACAGGAGATTGGGCCATCTTAACCATGGCCCCTTGAAGATTTTGCAATAGATTTCTACTGTATTTCCCAAGGGTACTCTTCTGTATTCAGATCAATGCAAGGGATGTACTGTGGGTAATTTTGTGAAGACCACCTTTCATGAGAAGGAGAATCGTGCTTCGGTGATCCTAGAGAAAATTCACACACACGTGTGTGGACCTTTCTCGGTTGCTTCAACAAAAAAACATAGGTATTATGTTATATTTGTTGATGAATATTCTCATAGATGCTGGATCTTATTCATGCAGAAGAAGATTGAAACATTATCAAAGTTCTGTGAGTTTAAAGCATTGGTGGAGAAGGAGTCGGGAAAGCAAGTGAAGGCTCTGCGGAGCGATAATGGTGGTGAATATATCTCGTACGGATTCAAAGACTTCTATAGCAAAGAAGGAATTCAAAGAGAACTCATAGCGCCTCATAAACCACAACAGAATGGGGTTGCGGAGAGGAAGAACAGAACGATCATGGGTGCTGCATGAGCTATGTTGCCTGACCAGGACCTATCGATGCACTTGTGGGCAGAAGCATGCAACACTGCGGTTTATGTACAAAACTGTTTTCCTCATAGAGTACTTGGCATGAGTACACCTGAAGAAGCTTTTACTGGTAAGAAGCCTGATATTTCTCATTTGAAGATTTTTGGCTCATCTGTTTACATTCATGTGAAAAAGGATGCCAGGAAGAAGCTAGAGCTGACTGCAGAAGTTGGGATATTTGTGGGGTACGTAGAAACACCCCATAATTATTGTGTGTATTTTCCAAACAACTGAATGACTATGGTGCAATGGGATATAAAATTCAATGAGGTGAAAGCCATGAAGTTGTCGCTTAAGAGGGAGCTACACTTCCATGCAGAGGAGGAGCTACTTGTTCCCAAAGATGATTCATGGAGTGGACAAGTCCACTCATGCAGAACCAAACATCAAAACTGGCAGAAAGTGTACCATAGAAGCTAAGAGACTGAATCTTGATGTGACACAGAATGTAGGAGTCCCCACATCACAGCGCAGATAGAGATAGTCGCTTGACCGATTTACTGGATACATGGCTCTTATGAGAAAGTGTATCGTGATAGAGCCATATTATTTTGAAGAAGCAGCGCAGGAGCCCACATGGGTAGATGCCATGGTGGAGGAGTATGAATCCATTGTCAGAAACAGTGCTTGGGAGATTGTTCCATGTCCGGTGGGTAAATCAGTGGTAGGTTCAAGATGGATCTACAAGGTAAAGCAACCTATTAATGGGAGCGTCGAGAAGTATAAGGCAAGATTTGTTGCTCGAGGCTTCTCACAGATCGAGGGGATTGATTATCAAGAAACCTTTGCACTTGTTGCACGATATTCTTCCATAAGGACTATCCTTGCTCTCTCAGCGTAGATGGGTTGGCACATTCATCAGATGGATGTGAAGACTACGTTCCTTAATGGGATCATTGAGGAATAAGTGTACATTGAGTAGCTTGAAGGATTTGAGATCTTCAGCAGTGAGTCACATGTGTGTAGACTCAAAAGAGCACTGTATGGGCTGCAGCAAGCACCACGTGCTTGGTACACTCAGATTGACAGCTATTTCACTAGACTTGGCTTCACCAAGAGTGAGGTGAATGCAAACCTGTACCAAATTATGGTGGAGGGTAAGATTTTAATCATTTTTATTTATTTTCATGATTTAATACTAATGGGTGATGAGCATTTGATACACTCATGCAAGGCAGATCTTGAAAAGGAGTTTGAGATGAAGGATTTGGGCCTCCTTCATTATTTCCTTGGATTGGAAATATGGTGGCGAGAAGGTGAACTGTTTTTGTCTCAAGGCAAGTATGCTTGGGAGATACTTGGTAAGTTTCAAATGGAGGATTGCAAGCCCATGGATACTCCTCTTCCAGGAAATTGGAGGAAAGAGGATGCTACATCAACAGAGGTAGTGGATGCCACTATTTATCAACAGTTGGTGGGTTCACTCATGTATTTAGTTAATACAAGATCGGACATGTGCTATGTGGTGAAAAAAATTAGTCAAGCAATGGTTAAGCCTACCAAGCTCTTTTGGAAGGCAGGCAAGCATGTCCTAAGATATCTCAGGGGCACATCTGAGCATGGCTTATGGTATAGACAACCGGATGAGGTGAAGTTGCATGTCTTCACGGATGTAGATTGGGTAGGTAGCCCAACAGACAGAAAGAGCACATCAGGGGGGTTTTTAGTATCGGATCTACAACAGTTTCTTGGTACAGCAAGAAACAAATATTCATGGCACTCAGTTCAGCAGAAGAAGAATACATGGCAACAAGTCAAGCTGCATGTGAGGAGATCTGGATGAGGAAGATCCTGGTCGGTTTGTTCGGTTATCATTTAGATCCTATAGTGATACATTGTGATAATCAGAGTTGCATTAAAATCTTGATTAATCCTGTGTTTCATGATAGATCTAAACATATAGATATCTGGATCATCATATTAGAGATTGTGTGCAGCGGAAGATCATGTTGCTTTTGTACATTCCTACGGAAGATCAGGATGCAGATATTCTGACGAAGGCGCTCAATAGGAGAAAATTTGAATACCATAGAGCTAGGATTGGGGTGAAGGATAATCCCTATATTTTTTTAGAGGGAGTGTTGAGATTCAACAAGATGATGAGCTTAGTGAAAAGTAAGCACCTTCACTAAGTGGGGCCCGCAGACTATTTTTAGGTGTATGTCTATTTTTAGACATGGTGAGTATATTCTATAAGTTGCAAGATGATATTTGTAGATGGTTGATCAAATGTGAAAAATAGATGAAATTCTATTTTTAGAATATTGGGCGAAGTCTATTTATAGATCGTCAATCTAAAATAGGTGCATGTCAATTATTATTATCTCTTAATAATAATCCGACAATAAATATCAACTTATTGTCTTGGAGCACTTTATTTCAGTGAACATATTTGGAAAATCAGTGGCCTTAAGGAATTATGCAATTCCTAGGGTTATTGGTGACTCATGCATGGAGGACTCAGTTAGAACTGAAGTGGCAAAGTTATGATAGAGTTGGAAGAGTAGTTACGAGAGTTGTTATTTAGTTTAACTCAGTTAAGTGAGTTAAACTCAGTTGAGCTAGTTGTATCTAGTTTAACTGAAAGATACAGTAGTGAGAGTTTAGTGAATTAATTATTTAATTAATTCACAACTAGAGACTCAATTACAATTAAACAAATACAACAGTTAACTACTTGCATGTTAGATCCAGTGGAGACCCAGTGGAGAGATAGGTGAAAGGGTGAGATGGACTATCGGTTGTGACTATAGTGATGCATTCAATGCATCTGAAACACATTGGAGATGCCAATGAGGATTGTGCAGTCAAGGCAAGGCCAATTCGAATTCATTCAGGGGTCTTCTTCAACAGGGATTGCGTAGTGGAGGCAGGCTGTCAGGAGGCAAGAAATTGGTGCATAGAGACGCAAATTTCTGCATGAAAATGTGTAATGATTGTTGATTGTACTGAGAGCTTGATGTATTAATATTTTTATGAGATTATTACATGATTCCATTGATATACATACTATATGATAGTTGGGGTTTTTAGCTTTAATCTTTCCTGTTCAACAACTGTATTTATGTGCGATTGATTTTCTTCATGAGTTTTGCAATTGGCGATTTAATTTATGCAATGAATTAAGTGGAAGGATTCTGTATTTAACATAAGATTAATTTGTTAGATCAGGAGGATTTGGTAATAATATCAGTATTAATAAATTTCTACATCAAGCAGTCTTTTAATCTCATTCGTTGATGAGTGTTTTAATCTCGATCGTTGATGTGTTCAACGAAAAAGTATAAGAGAAAGGTTTGAGGGTCAGTTGGAGACACACACACAGAAACATATGCATAGTTGAGAAACTAAGCTAGAATTCTAGGGCAGGGTTTACTAAGAATTTTCGGATGAGTTTTTTGTAGCGAGGGGTAGTATTGGCTGAGGGGATGATCTAATCCCATAGCCAAGAGTCATCAGGAGGCAAAGGAGAAGCTTTAAGGGACAACACAGAGGAGCAAGGGTTTACAGAAGTAGCTATGCAACGCAGAGGCTTCAACCGCTATGCAGGCCCAGGAGGAGCAGCACTGCTACTTCAGAGGGTATCCATAATTATGCAGAGGCCTCCAGAGGCAGCGTAAGGACTGCATCACCCACTATGGGGTTACGCAGTCCCCTTCTGAGGCACGCAGAGCCTAGTAGGGATGATGTTGGGGCTTCAAGGGAAGCGTTGGGGTGTCTAGGGCTAAAATCAGGCTAAGTATTGTAAATCCCGTTAGAGGGTGTGGATTAGTCATAATATTGGTCACAGAACAACATGTTAGCTGCAGATCTACTTTTTCTCTGTCGGGTCAACCAAATTTGGTGCCCAGATTTGTTGTACTTAGAATCTACTTAATAATAATAAACCCTCATATATGTTGCACTGCTTTTCCCGCATTGAGTTTTTCCAAGGATTTATGTCCAAAATCAGTGTTTCACTTTGTTTGAATGAGCGCAATATTTAGTAAATCATCTGCATTTGCAGGTTTTTATTTGGGTTTACTTCGGTATTTTCTGAATATTATTTCTGAATATAACTTGTATAACTTAATCAAGTAGGAGCAGTAAACCATGATACTACAATAGGATTTCTGCATAACTGTATTTAGGAATTTTCACATGGTATCCGAGTGATAGCATATCAAGTTGAATCTCCAGAAAATCAGCTGAATTTTTTTTTTTTTTGCAGGACGGCAGTAGAAGTAGCAGAGATCTGGTAGGGGCAACTTGGCAACAGGAGGACGCAAAACTAGGAAGGGGCAACATTACAGCTACAGAACGCCATCAGGCTTACACAGAGCCTTCCAAGGCCAGTGTAAGGACTATGTCATCCAGTCTGGGGTTACACAGTCCACTTTTGAGAAGTGATGAGGCTACGATGGGCTAGTCAGTGGGACGCAGTTTAGTCATTCTTCCCGTTGCAGAAAATTATTGCCAAAGATCTAGAAGCAGTGTTTCAGATCTTTAGTAGTGCTGGTGTGGTGGAGATTATGCTGGTGAAAAATTGTGCCTAGCTAATTCAACAAAGAGTGGGAGGAAGACAATCACTCAATACATCTGAGCGAAATAGGTATGAGATTCGATCAGGAGGGTGATCAGAGAGTATTGTATTATTGTGTTTGGTCGAAGATTTCCAGGAGGGAAATTAGTTGCCGGAGGCAGTAGCTACTATAGAGGGTTTCTAATCACTAAGAAACCTAGATCCAGCATTTTTTTGTTGAGTATTGCAACAAAAAGAGGTATAGGAGTATCTTTTTTGACAGATCTGAGCACATGGCATGATATGAACTGAGAGATCAGGATAGGTTGGACGTCATGTCCAACTTTTTTATCTGGAGGACCAGAATCTTGTTAGTTCTCAATGAGTGTGGCCTCAAATATCATGCAGAGAAATTCCTAGCTTAGCCAATCGATGCATATCCTCTAAAGAAGCACGAAGAAAATCAAGCACAAGATAAGTGTTTAATCATGGATGGAATCAAAGACCACGTCGTGCCTCATATTGTTGGAAAGAATACATCAAATGAGATGTGGGTAGAATTGGATACGATGTATCAGGGAGGCTCTGTCCAAAGAAGGATGCTTTTGGAGAATCAAATGTGATTGTTCCATATGATGAAGGGTGAGGAGATAGATCCATTCCTCTTTAGACTTCAGACTATTCGGGATCAACTGATTGCCATGGGTGAAAATCCGGATGAGGGGCTTCTAGTGAGGACTACCCTAAATGTAGTCTTAGAATAATGGGAAACATTTGTCCAAATAATTTTGGGCAGGGCAACGTTAACATCATGGGAAAACATGTGGGTAATCCTTTGTCAGGAGGAAATCAAGAGAATCACAAAGAGGAAAAGCAGCGAAAGTGGATCAGCCAGAGTGAAGAAAGAAGAGGAGGATAATGCAACCCTTGCATCAAAGGAACGAAAGTAGCAAGGGAAGAAGAAGAGGGATCTTTTCAAGGTTCGGTGCTTTAACTGTGGCGAAATTGGACACTTCGCCAGCACTTGTCCTAAGAAGAAGGACAAAGGATCTTCTTAACCCAAGGTTGCAACAACAAATTATGATGGCTCTGATGATGATGTAGCCATGAGTGCTCATTTTCCTTGAGAGAAGAGGTGGGGTGACATTGATATGTAGAGCAGCTACAGATTAGAGTGGCGGGATCCTTGAATCAACCCTAATCCTGGATCACATACGAGCTACGAGAGCCTTAAGACGGTAGCAGGATGAGTCAGGAGATGGTTGTAGAAGGTCACAATGAAGCAGAGGGGAGAGTTGAAGAGCTGAAGAGGGAGTAGCATAATGCAGAGGAAATAGCAGCGTGGATACAATAGTGCAGAGAGGCAGTGCTCACGCAGTGTAGAGTTGCAGCAGTGTAGTGGCTCCAGGAGGACAGCATAAATCAACATCCAAGGGAGCATCAGTGATGGGAGGAAACCTAAATTTTCTGTCAACGATTGGGCAAGAGTCCTTCAGTTTCTTACTTCTTGGAAACTGAGTTGCAGTTCAGCAGTTAGCAGTGGCAGTGCTATGGGCAGCATGATGCAGTAAGTTGAGAGAGAGTTTTAGTACATATGTGGTAGTGTCAGTGGTAGTGACATGGGCAACAATACAGAAAGAAGTAGTGTAGTGGATGGAGGGCATCAGGCCAAGCATCAATAGCACAGAAACCAATTCCAAGATATTGTGATACATGGTGTGGATGTATTTCTAGAGCACAATTCGTGCTACGAGGGAGTATTGAGATTTTGTGTAGTTGGGGTAGCATTAGGTGTGATCTAGCCCTGAAACTTTGTGTAGGGTCTAAGAATCACATCCAATCCAAAACCTAGAAAGCATTTGGAGAAATTTCATCTGGTGTTAAATTTATTCAAATAATTAATTATTTTAATGTATTCCCTGGTGTTAAATTTATTCAAATAATTAATTATTTTAATGTATTCCCTAAGTCTAAACTTACAAAAATTAAATAATTAAAGTGAATTAATTAACACATGTGTTGAAATGTTCGAAGTGACGTGGATCAAGCTGTCTTTTAATCTCATCTGTTGATGAGTGTTTTAATCCTAGTAATTGATGTGTTCAACGAAAAAGTATAAGAGAAAAGCTTGAGGGTCAGTTAGAGACACACATACACACATATTCAAAGCTAAGAAACTAAGATGGAATTCTAGGGCAGGGTTTGCTAAGAATTTCTGGAGGATTTTTCTACAGCGAGGGGTAGTATTGGCTAAGGGGATGATCTGATCTCAGAGCCAAAAGTCAGCAAGAGGAAAAGGAGCATATTTTAGGGATATCGCAGAGGATCAAGGGCAGCAGCAGCTACTACGCAGCGCAGAGGCTTCAACTGCTACGCAGGCCAAGGAGGGGCAGCACTGCAGCTTCATAGGGTATCCAAAGTTACGCAAAGGCCTCCAGAGGCAGCATAAGGACTGTGTCACCCAATCTGGGGTTGCGCATTCCCCATTCCCCTTTTGAGAAGCGCAGAGGCACACAGAGCCTAGCAAGGTTGACATTAGGGCTTTAGGGGCAACGCTGGGGTGTCTAGGGCCATAATCGATTCAAGTCTTGTAAATCCCATTTGAGGGCGTGGATCAGTTAGAATCTTGGTCATATAACAACAGGGTAGCTACAGATCTACTTTTTATTTTTTGGGTCAACTATATTTGATGCCCATATTTGTTGTACTCAAAATCTACTTAATAATAATAAACCCTCCCATCTGCTGCATTGGTTTTCCCACATTGGGTTTTTCTGGGACTTATGTCCAAAAATAAGTGTGTCAATTTTTTGAATGAGTGTCTGAATGTGTAGGTTTTTAGTTTTGTTTACTTTGGTATTTTCTGAATATTATTTTTGAAGATAACTTGTATAACTTAATCAAGTAGGAGAAGTAAACCATGATACTACAGTAGGATTTCTGCATAATTGTATTCAAGAATTTTCACACTCTGGTTGAGGTGATTCTTGCATCGTTGGAAAGGTCTTTGTGTGTAGAATAAAAAAATAAATAAAGTATCATTGAAGTGATACAACTTTACCCCAAAAAAATGTCGGTTGATGCCTCAAAATGCTCCTAGAATGTTTCAAACCCCAACTTGCCAAACTAGGTCCCACGAGTAAAAATGGTCCTGTGATATTATTCCTCCACTTTTTCCACTATGAAAGCCTTGATATGGGTGAAAAATAATATAATTAGCCAATTTATATCACTAGACCTTTGAAATGGTGTTTACATAATGAATAAAATTGAAATGCTAACGGAAAAACTTTGTGTTGTTATCATCTTCTAATATCCACAAAGCTCTACTTTTGACCCTCCAAATAGTCTCTTATTTGTCTAGTATATTGCATTTAATTGTTATTAGGGAACTCAACAACTCCTCATTCTCCAAAGAGAGAGGGATCGAGACATTTTCCTCCAACAATTATTTTAGCTTATTTTCAATCTCCAACAGAAGGGACTGTGAGCAAATTCTAAAAGATTGTGCCTAAGGAATTGATACAACTTTGATTATTTTTAGATTGTCAAAGAATTGTTTCATACTAGAGACTTCCAAAAAGGGTCAAAGGGGGACTCATGTTGAGAAAAATAGTTGGATATATTCTTATTATGCCAACCATACAAGGGATTATTTAAATGGATAGGAAGGCTACACCTCCAAATATTCCAACTTTAGAATGATATACATGTGATTAGATGATCCCCTAATCTCTACCATGATTTTATAATCCGAGCTTCTTCCATTATACTTTTAGAGACAATTAACTCTTTTATCCATGCTTTGGTCTTCACTTTGACCATTCCACCATGTTGGAGAAATGTTTGTGGGAGTTAGATCCACTAGAGAGAGAGTTAGAAATGTGATTGAAATAACCTTATAGGGGGTCACAATTCAGGTGTAATCCCCAATCCTCCTTGAGGGACAAAATCAAGTTTAAATTTCCAACTAAAATTATCTTGGGAGTAGATATGATACCCAAAGATACGAAAGATTCCCAATAAACCTTATAGTTTGCATATGGCCCATAGAAGTTGACATGGAAAACAGAGGCACTGAGGCCGATATCCTCCAAGTCCACTCATATCCTTTGATGGGAGGAGAGAAATAGAGAAATGTATAATAGATGGTGTCTGTGATACCACCAAAGCACCAAAAAGGCCTGTAATGTTCCGAAATGGGGAAGAATGAGCTCAGTAGGGAATATATTAAGATATTCCACTATGGATTCACAGCAATATGGAAGTACACCAGAAATTCTAAACCGGAGATAGACTGAAGGGTCTTTTACTGGATATGTCACCTCTAAGGAGAGGGTGAGATCTAGAGGCTACCTGGCCCGTTTTAGACTCTGTCTATAGAAATTTGGTGAAACATAGAAAGTGTGGGAATGACACATTACTCTTAGATTTTTCTTCCCTTGGGATTCTTAGATCTTCAGATCTAAAGAATGGTTCCAAAAGAGAAGAAAAAACCAAACAAGTAAGAAGCGGGAAATTCCACTCTCAGGAAAATCTGCAATAGGCTCAAGGAAAATGATGTATAAGTAAGCCATTGTAAAAATAACATAGACCAGGGTTGGGTTCCCTTAGTTTAGGCTGTTTGGGATCTCCATGCAGAGTTTCAGCAAAAAAAAATGGGTTTAGAGGGCTTAAACAAATCTCCCACAATCAACACTAGCTGAAAATCAGCTAAAGGAGAGGGCTGAGTTAATAGAGAAACCCTCCTTCAGGAATTACTTAGTTTCTGCTGGGAGTCACTGGAAATCAGCCATTAAACTCATATTATAGTATAGCAGCAAGATATCAAATCCATAATAAAGTTCCTTTGCAGAAGCATTGAATTTACATGAAGAAAGAGCAAGAATTCTTCAGAAATTATAGCAATAATACTTGGAAAAGTTGTAGAAAAGACTTGAAAGCGTCCTATATGAAGAGATTCAACTGCTGTAGGTTAAAATTAAGATGTAAAACTGATATATGACTGAAACATCAGATCCATACCATATTTGGAAACTACTAAGCCTTCTTAACAAGATCCCCTTGGGGTTTTATCAAAATATTGCATAATAAAGTGTAGATATAGCTTTTAATACACTGGACTATAGAAAACTTCAGAGATTTCTGAAGATGGCTTTCATTACATTACATATCAGATATGAATATGAATATATCAACAAACTACTTTAAAAATCTTTAAAGTGAGAGGCAAGCCTCAATCACCAGAAAGCAAGTACAATGAGAAATCTAGACAACAGTGAAACATGTACATGAAAATAATGCAGTTCATGGAAGGGACTGTGCAATATATTGAATGAAATGATACAGAAAATAAAATTACAGATATGAAAGTAAAATGAGAGTGAGATCCTCTTCCGGTTGGTCACAAGACACCCTCCCTGAGAGAAATCTCCTCTAGACAACTAGATCTTTGCAGATCTAGTTCACCCACTTGCTGCAACTCACAAGCAGCTGCAAAACCCTCAACAGGACCAGTGCTACTCATAGAGATGGAGCTTGGCCAAGATGTTGGATAGTGGAGAGATGCATCCCAATATCCTCCAAATAGATACTCCGTGGAAGGAGGGAGGATTCCTAAACAGGAAATCCTCTTCCCTTAGGCTAAACAGCCAAGAGACTAGAGTTGCTGCAGCAACCTCCAAAATTCTTCAACAACCTTTGCTTGTTGCCTCTCCTTATTTTTATAACATGAGGGCTTGCCAAAACCCTAAACCACCTTCTTCAACTTATCCTCTTTCACACAAGAGATCCTCTTCTAGAAGTACGTTGTGCTTGATGGATAAGCTTCCCTCCAATCTGCATTGTAGGTGGGGCCAAGATTGACCCATTCAAATGAATTTCCCCTTTTCACACTTACGGGTGTTTAATATAATAGCCTATATTTTTCCCCTTTCACATTGGGCATGTATTTATTCTCAACTTAGGAGTTTAGTAAACCTCCTTCACATAATTTTATTCATGAATAAAGAAAACTGAAATTAAAATGCAATGTTCCCATTAGCTGCAAAAATTGGGAACATTACAGTCTCCCCCGAAAAAATGTTGCTTGCCCTCAAGCAACTATTATTGTAGATGCAAGTCATCTACTCCCCTCCAAATGGAATCCACATAAGGAAGGCTCCCTCCATTTGCTGCAATATGTTATGTATGTTTGGTTCTGAAGTTGTCTCCCACAAATGCATGAGATGACTTCCAACTGTAAGGTTAGATGTCCTCTCCTTATCGTGAAGTACAAGATGACAAATACATGATGTCCAACATCATCACAAACACATGTGAGACATAAAGTAAGGTAGCTCCTGCCATAAAGGAAGAGCTTCATCATGCAGAACATTCCTCCATCCCATGTTTGTGAACTTGAGTAAGCATTGTTGTGCCTCCATTCTTAGCCCTGTTGGCCTTGTTGGATCCAAACTCCCTCATTTCAGCGTTATGCAAAGAAGAAGGAAAGGAGTAATATGGGTAAACAAAAGATTTCAAACCATATTCTCCCAAAATCAACCACCGGAGCAAGGCCCTTTGCTGCCATCCTCCATCTCCTCCATGTAAGATGGACAAGCCATGCTTCCCAAAAGATGATGTGCATGCCTTTCTTTGCTGCAATTTATCTTTGGTACATAAGGCATGAATCAGAAAATTATGAGCCATGGGGTGGTCCCATACTCATTCAAAGCACCAAAGCAACAAGTGATCTTGTTGTCCTCTTCCTCCTCATGTGCATCATGAAACCAAACCATGCTAATGGACATATGATATGTCACATCAGCCTAATACAAAGTACCATCATCAATGCACATCTTGAGATAGTCATGCCAAATTTTTCACCATGCAAAACACATAGAAATAGGAGATGTCATGTGGTGGCCATACCTTCTCAAGTGAAAAAAAATTGTACATGCCTTCTCTTGCTGTTGGGGCCCTTGTTTTGAATGTTTTGAATTTGGAACAATGGCCAGATTTTGGGGTTGCGGAACAAGGACACACGGCAGCCGCAACCAAGTCGCAACCACATCAAACGGCGGAGCTACCAAGGTGGCGACGGAACAGGCAGATAGCGGAGGAAACTAGATGCATAAGTGCAGATAAGGAGAAGATACAACAGAAAGAACGCAAGCGGAACACACAGATAATCAGAGAAAAGCTAGAAGCAGCTGTAGAAGGACATAAGAAGAACTAACAGTCGCGACAGCGGGTAAATAAATAGTAGTCACCCGGATGAAAGAGAGGATGATTCCACAGCAGAAGAGAGAAGAGAGCAACTAAAGGAGAGAAAATGCATGCTGCAGCAGGAATCCAGAGCATGGATGAGGTCTCTATAGTTCCTAGGGTCTATAGATATAGAATCTCTGTTCCACAAGGCATATGTATCAGATCTGTAAGTCCATTGTAAAGCTATGTAACTGGGATTTGGCCAAGAGCTTAATACAATTGCAAGTTGCTGTCTATTTGTGTGATTCACATGCATGTGTGTTGGTTGAGATGCTTTAAAAATTTCATTTGCTTAGTATCTGTATGTTCTCTGAATGATGTTGCGTATGTGATTCTATCTATGTAATCTAACCCTTGATGAGAATGAGTTGCAGATCCGTTCCTTGCCACTGGTCTATTCCCCTCCTGCATGTGGTCACGGCACGCCTCGGGTGAGACTCTCTACTCTCCAGAGTAGGGTGATAATGCCGGCGTGATCCTAGACTACAGCGGATTCCTTTGTTGGCCACAATCCCTGAACTTGGGTCTTGCCCGCGAGACCTGATCACTCGCCAACAAATGGTTCCGTTGCCGGGACCCGCATGATATGAGGGGATATAGACCATGGTATCGTGGATCTTCGAAGGGGAGATACGGCGATGGTGGGATAATCATTTAGACCATTTCATTGCTCAGCAAGCAGAGTTGATTAAGAAATGGGAGGCAGCGATCAAGGAAATCGTCCTCTTCTCAGATTTAGCTGGTGATACGTACAAAATTTTCTGGGGAAAGTTCCCTACCGACCTTTACAATTGGTTGCGGAGGTTACAGACAAAGGTGCCTAGAGATGGCTCGCGGAAGATAAACCGTAGGTGGGCGCACAGAGATCTAGTGGCTCTGCATCGGTTGAACACCGAGTTGACCTGCGCAGTGGATTTTTGGGTGGAGACCGCGGTGGAAGGATACATTGTGGAGTTTGCTGCTGAGTGCTATCAGTCCTTCTCGAAGGCCGAGGCTACCTTCCGCTCCGGGCTCAGAGGGAAGCTGCTTAAGGAGATTCCGCTGTGGATTAAAGCTCTGATGGTGGATGAAGGGTTGATAGAATTCCACAAGACAAGTATGGAAGCGTAAACCACTGGTGCTGGGGGAAGGGTTGAAGGGATCGATGCTACATAGAGTGTGACACGGGGAGTGGGGAATGGATGCTGAGGCCGCAAGGACGCTGAGGGAGCGACGTGCACATCGGCGGGCACAGATTGCCGATAGGTGGCGAAGAAGGGTGATGCAAGATTTGAAGAGACAAGAGATCGAAAGGAAGAATCGGAAGGAGGTGCCTCAGAGGGTAGGAATTATGGACGCAGATACTCAGGGACGAGAAGGGACCGCTGTGGGAGTACGATGGGTGCATGGGAGCCCAGCTAAGTGAGCACGCGAGACGGTGACTGACGAAGATGATGGAGGTGTGCAGCCCGAGGAAAGTTTCGATGGTGAATGGTACGTTGTGATGCAGCAGTTGTTTCAAGAGCGGACGACATTCAGTTCTCCAGCCTGCCATACTCCTCCCAATCTACATGGCCAGGATCCCTACCTTCTCCTGGTACTTTATCAACCTTTGAGTAATATTTTCGTTAAATTTCAAGCATTGAGTCAATTGCACAGTAGTTCAGTGTCGACGGCAACACCCGTTAGTAGCTGTAGCACTAGTAGTATTGCGTTCTCGAGTGGAACAGTCACGCAATCAGGACCTGGAGGATTTATCCTGGTCAACCCGCCGCAAGTGAACATGGCTGGGTCTTTTACCCGATATCCCGAGTTCTCGGGCCGGGGTAATGATGATGTAGAGCAACACTGGTATCTGTGCGAAGCCATTTGGAGGGCTCGGCAGACACCGGACGCAGAAAAACTAATAGAGTTCCAAACCACGCTCAGATAGAGGGCTCTGCGATGGTTCATCAAGTGGTCCGAGGCCCACCCGAATCCCGTCATCGCGGATGTGAAGCGGGATTTTGTACGGGAATTTAAGCTTCCCTAGACGGACCAACAGGGTCTGTCCGAGCTCTGGGAAATTAAACAGAAGGAAGGAGAAACCGCATGGGAGCTAATGCGGCGATTCAAGGACGCGATCGGGAAACTCAGTTACCCGATCGACCCGAACCATCAGAGGGACTGGTTCATCAAGGCTCTGCTTCCCTTGACGCGAACCCCCCTCACCCAACAGAAGATCGACAATCTGCAGGATGCTTTGGAACAGGCCAT
Source organism: Pinus albicaulis (assembly GCA_034641835.2). Lineage (NCBI taxonomy): Eukaryota > Viridiplantae > Streptophyta > Pinopsida > Pinales > Pinaceae > Pinus > Pinus albicaulis. The sequence goes on from CM076570.1 coordinate 952,245,664, forward strand.
GAAGATCGAGGCCATGGCGGGCTACCCTTAGGAATATCGGGGAGGGCCGGCCCCGCAGGATCCCTCCTTGGTGTGATTGCAACATCTGATAGCTAGCCTAACCGAAAAGCTCAAAGAGATACAGCCGGTCAGACCAGCCAGACCGAACGTTTGGTGCACTCACTGCCTGGTTGAAGGCCATGTCGCAACTGAGTGTCCGCGATTGTGTGGCGCGGGGGTGGGACCCTCGGTCGCGGCAATTCAAGGGGGGCCACCCGCGGGGGGTGGCGCGGCGCTGAATCCGCAGGGAGTATACCAGACGCAACAGCCGTATGCGGGGTTCCCCTCCCAACTCAACCCAGCCGCCATGGAGTATTGTGAGATTTGCCGGACGGTGGGACATCCGCCTCGGATGTGCCCGATCCTACAGAAGTATTCCAACGTGCCAAACAATGTATATTGTGAGTTTTTCGCTTCCACAAATCACAACACGGAGCAATGCCGAGCTCTCGACGCACTCGCGGACCGGTTGGATCGACCCTCCTATAGGGTGAATGAGGCTCCTAGAGGAAGATGGGGCGGGGCGCGCAGAGGCCGCGCTGGGGGCCGCGGGCCGGTGAAATGCTATAACTGTGACCAGGAGGGCCATGTGGCTTGCGAATGTCCCCTCCCTCACTGTCCGTGGTGTTCCCAGTGCCGAGTAAACACCCATGCGACAGAAGAATGTCCCGAGCTCATCAGAAAGTGGGAAGAACGTGCACGGCAAAGGGGCACGAACTTGGTAAACGCTGAGCCGCGGGTGGTCGCGACTTCGGCCATGCAGAACATCGCTATTGTGACGAGGGGCGGTAAGAAAATGGGGGAGGATGCTTGCGGAAAGGAGCCAGCACCAGTTTTCAGGCCAGCCTCCCCGCACCGGGTAATCAGACCAGAGGCGCAGAAGAAGTATTTTTAGGAGGCGGTTGAGGTATTTGCTTAGCTGCGCGAAGCGGAAGGCCTGGAGGCACCCCTGCCGACAGATCCTGGGCCACAGCACGCCCCAGGAACCCTGATGGAAGAATGGCTCCAGCTATTCCTCAAGATTTTTGACTGTGCTGCTCTGCGGCAGCAGCTCAAGTGTACTTTTGAAGGGGCACTGCAGGGGAGGACAGGATTGGGGGAACTGGTGGACCCAGCCCCCCAATCGGTGCAGCGCATCAAGCGAAATAAGCGACGAACGGGTAAAGAGTTCCGGCTCAATACGCGGGTTGGGGGATTCCAAATCAGCGACACCATGCTTGATTTAGGGTTTGACATCAACATCCTGCCACGCAAGACATGGGAGGCTCTCGGAAAGCCACGGTTGGCCTACTCGCCCATCCAAATCAGGATGGCGAACCAGTACTGCATTCTGCCGATTGGCCGACTCGAAGGTGTCGAGGTCGACATTGCGGGGGTAAAGACTTACACTGATTTTGAGGTCATTGATATTATGGGAGACAAGGATCCTTACCCTGCCCTGTTAGGCATTGATTGGGCCTTTGAGAATTATGCTATCATCGACCTCAAAAAGGAGCTGATGATCTTTGAAGATGGGGAGGTCCGGGTCACTCAGCCTCTCAACCCATATCAAGGCTCGAGGTATACCGAAACGGTGGATAATCGGGAGGATGCTCGAATGATGGACCACCTCTACAAGATGACTGCAGGGAAGTGGGAAGACTATATTAACCCGACCACGACTGGCTCTGTCAGTTGGCAGAGTGTCAAGAGCTCAGAGTTGGGATCTGAACTCGCGTGGGAAGACTGGCAGTAGGGGGGGTACGAGACCAGCATGCGGAGATGTGCCCATGTTGGCCGCATCAGCTAGATTGGTGCGGAGTTCAGAGAATACCCCACCCTGTCAAACATGCAAGCTGTCAATACCTTTATTACCAAGGTTGAGGACATCGTGCCGGAAGGGAGCAGACTACCCCTTTTGGACGTCGCACTACAGTCTACAGCAGCCCGATGGTGGAAAAATCACCGCACCACCTTGTCGCGATGGAGTAGTGTGGCGGACGCGTTGTGGGCACGGTTCAAAGAAGATGAAGGCCCTCGAAGCAGGCATCGGTACTTTGGACTTCCAATCCGCAGGACCACTTGCGGACTTGTGAGGAGCAGTGGCGAAGTATAGGATACCCGGAAGAGCTGTGGGTTCATCGGTTTGTCCACTCTTTAGACACCATCCCCCACGCATGGTACTTGGAGGAAGAACGGAAACGAGGGACTAGTTCTTGGATGGAAGTCGCGCGCAAATTTGTGCGGTGTTTCTCTTTCGCGGGAGACACAGAGTTGGAATCTCAGGCTTTGCACGCTATCAGGGCGGTACTGTTTTTTCGCGATCCGCAGACCGACTGCTGCACACTGCCCGCCCGTCCTGAGGCCGTGCGAGAGTTGGTTTGCCAAAGGATTGACGGAGATCCAGAGGACGATGGTCTGGAAGACCTGAGGCTCCTGTATTTTGAAGAGAAGGAAGGCGAGCATAATGTTAACGAAGAGCCGGCCACCGAAGAGGTCCATTTACGACCACTGAAGACAAAGAAGCTAAACATCGGTACAGAGGAGAAGCCTAAGTTGGCTACAGTGGGTGATTACTGGGACGAGGAGACGACCAAAGATATTTTCAGCCTCCTCCAGGAATATGAGGATTTGTTCCCCTTGTCGATCGCAGATCTGAAGGGCATCAAAGGCGACCTTGGCGAAATGCACATCGTGCTGAAACCGGGTGCCAGGCCTGTGAAGCACCGGCCCTACCGGTTAAACCCGCGAGTTAAAGAGAAGGTTAAGATGGAAATCGATAAGATGCTGGCCGCGGGTCTAATCTTTCTCGTGGAGGAAGCTGAGTGGGTGAGCCCTATCGTCATCCAGAATAAGAAGGATAAGGCGGAGATACGGGTTTGTGTCGATTATCACAGTCTGAACAATGCCTACATTCATGATCCGTTCCCCACCCCTTTCAGCGACGAAGTGTTGGACCATGTTGCGGGGAACGAAGCCTACTCGTTTACTGATGGCTTTTCAGGCTACCATCAGGTGTGTATCGCGGAAGAAGATAAGTCAAAGACAACCTTCACCACCGAATGGGGGTCGTTCGCATACCACGTCATGCCGTTTGGCTTGAAGAACGCTCCGACCGTGTTTTCCCGGATTGTCATCGCCGCCTTCCGGGAGTACCTTCACAAGTTCCTAGAAGTCTACATGGACGACTGGACTGTCTACAGTTTATTGAAGAAACACGCTACCCTATTGCGGGTCATGTTTGATCGGTGCCGCCAGCTGCAGATTTCCTTGAATTTAAAGAAATGCATTTTTGCTGTTCCGTTTGGCACGTTGTTGGGACATGTGGTATGCAAGCAAGGGGTCTGCGTTGACCCCGCCAAGGTTGCAGTGATCGTACACATGGAAGCCCCTGAGACGGTGAAACAGTTGCGGGCATTGCTCGGGCACACAGGATACTACAGGAGGTTTATCCGCAACTATGCCAAGATCACTGCTCCGTTAGAACAACTTCTGCGGAAGTCCACAGTCTTTCAGTGGACGGAGGAGTGTCAGGTAGCCCTGGACACCCTAAAGGAAAAGCTGGCATCAGCACCTATTCTAGTTCATCCCGATTGGGATAAGCAGTTCCATGTGCATATCGACGCTTCCAGTATTGCACTTGGGGCTGTCTTGGCACAACTCGGCGATACAACAGTTGACCACCCGGTATACTTCGCCATCTGCAAATTATCCAATGCGGAGAAGAATTACACCATGACCGAAAGGGAGGCGCTGGCAATGGTGTACTCTCTTCAGAAGTTCCGCCACTATCTTCTAGGGGGCAAGTTCAAGTTCTTCACGGACCACTTTTCCCTGAAGTACCTGGTCAATAAGCCTGTTCTGGAAGGACGGATTTGCCGTTGGCTTCTGCTATTTCAAGAATTCACGTTCGAGGTAATCATCAAGCCCGGGAGGTTGAATGTCAGGCCCGATCACCTATCCAGGTTGGAGACGGGGGAGAATGACGGCTCCCTTGATGATCAGCTGCCCGACGCTGACCTCTTCTGAGTCGAAGCTGTACCAGATTACTTGGCCGACATTGCCGCCTATCTGACCACGGGGCAATGCCCTTAGGATTACACCCCGCTGTAGAAACGACATTTGGTCGTTCGTGCCACCGACTACCAATTGGTCGCAGGGCAGCTATACAAACTGGGCCTCGATGAGGTTCTACACAGATGCGTCCTTGACCACGAACGGGAAGCGGTAATGTGGGAATGTCACAGCGGTGTTGCGGGAGGGCATGTGGGTGCGAAACCCACCGCAAGAAAGGTGCTCCAAGCTTGCCTGTGGTGGCCGACAGTACATACCGATTGTAAGGCCTATGTGAAGTGGTGCGACGTCTGCCAGTGGACGGGTAGGCCCTCTCACCGGGACGAGCTTCCGTTACACCCAGTGCATGTGTTGCGGCCGTTCGAGAAGTGGGCTATCGATTTTGTGGGGCCCATAGCTCTGGTCGCTAGACACTCCAAGGCCTGGTACATCATTACTGCCACGGATTACCTCACCAGGTGGGCTGAGGTAGCCGCGGTACGCGACTGCACAGCAGATACCGTCCCCCGGTTCATTTTTGAGCACATCATTTGCCGGTTTGGCTGCCCGCGAAGTTTAACCAGTGATCAGGGTACACACTTCATTAATGACACGGTCAAGACACTGCTGGACACCTTCATGGTTCAGCATCACAAGAGTAGCCCGTATCACCCGCAGGCTAATGGTATGGTGGAAGCCTTCAATAAGATTCTTGAGAAAGGCTTGACTAGGATTTGCAATGCCCAGCGTGATGATTGGGACGAGCGCCTATCAGCGGCCTTATGGGCCTATCAGACTACGGTGAAGTGCTTGACCAATCAAATGCCATTCCAGCTCGTGTACGACCGGGAGGCTGTGATCCCCGCCGAGTTTATTGTACCAAGCCTATTGATTGCCACGTATCTGAAGTTTTTGGAAGAGGCCTCCCTCCAGGAGTGCCTCCATGAATTACAGGAACTGGATGAGGCTCGCTTCCTGGCCGAATTCCACCAGAAGATTCAGAAGGACCGGCAGAAAGCGTGGCACGACCACCACATTAAGAACAAAACCTTCCAAGTTGGCGGCAAAGTTCTTTTATACGATAGCAGGTTTCAGAAGTTCCCAGGAAAGCTACAGATGCACTGGTTGGGACCCTACTTCGTTATCGAGATTCGCGATTCCGGAGCCGTCCGGTTGGCACAGCTGGACGGTACGGTTCTGCATGGGTGGGTGAATGGCGCACGCCTGAAACCCTACCAGGAGTAAGTACCTTTCATTTCTCATCAATAACTCTCGCACCCGAGAGCACCCATAGTGTAGCGTAGTTGAATAAATCTCCCGCAACCGGGATGAGCGTAGGAGGTATTCTCTATTCATAGGTAGTGTGTCAATAACCGCTCAGTTGCGAGGTTTGCACCACAACCGACTGTGGTTGGGGCGGTGCCGGTCCAGCGTGTCATCCCTGTAGGATCCATACCAGTCTCCACGTCAGTCCAGCTCAGTCCACCCACGTACTTGTGTCAGTCCGTAGGATCGCCTAGATCTGCAACATTAATTACCATACTTGGCTGCGACCACGTCGTCATCATTTGGCCATCACCCTCAGTAACCTCAGCCGTCGCGTCTGCCCATTTCCCCATGCCACCGTCAGCAACTGTCACAACACTCATTGGCATGCGATTGTTAGCACGATTATCGCAGAAAGAATGCCAGCAGGAATTAATTCGTTAGAAGGTCTCATCAACTCCACTCGTGCCAGGTGCTGACATAACTTGCATGAACACCAAAAGCACGAGAATTCCGGACCCGTTCGAATTAGCAAGTGCAGCTGCACTAGAGCCATTGAATTCTCAGAACGCATTGCACCAGGAAAGGCGCCCAGGGAAAATTTTACAGGTCTATCAGCGTCGGGCCAAAATGCCGAAGGCCGTTCCAGCCGTCGTTGAACCAGAGCTTGACACTCGGATTCACAAGACCGAGTCCCTGGTGGGAAAGTATGATAACACAGCCTTGATTGATGCCAACCTCTCAAATGCTGCCGCATTTCCGTCCCTCCAGTGGTAGGCATACATGGAGAACTACTGCACTGCAGCCGACAACCCCGCTAGCCGCTTGTTGCCTGAGTTCAGGGGTCTTCAGACCTCATCCTTGATGAACTTGAGAAATATTCCGGTCTTTGGCACCACCGGACCAGTTCTGCAGTGTACACGCTTCCTCCTCAGCCGACTTCAGAATGGGTCCTCATGGCTGACCCAGGAAATTCCCATTCATGCCGAACATATTCATCGCCTCACAGGGCTTTCGCAGACGGGCGCCGACATCTCAATGGCCTGTCATACCTCCTCCAAGCACGCACGGAAGTCAGGCGATGCAGACCTCTATACCAAATATGGCACTCGTAGGGGAGGGAAAGGAGCCAAGATCGACGTCATTAACAAGCCCGAGAATCAATTCGCCTGTTACCTCATTGCCAGCAAGACAATGAGGCATTACACCAAGGGCGAATGCGCTCTTGATACTATTTCTATTGCTGAACATTGTGTCCAAGGCACCAGACTGAATTGGTGTTCTTTCTTGTTAAAGGAGTTATTCGATGCGTGCGAGGAGAATTATAAGCGCACAACTACTTTTATTTATGGCTATTTGATTATTGCTTTTGCCATGTGGAAATGGCACACTCCACACATCTGGTTCCCAGCAGAGATCCCCGAGGGCCAGCCCCTCGCGATGAAATTCACTCCATGGTAGGTCTCAAATGACCCCAGTACCAAACTGGTGAATGCAGATGCGTTTCGGTCGTGGTACTGACTAATGACGAATGTGGTGGCATGTCAGCAACGGGTGCCTAGGAACCTGTTGGACGACTATAGTGAGCAAGTATGGTTCGGGGTAAGTCACAAGCACACTTACCTCTGACCCGCTTGCGTTTCGGCAGATACCTTCCGAATGACGCCACTGAAGTTTTAGTTGGACGATGCTACCTTCCATCGTGAAGTCTGCTCATGGCCGGGGGTCACGAAGCACATGCGGGACGGGCTCCCCAGATACAATTTTGACAGGATGGCACCGGTGCAACAACCTACTGAGATGGCGGTGGCAGCACCATCACAAGAACTCCCCGAACCACTCATCCCCGTCGTCCGCCACTTCAACAACCAGGTACGAAATTTCAATGTGGCGGCCCAGGTTATTTCTAGCGGTGCTACCTCATTTCCTTTATTTTCTGAATTTAAGCTCACTCGCTCCACTTCACACCCTCGTACTGCTCCGCTCACGACCCCCATCCCCACTATCCTGTTTACCTCTTCTGATCCACTCACGACCCCGATGGGCGAGACGAGCGGGCCTAGAGATCCACCCGAGGCCCCTCAAGCTAAGAGGGCCAGCACCACCGAGGCAAATCCGGTGGTGGACCTCACTGCTGATGATCCACCACCGCCTCCAAGCACAGGGGTGCTTATTACCGAAGAACCCCTCATCGACCCATCCGAATTCATCAATATGCACTTTCCACACACCCCCACCACACTCTCCACTGCTCCATCCACCGTTCCTCCGCCTGCCACTTCATCCGCCCCGTCTAATTCCTTGGCTACGGTATCTGACCCCATTATCCGGGAACTCATGGGTGGGGACGCGGGGCTGAGGTTGAATCTAGTGCTGCCATAGTCCTACCACCGATCGACCCAGTGGTCGAGCCCCACCCTCCTTTCCCTGATATATTCACACAGCAGCTGCACACCAGGACTAATTCTGCCGAGGTTCCACCTGAGGCCACAGTTCCTTCACGACCAGCTCACCTTAATCAGCAAGAACCGCTGGATCTGAATATGGTTGACACTGTACATCCAGAGGCCATGCCCTTCTCACCTCCTGAGCATGTCAATGGAACAGTTGCCGGTGGGCAACCGTTGCAGGAGCGAATGCCAGCGCAGAGCGCTTCTGGGACCTCCACCTTCCAGCCTGACAATCCAGCTCAGCTGTATCTGCTGATTCAAAGGGCGGCCCAGCAGGCCGAAAGATTACATTTAGGACTCCAGAGGCAGTATGCCGAGCAGCAACACCAAATTTCCGCGCTTACTGAACAGCGCGACCAACTCCAAACAGCACGGGAGCAGATGGAAGCAATGATCACCAATGTCACCCGGATGTTCTCCGAGTTCTGGCCCTCCCTAGAGCCTCATTACCCCCTGCTGCCTCCCGAAATCGCTGCGACCAGCCTCTCTGAGTAAGCTATCCACCTCTGCATCGCTGTTCAGGAATTACACCGGGAGAATCATGAGCTTCAGGCAGCGTTAGCAGCCCGTGCCGAGCCAGCCGCGCCCGAGGTCGACTATTCAGCCCAGGTGGCCACCAAGCAGAGCCAGGCAGCTCAGATGCAGGAAGCACTTCAATCCACGGCACGAGAGGCCCGTGACCTCCTGAAGGGCCTTCAGGAATGCTCCCTGGCCCTCACTGTCAAGACCCAACCGATTTCAGCCCAACTCGAGCAGGCTTCAAGGGAAATTCAAGAGGCCACTGTTCCTGCTAGGCTGGATCAATTATACGCCCAGGCTGATGAACTTGAGGCACAGCTCCAACACACAGAGGCTTGTTCGGCGGAGGCCAAACACGTCATTCATGAGCTCCAGCCGCCCCTTCAATCTAGCGCCCGGGCCATACAACAGCTCGCAGCAGCAGCCGAGACCCAGATCAGCACAATGTTTGGAGCTGTCCCAATGCCCATTGAGGAAGCTGCTGTCACCAAGCTCGCTGAGGACACAGACTCGCTCATACAGGGGTGGCAGTAAACCATGTCGGCTTTTACTGAGCTCCGAGCTACAGCGTTCCAAAGGGTCCCGGAGTTGGGGCCCTTGTTTGAACAGCCGCCTGAAGACGCACATCAAGGACAGGAACAAGCTGAAGGTGCACAGCAGGAACGAGCATAGGATGAAAGCACACAGGGCGAACAAGGCACGGGGTCAAGCAGGGCAATGGAGGTAGAAACCGTAATTTGTGATTGACTCGGGGACGAGTCAAGGAACTGTGGTCGGGGCCTGTTGGGGCCCTTGTTTTGAAAAACCTTGTTTTGAATGTTTTGAATTTGGAACAACGACCAAATTTTGGGGTTGCAGAACAAGGACACACGGCAGCCGCAACCAAGTCGCAACCACATCAAACGGCAGAGCTACCAAGGTTGCGACGGAACAGGCACATAGCGGAGGAAACTAGATGCATAAGTGCAGATAAGGAGAAGATACAACAGAAAGAACGCAAGTGGAACACACAGATAATCAGAGAAAATCTAGAAGCAGATGCAGAAGGACATAAGAAGAACTAACAGTCATGACAGCGGGTAAATAAATAGCAGTCACCCGGATGAAAGAGAGGATGATTCCACAGCAGAAGAGAGAAGAGAGCAACTAAAGGAGAGAAAACGCATGCTGCAACAGGAATCCAGAGCATGGATGAGGTCTCTGTAGTTCCTAGGGTCTATAGATATAGAATCTCTGTTCCGCAAGGCATATGTATCAGATCTGTAAGTCCATTGTAAAGCTATGTAACTAGGATTTGGCCAAGACCTTAATACAATTGTAGGTTGTTGTCTATTTGTGTGATTCACATGCATGTGTGTTGGTTGAGATGCTTTAAAAATTTCATTTGCTTAGTATCTGTATGTTCTCTAAATGATGTTGCGTATGTGATTCTATCTATGTAATCTAACCCCTGATGAGAATGAGTTGCGGATCCATTCCTTGCCACTGGTCTATTCCCCTCCTGCATGTGGTCACGGCACGCCTCGGGTGAGACTCTCTACTCTCCAGAGTAGGGTGATAATGCCAGCGTGATCCTAGACTACAACGGATTCCTTTGTTGGCCACAATCCCTGAACTTGGGTCTTGCCCGCGAGACCTGATCACTCGCCAACACTTGCTGCAACATAACATTGACATCCAAGGCATGATTCATAAAATAATGAGCTATTGGGTAGCAACCACACTCACCCAAAAGCATCCATAGCAACAAGGACTTTGCAACCTTCTTGCCTCATCAACATGTGGATCTAGGAGCAACAACACAATGATGAACATGGAAAATGCCTCATCAACATAGTAGAAGAAAGCTCCCCATACCACATCATGTGGGAGTCATCCCTCCTCCCAAGCCAAAGTTCATGCATGAAATATACCTCCAATAGAAATGCATGGGGACATATAAGTCATACTTCAAGCATAGGTGAATACATGGACATAAGATTCAACTTGTGATGTCCAACTCTTCTTCTAACAACCACATCATCCATGCTTCCTCTTTATATAATAGACTAATGATGTACCAAGCATGAGATAACAGAATGAGAATCTTTTGGGGTAGTGGTCATGCTTACCCCCAAAGCAACCAGCGCTGCCATGCCTCCTTATACATTTCATAGCTACTCTTCAAGGCATAGATAAAAAAAATAGGTACCTTTGGAGAGTGATAGGAGTCTCCCAAGGGCAACCAACGTAACCAAGCTTGTTGGTCCATATATGTCTACAAGTGATCATGTGACCCCTTGCTCACCATCCTCATCCACTCACTCAAATATGGAAGTTGAGTGATGTGCTGCATAATCATGGCATTCTCCATTTGCAGAATACCATCTCCTTGAACCCACTGAAGAACTTTGCATCTCATGGAATACTAAAATGCATCTCTATTGAGATCTCTTAGTGAGACCTTCCTCTCATGTATGGTCTTCCAAAACCAGTGAAGCTTTGAATCTACAGAACCTCCAACATGCTCCAAGAATGATGAAGCCTCTTTGTCACAGCCACTATGTGACAACGCTGTGATATACCTTTGCTTCAAATCAACACTTTGATCTAACCCTTGGCTATGCATGGATCTTGAAATAATATGTGCTGGAATATTATGCATACCTTGGATCAACTGATATGTAGGAACCTCTTGAAAAAATACAAGAGTTCCTCCATTCAGGTCAATGATGTCTCTAACTGCTGGCAAGGATGATGGCCTCCTTCGTTCAAGTATACTAGCGCAGGTATCTTCCTTCTCCTCCTCATGCATCTCCTGATTCATGCATGGGACCCCATATGTTAAGAAATCAAGAATAACTTGCAAATATGCAAGTTCTTCTTCTCTAGATGCAAGCTCCTTAGCAGCAGGTAGTGAAAATGGAGATCTCTTGCCCAAAGTGACAAGATTGACATTCTCCTTTGCTTCCTTGGGAGATGTCTCTTTGTAGCTCATCTTTTTCCTCTCCTCCTCAAACTCCTTGATATTTTCTGCAATGCTCTTCAATGTTTGAAAAATAAGCAATGAGATCTCTTCTTCATTCATTCTTCCTGCCTTGTGATGACATGAAGTGTATGGTTCTTCCTCTTCATCTTGAAACCCTTTAGGAGTTTCTTTGCATCTCTTGTATTCATTGCTATACCTCTCACCTTCTTCAAAGAAAGTGGGCATAGTGGATCTATGAGGAGATCTAGGATCCTCTAGTCTTCTACTTTTCTGATAGGAAGTGCTAGGGCTTCCTTCTTCTTCTTTAAATCTCATGCATCTGTTACTGCAACTTGCTTCTTCTCGAAACCCTCTAGGAGTCTCGGTGCTTCTTCTTTCTCTATTATGATTCACCTCTTGGGAGAGGCCCTTCTTAGATCTAAAAAATGATGAGAATAATCTCATCTGCTCCATCAATATGATCTCTTCTTCTGTTCATTAATTCACCAGTAGCTTGATCTCACAGGCTGTGCCAGAGATCATGCTATGATACCACTGTAATGTTCCGAAATGGGGAAGAATGAGCTCAGTAGGGAATATCTTAAGATATTCCAATATGGATTCATAGTAGTATGGAAGTACACCAGAAATTATAATCTAGAGATAGAATGAAGGGGCTTTTACTGGATATGTCACCTCTATGGAGAGGGTGAGATCCAGAGGCTACCTGGCCCGTTTCAGTCTCTGTCTATAGAAAGTTGGTGAAACACAACAAGTGTGGGAATGAAAAAATCCTCTTAGAGTTTTATGCCCTTGGTATTCTTATATCTTCAGATCTAAAGAATGAGTCTAAAAGAGAAGCAAAAACCAAACAAGTAAGAAGCGGTAAATTCCACTCTCAGGAAAATCTGCAATAGGGTCAAGGAAAACGCTGTATAAGAAATCCAGTGTAAAAATAACGCAGACCAGGGCTGGGTTCCCTTATTTTAGGCTATGTGGGACCTCCATATAGAGTTTCAGACAAAAAAAATTGGTTTAGAGGGCTTAAACATATCTCCCACAATCAACACTACCTGAAAATCAGCTAAAGGAGAGGGCTGAGTTAATAGAGAAACCCTCCTTCAGGAATTGTGCAGTTTTTGATGGGATTCACTGGAAATCAGCCATTAAACTCATATTACAGTATGGCAGCAAGATATCAGATCCATAATGAAGTTACTTTGCAGAAGCATTGAATTTACATGAAGCAAGAGCAAGAATTCTTCAGAAATTATAGCAATAATACTTGGAAAAGCTGCAGAAAAGACTTGACAACGTCCTATATGAGGAGCTTTAGCTGATGTAGGTTAAAAATTAGGTCTACAACTGATATATGACTGAAACATCAGATCCATATCAGATCTGGAAACTACTCAGCCTTCTTAACAAGATCCCCTTGGGGTTTTATCAAAATATTGCATAATAAAGTGTAGATCTAGCTTTTAATACACTGAACTGCAGAAAAATTTAGAGATTTCTGAATATGGCTTTCATTACATTACATATCAGATATTAATATGAATAGATCAACAAACTACTTTACAAATCTTCAAAGTGAGAGGCAAGCCTCAATCACCAGAAAGAAAGTACAATGAGAAATCTAGACAATAGTGAAACATGTACATGAAAATAACGCAGTTCATGGAAGGTATTGCGCAATAGATTGAATGAAATGATACAACAGATAAAATTACAGATATGAAAGTAAAATGAGAGTGAGATCCTCTTCCGGGTGGTCACAAGACACCCTCCCTGAGAGAAATCTCCTCTAAACAACTAGATCTTTTCAGATCTAGTTCACCCACTTGCTGCAACTCACAAGCAGCGGAAAAACCCTCAACAGGACCAATGATGCTCATAGAGATGGAGCTTGGAAAAAATTTCGGATAGTGGAGAGATGCATCCCAATCTCCTCCAAAGAGCTACTCCATGGAAGGAGGGAGGATTCCTAAACAGGAAATCCTCTTCCCTTAGGCTAAACAGCCAAGAGACTAGAGTTGCTGTAGCAACCTATAAAATTCTTCAACAACCTTTGCTTGCTGCCTCTCCTTCTTTTTATAACATGAGGGCTTGCCAAAACCCTAAACCACCTTCTTCAACTTATCCTCTTTCACACAAGAGATCCTCTTCTATAAGTACATTGTGCTTGATGGATAAGCTTCCCTCCAATCTGCGCTGTAGGTGGGGCCAAGATTGATCAATTCAAATGAATTTCCCCTTTTCACACTTAGGGGTGTTTAATATAATAGCCCAGATTTTTCCCCTTTCACATTGGGCATGTATTTATTCTCAACTTAGGAGTTTAATAAACCTCCTTCACATACTTTTATTCATGAATAAAGAAAACTAAAATTAAAATGCAATGTTCCCATTAGCTGCAAAAATTGGGAACATTGCAAGGCCTTTCATGTCCAAAGACGCATATCCAAAATTTTTTAACCATAGAGAAATGCAACCCAAAGCTTTAATACAGCTCAGGAACATTGTTTCTTGTAATAAGATGAGATCATAAGTACATGAATGAACCAATCTTATTAGGGATAGGATATTAGCCTTTTTTCTTAGCTTTAATATGTCTAAAGAAATATAAATCACTTATTTGAATGATCACTCGCCTTTCTAGCTATAAGGGCTTTAAAAATAGTTGATTGTTTCCTACTTTTGATTCCTCGCTTGGCTTTCATTTTTTCTAAGATATGTGGTATTTATGTCCCATCAAGGTCCCTGAAGACTTGTTTAGGGATAAACCACCCTAAATATCTCCTTTATCCTACAGTTTATATCTTGAGTAAAGAGGATATCTCAGCCTAGAGGGACTATGATAACTTTTTTAGGAGCCCTCATGGGAGGGGCCTTCAAGAGAATGAGCCTTCAATAACACTTTATATGATAAAAGAGGAGAGATGGGACCAAAACGATAGTTAGGGGAACATGGAGGTGAAAATTTGGGGGAGGAGGAAAAGGGGAATAAAAAAGAGGAGAAAATGGATGGGACTTTGTTAAATGTTTTGAAGCAGGCGGGGTAAATTAAGGATCAGGGGAAGAATTAGCCTTAGTTGCATCCAAATCTTGTGACAAAATAGGGCGTGAATGATTAAACATAATTGGTTCATAGGTCAGTGAAGACACATGTGGATCTATTTGTGTATGTTCTTCATTCCTAGAAACCTACTTCCATTTTCCTATTTTTTATCTTTACTGAAAGAGGATTTCTCAATATAAATAAAGCCTCCTTCCTTGGCCTTATCCTCCCTTCAACACCAATTTTTTTTTAGTGGGACCGTAATTATTTGATTGAATTTGCACTAGGAAAGAAATTCAAAGTATTGAAGTGGCACCCTCCCACAATGTAAAAAATGAGACCAAATATTTTCGTTATTCTTGATTTTGATCTAGTCATGGAGAACCTTAGAGACATCCAACTCAACGAGCAGCCAAAGCCAATGCATGTCAATATTGTGTCATCCATTTTATATTCTAATGAAGTGGCACAGACAATTTAAAAGCCTTTCCAATATCTCTTTCCTCCATAATTCAATTGGGAGGCGTGACAACATGACGCTGATATATGAAATATTGTTTCATTTGTTTTCTATCCTAATGAAATGGCACAGACAATTCCAAGCCTTTCCAATATCCCTTTCCTCCCTGATTCAAATGGGAGGCTTGAAAAAATGACCCAGATATATGAAATATAAAGAGGTTATCGTTGTGGATCGAAATACACTTCCCAACCCTCCATTATCAAGACTGAAAGGCCGAAACTCCAACTTTTTCTAAGCACCTTTTCTTTGTCTTGAATAACAACAAATTTAAAAATGTACTAGCCGCTAGGAAGTTTGAATAATTCTAGGACATAACCTAAAAATGCAAGCCAATTTTGTTCCAACCAACTCTTTTTCATAACCACCCCTAGTGATTTACCACATAAATGTTATGTGGCAACCTTATTAGAGTTTAGGGATCTCTTCCATAGGGATATCCTCACTCATAATCAGGACAAAATTTCCTCTTTGCTTATGATTACATTTAAAAAATTTCTCAAAAAATTTCTTATCATATGCCTTAACCTTTGATGCAGAACGAGGAGTGGGAGCTTAGTATTAAAAGGGGCCAAGGAAGTAGGGTTTTCTAGAGCAATAGATCTATATTGATGGTAGATGTTTCCTGACAACCCCAAAACCATGTTTCTAATATTCGATGAGGAGGTGACATTTTTATGCTTGATACAGTCAAGATGTTGTAGATTATAGTTGGATTACATGGATTTTATAAAATCCTCATCAAATAGAATAATCTCAACCAAGGAAATTGAATCTTCCTTGGAATCCATTATGTCCTGCTCCATTATTGATGTTGGCAGGATGCATTAAAATCTACCTCGAAATATGCACTCAACAATATAAGGGAATGGGTCAAGGGTTTCGCCCTAGCCTACCGCCAACCCTCCTCCTAGTGCAATCCTCCCCACATATCCTTGTTGGGTAGTTCTGCAACATAGTGATCAAAGGTGGAATCTTGTGATTCTATGAAGCAATCAATCCCTAAGGAATGAATGGAAACAACTTTAGCATATTATTCCTCTCATGCAATTCAAGCTTTTGTTTCGTATAGTGCCATGTTGAAATCCATATCTTTTGTTCTCATAGTTCAAGAAATTCTAGCCATTAATGTTCCTTTGGAGGAGGAAGCCTTTAGTTGTAAATACAAAATAGGAGCAAGGTTTGATCTACATCTTTAATGGGTTTTGGTCATGGTTGGCTGATCTCCACAAATAGATTTATGAGTCGTGGAAACCTCCCTTGAACAATGATTTGGATATGTATCCTCTGGCTCAAGGTTTTTTTATAGTTTTTTTCTATAATATTGAGGATAAGAATGTTGTTTGTGAATTTAGACCTTATTTATCGGGTAGTGCTAGACTCTTCATGCAACCTTGGTCTCCTACCTTTGATCCAATACAACATTAATCTCCATGGCTCCAATTTGGGTAAGGCTTCTGAACCTTCCCCTACATATTTTGAATCTCCCATCATTATCCTCTATTGGGAATGCAATACAAAATTTTTATTGTCATAACCCAGAAACAATTTTTTTAAGACTACTTATGCTAGAATATGTGTGGTGATGGATTTCCATAATGGTTTTCTTGCTAAGATTAATCTAGCAACTCCATAATATGTATGGGTTCAAAAGCCTGATTATGAAATGTTTCATTTTTATTTCGAACATGTTACGAAACAGGGCATGTAATAAATAATTGCCCTAAGAATTTTCAGAATAATAGATTATGAAAAAAATAATCCAAGGCCCAAATGGTGGGAAGGAGCTCAGAGTGATCACTACATAGTATACAAAGAATAAGAGTCTCAAGACAAGAAAGGAGGAGAAGACAAACAAGAAGAAGATTTATCTAAAGGAGATTCATTGAAGGAAACAAAAAACAACCAGAAAAAAAAGTGCATGCCAGTGAGGATCCTCCAAATCCAGTGACAATGGAAATGCAACAAACCCTCATGAAAGATGGACCCCATTCTAAACCATAAGGAGTAAAGCTGGAAACACAATTTATTGGGTAGATTAGGTAGATGAGGAAGAACCTAAATAAAACAATGCCCACTTACCACAAGGTGGCCCATCAAAATTAGTAGAAAACACGAGTTGGATTCACATTTGGAAGAAGGGAAAAAATATTTCACCAAGGAAAATAAGAAGTCAATCAAAACATCAAAAATTAGTGAAAAATGGAAAGTAAATGTATTTTGATCTTGGTAGTATTTTGGAAGTTTTTTAGCTGGAAAGCATTGAAAACTTTGGTATCATGGGGTACTCTTTTGAGGCTTTGAATTGAGCCTTTATGCTCAATCTCAAATCTGCAAGGAACATTGGTAATATTGAAGAAATGTAACAGTTTTGCATTGGATCCCAACTCTCTTTTGTAATAAAATTCTCCTACTCATTTCTTTGAAAAAAAACTATAAGGAGAATGACATATAGCAAATCATACTTGGACCTTGTCCCTTTGTGTTAACTCATTTTCCAAGATGAATAACCTTGACTCCATCATGTGCTCAATCCAACTCGGATGCCCACTCAAACGCATAAAGTTACCTTTAGTCTCCACTTGTCAAAGCTCGTGTTCTAGAAGATTACTCTAATTTACCTAATGCAAAAACCCTAGCCACTAACTCATGTAGTTGTTACCATTACCTGAAAAATGCACATAACAACCAAATACAGATTTTACATTATTTAATTTACAAAATTAAATTATAAATCATCTAATTGAAATATCTTAAAAATTGTATAACAAAAATTATATATATCAAATTTTAGAAAGTAATATTTATAATTCATGAGTATTATTTCTTAATATATTAAAATTTAAATTAATAATGAATTTTTTTAAAATATGTGATCATTTTAAAATTTCCAAATTATTTCAGAGCACATGATTTATCTTGAGCAATAATGATGAATGTTCATAATTTTCATTTCTTAAATAACACTAAATTTACCTTTAAAGGGGTTGGTAACAATGGTTTGTATCAAAGTCAAGGATACATAAGAAAGGAAGCATGGTGAAGAGAAGCTTCCAACCTTACAACAAACCCTGAAAATGCATAAAGTTGAATGTATGAAATCCATTTTCCCTGATAAACATGAGAAGTTAAATGAAAAATCTTGGAATTTGGAAAATTTCACGAAGCTTATCTCATGTTCCATTCATTTAGATCTAAAGTATATCGAAGAAGAAAAGCATAAAAATGGATACTTATCAAGAATGTATGATTCTTTAGAAGGAAATGACATTGACAAGGCTATGGAGGACCAAATAGAAAAATTAAAAACAGAAGAGGACTCTTCAGAAAATGGGTTACTCAAGGATTTTGGAATCCAGATGAGCTACGTTATCTCACTGATTCAAGCAAGCGCTCAAAAAGAGACAAAAAATAGTGATATAGAGACAATTTATTCATATACAGGAGAAAGCTAGAATTATAACCTGAGATAGATTTATGGGAAGAGAAAAATTACAATTGTGAGGAGGAGTCAAAATTACAAGAGTAGTAGTTCACTCAACATAATTCCCCACCGCTTATTCTAGAGGAGAAAGTTCCTACTACCTCAAGCATAAGAGATTCCTCAATGTTATTTTCATTTGACATTCAGTCACTCTACTCTTTTTTGTCTAGTAGTCTCTTTACCTCTACCCTTAAATTAAATGACTCGGAAAATACTATACAAAAGACACTTACCTATTGCAATCATTTGAAAAAAAAGGTATCTCTAAAGGGTCACTTGGGGAGGAATCTATTATTTAAAAGATCGAGAAAATAATTTCATTTCAAAACAAAAATGTACTATCACTAGGGAATGGAGTTATTACATTTAAAATGTGTTCCCATTCTTGTCACTACAAAATTTGATTGTTGCTTTTTATTTGATGGTAAAATAAATTATCTTTAAAAGGCACTAAAGTCTTGAATTATGACCCTTAAAGAAGTCGCTAGATTCCCTGATTATGAGCTAATTTTTTATTCTTACTTTTGGGTCTTCATGATGTTTGTTATTTTGACTAAGGTGAAAAGTTCCAAAGAAGTGGAATATTGTTCATTCAAAGAGGAATTATGGAAATATGATTGTAGATAATTTATTAATATAAATTATCTGAACTGAGATTAATTAATCATCCCCAAGGGTTAAAAAGGGCCCAAATGTCTCTTATCCAAAAAATTGATGATTAAGATAATTCTATGTTCTCTGTTCAAATGACAGGTGAAGGTGGATTTACCATACTTAAGCTTCTTAGTAGTCTCTTATGAAGTACACCGCGTCAGAGTGATACTTTTTATTCCATTAAATAATTCTAGCTATAGAGCAGAGTTAGAGTTCTAGGAGTAGTATCAGAGGAATTCAACATTGCGAATGTGATAGAAGCAAATAATTTCATGGAAGGGTGAAGTCTGCCCAACTTGATCATAAAAACCAAGTGCATCCTTCATGCAGGAAAAAAAAAAAACATGCAGATTTCGTCATATAGAGGTCTTGAGTACATTGGCTAAAAAGTCTCATCCATTATGAAAAAACACATCTTACATGAAATTAATAACAAAGAAGTTGTTCCACATCAATTATCCAATATGGATATTTTGATTTGAGGTCCAGTAAACATAATTTTCCACCCCTTATTCTGGAGGATCAATTAGAGCCAAGAAAGTTCCTACTACCTATTCTTTCTTATATGTTATTCTTTCCTATACCACAACCTTACGGTGTTTCCTTTGCAACATATGGTGCAATTGCTAGTATAATATATATTCAATTAATAATCGAAACGTTTTTTTAACTAACACTTTAGTGACTAGTAAATTGGTAATTCGTCATCGAATTTTGATGTTCACTTAATGTGGCAATTTCATATCGTGGTTTTCCTTCCATAACTGCTTTAGAGTTGCACCATCATCATAGCTATACTACAAGATTAGGATACGAATATGAAGGTTCCAAGGCCTACATAGTAGCAAGCCATGAAAGTTTCGAGTCCAAAATTAGAGTGGACTCTTGTCACTCCGAACTGCTACATATGACCCCACACCAAAAGTCCCACCCCGTTCAATATTAGAATATTCAACCACGATAACTGCTCAAATTTTTTACAGTTGGTCAATTCAAATCAAATTTGAATACAACGACTTACTTAGCATACATGCGAACTCGAGTAAAAAAAAATAAAAATGAATTTTTAACTTCAAAATCAAATATTGACATTAAATTGAACCCCAAAAAAAATAAAATATTATAAAATCAATAATTTTTTAACAATATTTATTATACCGGTTACCGTAGTTTTTTTTTGTCGCTTTTTATTATTTGTATTTAGTTGACTAAATTTGTTTTTAGATATTATCCATAGTTTAACATTACAAATTAAATTTTATTATTTTTTCATATTAAGTTAATTTATTTACTTTAACTTTGATCTGCTACACTCTTATTCTATAACCATTACATATCTATAGTCGGATTTTGCATTGGCACTTCCTCTGGACTGATCAGCTCTGCAGAGGGGAAAGTTTATGTTCCTCACTGCGCACATAGTGGATTGTTTAATTGTAGATTTTGGAATGTTACTTCCTATCCTCAAAACGCACATGGTGGATTATTTAATTGTAGATTTTGGAATCAGTGGAAGTATGGGTGCCCTTATCTCTGTTCTCGGTGGCTTTTGGTGCATATTCTAGTGTGTGACTCTTGGGGAGGTGGCAATTGAGCATTTTGGTGGAATCCCTTCTTCTCTTCGGGCAATGGTATTGGGTGAATTTTCTGGTATCTTCCATTTCATGTTGGTATTGGTGTGTATTACTCTCCCTTTTAAATCATTTAGGTTTGTATTTCTAGGGTTTCAGTGGGTCTACATATGCTTGTAAGCTAATTTATAGGTCTTTGGTATCTCTTGCATTCTAGGTCTGGGTATTTGTGTACAATTGAGTATTTCCTTGCACTGGTGTGGAAATTGGCCCTCCAACATCTACAATATTTTGTTGTTCATCTATGGATATTTTCCTGAGTCAATTGATATAAGGACCTTTGTGGATGGTGGATTCTAGAGGGGTATTTTTTGTTGCTCTGGAAATCCTCCCTACCTAAATTCTATTGTCCTTGTCTCTGGTCTGATTCATGTGTTTTTAAGGTGGGTCAATTATCTTTGTGGGTTATGTGTCTTCATTGTGGGGAATTGAAAAATATTTTGGGAGTTAGTATTTTTGTTTGGTCTATAGGCGACGATCTTGTATCTTATTCTGGTTTGGAAGGATTTCTGCTTCCTTCCTCACACAATTTCATTGGCCATGGGTTGTTGAGTAGATATCACATGTGTCTTTTTGCTTCAATCCTCATGCCTCCAAGAAAAAGGATTAGTAGTCACAAAGGTGGTTTTAGTAATCATGGATATAAAAGGGTGAGGCCCTTTTGCTTATGAATCAATGGCCTATGCTTTTGATGCAGTCCCCCAGGAAGTTCGTCGAGAGAAATAAGGAAGTTGGTTTTTTAGATTCACAATTAGCGCCTGAGGATGAGAAGTGGCTTCCAACTCCTGGTAGATTTTGTCGGCGAAGGTGAAATTTTCTTAGTTCCTTGGTTATTAACCCGTAGCTCATGACTTTGTTATGCCTTATCTTTTGAGACAAACATGTCAACAATTACATTGTTTTCTCTGCTCTAGAGGATCTGAAGCGTATGCTTCATAATATGTGGTTTTTCTTAGACAATGTTGGTGTTCGCTTCTCAAATATGGAAGGTTTTTTTCTTAGTGATTATGAACCTGGAGATTTGACAGATCCTCCAGTGGACGATAGTGCCCTTATTCCTACTATACCCTCCTTAGTCCATGAGGAGTAATGCATTGTTGGTTATTTGGCTCTCTGGTTTTGGATGGCACTTGGGAATTCTATCTTGTTATCTCATGATCAATTACGTTCTGGACTCCTATTATGGCAATCATGGTAACTTCGACAAGATGGTCTGATCTCTGGCTTGATTTTTTTGGAATTTTGAAAGCGTGCTCAAGGATTTATATGCACAATTCTTGGTTCTCTTGTTTTGGGTACTCATTGGTATGCTTCTCTGTAGTGGCAGAGTGTTGGATTGTTATTGTGCTGGAGATATGTGTGCATGATGCATACAGATGAAATGGTTGCGCATTGCATTCTCTTTGGTTTCTTTGGTACAAATTGTTGGATGGCCTAGTGCGTTTGGCTTTCGGGTTGAATGGTGCTTTGCTTGTCACTAGAATTTTATGTTTTTTGATGATGCATTTCCTTCATATGTTAGTAACACACTTGGTTGTTGGGGTGATTTCTCTCTTCAGTGTAATTTCATGAGTTATGCAGATGGATATTTTGCTTATGTTATGGATCAAGTAGGGATATGTCTTCTTTGTGATTATTCTGGTGAATGAGGTTGTGTCTAGTAGGAGACCATATGGCTATTATGCCCAAATACTTATGTAAATATCTACTTTTTAGAATGAAATACAAAATGTCTTTATTCACAAAACAAAACAAAAAACAAAAAGAAGTAACACAATAAACTTGCTACTATCCATTAAATTCCAAAATATTCCAAAAATTTTCTAACTATATAAATTCAACATAATTTATAATACTAATTTCCTTTAGGAAAGCCACAAGTTACCAAACTCAATTTCCTAAAGGAAAAGGCCAACCAATGGAAAATGCACAAAAGCCACAATTTACCAACTCGATTTCCAGACATATTTTCACATCAATGGAGCTTGAGAGACTCCATCTTGGTTCCTGACAAGATATTTACGCAGAAGGGTGAAACTACAGAACATCTCGGCCTTCCGTTCTCATTCTTTATCACAAAGTAGCTCAGAAGTGAATTGCTAAACAACACTCTCACGATCTTATCAAGAGTAATGGCGACATTGGGGTTTGTCATTGAAATATGGAAAATGATATGTCCATACTAGCATTTGCTCTTAAAATTACAAAGATAAGCCCAAAGAAACAAATATTATATAAAGGAATTTTTGAACTTTTGTGAGAAAACTTTATTTTCAAATTTTCAAAGACTACAAATTTTTTAGAATGATTTAAAAATACATAAAAAAAAATCAAGATATTTATATTATACATTATATCCTTTATATATATATATATATATATATATATATAATTAACATAGGAAATAACACAATTAAAAGACCAAAAACACATACATAAACCAATCTACACATTAAAAAAAAGAAAAAAATTCATTAATATCCTTCTACATTTTAAAATATCCCTCTACATTTCAAAAAATTGTTCCATGCACAAGTTTACATTATACACTATAAATTATTTAAATTTTAAACAAATAAAACAAATACACTTTAACATACAATATGCTATATACAAATCAAATGAATAATCTACATTAATGGCCAAATCATTATAAAAACATGACAAATAAATAATAAATAAAAATACACAAATATCATTCACATACAATATACATAAAAATGTAAATAAATATCTAAATAAAAATGCAAATAAATAAATATAAGACACAAATTTATACACTAGTGGAATTCTTGTAATTTTGCCTAAACATGAAAAAAAAGCCCAAAAATAGATCTCTGTGGCATTTTTAAAGCAAAATATAGGTTTAGTTGTTTTGTTTGTTTGCTTTCACAGATTTAGTGGTAGAACTGGAAATCCAAATCCCTGCCATTGTTCCATGATACATATTAATTAATATTTTCTGTATAAATAGATATACTTAATACTGTAATGCTTTTTATTATCACTAAAGGTTGAAAATTCAACTTGTTTTATATTTAGCTGATCATTATTAATTGAAAAATATAAACTTGGAGAGTGATGACTACACCCTTTAAATTCATCCCCAATCTAATTTAGATGAAGCTTATGCCACATTTCAATGGAAAATGAAGGTGTGAAGTAATTCTATGACAAGCAGATTTTCTTCTTAAGATATCTGTCCAAATAACATGCTTACATGCTTCTATGTGTACAGAACATGCAAATTTAGCAGTAGAATTACCGAAATATTCTTGCTAGAACTTTAATTTGCAATTGAACGAAATATTTTGATGGAAACTCTTCGACGCGTTTAATGTTTTTATTTGACAAAACTTTTGGAAGTGCTTTCACCAGATTTCTTTTATGTTGGAGAGATGATTTTACAATTTTTCTATTCGAGGAAACATTTGGAAGTGCTTCTCACTCTATTTCTTCTATGTTGCAGAGAATCACTTTATATTTTAAATTAGAAAATATTTCCAATAAACAAACATATATATTTTGATGAGATAGAGAATAAGAATTTATTTTAAGGTCCAAGAGGCTAAAGATAATTTATGGGATAGATTGCTTCTTTATCTAGCTTTTGTATTCTGTGATTTTTCTGTGAAGTTTCACAATAAACTATCCTAACTTCTTGACAAAGCCCTTACTGAGAAATTTAAGAACAACTGAGAAAAATCTTGGAAAATCTTGAAAAAATGCCAGAGAGCTATATATTTCACCTGAGAAAATTTGCAATCAAATTCCTTATCTCACCATCAGCTGCTCGATCTAAAGCAGTCCTTCCCTCCTCCCAGATTCTCCATAAAGCCCTTACTGAGAAATTTAAAAGCAACTGGGGAAAATCTTGAAAGAATGCGAGAGAACCATATATTTCACCTGGGAAAATTTGCAATCAAATTCCTTATCTCGTCATCAGCTGCTTGGTCTAAAGCAGTCCTTCCCTCAACATCAGTCTAAAGTAGTCCTTCCCTCAACATCGATAACCGTGTAGTCAGCTCCAGCTCGTATTAGCTCTTCTATTTTAGGTTTATCACCTTCAGAAGCAGCCAGTAGAAGTAAAATTTCTACAGGTTGTATGTTCTTGTTCAACAAGGCTTCCATCTTGTCATATGAGCCTTCAACAGTAAGCATGCCCATATAATTGAAATATTGCTCAACATCATCCCGATCAAAATCGTCTAGATTTTGGGTGCCATAAACTCCTGCATCCTATGCTTCAACACCACGTTTGTCGAACTTGAACCAACACGTTACTTGCCCTCTACTTGTTGAACTTGAACCTTCCACTTCCCAACTTATAACTTCTTATCAATTCCCCTTCGTTGCAGCTCTCCAGTCTTCTTTTGCTCACAAATGGCAGCCTCAACTGTTGGGGCGAGGAGGCATACTTAAGGGTTATATATCTGGTTGAGGTGACCAAAAGGCTTGAAGGACTAACACCCACTTGAAGCTAAGCACAAATCTCCATGGACACTATTTGGTGAGATAAGAACGATTGGAACGACATCGGGTGATTGGAAAGCTTCGGCACTTAATATTTATCGAGATGGATATTTAAATTATAAATATCGTTAAAGATGGAATGGAAATTAAATTAGCGTATTTTACACTCAATAGTTTTCCCTGAAATCGATCACTCCATGGCCATGAATATATGATGGTCCACGACAATAAGGTGCCTTACTCTTTGAGCCTTATCATAGTAGTGACATAGGAGAGCTTATTGAGTCAAAGATGTATCTCGTAGGAATAAAATAGCGTGGAGACAAAAATACCCACTGTGTCTCTTTCAGTGGTTGTTTTCGACGCCATGCCGCCAAGTTGCCCGCAGTGCAGGTGTAAGAGGTGCAATAGTCCTAGGCGCCCAAAGGCCTACATTATCGAGTCACCACTCACATGTCATCTCACGTTACGAGTAGATTTTCTTAAATGACTAAATTGCAGCTTTTCTTAAATAACTAAATTGTGGTTTCGTGAGGGGGGATTACTTTAGGGGTTGGAACGATGATGAGACTGGATCTCTTGACCTCGTGTTCACGATATGTATCTGTCGTGAATAATCTAAAAATAGAATCTGTGACTTTACGGAAGATACGCATGACACCACGATCTTTTAAATTTCGAAATCTCTACAACGATTCTTTTGGTGAGCCAATAGCGCAGGCAAGCTTCATTCCCTATCAATCTTGCACATGTCCCTGCACAAGTAATGATACTGCCCAGTGCGTGATAGCGGGGGGAGCATGGGAATAACCCCGGTGTTGCTTAACATCGGCTCTCAAATAGTAAGGTAAGAGATAGAGAAATGTAGAAGATATCTATTCTTAGGAGTTCACCCTTCAACTTTACCAGAGTTCAAAGGTTCTGTAATGTACTATTGTTCCTCCCCTTCATTAACGGAGTTCAAAGGTTCTACAAAGTCACTATCGTTCCTTCCCTTTATTAGTAAAAACATAGGACCTCACCATAGGAATTTCTTTTTCTAATTTGACTGTTCATAAAGGGGTATTGAGACAAGGATGGGTTAGTAGCCTACCCTAGTGGGAGGGCAAGTCAGTGTCGATCCTTTCCTTGGGTTTAGGGGCCGGATATGATCCATGAACTGTACTCTTGGTAGGCATTCTGGCTGGGATCGCTTGATTAGATCGAACGGATTGCTGGCTTTGGATTTCATTGACCATTTAAGCCCTCACATCACGGAGAAGAGTTCGACTACCAGGGAAGGGAAATAAGACATTGGAATGGCGTAGAGCAGTAAAAGAAATAATAAACATAGCAGTGGACTATAAGGCGCATAGCACAGAAAGACATGTTTGGTAATGAGGAGATATTTCCGCTTGCCTCCAGGTTTAAGGGCTTCCGCAAGATTCCACGTGAGGACAGCTAACGCTCGATACCCGCAAAAACACAGACGATGGTATGGAACACAGTTACAGTTATGACTACACATGTTTATATTTTATAGTCAGGATGAATCTGAAGAGTGTCCTGAACATAAATCTCATAATAGAAAATTCTTCGGCTTAATTAATATAATAATAGCTGAAAACCAGGGTTTAGCAGAAAGAAACAAAGTTCTGAAGGAGCAAGTGGAATTGCTACAAGAAGCTCTCCTGATAAGGGGAAATTAGTTGCTCAAATAGAAAACCAAGAAGAGACATCAAGAGAAGAAAGGAAAGGAGATTCCGCAAAACTCTCCAAAACCTGGGCTCAAGTTATTAGCAATTCTTCTAAGAGGGAAGGAGAAACAAACACTCAGATTGAAAATATGCAAGATAGAGAAAGCAAGGAAAGGCAAGATAGAGCAACAAACATAATTATTAAAGGGATGAAAGATTATGGGTAAAATGAATGTACTCTTTACCTTGCAAGATACTTCTTGAAAGATAAGTTGCAATGGCAAGGACAAATAGGCCAAACATGGAGAGTAGGTAAGCTTAACGGTGAGAGAGCCAGACCCATAAAAGTCATCATGCTTAGCTTGCGTGATAAAGAGATCATTCTAAGCAAGAAGTAGCTCTTGAGGGGTTCTCGGTTTTTTCTAGAAGAAGATTTAACTGTACGAAAACAAGAAGAAAGGAGGGAAGAAATGACAAAAGTTAGGGAAGCAAGAGATGAGGGAAAAAGAGCATGGATTTATAAAGGTAAAGTTACGATAGCACAATTTGGACCCCTTTCCAAAACAAGGCAACAAAACGATAACAAAGAAGAGGCAACAAACTCTTCAGCAAAAAATGAGGAAGAAAGGTCAGTATGGGCAAGTAGGGACAAAGACTCAACTGTGAGTCTTGCATGTCAAAAAAAATAGCAATCAAGTCGTACCCAGGTTCCCTTAAGGTTAGTTTGTTGGAACTACAGGGGTTACCCATGGAGACGAGGACCTAGGTTAGGGCCTATTGCGGAAGGTAGAGACATAATTTGCCTCGTAGAAACACATGAGCATGAAGGGTGCAAGACACCTTTATTTGAAGGGTACTGGAAGATAGCAGTGTGGAGCAGGCAGCAGGGAATGGAAAAGGGCACGGGGGTATCATGGTATTAGTGAGAGAGAAAAAAGGTTGTTTCATTTAGCTAGAAAAAGAAGACCCAAATAAGCAATTTGTTTGACTTAAAATATTAGAAAATGGAAATCACATCATAATTGTAGCATGCTACTTTGCTCCGCAAGTTTCAAAAATCTACAATAGTAGAGGGCTTGACGACAAAGACCCCTTTGCAGCCCTAAAAGCAGATATTTCAATATATTCTCAGCTAGGTGAAGTTCTTATAGTGGGGGATTTCAATGCTAGAACTACAGGTGAACAAGCTAGCATTCTTTGCTATAAAGAATATTGTGACCCTATCTGGCTTACAGAAGAGAGTAATCATCAATGGGAAAGAGTTTCAGAGGATAAAGGTTGCAATCTCTTTGGAGAACAATTGCTTACGCTATGTGGGGCTTTCGATTTAGTCATTTGTAATGGTTTGACTAGATGGGAAAAGTCTGGTAATCTCACTTGCAACACTTACAATGGAGCAAGTGTAGTAGATTATGTAATTTGCTCACATATTTTGTGCGAAAAAATGGAGGAAGTGTTGATTGGAGATCAAATTTGGGACTTAAAATCAAATCACAAGCCAATCTATTTAAGTTTCTCTTGGACCGGAAATAAGCAATTAGGGCCAAAAACTCAGTGTGTTCAAAAAAATCCCCCAAAGGGTATAATTATTTTGACTACAGAGAATTGTAATACCTTCAAAATAACGTTAGAGAGGCTCTTCGAGAAGGAAGAAATATCATTTCATAGCCTTCATAGTCACGAATTAACACACTTAATTCAAAGCGCACTCGCTGAGTGAAAAAGCACAAAAATTAAGAAGTCTGAAACAAATTGCTTTCTGGTTAATGCTTGGTTTGACGAGGAATCAAAAAGGGCAAGGAGAATGTGGAAGGAATCAGACAAAGATAACATAAATCTCAAAGCTTACAAGCATATATTAAGAAAGAAAAAGGGGGATTTCATGGTTTCAAAGAGAGAAGAACTAATCTTCCTTGGGAAAAATATCCCCAAATTATTCTAGAAGGAGCTCCAACTGAAAAAGGTGCAAACTGAAAACAACATTACAGCTTCTAAATGGTTCGACTGTGCAAGACAAATTTATGAGCAAGATCCCAAGGTTGACCCTCCGACCTTGGTCAGCACAGACACAAAACTCTTCATGGTGCAAGAGGTAGAGATGGGTATCAAGAAGTTGGGTGCTGGAAAAGCAAAAGACTTAGTTGAACTCCAAGCTAAGTATCTAAAGTGGGGCCTAAAAATTCTTTCACCTCACATCACAAAAATTTTCAACAACCTCATACAGCAGGGGTTCCCCACAGATTGGACAACTAGTATGGCAATACCTCTTTTCAAGAGTGGTGATGTTAATAATCTCTCCAATTACAAAACCATAATGATAAACCCCTTGTTTGCAAAGCTATTTGGAAGCATGATAGAAAAGAAAATCAGCAAGTGGCCAGAAGAAAGAGATAAATGTGCTAAAGGGAAAGTTGGTTTTAGACCTAAACATTCCATAGTTGATCATTGTATAACTTTAAGGCACATCATTGAAAAATCTTGGGAAAAAAGGAAGAAGTTTTTGTTTTGTTTTGTTGATTTCATAAAAGCCTTTGACACAGTTCCTAGGGATAAGCTTTGGCGCAGAATGGTGGAACTCGGGGTTCCCAGGCATTTGAGAGCAGTTGTGCATAGGCTGTATGAATAGGTGAAAGTAAAAATTAGAACTTCAGCAAGCATTTCTAAAAGTTTTAGAAGTGATATCGGGGTCAAGAAAGGTTGCCCATTGTCTCCTACCCTTTTTTGTTTTATATATTGACAAGATTGAAGAGTGGCTAAATTTGGAAGGGGGTGACAGTATCCAATTGGGCAAGTTCGTTATAAGGCTTCTTTTGTACGCAGATGACCTTATACTGATTGCTAAATCGTCTCTTGGGTTGAAAGAGCACTTACGTTCCCTTGAACATTTTCATATAAGGGTGGGGATGCAAGTCAATATTAGCAAAACAAAAGTAGTGGCTTTCTCTAACAAAAGAAAACATAACCAGCATAAGTTCTACTATGAAGGCAACATTATAGAAGAAGTTGCAGAGTACAAATACCTCGGAATTGACTTCAACAGAAATTTAATTTGGGAGGGTTGTAGAAAGAAAAGAACTATGGGGGGTTGGAAAGCATTTTATGCTCTTCAAAACAGGTGTAGAGAGGCAAAGAACCACTCTAACTCTTTTTGGGCTTCTAGTGATTCCAGTGATTCTCTACGATTGTGAACTATGGGCCAACAACACAACCAAGATGCAGTGGAAACAAATTGAGAAAATTCAGAAGTGTTTGATTAGAAACAAATTCAAAATTAAAAGTGCATATCCTTATGCTATCTTATTAAGTGAAACAGGCACTGCTCCTATTGAAGGAATTGCTATGGTGCGAGTCATAAGGTATTTGAAAAAAATTGATCAAATGGAAGAGGGTAGATGGCCTAAGGTTGTGTTTAATGATAGATTGTGCAAAAGAAGGAAGACTTGGATGCAGAAAAATAACAAATGGTTTAGTAAATGGGGTATTTGCTTGAGCATGTGTCCTACAAACAGTAAAGAGATAAAAACTTTTGTTATGGATAAATTTCACAAAAGCACTTGGGAGAAAGAGCTAGGGAAAAATAAGTACTATATTGAAGAGTTTAACCCCAATCATAACCATCAGCAAAAAGCATACATAGGAGGCAATATTTCCTGGAGATCTAAAATTATTATTGCTCAGTTAAGGACTAATTCTCATCAACTCTGTTGTGAAATAGGGCGCTGGAAAAGGCCAAAAGAAATGTGGCAGGAAAGGGTATGGATTTTTTCCTCTTTCGGAAAAGTGGAAACAGAAAAAACATTTCATTTTAGAATGTGAGGCCTTCAAAGACATCAGGGAAAATTATGCAGGTATTCTGGCAGCTAGCTCTTGGGATAATATATTCAATGAAGAGTTTGTCGAGAAGTAGGGAGCACGTATTGTAAAATTCCACAGGAAAAGGGCCGAATACAAGAGTCAGATGGAGAAGAAATCTGTCCCATAGGCTATTTTTAACCTCGTAGATGTTAAAAATACTTTCTTTCTTTCTTTCTTTCTTAACACCACCTACATTTTTTTTCTTGTAGTATTAAAGTGGTGATGTTTAAACGAAAATGTCAAAAGTGCGGCGATATTTATCAATCTTAATGTAAATGTTATAATTCACTATACACACATTAGGAAAAATAATTTAAACACAATAAATTATAATTAATGGTTTCATAAATAATTTAATTTAAAAGTTTATTTTTAATATTATTTAAATAAATAAATGTTTCGTGTCTTTGATATTATAAATTAAAAAATAATTCAATTTAATATTTAGTTTGTATTATTTAAAAGAATAAATGTCCACCATTACAATAAATTTATAAATGATTACTTTGTAAATAATTTAATTTATATATTTATTTTTATATTATTTAAATATGTAGATATTTAAACCTAGGTTATAATTTTTTTATATTAATAAGCATTTATTGGTAAATAATTTAATTTGAATGTTTATTTTGTTATATTATTTAGATAAATATTTTTTTTTTAATTTATACATGAAGTTTGGCACCATAAATAATATTTTTAATAAATTGTGTTGTATATAAGAGATGATTGTCTAAATGAATACATGATTGAGATTATTGACAGTGTAATGGTAGTTTTATCTAAAATTGCAAAGAGGTTGAGTAAGGTTAAATATTACTTGATGAAATTATTGGAGTAGTTAACATGTTACATCGACTAGTAACAACAAGGGAATCATTGTTTGGGAGTTCACCAATGGTTATTGTCTTTGTTTTTTTCTATAGTTCGATGAATGGAACAAATATAAATACCTAAATAAAAATTTTCTTTTTGATGTTGTGTATTTTGATTGATGCCATGTCATTGATCATAATCTTATACATCTTACCAATTTAATATAACATAAGGTTAAGCATTTTCTTTAATCATGGCGAACATGCCATAGTAGAAAGGATGCTTAGCTAACCTTGATAGCAATTTCCATCCCCATTAGACTATATAAAGTTGCAATTTTTGTTAATGTACATATTGCAAGAAGAACCTTTTCCATGTTAAATATGGAAATGTATTGATCATCCCAACTCCATTTTGATCTACAAAAGAAAGCAACATGTTTAAATCAGGACGCCATTTGAGAGATAATAATAAAAGTTTCGTTCCATATCTCTTTCCTTCACTACCACAAACACAATTGCATTCTTCTCTATGTCAATCATGTACAATTATCATGAACATTATAGGAGACAAATGATCGTGCAAAACAAGTTTCTTGGAATTCACATCTCATTCAGTTGAAAGTAAGTTTTTCCATATCAATTTGAATGAAACACTGCCAAAGAAATAAAGTTATAGAGCTTCATTACAATGAATGAGGTAGGGTGCTCACAAAAAAGAACCATTTTAGCACAACATTTTTACTTTCATATCTATTTTTTCATGAAGGCTTTAATTCATCAACTTGAAGACTCTCAGCAGTCCAAACTCCAATTTAGCAATATTCAAACTAAGCGATAGGTACTAGCTACTACATAGCACTTGTTATATAACACATCATGAATCCATCAAAGTGAAATTAAATTATTAATTGTGCTGAGAGGGGTTTCTAACCGAGTATGGTAGAGATGGTATAATGTTTAACATTTTGATTTGGTCAAAATAAAATAAAAATGAAAGGGAAAATTAAATTAAATTACAACAAATTAAAAAAAAAAAATTAATTAATTAAAAAAAACCAATTAAAATAAAATACATTTTGACTCAAAATAATATAAAAATTAAATTAAATTAATAACATAAAATTAATAAGTATATTTATAACTATAATTATAATTAATAATTAAACTAGCCTATATCCATCTTACTCTCGATCTAGTGGGCACCGAGAAGAATCAAATCTTGTGAGGTGCAAACCTCTTTTAAAGTGAAACTAGATTTTATCCTTCTCGGTGCTTGGCAGATTTAGACTTAAGATGAATATATGTTGGTTGTGTTGAGAAATGATAATCAATGCAGTATGGTACAGATGTTCTAATGTTTAACATTTGAACTCATTCAAAATAAAATTAAATAAATAAATAAACATAAAATTCTCCAACCCATGGTTTTTTCCATGATATTTTTAACCCATGGTTTTTTCCCACAATATTATTCTCTAATGTGGCCTATTTAAAGACTAATAATTAAACCAACCTAGATCCATCTTATCTCTAGATCTACCAAGCAACGAAAGAGATCAAATCTCTTTTCACTTTCAAAGAGGTTTGTACTTCAAGAGTGAGATTTGATCCATCTTGACGCTTGGCAGATTCAAAGTTAAGATGGATCTAGGCTAGTACATAGCAATTAGTTCCACTTAGTTGACTAAAATTTCAAAAACAAATTTGATAAATTCTTTTTATTCTTTAATTTTAATTTTTTGGTTTGAAGTTAGGCACTTTTCATTACATCAATGAGCATTACATAGATATAAATAAATAAACAAATAAATTTAAAAAAATTTGGTTTCCCCTAAAGGAAACCAAACCAATAACATAAGTTTAGAGTTTTGAGGTTGCTAAAATCTCATTTAACTAGAGCATTTTGCACATAGAAGCTTATAAAAAATAGGGTGGTTGTGCTAGATCTTGACATACATTGACATGAGAAGACAAAAAAAACTATTAGTGATCAAATAAAAATCTATTAAGTCACAACAACTATAGGACATAATCTCCAAGCATCTACACTAGTTGATCACTACCCTCGTCCAGGAGAAAGAGAAGTTCACTGATCTCTTAGCTAAAATGGTCAACTTGCAATATATACAACCAATTGTTTCCTCCAACTCTGCTAATATGATAGAAATCATTAAAAATCATAATAACTATATAAAAAACTTTATGTTAAAAATATAACATATGGTTATTAAAAATTCAAACGGATATATTTTAAACCATATTAAAATCATATGGTTGAATTAAAAATCTAAACGAACACATTTTTAAGGGGCACGTGGATTATATATGGTCAATGAGGCATATACGTTATATATGTTATAACATATAACCAACCCACCTTATAATACCTGCCGCAGCAGGTATTACGCATCAGGTAAGTTACTGATGTGATATTAATTTCAACTCGATTTAAAATTTTTCTAATTTGACAAAGTTTAACATTAACAAAATATATTTTATTTTTTATAAATTATTTTATTATGATTTATCTGTAATCTAATTGGTTATTGATTTCAACATGTTATTGCCAAGCTTCTTGGAAAACCCGCCGCAAGAGGCCTCTGACGACCTTTGTGATTTCCGGCAACATCCGCCTCTAAATTTTATCTGAAATGTAGATTGTTTACGGCAACAAATATTTATTCCGAGGATTTTACATAAATCGCAACAATGCCATACCGCGGAGTGGATGGTAGAATTAACTCAACTTGGATTGGCATTCATGGCAATTACAAAATGGCATTAAGACTAGTAGATACCATGGTACAAGCCTCGTCCAACGGGAATGCCAAGTTGGTGGATACGAAACATTGTAATAAGGTTATAAATATATGTACGAAGATTACTTATAACAATTTCCATTCTAAACTTTAAACAAATTATGATAAAGCTAAATTGATTGAGGTTTTTCATGTTGAATTAGGTGAATTAAATTTCCAGTTTAAAAAAAAAATCTTAATAATTTTATAAAATCTTAAACTATATTCAGCATTTTGTAAGGTTAACAGTGATCCCTTCGGGAAATGCTGTGAGATCCTGTTTATGAGAATATCACATGGCCAATCAAGGTGTAAGTTAAAACCAGCATAGATCCATCTAACTCCGGATCTATCATGCGCCGAGAGGGATCAAATCTCTCGAGGTGCAAACCTATTTTTGAGTGCAAAACTTGAGGAAAGGTTTGCACCTCGAGAGATTTGATCCCTCTCGGCGCATGATAGATCCGGAGTTAGATGGATCTATGCTGGTTCCAGTCGGTGGCATCAAAATCACATTTTTCAGATTATTAAATTTTCTGTATATTTTTGAGATGTACATCATACTTTGAAATTTTTAAGATTAGAAATACAAATTCTAACAAATGTTATTAATATAAATATGTTTGGTGATCTTAAAAATGAACTAATTAATATATTAAATAACAAATACACCTATCATATCATTGAAATATCAAATACACCTATATTAAGCCACATTTATTTTTCAGATTATTAAATTTTTTGTATATTTTTGAGATGTACATCATACTTTGAAATTTTTAAGATTAGAAATACAAATTCTAACAAATGTTATTAATATAAATATGTTTGGTGATCTTAAAAATGAACTAATTAATATATTAAATAACAAATACAACTATCATATCATTGAAATGTGATATGAAGAATATATTGAAAAATACATGAAAAATACATAATTTATTTAGTATTTAACCTTAACCTGACTTCTTCTTCTTTTCTCTTAGAAACACCGACACATTTTGCCATCTTTTCATATCGATCATATGGAAATGGTGGTTGAAATCAAAGACCATCCAAAGATTTAACTCGAGATATTGCAGTAAAAGTGAGACCTTGTCGCTCTGTCCTTCCAATATCAATAGTTGCCTTATCTAGTGTCAATCCCTGGGACTTATGAATTGTTAATCCCCAAGCAAGTCGCAATGGAATTTGTTTATTATTGCCTCTTTCAATAGGTATAATAGGAATAGTATGAGGGAATAATTCATCCCACGCAACTCCGACATATTTATCAAATGTTACTAAAACATATGATATTATTTTTATCTGAAATTTTATTATTCCATTCCGTATGCATAAATAAATATATTTACATTTAGGTTTTTCATATAATGGTGGTTTCTAAATTTGTGGGCAAGGAAGGAAATATGCAAACATTTATAATAATCATCCAATATGCAATAACATAACAAAGACAATATATTTATTTGAAAGGTGACATAATATATTTTTGGAAGGTAGCAAGGTGCTCCACTTACTACGGTTCCTACTTTTCCATTAATGAGGAGCTCTATATTAAATGACATATATATGTTTTGAAGTGTTGTATGTATTAATTTTAAATGCAAAACATTATTATTAGACTAGAAAAAAGTATTCAATGTCATTATTAACAAGAACAAATTCAATGTCATTATTAACAAGAAAAAAAATTTTAAGATAGAAGAAATAATTTGTCTTAAAAACTTATTTTTTATTTTAGTTATTTTATATTAAAATTTAATATTAATTAAGTTGTTTTAGATATAAAATTTAACATACAAGTAAATTGAGACAAAAATGTTTTAAGACAAAACTTTTTATTTAAGACAAAAATATTTTATAGATAAAAAATTATATTTAAGATAAAAAAAAAGTATAAAACAAAAAAATTGTAAGACAAAATTTTATATTTAAGGCAATGGCCACTTAAGAAAATGATAATTAATACAAACTCATTTAAGATAATTAACAATATTAACTAACACTTGCAAATTTGACTCTGACATTAAGCCCTAAGTCAGGCTGCTTGCAAGCTACTACTATCTCAAGCCTATATTGAGGCTAAATACAGTGATTTGTTGGGGTCTTCATTTTTTGAGGGTAGCCGACTTTGAAGAATGAAACAATGTGATGCAACGACTAACCATAGGGTATACAATTTAAATACACATAACAAACATCTCAAATTCCACACCAAACATATCAAATTGTATTTATTAATACTCAAATTTTATTTTATGGAAGGATTTTAGTTCTAACCATTTGTTTCATGTTCAAGTTTCTGGAAAGATGTTATAATTAACTTAATAAAATTACCAACTTTCCATAATTATTTATTAAAATTTAAAAATATTAAAATTTTATTTTTTAAATCAAATTTAAATAACCATGTAAAATCTCATTAATACAATTTCCATCTTTAACAAAATGTCAGAGTGAAATTGGATAATAGAAGTGAACATAAATAAATTAATAATTTAGAAATAACTTAATAATTTAAATTTAAGAAATAGTTTATAATCACAATATTTTATAAAACAAAAAAAAACATTTATGTATATATTCAAAATTCCATCATTTATTTATCAAATTGCAACATTTCTATATCTAAATTAAGCGGCAGGTAATAGCTATATGCTAAATTAAGATAGCTTTGATTTGGAGATTTACGAATTACAATATACTTGGAGATATAACAATTCCAAATTCTGATATTCAATGGTATTTTCATGTCATATGTTCAACAACATCTTATAATATGTTTAACAACATCTTCACTATATTGTAAAACACTTGATAGATTCATGGTTATGATCAAGTTTTTTTTTAAGCATTTTTAGAATAATTTTAATATAGTGAAAAAATAGAACATCTTTGAAATTAGCTTTCTTACAAAGTACCATAGACATTTTCAAGATCACATTGCGACATTACTATATTTAAATTAAGCAGCAGGTAGTAGCTACCTTGTAGCCTTGTTGTTAATGTATGTGGTATACGTACCAAATGTGCTGACGGAGATATGGGGGCGGGCCCGGTCCCCCAACATATCATTTAAAATATGGCGTGGGGTTTAATAAAGTAAATGCGCAGTTGGTTCAAAACGTATTCAGACTTTTCTTTGGAGGGAGCGAGGTTTGACCACCCAACTCCTTCTCTCACACTCGGATCTGAAACCAACTACCCAAAGAGTTATTTTGAAAACTCTGCCTGCGAAAAAATATATAAACCTTCATTTCTTCAGTGCGCCCAAGGAGCGGACATGGAAGCCAAGGCAACACACAGTTCGAGGCAGCATACAGTTCGAGGTGGGCACATTTTTCGATGTAGGTGGAACCATGAGCCTTGAAATTTTCTCGGGGAGGTAATTTTTCTCCATGTCGGAATATTGTCAAGTTTACAGTCATTTTTCACGGTTTTTCGCAAGGAACGCAATGGCGAGATTGGATTCGCCTTTTGAGTTGTAGATTTCCAGTCCACCCATGGAGTAGCGTCTTGGAGGAATCTAGGGGGAATCTAAAAGATTATCTTTTGCCCCAGATTTTTCATTTCATCAAAATTCAGAAAATGGATAGTCAATTTTGCACTATTCGGCGCCACGAATCTGATAGTGTGTTCAGATTTTCCATCTAAGCTTTATATTTTTCGGTCACTTTTTGAAATGAAGTTGCAGGTGTCAGCTTTCAGTGAGTGAGCA
The DNA here is from genome assembly GCA_034641835.2 of Pinus albicaulis. Classification (NCBI taxonomy): domain Eukaryota; kingdom Viridiplantae; phylum Streptophyta; class Pinopsida; order Pinales; family Pinaceae; genus Pinus; species Pinus albicaulis. The sequence goes on from CM076570.1 coordinate 952,283,611, forward strand.
GTCGATTTGACACCTTTTGATGCCACAATTATGATGGTGATTTCAAATCCAGCAATAGAGAAACTCATTCTTTAGTCATCTTCAGCGTGAGGTATATGATGAGTTGATTTCATGTACTCCTATGTCCCTGAGATGCATATGGTCCCTGATATATGAGTCGTGGGATCTTTTTTAGTTATTGATGTACTTTCTGTCATGGATTTGTATTATGTTTGAGATCCCTTTGATGACATGTTGGCGGGATACTCATTGTCACATGTATGTTGTTTGAGATCCCTTGTTTTCCATGTTGGCGGGATACTCATAGTCATTATGTGTGCGAAATTGTCATACTGATAGGAGTCCTTCTTGTGAATGAGATTTCTCGTAGTGGACATCTCGTATAGAGGTCTAGCCACTCCTGCGTGAGGGAATTTTCTTTATATGTCAGAGAAAACACATCCATGTACATCCTCACTCCTTACAACACTTAATGCAGTGGCCTACATCTTCTTGACACTGAAGCCTAGAGATGTAGTCCCTCCTGGATGAACTCCGTTATCAAACGACATGTTCTTATGATTGCTTATCTTGACATGTTATGTTCCTATTCTTTACAACATGCAATTGTTAATTTATGTTCATTAATGCTTTCATTAAATGCAATCCTAACACATCAGCCGAAGTTAAAGGTGTTAGTTAACGGTAGAAAGTATTTAACCGGATCAAGTGGTATCAGAGTAGGTCTTCTTGCTAATTTGGATTTCAGGCGTGAACTATTGAAATCTCACTCAGTTGAGCTATGGAGAATGTCAAGGATATGTACGAGACCATGCTCAGGGTGTTCGAGAAAGCGAGCATGTTGTACGAGGCTTATGAAAAACAAGCAGCAGAGAACGTCGAATTGAAGACCCTCCTACAGGAAGAGAAGGAGGACAAACATCGATTGTAGCTTCAGTTGCAAGCCACGACAGAGGCGTGGGAAGAATTGAAGCGCAACATAGAAATTATTCAAGCAAATAATGATGCATTGAAGGCATTCCTACAAGAAGAGAAGGAGGAGAAGCAGTAGTTTTAGCTTTAGTTGCAAGCCACAACAAAGGCGTGGGAAGAATTGAAGCACAACAACAAAATTCTTCAAGAAGATCATGATGCATTGAAGGCATTCCTACAGGAAGAGAAGGAGGAGAAACAGTAGTTGCAGCTTCAGCTACAAACCTTAGTTGGGGTAAGTGAAGAGCAACGAAGGCATACAGAAGCCTTCTTCACCTGTTTCGCAATCGACAGCTAAGGTAAACAGTGTTGATTTTTCTTCAGTTTCTTCACATGATGTCATTTTGGTTGGAAGTGTGGAGATACCCATTACAGGAACTGGCATGAGACTCCTCACAAAGATGGGGTACAAAGGGGGAGGACTTGGCGTTTTGGGCCAAGGCATAATCTAACCATTGGAGGTTGTGCAGTGACCTCGCTATGTAGGTTTGGGGTACAGAGAAGGAGGATGTTGGAAGAAAATCAAAGGCAAACACACATTGATGAACTCTCCACTGAAGAGGAATGATAGGGACACTTCGCCATCGTTCCATGGTCAAGTATGTTGCAGTGAAAGAGCTTAGGCAAGCTCCCATCACCATGATTGCACCAGAGACCATCAGAGAAGGTATAATAAGTCTCTTTATTCCAAAGTGAATTTTGATTATGCGAATGTTGATAACCATGGTAGTAAATCAAGGCCTCACAAAACTTGTCATTTTTTTGGTTTACATAACCAAGTGTTTTCTAAGTGTTCTAAAGGGATGGTAGCACAAAGGAGAATGAGGCAGGAAAAGCCTTCTCCACGGCAGGAAAATAAATTGGTCAAGCATGTTTGGAGGATAAATACCTTTGGCACTTATTACGACGAAGTGGCCATCAAAGTGCCACGTGTTGGAGGCTCCATCCAGAGCAGCACCTTAAGGACAAAGCGCCCGTGCATGAACCAGTCGAAATAGTTGATCGACAAGAGAATTCCCCACAAGGCAATGACCCATTCACTTTACTAAAAAGGGGTTTTTCTAGATTGTTTTTCTAGATATGTTAGTTTGTGGTGGCCTTATTTTTGTAAATCATATGTTGCATTTTTTTAACTATAAAAGTGATGATGTGTTTTACATCACTTGTTTAAGCAACAATCATATTTTGGCCTTGTGTTATGAGTCATGTGATGCATTTCTTTCATGTAAAAGTGATGAGATTTTTTCCATCACTTCGAAATGCAACGATGATGTTGTTGGTCTTGTAATGATACATGAGGTGTGATTTCCATTTTGATGTAAGCTTGACCACTGAGTACATGCTATAAACTCGTGGCAAGTATGGAAATATTTTGGGTCATAGTTGGTCAATTTGAGCATGTAATTTGCGTTGTAGTTGCAAGTGGTGGCTTTGCATCTTGATTCTGAAATACATCAGGTAAAGGAGTCTTCAAAAGATGTGTCTTTTCACACATTTTTGTCGCAAAAGTTGCAGGCATTGGCTTTACATGTTGATTCTAAAGTACGTGAGGTGAAGGAATATTCAAGGGATGTGCCTTTTCAGACATTTGCATTGCAACAGTTGTAGATGTTGGCTTTACATCTTGATTCCGAAGTACGCCAGGTGAAGGAGTTATATGTGGATGTATCTTTCAACAACATTTGCATACAGTTGATGATGGATAGAAGCTGATGCATTTGGAGGACCAAAAGCTTCTCAGTGGGGAGGATTGATCCAGGTGGATCTTCAGACACTAGTGGCTTGGAAAAATGCTTGAAATTAAAAGTGTCGGGAAGGTGACAAAACTAGCTTCAGATTGAAGAGTTCATCACCCTGATCGCAACGGTGCGAATGACGCATCAATACGAGCTCGTAAGAGGGAGTTAGAGCAGTTGGAACTTTTGTTAAGGCAAGGAACGTGGGGCCCATGGTGTGCCACATGGTGTTCTAGTGAGCACATGGGACCCACATAAAAGCCCCTCGTCTGATGACACGTGGCGCTCCAGTATTATCCCTTACACCTACACAAAAGACAAAACACACAAGACCAAAAAAATCACTAAAAATCATAATAACCATATAAGAAACTTTATGCTAAAAATATAACATATGGTTATCAAAAATTCAAAAGAATATATTTTAAACCATATTAAAATCATATGGTTGAATTAAAAATCTAAACAGACACATTTTTAAGGGGCACGTGGATTATATATGGTTAATGGAGGCATATATGTTATAACATATAACCAACCCACCTTATTGTTAATGTATGTGGTATACGTACCAAATGTGTCGGCGGAGAAATGGGGGCGGGCCTGGCCCCCCAACGTATCATTTAAAATATGGCGCGGGGTTTAATAAAGTAAATGCGCAGTTGGCTCAAAACGCATTCAGAATTTTTATGGAGGAGGCGGGGTTTGACCTCCCGACTCCTTCCCTTACACTAGGATTTGAAACCAACTCACTAAACAAATTATTTTGAAAACTGCCTGTGAAAAAATATTTAAATCTTCATTTTTGTAGTGCGTCTAGGGAGATGGTGTGGACACAGAAGCCAAAGCAGCATGTAGTTCAAGGTAGCATGCAGTTCGAGGCGGGCACATTTTTCGATGTAGGTGGAACCATGAGCAGTGCCAGAAACAAGGAGCAGAACCATGAGCCTTGAAATCTTCCTGGGGAGGTAATTTTTCTCAATGTCGGAATATAGTCAAGTTTACAGTGAATTTTCATGGTTTTTCACAAGGAATGCAATGGCGAGGTCAGATTCGCCTTTTGAGGTTCATATTTCTGTTGAGATTCAACAAGATGATGAGCTTAGTGAAACAAGTCACCTTCACTAAGTGGGCCCGCAGGCTATTTTTGGCGCAAGTCTATTTTTAGACATGATGATCATATTTCAGAAGTTGCAGGATGCTATTTGTGGATGGTTGATCAAGTTGGAAAAATAGATAAAATTATATTTTTAGAATATTGGGCGAAGTCTATTTATAGATCGCTGATCTAAAAATAGATGCATGTCGATTATTATTATCTCTTAATAATAATCGGACACTAAACAACAAATTATTCTCTTGGAGCACTTTGTTTCAGTGCATAGATGTGGCACATCAGTGGACTGAGGGAATTACGCAATTCCCAAGGGTTTACTAGAGCTAATGCATGGAGGACTCAATTAAAACTCAAGTGTCAGAGTTATGACACAGTTGGAAGAAGTAGTTATGGAGTTGTATTCAGTTTAACTCAGTTAGACTCAGTTGAGCTAGTTGTATCTAGTCTAACTGAATGATACACTAGTGAGAGTGGAGTGAATTAATCAATAATAATTCACAACAATAACTCATTAATCAACTAAACAATACAACAGTTAACTACAGTGCATGGCAGTTTCAGTGGAGACCCAGTGGAGAGATAGGTGAAAGGGCAAGATGGACTATCTGTTGTGACTATAGTGATGCATTGGTTACATCACACACACTTTGGAGTTGCCAATGACGATTGCACAGCCAAGGCAAGAGTAATTGGAATTCATTCAGAACTATTCTTCAACAAGGATTGCGCAGTGGAGGCAGGCTAGCAGGAGGGCAGATATTGGTGCATGGATTTGCAAGATTGTTCCTGATTAGTGTGTGACGATTGTACTGTACTGAGAGCTTGATAAGCTTTGTATGAGGATTTTCATATGATTCCATGATACATAATATATAGTTTTTTTTTTCAACTTCAAGCTTTACCAGTTAAAAACAACTGTGTTATGTGCAATTATTTTTATTTATGCTTTACATGTGTGTGCAATTAATTTTCCGCAAAATATTAGCAAGTGGAATGATTCAATATCTTGCATAAAGTTAAATAGTGTGAGATCAGGTGGATCTAGGACATATGCATGCTTAGTGCATATAATTTCTACATGGTATCGGATCATTGTTGAATGAAGATTGCAATTGTAAAGTGAGTTTGTGCTGGTGGACAATTCGAATTTGCTACAGAAGATTCTTAGTGCAGAAGTTTAGTATACATTGAAATGTCTTTCAATGGGTTGCGATTGGAGTATGCCCTTGATAGGAGCTCGAATTACATAGCCTGGAAGGACAGGATGGAGGTGGTGCTGGAGGATAATGGACTGAAGGAGTTTATTGATAGCGATGTTCCTACGCTGGGATCTAGCGATGCTGCATTACTTGACACATGGAAAAGAGGACAGCAAAGACAAGAAGGATTCTGTTGGAAGGTGTGAAGGAACATATTGTGTCTAGCCTTCACGAGAAATCCAGTCCATTCTTAATGTGGAAGTATTTGACAGATTTGTTCCAAAGCAGAAGTGTCCAGAGGAAGTTGGCGCTTAAAGACAAGCTCAGAAAAATAAAAATAGAGAAAGGCAACAGTATTCCAAAATACCTCACGAAGTTTGTCCACTGCAAGGATGAACTGGGTAGTGTGGGGGTTACTGTTGATGAAGAAGACTTGGTGAGATTGGCTCTCCTTTGGCTTCCGAAGAGTTGGCATAGCTATGAAGACTCTGTCAATGGACAGGATAAACTACCGGGATGGGAGCGACTTTGGTCGGATCTTGTGCAGGAGGAGATAAGGCGGGATACCAGGGATGGATCTTCATTGAAGAATGAAGATGAAGAGAATTGCGCTATGGATTTCAAAGCAAGGAAAGGGAAGGGGAAGAAACATCCTTCAAAATCTGAAGCTAAAGGCAAGAATCAGGATTTGTCCAAAGTGAAGTGTTTTCACTGTCACGAACATGGACATTTTGCCACTAACTATCCACAGAAGAAGAAGAACAAGAAGGTTGTTGGATCTGCAGCTAGAGAGGCCTTAGCCTCTCAATTTGAACTTGATTTCTCCTTGATCGCATGCTTGGTTTCAAGCTGTATGGTATCGGCATGGTATCTTTATAGTGGTGCATCTTTCCATATGACGGGAGACAAAGAGTTGTTTAGTGACTTGGAGGAGAAGGACCTCCAGATGCATATAGAGATGGGCGATGATGGTTGATATAGTGCAACTGGAATTGGGACCATTACCTTTGAGAGGGAGTCCGATAATCCATTCTTGTTGAATAATGTTATGCATGTTCTAGGTCTGAAGAAGAACTTGGTCTCAATCGCAATGCTGGAAGACAAGGGTTATGATGTTGTTTTCAGTGAGGGAAAAGCCTTCCTTCGACATAAAACAATGGGTCAAACCAAGAAGATAGGGGTTTGAATTAAGAATCTCTACAAGCTAGAGGTAGATGGTTGCACAAAAATGGTGGGCAAAGCAGAAGAAGTGGTGAGCCAGGATGAGGGCGAATTATGGCACAGGAGATTGGGCCATCTTCACCATGGCACTTTGAAGATTTTGCAGCATATTTCTACTGGAATTCCCAAGGGTACTCTTGCACAGTCAGATCAGTGCAAGGGATGTACTATGGGTAATTTTGTGAAGACCACCTTTCATGAGAAGGAGAACTGTGCTTCGGTGATCCTGAAGAGAATTCACACAAACGTGTGTAGACCTTTCTTGGTTGCTTCAACAGCAAAACACAGGTATTATGTGATATTTGTTGATGGCTATTCTCGTAGATGTTGGATCTTATTCATTCAAAAGAAGAGTGAAACGTTCTCAAAGTTTTGTGAGTTCAAGGCATTGGTGGAGAAGGATTCGGGGAAGCAAGTGAAAGCTCTACGGAGCGATAATGGTGGTGAATACATCTCGGGCGAATTTAAAGACTTATGTATCAAAGAAGGAATTCGAAGAGAACTCATAGCACCTCATAACCCATTGCAGAATGGGGTCACGGAGAGAAAGAACATAACGATTGTGGGTGCTGCACGAGCGATGCTACATGACCAGGGCCTACCGATGCACTTGTGGGCAGAAGCATGCAACACTGCGGTTTATGTGCAAAACTGTTGTCCTCATAAGGTACTTGGCATGAGTACACCCAAAGAAGATTTTACTGGTAAGAAGCCTGATATTTCTCATTTGAATATTTTTGGCTCAACTATTTACATTCATGTGACAAAGGACGCCAGGAAGAAGCTGGAGCCAACTGCAAAAGTTGGGATATTTGTGGGGTACACAGAAACACTCCATAACTATCGTGTGTATTTTCCAGACAGTCAGATGACTATTGTGCGACGGGATATAAAATTCAATGACTTGAAAGCCATGAAGTTGTCGCTTGAGAGGGAGCTACACTTACATGCGGAGGAGGAACTTCTTGTTCCCAAAGATGAGCCTCTAGATGTGGATCAACCACAGGAGGAGATTCATGGAGTGGAGGAGTCCACTCATGCAGAACCAAACATCACACAAGGCAGAAAGCGTACCACAGAAGCTAAGAGACTGAAGCTTGATGCGGCACAAAATGTAGGAGTCCCTACATCACATCGTAGACAGAGACCGTCACCTGACCGATTTAATGGATACATGGCTCTTATGAGCAAGTTTATTGTGATAGAGCCATATTCTTTTGAAGAAGCAGTGCAGGAGCCAACATGGGTAGATGTCGTGGTGGAGGAGTATGACTCCATTTTTAGAAACAATGCTTGGGATATTGTTCCAAGGTCGTGGGAAAATCAGTTGTAGGATCAATATGGATCTACAAGGTAAAGCAAGCTGCTGATGGGAGTGTTGAGAAGTATAAGGCAAGATTTGTTGCCCGAGACTTCTCACAGATTGAGGGGATTAACTATGAAGAAACCTTTGCACTTGTCACACGATATTCTTCCATACGGACCATCCTTGCTCTCTTAGCGCAGATGGGTTGGCACATTCATCAGATGGATGTGAAGACTACATTCCTTAATGGGATCATTAAGGAAGAGGTGTACATTGAGCAACCTAAAGGATTTGAGATCTTTAGCAGCGAGCTGCATGTGTGTAGGTTCAAAAGAGCATTGTATGGGCTGAAACAAGCACCCCATGCTTGGTACACTCGGATCGACAGCTATTTCATTGGACTTGGCTTCACCAAGAGTGAGGCGGATGAAAACCTGTACCAGATTGTGGTGGAGGGTAAGCTTTTAATCATTGTAATTTATGTTGCTGATTTAATACTAACAGGTGATGAGCAGTTGATACACTCATGCAAGGCAGATCTTGCAGAGTTTGAGATGAAGGATTTGAGCCTCCTTCATTATTTCCTTGGATTGGAAATATGTCAGCGGGAAGGTGAATTGTTTGTGTCTGAAGGCAAGTATGCTCAAGAGATACTGGAGAAGTTTCACATGCAAGGCTGCAAGCCTATCGACACTCCTCTTCCAGGAAATTGGAAGAAAGAGGATGCTACATCATCAGAGGTAGTGGATGCCACTGTTTATTGACAGTTGGTGGGTTTTCTCTATTAGTCAATAAAAGACCGTATGGCAAGCAAGTGGAACCGGGCCTTTCACAAGCGATGGTTAAGCCTACCAAGATCTTTTGGAAGACATGTCCCGAGATATCTAAAGGTTTCTGGTCTGAAAGGTTTATGGTACAGACAGATGGATGAGGTGAAGTTGCATGGCTTCACGGATGCAGATTGGGCAGGAAGCCCAATAGATAGAAAGAGCACATCAGGAGGGATTTTCAGTATCGGATCTACGACAGTTTCTTGGTACAGCAAGAAATAAAGATCCGTGGCACTCAGTTTAGCGAAAGCGGAATACATGGCAGCAAGTAAAGCTGCATGTGAGGCTATCTGGATGAGGAAGATTTTGGTTGGTTTGTTCGGTTCACATTTAGATCCCAAAGTGATACATTGTGATAATCAGAGTTGCATTAAACTCTCGGTTAATATTGTGTTTCATGATAGATCTAAACATATTGATATCCGGTATCATCATATTAGAGATTGTGTGCAGCGGAAGATCATGTTGTTTCAGTACATTCCTAAGGAGGATCAGGATGCAGATACTCTGACAAAGGCGCTCACCAGGAGAAAATTCGAATACCATAGAGGCAGGATCGGGGTGAAGGATAATCCCTATCTTGTTGAGAGGGAGTGTTGAGATTCAACAAGATGATGAGCTTAGTGAAAAGAGTTGCCTTCACTAAGTGGGCCTGCAGGCTATTTTTGGCGCAAGTCTATTTTGAGACTATGTCTATTTTTTGACATGATGATCATATTTCAGAAGTTGCAGGATGCTATTTGTGGATGGTTGATCAAGTTGGAAAAACAGATGAAATTTTATTTTTAGAATATTGGGCGAAGTCTATTTATAGATTGTCGATCTAAAAATAGATGCATGTAGACTATTATTAGCTCTTAATAATAATCAGAAACTAAACAACAACTTATTCTCTTGGAGCACTTTGTTTCAGTGCACAGATGTGGCACATCAGTGGACTGAGGGAATTACGCAATTCCCAAGGGTTTACTGGAGCTAATGCATGGAGGACTCAGTTAGAACTCAAGTGGCGAGTATGACACACTTGGAAGAAGTAGTTATGGAGTTGTATTTAGTTTAACTCAGTTAGACTCAGTTGAGCTAGTTGTATCTAGTCTAACTGAATGATACACTAGTGAGAGTGGAGTGAATTAATTAGTTAATTAATTCACAAATAATAACTCATTAATCAACTAAACAATACAACAGTTAACTACAGTGCATGGAAGTTTCAGTGGAGACCTAGTAGAGAGATAGGTGAAAGGGAAAGATGGACTATCTGTTGTGACTATAGTGATGCATTGATTGCATCACACACACATTGGAGTTTCCAATGAGGATTGTGTAGTCAAGGCAAGAGCAATTAGAATTCATTCAGAGCTATTCTTCAGCAGGGATTGCGCAGTGGAGGCAGGATAGCAGGAGGGTAGAGATCGGTGCATGGATTTGTAAGATTGTTCCTGATTAGTGTATGACGATTATACTGTACTGAGAGCTTGATAAGCTTTGTATGAGGATTGTCATTTGATTCCATGATACATAATATATAGTTGGGGTTTCTAGCTTCAGGCTTTCCCAGTTAAAAACAACTGTGTTATGTGCTATTATTTTTATTTATGCTTTACATGTGTGTGCAATTAATTTTCTGCAAAAGATTAACAAGTGGAAAGATTCAGTATCTTGCATAAGGTTAAATAGTGTGAGATCAGGTGGATCTAGGACATATGCATGCTTAGTGCATATAATTTCTACAATTTCCAATCCACCCATGGAGTAGCATCTTGGAGGAATCTATGGAGAATCTAAAATATTCCCTTTTGCCCCAGATTTTTCCTTTCATCAGAATTCAAAGAATGGACAGTTGATTTTTCACTATTCGATGCCATGAATCTGATAGTGTGTTCAAATTTTCCATCTAAGCTTTATATTTTTCGGTCACTTTTTGAAATGAAGTTGCAGGTGTCAGCTTTCAGCGAGTGAGCAGTCGATTTCACACCTTTCGACGCCACAATTGTGATGGTGATTTCAAATACAGCATCAGAGCAACTCATTCTTCAATCATCTTCAGCGTGAGGTATATGATGAGCTGATTTCATGTACTTCTTTGTCCCTGAGATGCATAGTGTTATACAAATCCCTGCTGATGTATGAGTCATGGGATCTTGTTTAGTTATTGATGTACTTTCTATCATGGATTTGTATTATGTTTGAAATCCCTTTGATGCCATGTTGGTGGGATACTCATTGTCACATGTATGTTGTTTGAGATCCATTTTTTGCCATGTTGGCGGGATACTCATAGTCATTATGTGTGAGATATTGTCATAATGATAGGATTCCTTCTTGTGAATGAGAGTTCTGGTAGTGGAACATCTCGTAGAGAGGTCTAGCCACTCCTGCGTGAGGGAATTTTCCTTGTATGTCATATAAAACACATCCATGTACATCTTCACTCCTTACAACACTTAATGCAGTGGCCTACACCATCTTGACACCGAGGCCCAGAGATGTAGTCTCTCCTGAACGAACTCTATTACCAAACGACATGTTATTATGATTTATTATCTTGAAATGTTATGTTCCTATTCTTTACAACATGTAGTTTTTCATTTATGTTCATTAATGATTTTATTAAATGCAATTCTAACACATCAGCCAAAGTTAAAGGTCTTGGTTAAGGGTACCAAGAATTACTCGAATCAAGTGGTATTAGAGCAGGTCTTCTTGTTGATTTGGATTGTAGGCGTGAACTATTGAAAGTTTGATGAGTTGAGCCATGGAGAATGTCAAGGACATGTACGAGACCATGCTCAGGTTGTCTCAGAAAGTGGACATGTTGTACGAGGCTTATGAAAAACAGGCAGCAGAGAATGTCGAATTAAAGACCCTTCTACAGGAAGACAAGGATGACAAACATCGATTGCAACTTCAATTTCACGCCATGACAGAAGCGTGGGAAGAATTGAAGCACAAAAACAAAATTATTCAAGCACATCATGATGCATTAAAGGCATTCATACAAGAATAGAATGAGGAGAAGCAACATTTTGAGCTTCAGTTGCAAGCCACAATAGAGGCGTGGGAAGAATTGAAGCGAAACAACAAAATTCTTCAAGCAGATCATGATGCATTGAAGGCATTCCTACAGGAAGAGAAGGAGGAGAAGCAGTAGTTGCAGCTTCAGCTACAAGCCGCAACAGAGGCCTTAGGGGAAGTGAAGTGCAATGAAGGCTTACAAAAGCCTTCTTCACTTGTTTTGCATTCGACAACTAAGGTAAACAGTGTTGATTTTTCTTCAGTTTCTTCACATGATATCATTTCGGTTGGAAGTGTGTAGATACCCATTACAGGAACCAGCATGAGACACCTCACGAAGATGGGGTACAAAGGGGGAGGACTTGGCATTCGTGGCCAAGGCATAATCCAACCTTTGGAGGTTGTGCAGTGACCTCACTATGTAGGTTTGGGGTACACTGGAGGAGGATGTTCGAAGGAAATCAAAGGCAAACAGACATTGATGAACTCTCCACGGAAGAGGAATGATAGGGAAACTTCGCCATCATTCCATGGTAACGTATGTTGTAGTGAAAGAGCTTAGGCGAGCTCCCATCACCATGATCGCACCAGAGACCACCAGAGAAGGTATAATAAGTCTCTTTATTCTAGAGTGCATTTTGATTATGTGAATGTTGATAACCATGGTCGTAAATCATGGGCTCGCAAAACGTGTCATTTTTGTGGTTTACATAACCATTTAATTTCTAAGTGTTGGAAAAGGATGGCAACACAAAGGAGGATGAGGTGGGAAAAGCCTTCTCCACAGCAGGAAAAGAAATCAATTAAGCAGGTTTGGAGGAGAAAGACCTTTTGCACTAATTGCAACTGAAGTGGTCATCAAAGAGCCACGTGCTAGAGGCTCCATCCAGAGCAGCACCTTAAGGACAAAGCGCCCGTGCAAGAACCAGTCAAAAGAGCTGATCGACAAGAGAATTCCCCACAAGGAAATGACCCATTCACTTTACTAAAAAGGGGCTTTTCTAGATTTATTTTTCTAGATATGTTAGCTTGTGGTGGCCTTATTTTTGTAAATAATATGTTGCATTTCTTTTAACTGTAAAAGTGATGATGTGTTTTCCATCACTTGTTTAAGCAACAATGATATTTTGGCCTTGTGTTATGAGTCGTGTGATGCATTTCTTTCATGTAAAAGTGATGAGGTGTTTTCCATCACTTCGAAATGCGACGATGATGTTGTTCGTCTTGTAATGATATTTGGGGTGTGATTTCCATTTTGATGTAAGCTTGATCATCGAGTACATGCTATAAACTTGTGGGAAGTATGGAAATGTTTTGGGTTATAGCTGGTCAATTTGAACATGTAATTTGCATTGCAGTTGCAGGTGTCGGATTTGTATCTTTATTCTGAAATATGTCAGATAAAAGGAGTCTTCAAGAGATGTGTCTTTTCACACATTTGCGTCGCAACAGTTTTAGGTGTTGGCTTTACATCTTGATTCCGAAGTACATGAGGTGAAGGAGTATTCAAGAGATGTGCCTTTTCAGACATTTCCATTGCAACAATTGTAGATGTTGGCTTTACATCCTGATTCTGAAGTAAGGTAGGTGAAGCAATCATGTGGGGATGTATCTTTCAGCGACATTTGGATACAGTTGATGATGGATAGAAGCTGATGCTTTTGGAGGACCAAAAGCTCCTCAGTGGGGAGGATTGATGCAGGTGGATCTTCAGACACCAGTGGCTTGGAAAAAGGCTCAAAATTAAAAGTGTCAGGAAGGTGACAAAATCAGCTTCAGATTGAAGAGTTTTTCGCCCTGATCGGAACGGTGTGAACGACACGTCAATACGAGCTCGTATGAGGGAGTTAGAGCAGTTTGAAGTTTTGTTAAGGCAGGGAACGTGGGGCCCACACTATGCCACATGGAATTCTATTGAACACATGGGACCCACATGGAAGCCCCTCAACTGATGACACATGGTGCTCCAATATTATCCTTTACACCTGCATAAGAAACAAAACACAAAAGACCAAAAAAAAAAAAAAAAAATCATTAAAAATCATAATAACCATATAAGAAACTTTATGTTAAAAATATAACCATATGAGAAACTTTGTGTTAAAAATATAACATATGATTATTAAAAATTCAAACGAATATATTTTAAACCATATTAAAATCATATGGTTGAATTAAAAATCGAAACGAACACATTTTTAAGGGGCACGTCGATTATATATGGTTAATGGAGGCATATATGTTTAGGCTGATAGGCCTTCTCTTTTGAATCAATACACTTGCTTTTTCGTCTACCTTTCTTCTCTCCAAATGACACATGTACACACATTTTTTAGGCTTTTATTAAATTTAAATTTTAAGAATTTACTGAATAAATATTACTGAAATTTAGAAACGAATTCGATAAATAGTAATTATTGTTTAGTAGGAAATAGTAAATTTAGTAGGAAAGAAAAACAATAGTAGGAAATTTTCTTTTACGAAAGAAAAATTTGCTGCTAAATAGTAAATTTCCTTTTCGTCTACCTTTCTTCTCTCCAAATGCTATGGTTAAAGAAGAGAGCTGGCGCCTTAGAGCCAGCTCAACGGACAAAACATATCTTACTCACTATACCTCTCACTGATCATGAACACTATATATATCATAACCCTGCAACTTCTCTTAATTTCCCGTGTTGCTGTCGTTGATTCACATTTAGATCGGGCCAGCAGAGAAAATTTGCTCTCTTATTTTTTCACATTTAGATTGGGCCAGCAGAGGAAATTTTCTCTCTTATCCTTTTTCAACAACAACGAACTGCTACATAAAGAGAAGATGGGCCGATTCAATGCACTTATGTTCTTGGTTTTTGCCTTTGGATTAATGATCTCAACCTCTGTGGCAAAGGTTCCCATTGCAGCAGCACCCACGCAGTCACCGACCGAATCTCCCAAAGAAGCTCCACCGGCCTCTACCCCTTCCCAAGTACCCCCGACGACTCCAGGCTTAGTCTCATCACCCAGCAGTCCCACTAAACCCTCCATCCGGCAAGAGGCCCCAGCCCAGCTTTGCCACCGGTCGATGGGGCAACGACAACCGTCAGATTGGAGGGTATTATGCCAATATTTGGAGTCGTTGCCTTGGTTGGAGGAGTTTCCTTCCTTTTTTAAGCTAGATGCATCACGCATTCTCTTCGTCTTCTGTGTTCGTTTATGGTATTTTTCCTTCAATTAGTTGGGGTATGAATCAACCAATAATTCTGTTTGAAGGAGAAAATCATGCATGCTCGCCACCCTTCATTTGTGGTTTTTTTTTTTTTTCATCAATTAGTTCATATCTGAAACCCCACTGTTTGAAGGAGAAAATGAAGCGAGGATACTTGGATCTCATAATGTGATGATGAAAATGATTGATTTTATTCAAAGGTACAGCTGTTGCAGAGCTCAGATTGTATTACTATTATTATTCCTTTTCTGGTTGCAGCCCTAGTTTGATGGAGTGTACTTGAATCAATACACTTGCTTTTTCGTTAAACAAATTTGCTAAATAGTAATTACTATTTAGTAGGAAATAGTAAATTTAGTAGGAAAGAAAAACAGTAGCAGGAAATTTTCTTTTACGGAAGTGAAATTTGTTGCTAAATAGTAAATTTCCTTTTCGTCTACCTTTCTTCTCTCCAAATGACACGTGTACACACATTTTTTAGGCTTTTATTAAATTTAAATTTTAAGATTTTAATGAATAAATATTACTGAAATTTAGAAACGAATTCGCTAAATAGTAATTACTATTTAGTAGGAAAGAAAAACAGTAGCAGGCAATTTTCTTTTACGGAAGCGAATTTGCTGCTAAATAGTAAGTAGGAAATATTACTGATTCAGAAGCGAATTAAGTATGATTCAGTAATATTTCCAGAATTCCATTCATAAATTTATAATTATTTTTTTGTTATTTCATTCATAGATTTACAACAGGCAACCCAGTCTTTGGTATTGAACCTCAAAAACATTTTTCATTTCACTGAGTTATACTTGCCTACAAATCGAAGAAATCATTAGCTTTGGTGCAGGAAAGAATCAAGTTTATTCAAGTTTTTCCCTTAAATTTATTATGCAGTTAGAACATACAAATCTATGGGATTGGGAAAAACTTAAGCTTATTGAAATAATTTTATGCAAGTATATAAATATAAATAATTGGAGATCATAAACATAGATTAATGGAGATCATGCTTACTTGATATAAATTTAGAGTTGGTTTCAGATTTAGTTGAGACAGTATTTATGTTTGGAATTAGTTGGTTTTATTTCAATGTGTATAAAAAATATAATAAAAATAAATTATTAAATATATAAATATAAATTTTTTTGGGTTAAATTAATCGTTGTTCTGGTTAATGTAAATGTACAGATACATTTTACATAGAAATTAATAAGTCTAAAATTTATGTAACTTTTTTTTTTTGTTTAAATCTATGTTTTCTAAAATAATATTCCACCATGTGGTTGTAATGACATTGGAGAATGTTTTTGTTAAACAACTCTAATATAGTTACATATTATGAACTTAAGAAAAAAAGGCACAAAAAAAACTTAAGTTTAACGTATCAATTTCTTTTTTCTTGTCCAACTTTTTTTATTTAAAAATCCTATCAGCCTCTCTTTGCACCTTTTGGGGCAAATTCTAGTATATGTGTTATAACATATAACCAACCCACCTTATTGTTAAGATATGTGGTATACGTACCAAATGTGCCAGCGGAGATATGGGGACGGACCCGGCCTGGCCCCCCAACATATCATTTAAAATATGGTGTGGGGTTTAATAAATTAAATGTGTAATTGGTTCAAAACACATTCAGACTTTTTATGGAGGGGGCAAGGTTTGACCACACGACCCCCTCCCTCACACTTGGATCTAAAACCAACACTCCCAAAGAATTATTTTGAAAACTCTGCCCTCGAAAAAATATTTAAACCTTCATTTGTGCAGTGCACCCAAGGAGAGCAGGTGCAGACATGGAAGCCAAGGCAACACACAATTCGAGGGAGCATGCAGTTCGGGGCGGACACATTTTTTGATGTAGGTGGAACCATGAGCAGGGCCAGAAATAGGTAGCAGAACCATGAGCCTTGAAACTTTTACGAGGAGGTAATTTTTCTCCATGTCGGAATATAGTCAATTTTACAGTCATTTTTCACTATTTTTCGCAGGGAACCCAATGGCGAGGTCAGATTCGCCTTTTGAGTTGAATATTTCCAGTCCACCCATGGAGTAGCATCTTGGATGAATCTAGGGAGAATCTAAAAGATTCCCTTTTGCCCCTGATTTTTCATTTCATCAAAATTCAAAAAATGGACAGTCGATTATGCACTATTCGGCACCACGAATCTGATAGTGTGTTCAGATTTTCCATCTGAGCTTTATATTTTTTGGTCACTTTTTGAAATGAAGTTGCAGGTGTCAACTTTCAGTGAGTGAGCAGTTGATTTCACACCTTTCGACGCCACGATTGTGATGGTGATTTAAAATCCAGCAGCAAAGCAACTCATTCTTCATTCATCTTCAATGAGTCAGGACTTTTTGCTATTGATGATATACCTCTGAGCAGATTTGTATTATGTTTGAGATCTCTTTGATGCCATGTTGGCGGGATACTCATTGTCACATGTATGTTGTTTGATATCCCTTGTTTTCCATGTTGGCGGGATACTCATAGTGATTATGTGTGAGATATTGTCATTCTAATAGGAGTACTTCCTATGAATGAGAGTTCGGGTAGTGGAACATCTCGTAGAGAGGTCCAACCACTCCTGCGTGAGGGAATTTTCCTTGTATGTCAGAGAAACCACATTCATGTACATCTTCACTCCTTACAGCACTTAATGCAATGGCATACACCATCTTGACACCGAGGCTCCGAGATGTAGTCTCTCCTGGACGAACTTTGTTATCATACGACGTGTTCTTATGAGTGCTTATCTTGACATGTTATGTTCCTATTCTTTACAACATGCAGTTGTTCATTTATGTTCATTAACGCTTTCATTAAATGCAATTCTAACATATCAGCCGAATTTAAAGTCTTGGTTAAGGGTACCAAGAATTTACCCGGATCAAATTGTAACTGGACCCCCTAAAATCATGGGAGAACTCTACATGCCTCCTCTTTGACTCTCAACTCAAATTTCCTAATCCAACCCATTATTTCTAACTTAGTTAACAAATACAAGTTGTCATGAGATGAAATTACAATTTCTCTTCCAATTTAATTAAGGGAAATGTTGACACCTAATCCTAATGGTTGGGTGAGGATATTCCATATTGTATATTAAATAATATTAGGAAATAGGGAAGGCCAAGAGTCATTGGGAGATGAATCCCAATAGCCTCACCTCCATGTATAAATACATGCACATTCTTCATCTAATACAAATTCTGATTTGCGGAGTTACCTCCTGGTTTGACATGGTATCAAAGCCAGTCCCACTATTGGCATTTTTTCCTGTGGTGTAACTCCCTCATTCCTGTTAACAGTCCTTTGCTCAGTCAGATTTTATGTCTAGTTTTTGCTGCTCCATTAGATTGTTGTACTGAAATTCTACATTTTTTTTAATTATCTCTGCAATTTGCACAGTTCTGAATTTGTTTTGCAGTCTCTGAAGACTCTGCAATTCTACAACTTCTGAAATCTCTGCAGTTCCTGCAATTCAACACCTACAATACCTGCAATTCTACAATTCCTAATTTTTTTTTTTTTTTGCCTCACGGCCCTCCCCTCGCCCTCACCGCACACCCCCTGCGCATACACTCTCCATCGCTCAAACTCTCAACTCACAACCTGCGCCCATTTCTCCACTCCACACTCTGTCGACTCCCTAAACTATTCACCAACCCCTCCACTCTGCTGCATCATACCCCCACCCCCTCGCTTCACTCAGCTTCCTATAGCACTCTGCAACCTGTGCATAACCCGTCAACCCCCTTCCCATCTCCTCAACTCACCAAGCCTACGCACACCCCTCACCGCCTGCATACACCTCCCCTCGGTCCCTGCCCCTTATCACTCCCACCTCCCCGCCTGTCTAACCCACTACCTCGCTATCCCCGTGGCCTTCCGGCCCTCTCCACCCTCACTGCTCATTAATAAGTTATGTCGATTAATACGTTCCATAAGTTCTGTCAATTAATAAGTTCTGTCGATTAATACCGACCTTCCATATAATACGCTCCATAAGTTCTGTCAATTGATTATTCAATACCGCCCTTCATATAATACGCTCTATCCATTATTCAATAATGCCCCTCCTCTGTTATACCTCTGTCATATACTACATCGATCTCCCAACATATTTAAATCGTTCCACCACCACATGTTATATCGACCCTCCACCACTTTATAATACTGCTTCCCCACATTCATAATACCGCCCCCCCTCCACATTTTCAATACAGTTATCCATATAAATTTTCTTTCTTCAAACACAAAAAAAATATATATATATTTTTTAGTGTAGAATTCAATATTTTTTAGCAAAGTGTTTTTGTCCCCTTCAATTGAGTATATTTTCACCAAAGAGTTTTTGGTTTTCTCTCCCTCAAAAGAATTTTTTCCAGCAAAGTAATTATTTTTTCCCTTCAGAAGAATGCATTCTCTCATATCTATTGTAGGGGTGGTTCTCTCCGGCAAAGAGAACTATATTTAATGGTCTCGGAAAATCAAGCACACTCTCATTTTTAATGAGTTGTGGAAAGGAATCTGCGAAGGACAAGAAGGAAATTTACCAGCAAAGCCCACTTCAGACAAGGAGCTTGCTATTTGGGAAAACAAGAACTGCAAGGCCTATGCCTTGATTGCAGCTTCCGTAAATGAAGAGGTGAGTCGCCATATTTCATAATTTTCAAATGCCTATGAAGCCTTGAGCAAGCTAAAATAACTCTATGACTCACATTTAGAACTAGAAATTGTTCAATTGATGATTAAGTTGTTCAGTCTTGAAATGAAGAATGATGATCCCCTTGCTTTAGCTTCAGAAGTTAGATCTATCATGCATGATATTGACAGCACTGGTATAAAAATTGACATACCTCTCATAGCATATGTTAAGGCATTATATCCAACTTACTCACATTATCTTGAGTCATTGCAAGCAAGTGGAAACCTTGAGCATATCACCTTTGATACCCTTGAGAAAAAGTTTGCAGAAAGAGAGAAAGATTTCGGGAAGATGACAGTCCCTTCGTCTTCTGAAGAGGCTGCATACTTGGCACATAGAGAAAAGAGTCATGCTCCAGATTCTTCCAGAGGAAGAGGTGGCAGAAGAGGAAGAGGAAGAATAAACTTCAAAGAAAGGGGGGGCAGACAATCTGACAAATCCGATCTTCATTGCACACGTTGCAATAAAGATGGACATGATGCATCCAAATGCAAGACACCTTGGGATAAAATTGAGCAACAAAGAAATCAAGAAAAAAGTAAAACTAATGACAAAGACAAACGTAAAGCACCAAAATCCGCTCATTATGTTCTAGCACATTGTAACAGTGGAGTAACTTAAGACTTGTTTGATGTTTCATTTACTTCATGGAGAGATGATTGGTTGCTAGATTCAGGAGCAACATGTCACATGACATTTAGAAAATATTTTTTTGAAGAATCTACTGACAAAGTTGATGGAGCAGTATATTTCATAGATATATCCAAACTCAAGCCATCAGGGCTTGGCACAATCAGGCTTAAACTACCTGGTCTTCCAGATCATATTATACATGAGGTTCTATACCTCCCTGAGTTGAGGAGAAACTTGTTGTCCTTGGTCCAAATTCGCCAGCAAGGACACTCCGTTCACTTGTTTGATGGCAAGGCAGAGGTCAGAAAATCATCAGATCGCTCACTTGTCATGGAGGTAATAGAAGAAGGGAAACTCTTGAAGCTGAAAGGTTCATCTGCTCATGCTCAAAACTTTGCATTTAGTTCACATCATGATGAAGGTACATTCCCATCAAGTCTTTTATGGCATGCTAGATTTGGACACTTAAACTATGAAAGCCTTCTTTTGTTGAAGAAAAATTGTGTTAATGGACTACCTACAATTCCTAGAAAACCTAAGGAATGTGATGCTTGTGTTCTAGGAAAGCATAGCAAACAGCCATTTCATGATTCACACTCTAGAGCACATAGAAAAATTGAGCTTGTTCATTCAGATTTATGTGGCCCTATGCCTGTTGCTTCTGCAAATGGAAATAAATACATGATGACTACACCAGAATGTGTTGGATTTACTTATTGAAGAACAAGTCTGATGCTTTTCAAACATCCAAGAACTTTCATGCATGGATTGAAAATGATGCACAAACTCATATTGGCTCTCTACGTACTGATAATGGAAAAGAATACACTTCAAATGAATTTGAAAATTATCTTCATCAACATGGGATCAAACATCAAACAACTGTGCCATATAATCCCCAATAGAACGATGTAGCTGAAAGAATGAACAGAACTATTTTAAATATGGTTCGCTCCATGTTATTTTTCAAGAATGTAAAATTGATGTTTTGGGCTAATGCAGTTCTATGTGTTGTTTACATAAAGAATAGGTGTCCTTCAAGTTCAATCAGAAACAAAACTCCTTTTGAAATGTGGCATGGCCACATTCCTTCGGTAAAGCATTTCAGGGTCTTTGGGTCCACCTATTATGCCTTGATACCCAAGGGTAAAAGGAATAAACTTGGTGCTAGAAGTCGAAAATGTATCTTCTTGGGGTACTCCAATACCTCCAAAGAATATCGTCTCTATGATGAAGCAAATAAGAAGTTTGTAATAGCAAGAGATGTCATATTCCTTGAATCTTCCAAGATTGACAAGGTTTTTGAGCGGCAACTTGATCGCTTGGATAGATTCACACATGCAAAGTCTTACCAAGAATTTGATAATCAGATTCCACATCTTGAAGGGGGGATTCCTATATTGAATCAAACTGTGGAATCATTTCCTGAAGCACTCTCTCCCCCACATGAAGAAACAACCACAGATGACACATTGAATGATGTGATTGATAGAATTGGGAGATTGAATCTTGAATCAATCCCAACTCAGTCAAATGAGCAGCCTGGGCCATCTTAGAAAGGTCCTCCCAAATGGCTGACAAAGACACTGGAGAATGTTCATCCCGATGAGGTTGGAAAAACAGGAACAAGAAGTTCCACTAAACAAAACGAAGGTGATGTAGATAATTCTGATTCTCCTGTTGATATGGATATTGCTTATAACTGTGAATTGAGTTTGTCTACAGATCATGAACCAACTTCCTTCAAAGAAGCCGTTTCTCATGATGAATGGAAAGAAGTGATGCAAAAGGAGTATGATGCCTTGATAAAGAATGGCACTTGGAAGCTGGTTGATCTGCCTTTGGGAACAAAACCAATTGGCTGTAAGTGGGTCTACAAGAACAAGTATAAAGCAGATGGCTCACTTGAAAAGCACAAGGCCAGGCTTGTGGTAAAAGGTTTTGCACAAAAGGAAGGAATCGATTATGAAGAAACTTTTTCTCCCACAGCAAAATGGACCACCATCCGGACTCTCTTTGCCTAGCAGCTCAGAATGGATAGAAAGTCCATCAGATGGATGTAAAAACCGCATTTTTGAATGGAGATCTAAAGGAGAAAGTTTTTATGTCCCAGCTGTTGAGTCCCAAACTTGCATCTTTCCTATACACCTTTCTAGACTTTTTCCATTTACCTGGACATCCTAAGTCATCAACATCATTGCATATTAATCATAAAAGAGCATTTAAAGTGGTTTTTAACTATGTTTTGTGTCTGCTGTTTGAATTAGATTTTTGCTCATTGAGCTGCGAAATCTTGTCACTTTCCGCAGCTGCTTCAACTTTCCGCAGCCATTTTGTTAAAGTCTATATTGCAGGTGTCTTCAGGCAAATCAAGCCAATGGGCAAGTTGGAAATGACATGGATATGGACCGAGTCCTATTGGCTCAGTCGAATTCACCAAAGAAGGTCGTGGTCAAAGGTAGTCAAGCGGTGGTCAACCTAAGAGTCCTAGAGTGACAGAACTCTGTTTTTCACCACGTGAAGACTTGCGTGGCCGTTCCTAAATCTCAAGGGACATATCAACACCGGTGAACTGCTCCATAAGCCGAATCCAACGGCCACCCTCCATAGATTTAATCTTCACGGCAGCCATAATGCTAGATTTCTGGACATGGTTGTTCACGTGTCTTTTATCAGCGCAGATTGTAGGAAAGTAGTTATGTCATCCTCTGTTATAAATAATGCATTCTCATATGCATAGTAGCTAGCTTCTGTAATGTAATTTTGCTGAAAAGAAAGCCCACTGTGTCGTGACATTATTTCCTTGTTATGACTGCATTTTGAATACATGAGAAGACTTTGTTCATAAGCATAATTCGTGGTTGATAGCTGTTCCCCGAGGATTGTGCAGAGGGCCCCTGCACACGCCGAGGTTTTGTTTATTGCTGTATAGTTTCATGCTTTATTTCCTTGCGTTCATTATGCCATAGTTATTCACGTGTATATATTACATCTCTTATGGTATTAACGTTTTATTTCTGTCCATAATTTTTCATGCTTTATACTGCTGTTAACTGATCAGTGTCTTTGTTCCAGATTACAGTAGGCAGCCCGGGCATTTGCACATATTTTTACAATGAATAATGACATGGAATCAGTCTTGTCCTTCTGCTGATTTATTTTTCTTAGCTTTTAATTCTAGCACTGTTTTATTTATTTCAGTTTTGTACATTTTCTTTATTAGTTATATTAGATATTAAATTACTCATGTCATTATCAGTTACCTCCGAAAGCCATAGTGAGACTAATGGTGAGGGATTGAAGTATGAGTGTGTAGTTTGATATTAGTTTATTTTTCTGCAAGTTAGATATTAAATTGCTCATGTCATTATCAGTTACCTCCGAAAGCTATAGCGAGACTAATGGTGAGGGATTGAAGTATGAGTGTGTAATTTGATATTAGTTTATTTTTCTGCAAATTAGATATCAGATTGCTCAAGTTGTTTATGATTACCTCCGAAAGCCATATCGAGACTAATGGTGACGGGTCAGAATATGAGTTGATGTAATTTGATTTTAGCTTTACTTTGCTTGCAATTCTTGGATTTCTTTGAGCACAATTTCTTTTGTATTTAGACAGCAGCAAGGGTAATGGGTTTCATGATCAATAGTTCACTGTTTGTTTGACTAGTATAGTTGCACATTTTCATTTAGGAATTAATTTTGTCATTGCATGTTTTAAAACCCTTTTGAAGTTTGAAGTTTGGGAAATCATTATAAAGGACATCATTGCCTTGAAAATTTATATCCATACTTGTCTTTTAGAATTTCCATCTCACATTAGGAAACCAACCAAGATACAACCCCCAAGATAAAAAAAAAAAAAAACCAAAACGACAAAAAGTAAGAAATAGGTTATCTTGCACATATAGTGTGCCACACTTCGTCAGCTTACGAATCTCGGATTGACAAGTTAATGTAGCAATTTAGGACACACTAAATTGACCAAACATTTTGGCGCCGTTGCCGGGGAAGTGTAACTAGGTAGCCAATTTCTTAAAAAAAACAATAAAAAGAAGGGAAAAATTGATAACTTCTTGAAGTATGCTCTCCTCTTGCACCTAGTGTGACCTCGAGGATCAGAAAAGAGAGTTATTGGTTCAATAATTTCTTAAGTATGCTCTCTTCTTGCACCTAGTGTGACCTAGAAGATCAGAAAGAGAATTATTAGCCCAACTTAAAAATAAAAAAAATGACATGCATAGAGCAAGAGATTCTAGGGGAAGGTTTATAGCTAGATCCAAGAGTTCGATTTTCACAACTCCATCTTCTTCAAGGCATAGACAAGATTCACCACCATCTACCCCTAGCCTTAAGATTCCTGGAATTCAAGGAGCAGCTAAATTAGAGGATTCTCCTACACCATCTACCAAATCTCATTTAGAAGAAGACCCTTTCTTTACTTCTACAGGAGAGCATATTGTAATTAAAGAAGTAGAATCACCTGAAGAAGAAAAGGCAGAAACTCCCTCTCATCCTCCCTTGATAGAAGAATCAGAGGACTCTGAGGACTCTGAAGAAACTATCATGAGAGAGGAAGTAGTAGATGGATTCAGAGGTAGAGGTATAGGTAGAGGAGGAGGAAATAATGGAGGCAAAAATGGTGGAGGTGGAGGTAATAATGGAAGAAATAGGGAAGGAGACAACTCGTTTGGATTCCCTATAGTTTATGAGGAAACTCATACAACGATGAAAAACATCTCACCATCTGTCCTCCCCAACTTTTATGGATTGCGAAGTGAGGATCCTGAAACATTTTTGTTTGAGTTTGAAGTCGTTTGCCGAACCTATGACTATATGGAAGACTCTAAAAAACTCAAACTGTTTCCTTCAACATTGAAGGGAGCCGCTTTGAAATGGTTCATGGGATTAGTCACCCAATCTATTAGGACTTGGAATGATATGAAACAAACATTTTTGGATAGATACCTGGACTATTGTATGCCCACCAATCACAAGGATGAGGTATTCAAAATGGTGCAAAAAGAAGATGAAAATTTGGAGGATTTACTTGAAAGATTTCAATACAACTTAAAAAGAGCAAAGATGAGAAACTTAGATGAGGAAACTTTGAAAGTCCTTCTATTAAAAGCCATCAGAGATGAATGGATAGATATTTTAAACATGATGGGGAAAGGAGACATTTCTCAACTTCCACTTCGTGACATAGCAAAACAATGTGTCCATCTCTCAAGGGGAAAATCTAAAACGGGAAAAGGGCCTAGAGATCCTTCTCTTATCAGGGCAAAAAAATCTGCAACTGGATCAGTAAATAGGGCAGAGATTGGAAATATGCTTGATGAATTCAAAACTGATATCTTAGGGAACCTTAGTGAACAACTAGACACCCTTAAAATTCAAAACAAGCAGAAAGCAGAAACTGATGCTCTAGCCATCTTTTGTCCGAAATGTAGGAAGAAACATGCTTTAAGGGAATGTCCCTTAGATGCAAAATTTGTAGAAACATGTATGACTTGCTCAGAGAATCATGAGACCAAGGATTGTCCTTCAATTCCTGGACTCAAAGTTGTCTTTCAAGAAGATCCAAATTCAATAGAATCTCTCTGTTTTGTTGCAAGAAGACCTTGACAGGGGCAACAAACTCAAGGGTTTAACAACCCTATGAATTTTCAACCCCCACCAAATTGGAATCCTTGGCAACAACCTTGGCCCCAACCTCAAAATTCATATTAGTCATGGGTACAAGGTATGCAAAATCCTTATGGGAGATTTGCTCAATTTTATCAATATCCTCCATATTTTAAAAATCAACAAGCTCCACAACTTCCAAACCCAAATCTACAACTTCCATTGCCATTTCCACAACAACAACCTTCTCAACAAAATCCAAATCCTCAACTCATGCTTCCATTCCAACAAAAGACAAATCAACTTCCAGCTCAGCCATTGCCAAATCCTAACAATAAAAATCCTCAGAATACTTACATGATAGCAGGACAACAATTTCCTACCTATATGATCGTTCCTTTCAATGATGTACAACTCAGGTCTGGTAGAGTTTTAGAAAAACCTTCTATAGATGTCCAAGAGCAAGATACCTCTAAGGAGGACTCTCTTAAAGTCAATAAGGGTTCTGAGGAAGCATCTCTTCAAAACTCAAAAATTCAAAAAGAGAAAGAAAATTTAACCCCCACAACTCCTATAGTTGAGAAACCTGCATCTTCATCCACACCTCCTTTCCCTGAAAGATTACAAATTGATAAAGGGGTGGAAAAACAAATCTTGTTGCCTAACTATGATTTTCTAGATGAATTAAAGAATGTTTGTATCAAGATTCCCTTGCTACAAGCCATTAGAGAGATTCATATTCTAGCAAAAACAATAAAGGAGTTGAGTCTCAAAATACCAGGAAGGAAACCAAGAGATACAAGAAGAATCCACCTGGTAGGAAAAATTGCAGATATCATGATGGGAAAAATTACCATGCAGAAGTATGTAGATCCAGGTAGTCCAATTGTCAAGACACATATAAATGGGATAGAAATTCCAAACACATTGATTGAATTAGGGGCTGCTATCAACATTATGAATAGACAGATTATGGAACAAGTAAAACTTCCTAATCTTCTTTTACACCTACTTTACAGCAACTTGCAGATCGATCAATTATCAAACCAGATGGTGTATTAGAAGATATTTCAGTCTCCTTAGATTCTTGGGAATATCCAGTAGATTTTATGATTTTGACTCCCAAGAGTAATCTAGGAGGGCACCCACTTATCTTAGGGAGACCTTGGCTAGCCACAGCTAATGCTTTCATTAGTTGTAGATCTGGGGATATGTACATTTCTAATGGTAATTCGACAAAGAAATTAAATTTGTATCCTCCAGCAAAAGCAATTACAGAAGTAGGAGAAAATTAATGGGTCGATGATGAGGACACTATACAACCTGTCTTTACCATTTCTGAAATCAGTGAGGATAGTCAAATTCTAAACACATTAGAAAATTTTGAGACATCTTCAGAATATGACCCCACACAATTTCAGTTGAAATCTGACATTGAATATTTATCATCAAGACAAATGTCTCTTTACTCTATGGAAGAGTTCGGTAGTTCTACCATTGAGATTTTTCCAGGAAAAACAATGAATATCAACAAAAATTTGGAAAAGTCACAACAGGAAGAACTA
This sequence comes from Pinus albicaulis, assembly GCA_034641835.2. Classification (NCBI taxonomy): domain Eukaryota; kingdom Viridiplantae; phylum Streptophyta; class Pinopsida; order Pinales; family Pinaceae; genus Pinus; species Pinus albicaulis. The sequence continues at coordinate 952,310,750 of CM076570.1, forward strand.
ACCAAAATCTTGCAAAAACATTCTACTGCATTTGCATGGGAGTACACTGATATGAAAGGTATTGATCCTAAGACTTGCATCCATCATATCTATATTGAGGAAAATAGTAGACCAATCAGACAACCTTAGAGAAGGATGAATCCAAACCTTAGGGAGATGGTGAAAGAAGAGCTCCAAAAACTACTCAATGTAAACTTCATTTATCCAATTTCAGATAGCCGATGGGTTTCTCCTTTGGTTATAGTACCTAAAAAGAATGGTAAATGGAGGGTATGCATTGATTGCAGGGAATTGAACAAAGCAACTTTGAAGGATCACTTTCCTTTGCCTTTTATCGATCAGGTATTAGATACATTAGCAGGTAAAAAGTACTTTTCATTTTTGGATGGTTTTAGTGGCTATAATCAAATTCAGGTAGCACCTGAAGATCAAGATAAGACCACATTTACTCGTCCATGGGGAACTTTTGCCTACCGAGTGCTTCCTTTTGGGTTATGTAATGCACCAGCAACATTCCAAAGAGCAGTACTAGGAATTTTTTCTGATCTAATCCATGATTGTGTAGAGGTTTATATGGATGATTTTACAGTTTATGGTAATTCATTTGAAGAAGCATTAGAAAATTTGGAAAAAGTCTTTATAAGATGTAAAGAAACAAACCTTTCATTAAGCCATGAAAAATGCTTTATGATGTTTACTGAAGGTATTGTTTTAGGACATCATATTTCAGGAGATGGGATTAAGGTTGATAGATCAAAAGTTGAAGTCATTTCCAAGTTGCCTATTCCAAATTGTCAAAGAGATGTTAGAAGTTTTCTAGGATTTACTGGATACTATAGAAGATTTATAGAAAACTTCACTAAAATAGCATCTCCACTCTTCAAACTGCTTACAAAAGACTGTGAATTCAAATGGGATCCTGATTGTCAATCAACCTTTGAAACTTTGAAAACAAGAATATCTGAAGCACCTATATTGAGAGGACCAAATAGGAAACTCCCTTTCCATATTTCTACAGATGCTTCAGATACAGCTCTAGGAGCTATGTTGGGTCAAAAGGATTTAGTCCCTTATGCCATTTACTATACCAGTAAAAAGTTGACTCCCACTGAATTGAACTATACTGTAACTGAAAAAGAGTTTTTAGCTGTTGTTCATGCAATCAATAAGTTTAGACATTATATAACAGGATGTGAAACTTTTATTCATACTGATAATTCTGCGATTAGATATATAATGAAAAAACCTGTTACTAATGGCAGAGTGACAAGATGGCTCCTACTTTTGCAGGAATTCAATATTACTGTGTTGGATAGACCATGGAAACAAAATATAGTAGTTGATTTCTTGTCTAGGATTCAAAATACTAAAGAAGATTCTCCTGTAGAGGATAAGTTTCCTGATGAATACTTGTTTGCAGTAACTACTAAGACCCCTTGGTATGCAGATATTGCTAACTATTTGGTTACAGGGAAACTGCCTCCACATTTATTTCCAAGTGAAAGAAGAAAGATTATTCAGGAAAGTTCAAAATATTCATGGATTTCTAACGAATTGTTTAAAACAGGGCCAGATCTTGTGATTAGAAGATGTGTCAGGGAGGATTAAATACCTGATATCCTCAAGGCATGTCATGATGAACCATGCGGCGGACACTTTGCTGACAAAAGGATAGCCTATAAAATCCTCTCTTTAGGATATTTTTGGCCTTCCCTCTTCAAAGATGCAAAACAATATGTCAAAAGGTGTGACAGCTGCCAAAGAGTAGGGAAACCTACCCTTTCAAATGAAATGCCATTGCAACCACAGGTACTCATCGAACCCTTTGAAAAATGGGCTTTAGATTTCATTGGACCTATTAATCCACCATCTAAGCAAAAGAAGTATATATTGGTTTGTACCGATTATGTTACTAAATGGGTGGAAGCCAAAGCATTAGTGTCTGCTACTGAAAATTCAGTTGTTAATTTTCTTTATGAGGATATTTTTACTCGCTTTGGTGTTCCAAGAGAAATTGTGACAGATCAGGGAAGCCAATTCACATCCAACTTGGTGGAGAAGTTGATGGAAGAATACAAAATCAAGCACATAAGATCTACTCCTTACCATCCGCAAGAAAATGGTCAAGTGGAGTCTACAAACAAAGTTCTTGAAAGTATCATCACCAAAACTGTTCATCTACATAGAAGAGATTGGGCAGAAAGGCTTCCCGAAGCCTTGTGGGCCTACAGAACTACATGGAGAAATACAACAGGACATTCTCCCTATGAACTTGTTTATGGGAAAGAAGTCCTGCTCCCCATTGAGTTCCAAGTCAAAACCTTCAAGATGGCAGTTCAGTTGGGGATGGATCTATCAAAAGCCCAAAAGCATAGAATGGAGCAGTTGAATGAGCTAGATGAGATCAGACAAGAGGCAATTCTAAGAACTGATCTAGTTCAATATCAAAGAGCTAAATGGCATGACAAATACATCAAAGAGAAGAAGCTTCAAGAAGGAGATTGGGCATTGATATTTGATTCCAAGTTTAAAGATTTTAAAGGAAAATTTCAGAATCATTGGCTTGGGCCATATGAGATTGACAAGATCTTTAGCAATGGAGCGGTAAGAATCAAGACCATTGATGAATCTCAAACTCCTCTTATTGTGAATGGCCACAGATTAAAGATCTATCATAAGCCACTCTCAAAAGAGTAATTTGTCAAAATGTTTCAAGATAATTCTGCAATAAGGCTGGTGAAGAAGAATCCTTCTTCTCCACCAGCCTAGCCTTTGTTCTTTTTAGTTTCAAAAAAAAAAAAAAAAAATTGTATAAGCCTGAAAACCACTCACTGATTGGCAGTCTTATACAGAAAATGTAGGGTGAAAATCAAGAACACCTGACACCCTATATTTTCCAAAAAATTCTCTCTCTCTCTCATTTCACAAGTTTTATGACAACCCACTCCATTTCATTCCACTTCATTCCACTCCACTTCATTTCATTCCACTCCATTTCATCTATTTCATTTCATTTCACCAATAAAAATTTTCTTTCATGACCATTTTCATTCAATCAGTTATCATATATCCATCTCCATTCACCCAAATAATTACTGTGTCAGTTTCCGCAGCTGACACCAGTTTCCGCAGCCAGAAGCAGTTTCTGCAGCCACCACTCTGTTTTTCAAAAATTTATAGCCAGATGTTAGTTCAACAATCATGAAATCAAATGCAGGTATGAGGACATATTATGAAGACATGAGGCATTCAAAAGCATCAACGAGGAGCAACTGATTGAAGACTAATGAAAAATGGCAAGAATTCCAAGGTATGAGTAGAAATTTATTTCAAATGGCATTCAAGCACATTTGTACATAGTTATAAACCATAGCTCCATTATATGCAATGATTGCGTTGATAACTCCATAACCATTCCACGATCTCTATACGATTCCCCCACAATCCTTGCATTCATTTTTAAACGGCCTCATAATCAAGCCTCCGGTCTTCACTCGTGTTCGGCTATACTTTGATACTCCACCTGTAATTATGGAACATGGTTGATTTGACTACGGATTCTCTCAGTAGCACAAAATCCGCAGCCGTTTCATAAATGTGCTTGCATCTACTTTGCAGCCACCCAATTTTAAATACTGTCGGATGCACTTTACTCCCCCTACTATTCTATTGACCTCACGGCTGCATTTCCACCATGTTCACATAAGCCTTCACCCCATTTTGTTCTCTGTTCCGCTTCATTCCGTGTACCTATTCTCTGATATCCACTTACAGTCACTGGTCTCCTTCATAAACCCTGTTCATTTCCGCTAATTCAGCCGTCTTACCTCCGCTAAACCCTCCTCACGCAGACGAGTTTTAAAGAACAGAAGGAAGGATGGGTCGGTTGTTGAGGGCAGAACCAAAGGGACCCAAATTTATGGAAGGATACCCGCAAGTCAAAGACATATTGAAAAAGGAAAAATGGCTTCGGTTTATTCAAAAGTTTAAAGGCTACAATAAGGAGGTAACAAAAGCTTTTGCGAGGTCTTTCAACGGTCTGGAGGTGGAAATTGGGGACCTCAAATTTACAGTGACTGAGGCATCCATAGAAGCTGCTACAGAACTCCCTCAAGAAGGTGAACGCTGGTTCAAGAACAAGAGCATTGGCGAGGAAGCCTGGAGAGTGATCCTACGTAACCCAGGTATGGATGTCACCATTTTCAAAAAGGGAATTCCTGTCCATGCTTTAAAAGAAGAGTGGGCCAATTTACTGTTGGTTATTCAAAAGTTTATCACCTGTGAGGGACGTTTTGGATCAATGTACATGTATCATACCCGACTGTTGATGAATTTCCTAGACAACCAGACCCTCAATCTGCCATACTTTTTACTAAACAGTTTGAAAAAAAATGTCTGTAACCGTCCAAAAGCATCTAGGGGACGTAGAACCACATTTGTATCACCATGGTCTCGTGAAAATCTTGATAGAAAAACAATTAAAAGAGAAAAAGGACACCTGGGAGCAGTTTTTAATTTGAAATTTCTTTGAAGAACCCCAAGAAACCCCTGAAGGCAATACATAAAAAAGAATTAGAAGAAAGAGAACAGGTGATAAAACTCAAAGCACTCCTACTAACACAGTTGAAAGAACTAGTAGAGAAGAAAGACTGTCTAAAAGGAGGAAGGAAAAGACTGAGGGTAAAAAGCCAACAAAATCAAAAGAGAAAAGAAGCATTGAGGCTGTGCATCAAACCCCTTCCTCAGAAGAAGACCATCAAGTATTGTCTAAGAGACTAGTTCACCTTAAGGAACAGTTAGCTATGGCCAAAAATAAAGGAAAAGAAAAACAGAAGGAAAAAGAAAGTAGTCCATAGCATGTAAGAAGAAGCACTAGGCTTAAAGGAAAGAGGAGGAAAGCACAAACAAAAGGACCCCATTTTATTGATTTGGGAGGAGGAACACCTGAACAAACTCCATCTGGCCGTAGTCCACCTCATTCTCAGCCAAACGTTGAAACTAGTCCTCAAGATGTTGACATGAGTCCTTTTCGGCCAGATTTTGAAGTCAATTCTCCTCCACAGCATTTTGGGGACAGCCCAAGGAAAACGACACCCGAGATAGATCCAAAGCAGCAAGAGGTGTATGATTACATAGAATCCTTAGAAAAAACAGCCATGGGTCCCAACACTTCATCCACTCAGCTTCACACAGCACAAGAAGCTCTAGTCCAATCGTTGAAACAAGAAGTCTTTGAGTTGGAGGTTTTAAATAGACATATTAAAAATGAAAATGAAGCATTAAAGGAGCAAAGCAGATTGGACAAGATCATTCATGACAACACTATGCTACATCTGGGACTGTGGCACAAAAAGAACAGAAAATTGAAGAAGAAATGCAAGAAGATAAGTAGAGCACTGATTAATCTCAAATTCAGATGCTTGATGAAGAAGCCCAGGATGTTAGCAGCACCAAGAAAGATGAGAAGAGGACTGGATGTACTGGCAGAGGTATTAGGGCATATGAATTGAAGGAGGATGATCAAAATTTTGGTTGCATGGGGACATGCAACACCTTAACAGTGGGGGTATGTTGAGTCCCAAACTTGCATCTTTCCTATACACCTTTCTAGACTTTTTCCATTTACCTGGACCTCCTAAGTCATCAACATCATTTCATATTAATCATAAAAGAGCATTTAAAGTGGTTTTTAACTATGTTTTGTGTCTACTGTTTGAATTAGATTTTTTCTCATTGAGCTGTGGAATCTTGTCACTTTCCGCAGCTGCTTCAACTTTCCGTAGCCATTTTGTTAAAGTCTATATTGCAGGTGTCTTCAGGCAAATCAAGCCACATGGGCAAGTTGGAAATGACATGGATATGGACCGAGTCCTATTGGCTCAGTCGAATATGGACCGAGTCCTATTGGCTCAGTCGAATTCACCAAAGAATATGTAAAAAGGTGAGTCAAGCTTATGGTCAACTCTGAGAGTCCGGCCGTGACAAAATCGTTTTTCACCACGTGAAGCACTTGCGGGCTATCTCAACTTCGTGGACATATCAACACCAGAACCGGCCTGTCAATCCAACGGCCAGCCTCCATAGATTAATCTTCACTAATATATACGTTAGATTTTTGTATTGTAATGTTCATTGTCTTATCAGATTGCATTGGAGTAGTTGGTGTCATCCTTTTATATAAATAATGTGCCTTTCATAATGATAGGATAAGCCAGAATAATGGCTTAGAGAAAGCCACTGTTCCGTGACATTATTTCCTTGTTATGACTGTGTTTTGAATACATGAGAAGACTCTGTTCATAAGCGTAATTCGTGGTTGATAGCTGTTGCCCGAGGATTGTGCAGAGGGCCCCTGCACAAGCCGAGGTTTTGTTTATTGATGTATAGTTTGATGCTTTATTTCCTTATGTTCATTATACCATAGTCATTCACGTGTATATATTACATCTCTTATGGTATTAACGTTTTATTTCTGTCCATAATTTTTCATGCTTTATACTGTTGTTAAATGATCAGTGTCTTTGTTCCAGATTACAGTAGGCAGCCCGGGCATTTGCACATAGTTTTACAATGACTAATGACATGGAATCAGTCTTGTCCTTCTGCTGATTTATTTTTCTTAGCTTTTAATTCCAGCACTGTTTTATTTATTTCATTTTTGTACATTTGCTTTATTAGTTAGATTAGATATTAAATTACTCATGTCATTATCAGTTACCTCCGAAAGCCATAGCGAGACTAATGGTGAGGGATTGAAGTATGAGTGTGTAGTTTGATATTAGTTTATTTTTCTGCAATTTAGATATTAAATTGCTCATGTCATTATCAGTTACCTCCGAAAGCCATAGCGAGACTAATGGTGAGGGATTGAAGTATGAGTGTGTAATTTGATATTAGTTTATTTTTCTGCAAATTAGACATCAGATTACTCAAGTTGTTTATGATTACCTCCGAAAGCCATAGCGAGACTAATGGTGAGGGGTCAGAATGTGAGTTGATGTAATTTGATTTAGTTTATTTTGTTGGTAATTCTTGTGATTTCTTGCTACGCTTTTTAGATAGACAGCAACAAGGTACGAGTTTCATGATCAAGGCTCACCTTCTATATTGACTAGTATAGTTTCTTATTTTCATTTTCTTTTTAGGAATTAATTTTGTCATTGCATGTTTTAAAACCCTTTTGAAGTTTGAAGTTTGGGAAATCATTATAAAGGACATCATTGCCTTGAACATTTATATCCATACTTGTCTTTTAGAATTTCCATCTCACATTAGGAAACCAAACAAGATAAAAACCCCCAAGATAAATAAAAAACCCAAAAATGACAAAAAGTAAGAGATAGGTTATCTTGCACATATAGTGTGCCACACTTCGTCAGCGTACGAATCCCGGATTGACAAATTAATGTAGCAATTTAGGACACACTAAATTGACCAAACACCAGCCAAAAGGATTTGTTATAAAGGTCCAAGAACACAAAGTTTTCAAACTTATAAAATCCTTGTATGGCCTCAAGCAAGCACAACGAGCATGGTATGAGAAATTAACCGAGCATCTTCTGAAACTTGACTTCAAACATTTTGATCTTGATGATGCAACTTTGTTTGTTAAGAAAGTTGGAAAAATAGTTGTATATCTTGTGGTGTATGTAGATGATCTTTTGATAATAGGGAACAATGAGAGCTATATTGCATCCATGAAGAAAGAATTGAAGAAATGTTTTGAAATGATTGATTTGGGTCATGTTCATTACTATCTGGGTATTGAAGTAATTCAACATCCTAAATTTATATTTCTTTCTCAAAAGAAGTACATTAGAGATCTTTTGAACAATTTTGGCATGGATGAATGCAATCCCTTAACCACTCCAATGGAACAAAACTTGAAGCTCACATCTATTGAAGGGAAGGAATTCGAGGATGCAACTAAGTATAGATAGCTTATAGGAAGTCTTATCTACCTGACCACCACCAGACCTGACATTTCATTTGCTGTTGGAATCCTCTCAAGGTTTATGCAAAAACCTTGTGAAGGACATTGGTCTGCTACAAAAAGAGTGTTAAGGTACTTGAAGGGGACTCAAGACTTTGGACTCAAATATACACAGGTAGGCGACTTCAGCTTGATAGGATACTCTGATTCAGACTTTGATGGCGACAAAGAAACAGGGGTGTCTACTACAGGTTACACCATGAGTCTTGGATCAGGAGTTGTCTCATGGAGATCATGCAAACAGTCAGTTCCAGCAGATTCCATGACCGAGGCAGAATATGTGGTAGTAGCTGAAGCAACAAAGGAAATTGTGTGGCTTAGAAAAATCCTAGAATATTTGTAGATGAAACAAACGTATTCAACACCACTCATGATCGACAACACCTCTATTATAAAGTTATCCAAGAACCCAAAGTTCCATGATCGAACAAAGCACATCAATACAAAATACCATCTAATTCGACATCATGTTCAAGCCAAAACCATCCATCTACATCATTGTTCCACAATTGAGAAAACTACTGATATCTTCACCAAAGCACTTGGAAGAGAAAAGTTTGAAAAGTTCAGATCGATGCTTGGACTCACCAACATCCCTTCGAATTAAAGGGGGGAATGTTGACACCTAATCCTAAGGGTTGGGTGAGGATATTCAATATTGTATATTAAATAATATTAGGAAATAAGGAAGGCCAAGAGTCATTGGGAGATGAATTAGAAGCCCCCTTTGGGTCTCATTTCAACATTCCTTCTCAACAAGAAACGAGATATTATCTACCTGAATCCTATCTCTGTGGAATTTGAATTTGCTTCTTTCCAGCACCTTTGTTAAGATGTCTGCATATTTCTCCTCCATGGGAATGTACTCTAATGACATAATATTCCTTTGAACGCAATCTCTGAGATGGTGATACCAGATATCAACATGCTTGGACCTATCATGGAATACTGCATTAAATGAAAGTTTGATGCAACTATGATTACCACAATGTATCACTGTTAGATCCATTTATCGACCAAACAAACCAACAAGTATCTTCCCCATCCATATGGCCTCGCATGTTGCTTGACTAGCTACCATGTACTTTGCCTTTGTTGAACTTAGTGCAACTAATCTTTGTTTCTTGTTGTACTAGGAAATTGTTGTTGCTCCTATTCTAAAGATGCCCCTAATGTGATTTTCTTGTCAGATGGAATCCTTGCCCAATCTACATCGGTGAAGCATTGAAGCTTCTCTTCCTCTGCTCGTATGTACCATAATCTATACTATGTAGTGCCTCTGAGATATCTCAACACATGCTTGCATGTCTTCCAAAAAAATCTTGGTGGGATTAACCATATCTTGGCTCAGTTTTTTAACTGCGTAGAATATGTATGGTTGTGTAATCACCAAATACATGAGTGAACCCACAAGCTTCCTGTAAAAAATATCATCCACCACTCTGCCTGAATTAGCATTCTCCTTCCTCAAGTTTCCTACTAGAGGAGTCTCCGCGGGTTTGTTGCCCTCCATGTGGAACTTACTCACAATATCATTGGCATACTTGCTCTGAGATACAAATATCTCCTCATCTCTTTGCAATATTTCCAATCTAATAAAATAGTGCAAGAGCCCCATGTACTTCATCTCAAATTCTCTTACAAGACTTGATGAGTTTCTCATCACCTATCTGTATCATATCATAGACATAAAGTACAATAATTAAAATATTACCATCAACCACAATATTATATAGGTTTGCGTCTGCTTCACTCTTGGTGAAGCCCAAACCGGTGAAATAGATGTCAATCCTGGCATACCAAGCACAAGGTGTTTTCTTCAGCCCATACAGTGCTCTCTTGAGTCTACACACATGCGAATCACTGCCTAAGGTCTCAAAATATTATGGATGTTTAATGTACACTTCTTTCTCAATAACCCCATTGATAAATCTTGTCTTTACATCCATTTGATGTATCTTCCATCCCATCTACGCTGAGAGTGCAAGGATGGATATAGTAGATGAGTACCTTGTAACTGGTGAAAAATTATCATCATAGTCAATCTCCTCCACTTGAGAGAACCCTATGACCACAAATCTAGCCTTATGCTTCTCCACATTCCCATCTGCTACCTCCTTCACCTTGTAGACCCACCTGGATCCTACAATTGACTTCCCCACTCGTCTTGGGACAACTTCCCATGCACTGTTTCTGTTGATGGAGTCATACTCCTCAACCATGGCATCAAGCCACACTAGTTGTTGCACTGCTTCCTCAAAATATGATGGTTTTATCTCAATACATTCACTCATAAGATACATGTATTCAGTGTATCGCTTTGGGGACCTTCTCTGCATGCGATGTGATGTGGGTGCTCGCACATTCTCTCTAACATCTAGCAACAATCTGTCAGCCTCTTTGGTGCACTTCCTTCCATCTCTGGTGGATGGCTCTGCATGAGTGGTTTCTACCACTCTATATTCCTCTACTTGTGGCTGCTCCACATCTTGAGTTTCATCCTTTGGAGCCAAGATCTCCTCAACTATGGTGAGCCCTAATATTTCACCAAGAGTGATGCAACTCCCAGAGGCTACTCAACTTTACTTTATCAACCCAGGGTTTGTACAAACTTGGAGGTGACAATGCTATATACACAACAGATTCATTCTACTCATGCCATCCTCTTCTCAATTCTACGATGAGGCACTACTGCTAGGGTTACTTCTAGGAAAGGAAGTCTGTCACACTTTTGAATGAATGCTAAGACTTAAAATAACTCATGACCATTACTCTATCATCAAGAAAAGAAACTATTCTAGATCATAATGACTCATCTAGTTATCTACAAGAAAGAGAAATCTACACTTAAGCTAATGCATGAAATAAAGGTAAAATGAGTGGAATTCATGATTTAAATTGTTGAATTGAACTTGCAGAAAGGGAAACTAATCTAGGCACACATGTTGAACCAAATTACTGATTGAACACTATCTATCTCATGCTTCACTGTTATGCTTAACAATGCATCTATCAATGAGCTAATTATGCTTTTAAATAACTTTGTTTTGCAACAAAAGAATGAGGCACCAAGGTGACCTTAGAGGGGCTTGGAATCATGGTTTTAGAGTTGAAGGTGTCTTGGTTGTGCTAGGTATAGATGAGGTGAAAGAGAGGTTTTGGGTTGAATAATTGATTGAATGGTTGCTACAAGATTTCCTGTAGTGCTACAAGATGTCCTGAAACGCTATAGGAAACAGGCCGAGGGTAGTTTGAGGCTAGAAATGGTGAGGAAAGGGGTAGGAAAGGTGGAATGAAGTTGTATATAGGTAGATGGAGGGTAGCCAACCCTTTTTCCAAGCTCAGAACTTCTCTCAAATACTTTCTTACACCTCCAAGGTGGCTCTCAATGTTGTGGTGGAGATTTCCAAAAACAGGGCTGAAGGCAATTTGATTGGAAGTTAGTTGATGAAGGGTGGAAACTAAAGCTAATGGTGTTGGGGAAGTCATGCTCTGTTGTTGTACTCAAACCTACAAGCAAACTACTTGTTCGTGCATTCATCATTGACAAATCTATCATGAAAATGGTGGAAAATATGAGTTGAATTTAAGCAAACCTACCTATGCACTTGAAACAAAAAACTAACTCTGCATCTACAAAATTTTCATGATAAACAAAGAAACCTATATAAGTTTTCCAATAAATCATAAATTTAAAGCAAGGTTGGGTTTGTGGTGAAGATCTACCCTCCTCAAGCTCCAATGGAAGAGGTGAGAGAGGGAGGCTTTAACACAGTTTTAGAGTTTTATATGCTTCTGAAACATGATCTGAAAGATATTAACTACATCAGTCATGAAATGTAAGGAAACTAACTACTCCAACCTGAGATGTAAAGAAATTAACTACTGCAACTTGAAATGTAAAGAGACTAATTATTGCAAATTTCAATGTAAATAAACTAACTACAACAACATGAAATGTAAGGAAACTAACTACAACAACGTGAAATGTAAACATGAATACATAAGAGAGACTGAAGCCAATGGATTGGGCCCTAACCCACAAGCTCAGCTCCCTAAAACTAACCCAGTGGAGAATAAAGTGACTACTCATTTTATTTCATAACCCCGAAGCTGGGATAAAAATTCAAGAAGTATTTAGCAAACTACTGCCAGTAGCAGGCGAAATTGAGGCTGAAAGAGTCGCCACCGAAACCGGCCACCTGATTAAGGAATGGAAACAGGTAATTAACGAGTTCACAGAACTCAAGTCTTCAACATTGAGCAAGGTTCTCGAGTTGGGGCATTTTTTTGGACAAAGCGAAGAAACGGAGAAGACAGAGCCAGCCTCAGAAGTAGAAAAACCAATGGAAACCGCAACAGCAAGAAAATATTGACTCGAGACAAGTCAATAGCATGTGGTCGAGGCCTGTTGGGGCCTTTGTTTTTAAAAAGGAACAGTTTTGAGTTGCAGAGAATAGGTGGTGGAGCGCAATCATGATAGACAAGGAGCTTTCACGGTTGCGGATAGCCGGAAGATAGGTGGTGCAGAAATTGCAGAGAACAGCACAGATGGCAGGAATGGGAGACAAAGAAAATCAATAGAACTCCCATTAATCAAGAAGAAGCGGCAAACAATAGAGTAGAAAAAGAGGAAAGACTGATAGTCACGTTGGCTAAAGAACAAATAGGCAGTCATCCAGTGTAGACAGAGGGGTTAGTCTGGAAGAGGGCATGGTGAGAGAGTCGTAGGAGAGCTCTGTTAGATCTCTTTTGTACTGAACCACCCTATAATAGACTTTGCGAAGTGATATAATTCGTTTGATAATGATAATGAAATATGGTTCTTGATATGTTTGATGTTTTGAGTTAAGTGTTAATCAATTGCTTATTGTGAATGTATGCCCTGTTTTAAATTTTAATTCAGCATCCTGAATATTCTTAATGAGAAGTATCTTATACAAAGTAGCGAGATATGTTTTTTGTTTCAAGTTCCTTTATTTGCTCTTCATGGTTGTAATCGGTTGATACTTGATATGTCTCCTAACCTTACTAAGGTCACGGCATGCCTTGGATGAGACACTCTGCTCCTTGGAGTAGGGTGAAAATGTCGGCGTTGTGCTAGACTACTGCGGACACCTTGTTGACCACTATCTTGAACCTGGGTCTTGCTAAGAGAGCTCCTTTTTCGCCAACATATATATATATGTTTTTTTTTTTTTTTTTTTTTTTTTTAAAAAAAAAAAGTCGGTGCACCCCAAAAAATAGTCATGGACCAGTACTGATGCGTATTTTTTTATCGTGCACTGTGCTCGGTGTGCATGGAAAATGTTTGTACACCACCAAATATGGGAATATTTTTCTGCGGTGCGTTGATGAAACTATCCGCCCCGCTCGGTGCGCATGGAAAATGTTCGTGCACCACCAAATATGGGAATATTTTTCTCTGGTGCATTGACCAAACTACCCACCATGAGGCGGATAGTTTGGTCAAAACACCGCCCAACAACATTACATAGTCAACGGTGTGGTCATGGAAACGACTGCACTTTTGACTATGTAATGCTGTCAGGTGGGTGATGCGCTGATGTAACAATCCGCCTCGGGGCGGTTAGTTTGGTCAACACAACGCCCTCCCGACACTAGTACATAGTCAACGGTGTGATCATTTAAATGACCGCACCGCCATGTTACTTTTTAAATTAGTCACGGTGCACGTTTTTTGGTACTACACTAGAACCCGGTGCGGTTTCCGTTAACACCGTTCGCGATGTGGCCTATAAATTTACAGGCAACACCACGAACAATTCGAGCGCACCATGCATTTTTTTTTTTTTTTGAACGGTTAATTTTAAGTTTTTTTTCAAAATATAATCCACTAAAACATTTAGTTATTAAGAAACAAGTAAAATACCTGCACATTTGCGCGTCAAGGAGGAATATTTGCCGAGGAATTGAAGAAACCAAATTTGCCCACCGTTTTTGAAAAATTGAACTCCACAAGGTGGGCAATGGACGACAACAATGCGTTCACTGTTGAGCACCGATGGCAAGGCGCCTCACACAAGACAAACTCACAGCGGTGCTTGAGAGGTCTGGAGCACTGAAGAAGAAAAAATAATTTTTTTACGGGAGATATTTTTTTTATTTAACCCTGTTTCGGTGCGCCGGTTTTTGAGATGCACTAGGCAGTATTATCGATGATGCACTACACATCGTTACGATGTGCTGGATTACAAAGACGCACCGGGCATGTTTATACATTGAGCACCGATGCGCTATAGTACTTAGACGCACCGGGCGGGTTTGTACGGAGAGCACAGTGGCTTGGTGTGCCAATTTTTAGTACGCACCAGTGCATTTTGCGTAAAACGCACTGGTGTAGTTTATGATGAGAAACACACTGCAAAAAAAAATCCGCAAACCTCCTCCCACCAACCTCCTCTAGACACCCCCACTACATACAGATATCTGGGTTATTTTTATGAAGGGTTCCTCAAAAACATCCGCTAGAGGGTCTTTTCCTTGTAGTGCTAGCTCCATGATAAAAGTGGGTATTGGAAAATTCCTAAAATGCCACTAGTTAAAAAAATGTCATCTTTCTTACCCTAAGAGGGTTGAATATGAAAAAATATTCATCATAAAATGTTCAACCTATACCAATATTTGATCTCAATTTCAAAATATTTATCAAACTACCAACCTATTAATTTAGCAAAACTATAATGATTCAAAGAGCACTTGTCTTAAAGCTTTTTTAGCACACAAACAAAATTATAAATAAATCTAAGTAATCCCTTACTTTCTTAAGGTATAATAAACCAAATCCATTTAAGTATGCATTAATCATCATTATCACCATAATCATATGTATATAAAAAAAATATACAGTTATTCTAAAATATTAACAAATTTAAATATTATCATATAGCAAAACTATAATGATTCAAAGAGCACTTCTCTTAAAACGTTTTGAGCACACAAATAAAATGCTTGATAAATCTAAGTAATCTCTTACTTTCTTAAATTATAATAAATCAAATCCATTTAAATAGACATGAATCATCATTATCTCTCTCACACACAACTATTCTAAAATATTAACAAATTTAAATATTATCATATTTAAATTAATGTGTATATAAATTATACACATCTCCAATAACTAAAATATATTGACATTATTATTTTCATGATAAATATTCCATATCATCAATATACATATTTTAAACTTTTTAATCTAGTAAAACTAGAAAACACTTCTCTCGTTGCTCTTTGAACACAAACAAAATTCTAAATAAAATTAAATAATTTAAATAGACATTAATCATCAATACTATCATTATTTATAAATTCATCATAATTACAAACCAACCTAACACTATTCTAATTTCCATAACCTATAACTCAACATTCTAGTATTCCCAACATTCCTTTGTTCCATAAACCCATGTAACCTAAATAGAAATATACATTTACGACTAAATTTTTATGAGATCAACATTTCCTACATTTACTATTAAATTTCTATGAGATCAACATCTCATATTTAAGAATTCACTAACCTAATATCATATATATGAACCAATTTTTATTTTATTATTATTTTTAACATTATTATAGAGAATTATATTATCTTATTTTTCATTTAATTAAAAGTGATGAATCATTACTTATAAATTATTAAATTATAATATTAAAAAAAAACAAATTATTATAATTAAGGGCAAATTAAATTGAACTCATTTGAGAAATAAAAACATATAAAATTATTTTGACGGCTAATTACATTTAAGTTTTACTTGGAATGGTTGCTCGAAAATTTATAAATAAGATATAATGTTAATGTTTTTTTATAGATTTAAAAAAATATAAAATTATATTTTATAATGTTAAAATTTTTATATATTTTGAGAAATATAATTAAAAAAAAAAATTAATTATATATATAGAAAAAATATATTTTGTATATGAATTAAAATCATTTCAAACAATACAATATAGAATGAGGAAAAAAATATTCGCTAGTTAAAGAATCTTAAATTGGGCCAATAAGAAAACCAAAAACTTTCGGGACTATAAAAACAAACCTTAGGCACCAAATAATAACCCACCGACATAACGTAAAAGGGTGCAAAAATTTACAAGGGAAAAAAAAAAAAAAACCCAAAGAAGGAAGCGAGCCCAAGCAAGCTCAAGACATAGAGGCACATCAAAAAGCACGCAACTACGACAAGGACTGTCTATAATAAACCAATAAAACTAGGCACACACCACCCAAATACCCCAGGCATCAGGCCTTAAAATGGGGCATCAGAACTCTAGAAAAACCTGTAACTGGGCACAGGCCGCCCAAATATCCTTAAATAAACAACCCATAACTGGGTGTCAAACAAATACAAAAAATAACAACAAGCCCAACAAAGGAAAAAACCGAAGTAAAAAACCCTACAAGTAGGCGCGAACGCAAAGGGCATGCAACGACAATAAGCTAGCAACGATGACATGAAGCACAACCCCAAGTAGAAACAAGA
Source organism: Pinus albicaulis (assembly GCA_034641835.2). Classification (NCBI taxonomy): domain Eukaryota; kingdom Viridiplantae; phylum Streptophyta; class Pinopsida; order Pinales; family Pinaceae; genus Pinus; species Pinus albicaulis. Next base: position 952,327,256 of record CM076570.1, read on the forward strand.
TATAAACACCAGCAACAAGGATCGCGATTAAAGGGCCCACGATTTCGAGTCATTGCGAACGGGTTGTAGTGGGCACTCCCATGTGCTCAAGTGCCTGTACTAGCCAACTCGAGCATGTGCGACGATTCATGCGACATTCAACAAAGTGTGATGGGTGCGTCGTGTTGGCGAGCACCCACCCCTTGGGTGAATCATGCACAGGGTGAATGAGTCGTGTGAGTTGGTGGAAAAGTTGGACAAAGGCATCGGGTGGGTGCGCACCCATAGCTGGTGAGTCGTGGGTTTATCGTGGTCAAGTCAGGAAAATGTGCGAAGTGTAATGATAGGTGGAAAATCAGCGATGCATTGGAGTCGGCCTATGGAACGATGATACACATGAAACGAAACGACGGTGAAGTGTTGAACGCATGGGCCGACATGGTTAAACATGGGCAGGGCGAATTATGATGGTGGTCGAGCTGACCTTAGGCAAGGTTGAAGGGACACATATATTGTAGATATTAGGGCCCACGAAACTTGTATAAATAAAGTGGTGTGTGGAGGCTTTGAGGCATCCAATCAAGTTAAGATCATAATGCAGATAAGTGGAGGAGAGCTAAACAAAGGCGAGAAAAAGAGAAGAACCAATAGGCAAACGAACTCGAGTGAGTTAGGTTGCAACAGGCGGAAACTAGGCGGATGTGTTCAGAAGGTTGGGTCGGATGATTCGTAGGCTACACGACGTGTAGGCCATGCGCCCACACCATCAGGCAGATTTATGAACCAGTCGTGCAGGTGGGTCATGTAACAACACGGATCGTGCATCCCATACTGCTTGAGACTGTGCTTGTCGAAGTATTGGATGGAGATAATGCATATGAGGTCATGATGATTTAGAGATAGTTGCAGCCATTTGAGACTTCATATCATAGTGGGCTTGGAGTATCTGGTTCATTGATGAGTTGAGGTCAAGATGTGACATGACTTTGATGCAGTATGGGATGCATTCCTTGGGCACATTATGGGGTGTTTTTGTGAGGAGTGACTTGATGGACATGAAAGAGACAAGATAATTTGGAGTTGAACATAGTTTCATCGATGGAGATGCCTTAGTGAGGTACACTTGGGCATGGGTTGAGTCAATAAGACTTAGCCACTTTTGATGGACATGATGGCTGATTACCATAGGCAACACATGGATGGATGATGAGGCAAGACTAGACTTGCCCCTTTGATAGATTTGATAGATGGCATATTGCAGACGAAATGGATGTTGCTTCATGGACCTAGATATGTCACATTGAGCATTGGATTGATGGGAGGAGTTATTAATTGATTTGAGGAGATGGGCCTCTCACACATGGATGATGATGCTCGATAGGTGTGACTATCTACTATCAACACATAGATATTAGCATCATGGACAACATATTATAGATAGGATGAGGACTACTTCATGGACCTAGATATGGCTTACTTTATATTTTGATGAATATGTGATCTAGGTGGCTCCAGAAACACTTAGAGGTCCAAGAGGGCTGATGATAGGTCAAAATTAAAACTGGTCAGACTGATCTCAAACTAGATCCAGATCGAAGTGCTTGTCACCCTGATTCCAACGGTGTAAACGCCACTCCAATCTGAGCTCGTATGGAGAAGTTAGAGTTGGTCAAAGTGGGCAGTGGGCGAGGTTTAAGGGTCCTACAATTTGTCCGACACCGGGGCATGGAACTTGGCTCCTGAAAGTGGGCGAAATTATTGCCTAGATGACCCTTATTTTTTCAAAGGTTAAAAAAAAAAACAATTAGTTTTAAATAACGATTTTTTTTAATAAAAAATGGGGAGGTGGTAGGCTACCACCCCCACCACACCATGATACTACCGCTTGGCCAAATCATATTACATAAAAAAATTGGGGTGGCAAGCCATGACCTCTGCCACACCCTCCCCCCACGCCACCAATTTTATAACAAGTAGGGTGGGTAAGCCACCCCTAGTGGACCCGACCTAACCCCAAACTCCAACACCATATAAAATACGAAGGCAGTGGGAGTTGAACTCACAACCAACAAGTCGGCCTCACCCACGCGGCGGTGCCACTTAACACACCATCATAAAACATAACCATAATTAAAACACATTAAAAGACGGTTCAAAAATGTTAATGCCTCTGCATACCAAGGCGCATTATTTTACCGCCCATTTTTAAACCAATTACCGCCAATAAAATTGTAAACAATGTTCCAATTCGATCCAAGGTCGAGTTTTGAACCCCAGACCTACCCAGTTCTATGATTCCACCTTAACCATTAGGCCAATGACCTATATGTTGGTTATTCCACCGAAGAATTTACTTAAGATTTGAAACTAGGCATTTGCCGAGAGAGTGCGTATTGAAGAGTGGTAGAACGAAGGCTGAATGGAGGCATGCCAAGCTGCGGAACTTAGACGTAGTGGAACCATGAACGAGGTGGCAGAACCATGAGCCAAGTGGAACTGTGCAAAGGTGGAACCTTTCCCAAGCAGAGAGGGTGTGGAACCCTGACCTGAAATTTTTTCCTAAGGAGGTAAAAATTCATTTCATCATAATGGGATCAAATTTATAGTCAAATTTAAAAAAAAATCGTAGTGATATCAGATTCACCATTTGAGCAACGGATTTCCAGTCAACCCATGGAGCAGAATCTTTGAAGAATCATTGGGGAATCTAAAATATTCATGAAGGCCCAGATTTTGACAGTGTCAGAATTTGATGCGTGATAGTCGATTTTACACTACATGACACCACACATTCATTGGTGCCATCAAATTCAACAGCTGAACATTCCATTTTTCGGCCAACTTCAAAAGTGAAGGTACATGAAGAAGTCATGTATGTTTTCCTTTCATTATTGCTGAGATGATGTATTATTTTTTAGATCCATGTTTGATGTTATGATGCGGGATCATTATTACTACATTATGTGAGATGTATTTAGCTTGTATTACTATGTATTGTGTCGAGATCCCCATGTAACTATGTTGAGGGGATACTCGTTGCCACATTGTGTGAGATCTTGTTATTTTGTCATGCTGAAGGAAGCCCTTCTTGAGTGAGAGTTCCTGTAAGTGGGACGTCTCGTGGAGAGACAAGTGAGGGCGTATGACCTTGTTATGAAAAATAGTCTTCCATGTACATCATCATCTCTTACAACATTATATGAAGTGGTCAATACCATCTTGACACCGGCCCTAGAGAAGTAGCCCACACTAGGTGAAATCCGTTATCAAATGTATCATGTTTTTTAGTTGCTGATTATCATCATGTTTCCTCTTGCTTAAGCATGCATATGTGTTCTTTCATGCTCTTTTAAAATTTAATTCTAACAACATCACAGAAGTGAAAGATCATGGGTAAATCTAGTAGCTGACGGACCCAGATCAAGATAGGATATTTCTTGATCAAGTTGAGGATGTGACAGTATGTTAGAGAAATGACTGACGAAGGCATGAGGATGTGCATTCTCACGAGTTGAGTGCGAAGATTGGATTAGCTACTAAACTAGTTAAATTCATGGGGGCTATAGAAGTGTGTAGAGATGTTTTTTAGTTATGTTGGAGTATCATAAAAATGTTCACACAATGATGACACATGATGAGTCAACACGATGTATGTTGTTGTGATAGCATGTAGCTTGAGTTGGAGAGGTTGAAAAATGTGTTTCATGATCATGGATTGAGGAGATTTTCCCATGTACATGGTTATGGAGTCATAAGCCTTGATGGAGTTTTGTACGATGATGGAGCAAAGGTGGGAAGCATGGAAATTTTGGAGATGTTGGAGCTAGCGACACTTTGTGATGATGTGATGAAGTTTTCTAGGACGAAAACCTTATTTAGAGTGGGGGAGGATGTTAGGCCCACAAGTTGGAGTCATGTGCGACCGGGTTGTAGTGGGCCCGCCCATGTGTGATGGGTGCCCATACTAGCCAACTCGGGCATGTGCGACGATTCAGGCGACATTCGACAAAGTGCGACAGGTGCTATGAGCGCCCACCCCTTGGGCGAGTTGTGCACAAGTTAAACGAGTCATGTGACTCAGTGGACAAGTTGGATGAGGGCACTTAGTGGGCGTGCACCCATAGTGAGCGAGTCGTGGGTTTATAGCAGTCAAGTTGGGAAGATGTGTGAATTTCGATGATAGGTGGAAAATCGGCTAAGTATTGGATCCGATTCGTGGAGCGAAAATACAAATGAAATGAAACATCAGTGAAGTGTTGAATGCATGTTCTGACATTGTTAAACATGGGCAGGGCAACTTCTGATGGTGGTCAGGCTAACCTTGGGCAAGGTCGAAGGGACATGACCATTGGAGATATTCAGGTCCACGACACTTGTGTAAATAAAGTGATGAGTGGAGGCTCTAAGGAATCTAACCAAATTCGGATCATAATGCAGATAAGTGGATGAGAGTTGAACGAAGGCGAGAATAAGAGAGGGGACTAGTGGGAAATAAAACTCAAGTGAGTCGAGTTATAGTGGGCTAAAATCGGGTGGATGTGTTCAAGAGTTTGGATCAGTCAGGTCATGGGCTGCACGACATGCAAGCCATGCATCTGCACCATTGAGAAGATTTCTGAACGAATTGTGCAGGCAGGTCACCCGATGAGAAACTCAGTGTATTTAGCTCAAAAATGAAAGTGCTCAGAATTGATTTGAAATTAAATGACAATGACCATCCCGTCGCCAGGAATCCAACGCAACTCATCGCATCAAAAACCGACTTCGAATGAAGAAGTTATAGCTTGTTGACCGCCGTTCAAAACATACAATTTTAAAAAAATAAAAAATAAATAAATAAATAAATTGTAGAACAGTGACAGGTTGATAACATGGCAGCCCAGTCAGCATGCAAGGAATATTCTTCAGTTTATTCCCAGTGGAACTATGACAAGTGTCATAACAGGATTTGCCAATTTGGGTTTCAGAAGGTGAAATTGCCCAATATCCTCCAAGGTTGAATTTGGGTTCATGATGAATTATTATGTGTTGGAAATATTTTTTTATGTATTATATATTAAACTCTGCATATATATATCCAAAGTTCATGGTTTAATATTCGGATCGAATTATTATATAAACCATAATCCAAAATTATATTAATGGTGACCAAAGTCCGATTACAAAGGTTTGTTAGTCCGAATTATTTAATGGTGGAAGTGCATATTTACAAAGTCCGATTACAAAGGCTTGTTATATGGTTTGGGGCACATATTAATGAGTATTTCTATGGTTGGAAAAATATATATCTGGGGGCGGAGGTCAAGGTCGAACCCATGACCTCCCCCAAAACCTTACAATGCTTCTATAAACAAACAACAGGGTGGGCTTGTAAAGCCTTCGCGCCCAAATTCTATTTGAATTGCATTGTGTCTCCAATGACGGGTTTGGAGGGTGCCAACCTCCTCCCGTATGACTATGTTGCAATGACTGAGGGCGGAGCCAAATCCAAAACAACAGAATTTAATATTAATTGTGGGATAACCACTAATCTGATGGATTAAATGCTAATCAATCTGGTTTGGATAATTGCGCTTAGTATGCATTAAACTGCATTTATCCACATTAATATGGGTTTAGAATTAATTAAACCTCAGTTTAATATGGCGGAATTTTCGACGGTTCCGCTAAATTTGGAGCGACCTCCATATTTGTTGAACTTATCTAGAGTCTTCTCTAGATTTGGAGGAGGAATCTAGGGAAAAATTGAACAGACCATATCTTGAGCAATTTTCGACCAATTTTGGCTCAGGAATAGTCATTCCTAGCAGATTGGCATGCTTTGAAGACACTGGAATAGGTTGTAGAGGCATCAGAGAAATTCTACATGTGTTTTTGTCACTTTGAAGAATTTTGAAGCCTAGGGCCACCAGGAAGGAAGGCCATGCCTAGATCAGTTGAAGGCCAAACTGAGTAAATTAATAGTCATATCTGATAGATTTTGATATTCTAAACCCATTGGAGTATGTTTTAGGAGCATTTGATGCATGTAAACAACAATTTTTTCACTATTGAGATAACACAGAGGCCCAAGCCATGGGAGCTGGACCAAGGAGATGTAGGCCGGGAAGGGTGACCTCTTTCATCAAAACTCTGTGTTGATGGATCAATTGTGATGGTTTGATGTTCTTTATGTTGTTGTTGTTCAACATTTGAAATTCATACTTTATGCTCTTGAATTCACTAATAAAAACTTCGTTAAATTACCTGTTTGACACACATAAGCAACAAGGAAACATATATACCTCAAGAATAAGATCAACAAGTAAATTATAAATATGAAAAATGAAATTAGCACAAAAAAACTAACATTCATACTTAGATCATCACCTAACAACACGTATCATGGAGAGGTTCGGGTCATGCAGCTGGGTCATGCTATAGCGCATTGCATGCAGAAAGGGTTAATTAGTGACCCGGGTCGTGCAAAACAATGCACAGGTGCCCAGAACGTGCAGAAAGAGTTCATCAGGTCAACAGGACGGGAAAGAAGTGCACAAACGTGTTTGGTGAGGCCAAATTTGGGTTTCCTTGGCAGAATTGTGGGGGCAAGTGGCAACAAGGTTGTTGGACGGCTGTGGCACAATTTTGGGTAAAAAATTGGTTAAGTGTGCAGACCAAGGCAGTTGGTTGCACAACTTTGTAAAACTTGTACTTTGTAACATATTGTACATTGATTTATTATTGGGCAGACTTTACAAGAGTTTTCCCTCCTAAGTATGTATGGGCGTACTTGTGTGATGTTGATGAATGTTTAATATGAAAGATTAAATATTAAAGATAAATTATTTTGCTGCATTGTTAAAGAATATTGTTTGGAAAATTTACTGTGTAAAGATAGGTGTAGTCAATACACTTTAATATTGGTAAAAAGAAAAAGTGTAGTGGTGTCGCACCCACTATACGTGGTTGAGAGAGCACGACCGGTATAGGGTCATGACACTGATGCGCCCACTGGCCACAACAAACTTGAGAAGATGCCACAACAAACAACTATTGTCACAAAAAACCCAGAGAAACACCGACAACTGCGCAAGAGAAGAAGTCTCGACCGTGCAAAAGAATGGAGCCACGAATGAAAGGGCCAAGGCGACTAGATTTCAACACCTGCCCTTGACATCTCAACTCTTGTTCCTCCAACAATCTAAGAAATATTTAAGTTTATTATTATTAATTTATATAAATTTCTTAAAAAGCTATATTTTTTATTATGAATTTATTTAAAAAATAATTATTTCTTAAAAATGTTTTATGTTATTAATATATGAAAAATATAAAATTATTATTTCAAATTTATTTTTTTATTATTTAGAAAAATCTAAAATTATTTTATAAATAAAAATATTTTCTACTATTATTATTTTAAATTTAATTAATAAAATAAAATTTTAATAATTTCTCCTTATTTGAAAATCGCCTAGTCTAAAAAACCCACAAAATAACCCATAAATTCTGGTAAGATTATGAAAAAATCTAGCGGAAATTTTTGAAAATCTAGATTATAGCTCTCAAACTTCAGGATTTTGAGTGCCCGAGGGGTTTTTGATGGTGCTATACCATTTCAACCATTAAAAAAAAACAACAACAACAACAACAACTATTCAAACACTCCAACTACTTGATTTTTTATTTTTTTTACGAGATTCCGGCAAAAAAACTGTCGTCGAGACTATTTTGTTGTGTCGATAAACAAATTGTTTGAAATTTTTACTTTTAATTGATAAAATAAAATATTAATAAATTTTATTTAATTAAAAAATACAAATTATTTTATAATACTAGATTTATACAATTTTATAAAAATATAAATTTATAATTATGAATTTATTAAACTTGAAAGAATTTTTTTGTAAGTATAAAAAATATAAAAATATTAATTAAGTAAAATAGAAAATTAAATTTTTTATATTTAACTAAAAAATTAGTACACGATTTTTTTTAACACATTTTTATGGTAAAAATATTAATTAACAAATCGCGAAATAGATCACTCACTCTAATATACATAATTAAAATCCAAAGATCATCATTCACATTAATATACACAATTAAAATACAAAACCCATATCGTTAGACATTGATATAACAAGTGACCAGAAGTGACTTTTTGGCTTTCTTTTTAGATTTTTTAAAGTTGATTTTGTCCCGAAATTTGATCAGAAATTAGATTGTACCTAAAAATTCATAAAAGTGTTGAATGCATTTTTATATTAAAAATATAATTTAAAGATCGAAATATTAATTTAACCCATTTCAATACAAATTTATCATTAAAATTCTCACAGCAAGAAATCCAAAATCAGAGACATCAAATGCTTGCTCGTACTCCCGCTGGAGTGCCACACATAAAACGAATTACAATTTGAATAAAAATCCATTGTTTAGAGCCCAACACTTATTGGTTATATACCTATCTATATAAATAAAATTAAGATGAAATTATAAATTAATTTATTTAGTTAACCTTAACCCACCATTTTCTAAGATTCTGGAATAATAACCAGACGAGTTTACACTTAATTTTCTAAGCTTCTCCAACAATAACCAGACAAGTTTACACTTAATCTTCTAAGCTTCTCCAACAATAACCAGACAAGTTTACACTTAAAAAGTACTACCCACATTGGCCGACTCAACCACTAGATACCGCATTAAAATTCCAACGTGTTGTTATGCTTACAACCAATGTCAATGCTCGCCAAATGATCCCTCCACTTCAGTGAATCTCTTAGAGGGAAGCCAGAATCCATACTGTGAAGCATATAAAACCAAGGCTGAAAATAAATCCATGTTGTGAATGTTGGATAGGTAGAGAGGAGAAACACAAAACAATTTACACACAAATCATATGAGTTGCTGCTCTTCTATTAATCTTCAATCTCTTTCAATCACAATGAAACCGGTGAAGGGTATTTATCCTAACTTGCTTGACATGCACACACCTACCAAACTCGACTTGACCATCACTCACTTAACTAACTCTCTAACTCACTTACCAAATTCATCTATCACACAACTCGACTTGCTTACTTAACTAACTGTCTAACTCTACATGCGAGCGTAATTACCTTACTTTAACACTTTCCCTTAATTACGACCGTATGACTCAACATAACACAAACAAGACTTAACTATGCCTTCTAGACTTACAATAAAAAATTGACTCAAATATCACTCAAACATGTTTGTTGGTCTATGTCTCAGCTAGGCTTACAATGACTCAAAGCTTTTGCAATTTTTCATTTTCTTTTTTCTCCGCTTCCAAATTCTATATCCTCGAAATTGCTTCATTCTCTATTGCGCTTTCTTGTTGTAGGCTTTTTTCACTTGTTGTTGCTGCAATTTTTCTTTGACTCGTCTCGAATTTGTGTTGAAGAATAATCTAATATTTTCTTCTACACCTTCCTCTTCAAATATTTGTTTAAACATGGACTACTGCTGCAACATTACATCTTCAAATTGTCTTCATTTCTCTGCATCTTGCGCTTCATATTCCTCGCTTTCTTTCTGCCTTATTTCTTGATAGCAGAATATTATATCTTTTTTACTCCATTACAGAAAAATGGTTTTACTGCATTGTTCCTTGTTTTCAGAAACTTCCATATCATTCTCTTCACATTCATCATCAGGTGTTGTTTCTTTCTTCCTGTAATCCGCACACTCAAAATCATTATTCACCATTTCATTCAATTCCTTTATTCCAGGTGCTACTTTAAGACTCACATCAATTTGTTCAATTGGCTTCTGAATCCATTCTTCAATGAGCTTCAAATATGCATCAAACATATTAACAACCTTCATTTAAACTATTGCTCAAATGCTATTTTGAGTACCTACATATTCAAAAACAATGAGAGCTTCTTCCTCTTCATCTTCCTTCTCTTCCTTCTTTTCAACTGTATGAAGGTTGTCTTCCACTGTTATGCTGTTAGTGGATATTCTCATCAAAAACTCTTCAAACAATTTATCCTCTTCTTGATCATTTGCTGCTGCTAGATCATGTACTGCTTTATGAGTAGTTTCAACTATTTCATATCTTGTTGCTACAAAGGCAGCTTCAACCTTCAATGCTTCATCAAACTTGGCACTTACCATATTACCATAATCAATCCTTGTTTCAAAAAATAAACCACACATATCGTCAACATAATGTGCATCCACCCTATGGTGGGATATTTGAGCATGCATGTGCTCATTCTCAATTTCAACAACAATTTCAGCTTTGCCAAATTCATCAGCTGCTTCTAGATTCACCAATGCACATCTAACTTTGTAGTCATCATCCACGTGTTTCATCATAGTGGGATTCACCATATTATGCACCATCCATGTTATGGTGGAGTGATTGAGCATTGATATGATCAAGATCTGTTTCACATACATAGGCTTCAACTTCTCTCTTTGTAATCTGTATTACATCTTCTTCATCCATATGCTTACTGGCATAATGGGTTCTCCATCATCTGCACCATCCATATTACAATGGAGTGCTTGAGCATTGATATGCTCTTGCTCTGTTTCACATACAGAGGCTTCAACTTCCCTCTTTGCAATTTCTGTTGCATATTTTTCATTCATATGCATGCTTGCATAATGGGTTTCACCATCATCTGCACCATCCATATTACAGTGGAGTGCTTGAAAATTGATATGCTCTTGCTCTGTTTTACATATAGATGCTTCAACTTCTCTCTTTGCAATCTCTGTTGTGTCTTCTTCATCCATATGCATGCTTGCATAATGGGTTTCTCCAAGCTCTATTTTCCTCCCAGAGTCTTGCTCATCTACTCTTAAATCTGCATCTAACAACATTGCATGTGTCATATCCTGCTGCTGCATGTCACTCCCCCTTGCACCAAATTATGCTTCCAGGATCTTCCATGATTCCTTGGAAGTTGTAGCTTTTGCTACCTTGCACATAATCATTTCATCCATTGCATGTTGAATGAAACTCAAAGCTAGGGAATCTTTGTCTTCTACTAGACATCTCAGTTCCTTGGCTAGAGCCTGAACCTCTTTAAACACGACAACAATGTTTGCCACTTATTTTTTATCCTTTTTCTTAGTCTTCTTCAGTCGCGCTTTGTGACCCATGACCGATGTCATAGCTGCTTCCATGCTTGTATGAGGCTATCTTCCATATCGCCCCCCAAAAAAAATTATGATTTTTAATATGCGCCCCCGTAAGGCACAATCTTCTTCAAAAAACCTGTCATGCTTGACAAAACATCAAGATACTTTGTGTACTCACAAACTGTGCAAAGCCCTAAATTCTCTTGCAATAAAAACTCCAAAAACCACAAAATATTTTATATGCCCCTCATTTTTTTAATATATATATATATATATATATATATATATATATATATATATATATATATATTATACCTTGCACTTTTGCAACCCTTATTATTATTATTTTTTTATATACGAAATCTTTATATTAAAAATGTCTTTTATAAAATAAAACCTTTCTATAAAATCCCTTAAAGCTCTCTCATACAAACACTTTATAAAAGAAAATTTATAAAACCCTTTCCTTCTCCATGATAAAATCCTTTTAAATCACTTCAAAATTTTTGTTTTATAAACCTTCTCACATGCTTTATGAAACACCTTCTAAAGGTATCAAACCTTTTTTTTAAAATGTTGATACTAATCCCTTTTAAGAAATACTTTAAGTAGTCACTCTCATCACTGAATACGTAGCTTGAAAGTTTGGCTATACGTTAATAACGTGGTCATTATTGACATGCAGTGTGTGCTAAAATTTATCTCAACTATAATGTATCACGTTAGTGTTGTAACACTCTAATGAGGCTGATGCTACTGCCCACCAACATTATAACGCCTTGTATTCCACTAAAAGGTGCTTTATAACTCAAGTCAAGAGAAAAATATGTATCTTTTCTCACTCACGGATTGTTGCTAATCCGCCCTATCTCTTGGATCTTTTCACTCACATATTGCTGCTAATCCATCCTCTCTCTCAACTCTTCTCTTTATTACCTTAGCTCTCCCTTGGATCTTTCAATCAGCTCTGATACCAATCCGTTGGATAAGCAGAGAGGAGAAACAAAAAACAATTTACACACAAACCATATGAGTTGTTTTTCTGCTATTAATCTTCAATCTCTCTCAATCACAATGAAATCGGTGAAGGGTATTTATCCTAACTCGCTTGAAATTCACACACCTACCAAGCTCGACTTGGCCATCACTCATTTAACTGACTCTCTAACTCACTTACCAAATTCATCTATCACACAACTTGACTTGCTTACTTAACTAACTGTCTAACTCTTCATGCGAGATTAATTACCTTACTTTAACAGTGAAGCATATAAAACGAAGGCTAAAAATAATATGGCTTTAAATGTGGCTATGGGGAGGTAGATGACCGAAAGTTCTCATGAGTGAAAGAAAGAAATCATGGATGAGACAAAACACGAATGGATGAAAAAATGGAATATTTAACTTAGTGCATGTCCCACAAATAACAAAGAGTTAAAGAACTATCTTCAATGAAGGCATGAGTGAAAGAAAGAAATCATGGATGAGACAAAACAACAAATGGATGCAAAAATGGAATATTTACCTTAATGCATGTCCCACAAATAGCAAGGAGTTAAAGAATTTTGTGGTGGAGAAGTTAGGTAAGGGTAATTTTGTGGTGGAGAAGTTTGGTAAGGGTATATGGGGAAAAGAGTTAGGAAAATATTTAGGTAGAAATAATAAGTATTATGTTCAGGAATTCAACCCCACTTGTGACCTCCAACAACAAAAAATTCCGTGGAGAGCAAAGATTCTTATTGCTCAATTAAGAACTAACTCACATCAACTTTTGTGTGAAACGAGATGGTGGAAGAGACCTAAAGAAGCTTGGGAAGAAAGGATGTGTACATTTTGCACTTATGGGGTAGTGGAATCAGAAAAACATTTCATTTTGGAATGTGATGCTTTCAGAGACATCATGGATAGTTAAGGAAGTATGTTAGCATCAATTCAGTGGCATTGTATTTTCAGAGGGAACTGTTAGAAAGTTGGGTCAGCTCATCATCAATTTGGGCAAGAAAAATATTGAATTACAGAAGAAAAAAAAACAAGTCCCACAGACTATTTTTAGTCTCGTGAACATTAAAATATCATTCATTCATTCTAATCTAGGCATATATAACCACTGAGCATTTAGGGCTAATAAACAAAGTGTATATTTGATCCCCTAAAACCAATCCTGAGATTCATACAATCTTATAATTGCAACTTAAGAAAACTATTATTGCCCTAAAACCAATCTCGAGATTCATGCAATCTCATAATTGAAACTTAAGAAAACTATTTTACAACAAACAACTATTATCACAATACCGATTAGGACTATTTTCAAGACCTGATAAGTGAAAGGCCCTAGGGGAGATATTTCTAATGTTGTGCAAGGACCAGTAATTGTTATAGTGTTGGTCCCATCAACCCACTAAAAATAGACATATATGCAACCAATAATTAAACAAAAAGAAATAACTTGAAGTCCAAATATATATTAAATTAAGTCCAAAATTTACCAATTCATTGAGTGGGCCCACAACTGTCCATAAGTAGTTTAATAATTATCAAGAGTACAAATCCTATTGTGTCAACTAGAAAACTCATAAAACCATTTTTCCTTCCAAAATGGTCAAGTCAAGAAGTACAAAAAGCCAGTCACTTCATCCCATCTAATCAGCCCTGATGCTGCATATCACAAGTAAATATCAATACCTACACATAATAAAAGGAAATGTATGTCAGCCACAACTGATGTGTTATTCAACATTTAAACCCATTGCGTTCAATGAATGGCACCCACCTAATAACAACATTTAAACCCACTGTGTACAATAAATGACACCCACCCATAAAATTCAAAAAATGATTTCCCATTAAAACAGATCAAAGCACATGGATCAACAAAAAAAAATTCCCAGCCATTGGATCACATCAAATTCAAGGGCTTGATCACACATGCAAAATGAAGCCATTGCAATCCATGTCCATCATTATCACCAATTAAATTCAACTGCAAAAAACTATAAAAGAAGTTCAACCACTGTTGAAGTTGCATGTTTCACATTCAAACTATTCACCAACCCTGGAGACAAACCAGGACAAAACACACCCCAAAACATTTCACAGTATATTCAGGTTAGTTTTCTCAATCACAGCACAATTTTCTTACAATTTTATTTTAATTTCTGTGTCTTTATTTCAGTTTTCTTACACTTTTATTTTCATTTCTGAACCTTTATTTCAGTTTTCGTGTTTTCATTTCTAAGTCTTTATTTCATTTTTATTACACTTTTATTTTCATTTCTGAACCTTTATTTCAGTTTTCTTATTTTCATTTCTAAGTCTTTCTTTCAGTTTTCTTCCAGTTTAATTTTCATGAAATTATATATTTTTTTCTATTTTTCTACAAGAGGTTTATAGTTGGACACAGATTCATCCCAATGGGAGATTGAATTAAAAAAAAAATCCCCAAAACATAATTGCAAACAATCTCTACAAGAGGTTTATAGTTGAACACAGATTCATCCCAATGGGAGATTGAATTAAAAAAAAAAAATTCCCCATAACAGAATTGCAAACAATCTCTATAAGAGGTTTATAGTTGAACATAGATTCATCCCAATGGGAGATTGAATTCAAAAAAAAATCCCCAAAACAGAATTGCAAACAATCTCTACAGGAGGTTTATAGTTGAACACGGATTCATCCCAATGGGAGATTGAATTCAAAAATGAGTTCATAGAAAGACAATTTTCTACTCCATTTTCCAATAATCTAATTTGAGTTGACAAAAATTCTATATTAGATATGTCTTTATATTTTAAGATAAATTATAGTATCATCTAAAATAATCAGAGATAACTTAACAGGTTTTACAACTGTACAAGAAAATTGAAGCGCTAATAATATAACCAAAATTAAATGGACACTTGAGTTGCTCTGCTTCAAATCACCTAGTCATCTTGTAGTCTTCAATTTACAAACGCTAGACACTCATTTGATAGACCATATTAACTACAATGTATTCGAGTACTAGTTAAAAAACCAAAGTCAGATCCACTATCTTGTAATATGCACAAGATGATTTGGTTGTTTACAATTCTTATAAATCTGATAGACCACATTAACTAAAATGTATTTGAGTACTAGTTAAAAACTAAAGTCAGAACCATTATCTTGTAATATCCACAAGATGACTTGGTTATTTCAAATTCTTATAAATGGAAGCTTGGTTGTCTTGGAATATGATAGGATAGATCAATATTAGTATGGCTAGCTACAGATGAAAAAAAATAGAAAAAATAACAAAACTTGTTTATAGTTGAACACAGATTCATCCCAATGCCTAGGAAAGTTTCAATGTTTTAAAGAGAGTGTGTACGTTAAATTTCCCCAAAACAAAATTGCAAGCAATCTCTACAAGAGTTTTATAGTTGAACACAGATTCATCCAATGGGAGATTGAATTCAAAAAAAATTCCCCAAAACAGGATTGCAAACAATCTCTACAAGAGGTTTATAGTTGAACACATATTCATCCCAATGGGAGATTGAATTCAAAAATAAGTTCATAGAAAGACAATTTTCTACTCCATTTTCCAAGAATCTAATTTGAGTTGAAAAAAAATATTTATTAGATAGGTCTTTATATTTTAAGATAAATTATAGTATCATCTAAAATAATCAGAGATAACTTAATAGGTTTTGCAACTGTACAAGAAAATCGAAGAGCTAATAATATACCCGAAATTAAATGGACACTTGAGTTGCTCTACTTCAAATCATCTAGTCATCTTTTAGTCTTCAATTTACAAACGCTAGACACTCATTTGATAGACCAGATTGACTAAAATGTATTTGAGTACTAGTTAAAAAACCAAATTTAGATCCACTGTCTTGTAATATGCACAAGATGATTTGGTTATTTCAAATTCTTATAAATGGAAGCTTGGTTATCTGGGAATATGATAGGATGGATCAATAATAGTATGGCTAGCTACAGATGTGGAGTTATGAAACACTAGATAGTTGGAATACCACTATTTTATGACCAGTGCAAAGGAGGAACATAGGTCATGTTATCTAGGAAAGGAAGGGTACAAAATGACTTCAAATGACAAACAAATATCAGACTAGAATTCATTTCAAGCTCACTAATACAAAAGGCTAAATCCCTTAGTGTAAAAATCCAATCAAACTCTCGTAGGCCAAGTAAAACAACTGGAAAAACCTAGAGTGGTAGTACAACAATTGGAAAAAACTGAACAAGTAGTATGACAGGCATTTTTCTGGTCCTATTTTCCCAACAACTGCATCCTTATAAGCTGAAAAATAAGTGATCAAAAGGTGTCGCCAGGCTAGCTTAAATTGCACTATATACCCCATATTTATATATTTCTATCTATTCCAAAAGTGTTTGATGAAAGACCATTAAGTTTTATATGCATGCTGAGCATAGATGCTGGAAACAAATAATAAAAAACAAAACATAAGAAAACCATTCACAATATTTAAGGAACTGCATCATTTTTGTAAAAAAAGTATCATTAAGTTAGCCTGTGGAAAATATCTCAGTATCTGAGCATAGAATTTGTAGCATCTAAAGTTAACATATATATCTGCAATAGATGAGAAAAGAAGTTGTAGCATCTGAATTTAGCATATCTATCTGCAATAGTTGAGCATAGAAGTTGTATCATTTGAACTTGAAGTCAACATATCTTTCTGCATTAGCTGAGCATAGGAATCAAATATGACAAAACATAAAATAAGAAAAGGGTAACAAAAGGAAGGGCATTCAGAAAACTTGGGCATGAACACACAAACTAACTGTAAACTGTTATAAATTGTTATAAATGGGAAGAGATGATGTTACCAGATGATGTTTGGCTTATATGAAAGCATTATTTTCAATTATTCTTAACTAAATGCATGCAATAATTCTACAGGTAGTTGCATCCATGGCAAGAGTGAGTTATGTAGCTCGTACAAGGAGAAGTGGTCAAAGAGTGACCAGGGGTGCCCAGCTGCGATGCACTTCATCAGATGAAGAAGGACAGGTGATGTCAATGTCAACAATACTCCAAGAAATGTTGTTGAGGATGACTATGTGGTTGAAGCTGATGTTGTGATGCCATCAGTCACAGAGCCACCGTCAACCACAGCCCAAGGTGCAACTTCAACTAAAAATATCAGCGCTATAAGAGGTTGGACAAAAGAAGAAATGTTAGCTGCAATTGACGACATGATTTCAATGTATATTATGTTCGGGCATCTGCAAAGAAACATAGTATTCCTCCATCATCAATACAATAAATGGGCTCACTCACACCAAAAATAGAGGGCCTGTTATAGTTATGACTGAAGAGGAGGAGGCTGAAGTGGTTGAGTGGTGTAAAGAAATGGCCCAATTGGGACATGGGCTAGAGTTGATACAACTCAAATCCATCGTTGCTT
Source organism: Pinus albicaulis (assembly GCA_034641835.2). NCBI lineage: Eukaryota > Viridiplantae > Streptophyta > Pinopsida > Pinales > Pinaceae > Pinus > Pinus albicaulis. The sequence continues at coordinate 952,344,775 of CM076570.1, forward strand.
AAATCTGTCAAGGGAGGCCAAACCCATTCAAAGACGGGTTTCCTGGTAAATCATGGTGGTTTGGGTTTTAAAAAAGGCATCCATACCTTGTATTGCGTACAACTGAGGGCCTTGACAGAGACAAAGCATTAAATTTGCGCCCTGCAGTTGTATGTAAGTTCTATGACACTCTTTCTAGTGCATACGATAAACATTCTTATGGTGCATACCATATATGGAACTGTGATGAAACAGGTTTACATGCGGGAAGGAATTGTGGCATGAGGGTAATTGCTAAAAGAGGCAGACAAAACGTGCCAAATATTTTTCCTAAGAGAAGGGAGTGGATAACCATTTTATGTTGTGTCAATGCAATTGGTGCTTCAATCCCAGGATTTTATCTATTCAAAGGTATAAATCAGTTGAAAAATTATATACAAAACTGTGAACCAGGAGCATGCATGGCTGCACATCCCCATGCATGGATGACTAAAGAACTCTTTTTTAATCGGCTTTGCCACTTTGCTGCATATGTGCCAGGTGGTGTCTCACCTAATAATAGACACCTATTGATATTATATGGCCATGGAAGCCACATGGTTGTACAAACAATTGAGGAAGAAAACAATTTGGGCATTGACCTTTTAACATTGCCCGCTCATACCACTCACAAGTTGCAACCCCTTTATTTTATTGTGTTTGGCCCTTTCAAGAACTATTTCAGGTCAGAGCATGCGGCATGGATGGAAAATAATCTAGGGGTTGAGGTGAAAAGGTTCGAGTTAGCAGAGCTTGCAAGTAAGGCTTTTAAAAGGGCTCTGACACCATCAGATATCAAGGTTGGCTTTAGAAGGACAGGAATATGGCCACTGAATTATGATGCTCGTATGCATGATACTAGTTGTAGCCAAGCTTTTCATGTGGATGGTCAGGAAGAAGAGCATGAATTGCAAGAATAAGTACATGAACATGTTGATGTGGTTGCAGCTGGTAATATAATTTCTCTCTATCAAGGAAAATTATATGCTGATGATGATGATCAGGTATGTGCAACACAGTATATTCATCAACAAATTGATAGCAACATGGAGGTTGTTCTACCAACTCAATAAGATGGAACTCTTGTTGTTGATATTGTTAATGACATTGTTGAACATGCAATTGACAATGCAGATTTTGTTGAAAATGAAATTGTTGATATTGCTAATGCAGATGTAGTTGAAAATGAAATCGCTGATATTTTTAATAACATTTAAAATGACCAATTGACATTGCCAAGCCAAGTAACCCCACCATCATGGCTGGAAAAAGCCATGATTAATTTGAACGAACACAGTGTCTCAAGAACCAATGAACAAATCATGAACATGCCTTCACAACCCGCTGAATTGAATAGTGAAGTTGTTCATTTTTTGTGGACATTAGATCAATGGAAGAAGATGGAGCACATAATGAGGCACCAGATGAAGAAAACAATATAGTTCAATCAAGTGCCACGGATACTGAAGTTCCAAGCAATGACATTCAGGTGGGATGGGGGGAGAAGTTATTTGGGCGGTTCCTAAAGCTATCAGTAGAAAGAGTGTCAATGAAAAAGAAGAAAGGAACACCTTGTAGTCTTCTTTTGAGGCGAAATTCACAATTACTCACCTCAGAAGACTCTATAAAACTCCTAGTTGAATCTGAAAAGAAAAAAATAGAAATTCAGGAATTAAAACAGAAAAAAAAAAAGAGATCAAGCCAAGGAGAAGAAGGCAGCAAGGGCTATTGCAGCACAACATCAAGCAAATGAAAGGCTTGAAAGAGAGAGAGCAAGACAAGAGAAGGAGCAACAAAAAAAAATGTCAAGATAGGAAAAGGAAGCAAGGAAGGCTAAACAAATGCTTGAAAGGGAACAAGGGATGACTTATATGGTTGACAAATATGCAAGCACAGTTGATGAAAATGAAACCAGGGACATGTCCAACACATTGGAAAATGTTGCAAATAATACAACATTATTCCAAGACCTCGTAAACATTCAAGTGCCTCACTATCAAAATGGGGGTTTACCCACTTGCCTTATTCCTACCAAAGGAGGTGTGAATTCAATGTATGCTTATCACACACCTCCACTTAGCACAAGTGTGAGGTATGGGTACTCAATTCCTCCATGGTTGGAAGGGACAAATTGGTCTCAATTATATGGCAACAATCAACCACAACCTAATTAACCCTTCTTAGGGAGGCCAGCCTACTTCGCTCTACCAGGAAACTCAGGGTTTGGCACTGAAAATTCTCAAGGCCATAAAGAATAGGGATGTTATATGTTTTTTGTTTGTAACCACATTATGATGTGGATTTTGGATGGACTATATATTTTTCTTGTCACATGAAGGTTGATTTATTCCATACTGTATGCGGCATTGTAAGGAAGGAACGTCTATAGTCTATTATAATGTTACATTCTGATAGAATGACATGACAATGTTGTTAGATGTGTTAATTTTTTTATATTGTATAATGTTAGTTTTGTATACTATATACACTCTTCGCATGTTTATGGGACTCCATGTCTGTTATCAATTGGATGAAAAGATCTACTCAACCACACAACCATACTGCTATTTTTTATTCCAAAAAATAAGCTATTTAAAATCTACTCTAATATGAACGTTGAAACAAATGTCTTCTCAAAGGCTCGACTCGACATGGACAAAACTTCAAGCCAACACTAATAAGAATTCTTGGACTAGACATGGACACTTTTTTTTTAAAATCTCATGGTAGACAGTGAAGCAACTATTTTTTGTTAGACAATGCCTAGTGGCATATGTACTTATAATTTCCAAAAAAATAAAATATTCGAATTCTTAAATGGTTGTTAAACAGGACAGGTATTAAAAATACATCTCACGTAGGACAGGTATCAAAAATACATGTTAGATTGCCCCTAGTTTTTGATACTTGGAATAGACTCAAACAAATAACGACATTGAAACACATAACCCAATATGAACAAAACAAGATTGAAGAAACAAATAAGAGATGGAACATATAAAGAGATAAAATGTCTATTAAGCTTCAAGGTTGACCAATCTAAGCCTTAAGGTACCCCTCTAAGGCAACATTGTCTCTAAGACTTATAGAAAGACTACTTAATGAGCCAAGAAAGTCTCATAGTAAGATGTCTATGCTGACCTCTTGCTCAATTACACAATCTTGTGAACATGTAAGATGCTAATTTACTCTGTATAAGATGGCTAAAATCCCACCATGGCTATTAATTATCTCTAGAAAGGTGGATGCTTTAGGAAGAATGGAGGTTTATGCTAGTATGAAAAAGTATCTCTATTACTATAACTAGTTGATCTCAATACTCACACACTATCTTGGCAAATGCTTCAATGCTTTTCTAGTCATATATAAACAAAGACATTCATGTTCAGATTTACAAAACCTACTATTTAGTTTATAGGAGATATTGAAACTCTATCACTACTTCAATATACATCTTAACTTAGTAAATGAATTGAGATTTGCAAAATTTACTTTTTAGTTTATGGGAGATATTGAAACTCTTACACATCTTAACTTAATAAATAGATTCAACAAACCACTTTGAGTACATAATAACACAATAGTTGTTTTGCAACCTAAAAGTTCCTATTACTATTTCAATGTCAAATTCACATTGAGATAGAGGAATGTATAATTTACTTCAAGGTGCATTATTTACAGGTTATTTGCATACTATTTGAAGCCTCTTTATGTTGACAATTAAACTTTAACAATGGCACTATTGCATCAAATAGCCTTTTATCATACTCTTCCAATTGATTATAAAAAAACCACAGTCAAAACTTTATCATACCCTTCAAAGTGATTATAACAAAACCACAGTCAAAACTTTATCATACCCTTCCAAGTGATTATAACAAAACCACAGTCAAATTTTTTTGGACCATATAAAAATTGAAAAGTACTCATGGAATGGCATGCAGACAAGCTAACTTATATCTCATGGACTATAAAAAATGTGTAGTACATGAGAATCCTTCTATGGTATTTCACTACAGAGTTCCCTTCATTTCAGATCTGGAATAAGTGAGATGACATCATTCTCCAGATATGGATAATTATGAATATTAATTCTACTCGATGGATAACATGGAAACCGAATATTAATTCTAATCGATGGAAAACATGGAAAACGAAATGATTTGTAAGCATGCAAACAAGCTAAAAATTTATATCTCATGGACTATAAATAATGTGTAGTACATGATAATCCTTTTATGGTATGTCACTACATAGTTCCCTTCATTTCATATCTGGCATAAGTGAGATGATATCATTCTCCAGATATGGATAATTATGAATATTAATTATAAAAAAACCACAGTAAAAACTTTATCATACCCTTCCAAGTGATTATAACAAAACCACAGTAAAAAATTTTGGACCATATAAAAATTGAAAGTACTCATGGAATGGCTCGGGATAAGAAAGGTCCCATGTTTGATTTCTGGGTCCTTATTTCTTCACAATTTCTAAAGATATTGATTCCAGTTGAGGGAAAAGGAATTCCATGACTCGAACATGGAATTCCAAAATAATTTCAATACATAATAAATTGTGGGGGGTCTAAGGAAAACATGGAAACCAAAATGATTTGTAAGCATGTGGACAAGCTAAAAACTTATATCTCATGCTCTATAAATAATGTGTAGTACATGATAATCCTTCTATGGTATTTCACTACAAAGTTCCCTTCATTTCAGATCTGGAATAAGTGAGATGATATCATTCTACAGATATGGATAATTATGAATATTAATTATACTCGATATTAATTATGAGTGTTAGTGATGTTTGGTTGAACATCTAGCAACAACATATGGGATGGAACACTTGATCATATCAACATAAAAGCAGCGAGAGGACCCATGCTAGATTGGATAGATTTTATGTCGACATGTAATAAGTTACCTTTCCATCAAATCTGATTGCTTGGAATGATTGAAAATTCAACGAATAAATGTGATCAATGCCTAATATACTACCTTTATAAATGGATACTTCATATCGATGGATCCAAGTGTCTTTTAAAAACTACCTATAGACTCTACGTTTCTCTTTCACACTTGCAGGAACGCATTCAAGTAATCAGTAGAATATAGAATTTGGTGCCCTTACAAATGGGGACTCATGTCAGATACAAGTTTGTTATTATAACAACTAAATTTCTATAAGAATGGGTTGGAATGATCCCTTCAGCTAAGAACAAAAATGAAAGCAAGCTTAGGGAACAACTTCAACTAATCAGCAAAGAGATGGAGCAGAAAAGCCTTTCAGTCTAGGGAAACAACAGAAGATGAGAGAGTTGGAGGAAACTCATTGTTTTTAAAGAATATCAAGCTAAAGGGGCTATCATTGACTAGATAAAGGATGTGTAGGACACCACCAAATTCTACTTTCAATAACTTAGATATATTACAGGGGATTTGGGAGATGAACACCAACAAAGCCGCAAATGAGGAGGAACTACTCACTTGACCAAAGGGAGGGATAGGATGATTTTAAGAAATATATATATATATTTTTTAATGGTATTAACCTACCACAATATGGCTAATCTATTTAACCATGTTGTATGCGCAGGGTTTCCACCGGCATGGTGAGATTGGTTATAGTTGGTCCATTATGGATATAAGCAGCTTGTACAAAATAGAATAGAGCAAAGGCCCACATACAAAAAAAGAAATAGAGCCTACGTGACACAGGAACAAAAGACCCACTTATATATTGCTAAAGACTGCGCCAATGGAACGACTACAGAAGAAGAGTTTTTGGGGGATGAGAACTGTCAAGCCACGCTGAACATACATCCATAAAAAAAACAAGAACTAGAACTTGGGTATAGCCCTAAAACTAGTGCCAAATCAAACAAGAAAAACCAGTGCCATTCAAAGAAGAACAAATAGTCCACCAAAGAAGAGCTAAAAGAGCTAAATTCCACCGAAGAAGATTAAAAGTGTTAAAAAAACACATGATTTCAAGTGTTAAAAAACACAACAATGGAATGGTAGGAAAATAATTCCTACCGGGAGATGAAGAAGCCAACTGGAGAGCCAGACCTCAATGCAGAAGCCAACTGGAGAGCCAGACCTCGCTACAATTCGGCATTACCTGCAACAAAATGGAAATGAGCATAAATTAGCAAAAGCCAAGGGAAAATGCAGGGAAAATGCAAGAAAAACACCAAATTTACCTGTAAAACCATAATTTACCTGCACTGTCATGGATCTGCAAATGAACACAGGGGATGAAGCCGTCGAAAACTCCGTGCAGCATTGACCAGTCAAGGAGCAAAGTTTCACAGTCGCGGGAGCCGAACAAGTCCACAATGGGGCGCAGGAGCAGCATGAACGAAATCATCCTTGTGTAAAAAGGCATCCTAACAAGAACAACAAAGGCGGTGAGCTGGGTAACAGCTGCAGTGGAGGTGCACCAACACTAGCGACACAATGCGCATCGACCGGCGGAGCTCTCCAAGCAACATCCCGCCCCAAACAAAAATGCACAGAGAGAACGACACATCGTGAATAATGGCATGTTTGAAACCCTAACAGTACGGCAAGTTGGTGGGTTTAAGGCCCTCACCAACCACATGATAGTTGGCAAGCTGGCTGGCATGTGTCGTACAGCTGAAGACTCTCTGACGTGGTTCTTTTGCTATGTGTCGCGGAGGGCACCCAACAACTGGCGTCCCTCCCCTAGATGAGTTGTTTCTTTTAAAGCGAAACCCGACGAAGATCAGTTACAGGTACAACGTTTGGTGAAATCAGACAACTACAAGTACATGGAAAATAACCTAAAATGACAGGTATAGGCACAACGTTTTGGGCCAAAGCTTTCTTTTAAAATATTTTTTCTGATATAGTTAATTTAAATCAAATTTTTTATATCCATCATTATAATTCTAATAATGAATTCAAATCATAAAATCTATTATTTTTTCAATATAATATCTAAAATTATGTTTAAAATATAATTCATTTAAATTAATTTCTTAGAACTTAATATCCATATTTATAAATAATTTAAATTACTAATTAAAAATATATAAATAAAAATATAAATAAAACCCACCATTTTCATAATAATTATTAATATTTAGTTTACTAATAAATAAAAAAACCATAATAAATAATTACATATATTAAATTAAAATATATAAATATATATATATAAAAGCTTAATCAAACCCCACACCCCACTCCCTTAGTTAACCTCGCTGGTTAAATATTCCACCACAATCCTCTCTATTTATAGCATGTTTTGCTTTTTGCTTTTTAATAAAAGCCATATTTACTAAATATATACAAAAGCAAAGGATTCAAATTTTGCGTGTCCACTACCCATCCAAAAGGCTACCTGAGCACAGCGATTGTGACCGCTTGAAAGTGAGAATATGAGACAATCTCTCACACACAGTAACGCTCTCACTTTCATGTCATCTTCTTCTTTTGTTTTGGATTGGTTTGCCTTGTTTTCTGTTTATGTTTGTTTCTTCCATTGCATGGCCATGCATTTTGGGTTTTACAGTTTTTTTATTTTAGTTGGTTTGATTGTGATTGGTGTTTTTTCTCTCCAGTGTGTTTGCATTGTTTGTCTGTGCAATTTTATTTTGTTGGTCGTACGTAGAGGAGAAGAATCCCGAGATATGAAACCCTTGTTATTAATTGACATGGAGGAGCAGGTATGCTACGGATTTGTTTTATATATAAGCTGCTTGGTAGATAATGACTATGTATAGAAGCCAAACTGCTCAACTGCTTTTATTCATTATTTCCATTTCACAGTGAAGCCGTGGAAATTCCCAAGGGCTTTCACTGTAGACTCTAGAGATTGTAATTTTAATTTATTTTGGCAGTTATTGCTTAATGGTTTTGACCTGCATAATAATTTTGCAACAGCTAAAGAAATGTTAGCCATGGACAGAGAATATGAGACGATTTCTGAATTTGTTTTATGTTTTTTCTTTTGCTTCTAATCCGCTCAGTCATATATTTCTAAGGCTGTGCTTAAAAGTTTTGCAATGGTTTTGGGGCGATGGGACAACAGGCAGGACAAGAATTCGAACGTGTCAAAGTACGTTAGCATGCTTTTTTGCCTCGTTCATTCCATTAGGCTACGTACAAAATCAGCCAGTCTGTCCGCAAACAGTTGAGAATTATTTTTCCTATTGGTAAGTTTTTCTTCCAATTTCTTAGAACATTTTGCTAAATCCACACAAGATAGTCAGTTAATTGTGATCGTTTCCCATTAGGTGTAATGTATGATGAAATAGAGCGTTTTCCGCCAAATCTCACAACCATGTCCATTGACACTATTCACTTGGATATTTTTAACTGAAATTTGCATGCTTCTTTTAGCTTAGGTTTCCTTTTCCTTGCTTTTGAGCATTCAATTAATCTTGGTAGCTCTTTCTCCTCATTGTGGGCACTCTTCTTTGATTTTGTCTTTTATCTTTATTCCTTTCATGCAACTTTCCATCTTAACAAAGAGGCTCTATTCATCTTTCTTCTTCTTCTTTTCTTTTTTTTGGTCTTATGTCCTTTTTGTTTTATGGCTTTACTATGGCCTTGTTACCATCCAAACTTAGCCTTGGGTGAGTTGGTCAAGAAAAAAGGTTTTGTAATCTTTTGACCTCTTCTCACGTTGGGTTGGTTCCTCCCAACATTAGGAGGGTATTCCTATATCTTGCCACTCATCTATTGATTAGTTCAAGCAAAGTAAGTTAGATCAATAAGAACACAAATTTCACATTGTTACTAGGTTAGGATGAACTTTGAAACACAGTGTCTCCCATTTGGATTATGAGATCAAATGAAAACCTAAAAATTGTCTGTTTGATGATGGAAACATTTAGTGAGGTATTTTCTCTGAAAGAATCTCATTGTTGCAAAATGTCCTAATCCCTATGTCAATATTGGGCTAATTCCTATACTAGGGGGGAAATCTGCTCATGGACCTATCTTCGTGACTCGATATTTTAATCAATCCAAGGGAAATAATTTCTTAGTGTATGAAACTTTGGGGTTGAGAGAAACAATTTTGGTTCACAAAAACTTCATTAATCCAGGGAAGAAAAATCCATTGAAATGAGTTGGTTTGATTGAGTGAGGGTGCTATAATATCAACACAAAAATATCAACCAATAGAAAGTATTCAATTATCATTCATTGTCAAGGCTCCAATAGGCAATTACAAGTAATAAACAAAGATTAAAATTCATTGAATATTATCAAACCCTATTATAGTTTTGCATCATGTAATAGACCATAAGTCTCTTTGAAGGATGTCCCTATGTTGAAAATGTAACTAGTTTTGGTCTTCATAATTGTTTTTGTACTCATTTCCATATGTATCCTATCTAACAAACAAGAGAAGAAAACAAAAAGTTATTATTTTAAAGCATGTGCTTCATGCTATTTATTGATGGTCTTCTAGGTAAAAGCGTGTTCCTCATTCTTCTAGGGTTCGTTAGGTCTTAGGATTTATTGTCATGAGTCAAAGGAGTCTAACATCATGTTTATAATACCCTTCTAGGAAAATTGTAATTGTAAAAAGAATTATTTTTGAGTCTAGAAGGTCTAGGAAACTTCAAAAGTACAAGTTAGCCTACAGGAGGGAATTTTACCCACTAGAAAGGCTATATAAAGGAGCAATTCAACCTCATTTAGCACTCACACACTCAAGAAGTTCGATCCCTCAAGTAAGAATTCGATCTGTAGCTGGGAAGAGAAAGGATCTATTCTCTAATCAAAAGGAGAATAGGGATGTCCTCTCTGGTTGGGAGGGAGTGATGATGGACATCACATGTGCATTCTCTTCTTTAGGTGACGAAGAAAGAATGGTAGATGATTGGATAAGCATCTATGGTTTCCTTGAGGATGAACATTCCAAGAAAGGAAAGGTACCGACACTCTTTGAGGATAGGACACTTATCCAAGATTAGAGTAGTTGAAGAGGACTAATATTCTTTGAGGATTAAAGATTTGGAATCCAAGATAAGAATAGTCCTAAAAGGGCATACCTTGTGAACATCTGGATGGGGTATGTGCCTTGTAGAGGTAGTGTAGTATCAAACGTAATGCCTCCCAACACAATGCTCTTGAATGAAGTGGAGATTGTCTAGTTAGACCTCAGAGACAGCGTTGGTTGTAATGATGATGCTTACAATATTACTTTTCAATCTCATTCTTCTTATGAGAACTCTCCAGTTTGACAATGATGTTGTACTAGTTGTACAATTATGAATACTTCTCTAGTTAAGAGGGAGTGTTGAAAATGTAACTAGCTCTAGTCTTCATAATAATTGTTGTACTCATTTCAATATGTATCCTATGTAACCAACAAGAGAAGAAAAGAAAAAGTTATTATTTTAAAGCATGGGTTTCATACTATTTATTGATGGTTTTCTAGGTAAAAGCGTGTTCTTCGTGCTTCTAGGGTTTTGTAGGTCTTACTATTTATTATCATGAGTCAAAGGAGTCAGCATCATATTTATAACACCCTTATGGGTAAAATGTAATTGTAAAAAGAATTATTTTTGAGTCTAGAAGGTCTCGAAAACTCCAAAAGTACAAGTCGGCCTAAATGAGTGAATTTGACCCCCTGGAAGGGCTATATAAAGGAGCAGTTCGATCTCATTTAACACTCACTTACTCAAGAAGTTTGATCTCTCAAGAAAGAATTCAATCTGTAGTTGGGAAGATGAAAAAAGGAAGAGAAAAATTTTAGGAGGAGGGATGAAATTCTTGTTTTTGGGTTGCATCTTTCTCACACTTGAGAAGTTCTAGGGTTTATGGTGCTGCAGAAAGAAGTCGAAGTTGCATGTTCGAGTTACAGGAGGAAAAAGTGTAATATCTTGTAGTTGGAGGAAAGAACACCCCACCTTAACCTTGTTGACCTTGGGAGGAGTTGTCTTTCTCTAGGAAGGTCTCATGAGGAAGCAGTATTAGGGTTTCTAGAGAAGCTGAAAGGCCGAAATTGCGGAATCAAAGTTGCAGTGCAAATTGTAGTAGTGAATTTGGCAGGTCGTCATTACAGGTTGAAGCTGGTTGGTGCATAATTAGGTAAAGACTTGTTAGAGGGTTGACTTGGTATTTGGATAAGGACTTGGTCTAGGGTTTAGGTGTTTGTATCACATTGAAGTTGATTATATAAGAAGAGAAGACTTTTTATGGCTTTTCCCTTTGGAGTGGTTTTGCCTCGGCTGAGAGCCTAATATCTGTGTCCTCTGTTGTTGTTGTTGTTGTTTTCATTCTTGATATTTTTTTTATGAAAAGATATAACTAAATAACACAAATAACATTAGCTAAGTTCACAAGCAAGTATTAAGGTTAAGGAAAATTAAATTAATAAGTTTCCATAATGTATTTTCCAACACCCTCATGCGATTAGGTATGAAAGTGAGTGTACCATGCATGCCATTTAGTATAGATGTGTCACTATTCCAATGGTTTCATCCTTACTAGCTACTGAAAATGTTTGTGAAACTACTGATAAGTAGGGGTATGCATGGATCTTATTATAGGCCTTAAGTGTGCCTCCCTTTAGGTGCTAAAATGATGAGCAACCTCCCTAGTTGACTTGCCTTCACATAGACTGTAAGCTCATCACATGAATGGGCCCAAGAATAGGGTAACAACATGTACTTTAATGTGATAAAAACAATAGACAAGAAATAATTTCCAACTAAATGTGTCCTCATTCTCGCATGAAGTATGCCAATATGTGTTCCAGTGAAAATTATTGTGCCCTTTTGAATTTCAAAAAGTATGCCCATAACTACTAATAATTAGGTGCATGAATGGAATGAAGGGTCTGCATGGAATGTGCCCTCCTATATGGAGTGAAAACCAAACAAAAACAAAGGTGATATATCCCCCTTTTTCCAATTCATAACCAAGACATTGAAAATAGATATCAAGATGGATTCTTACCGCTCAAACTAGCAAGGGACCTAAGAGGGGATCCTAATAGGTCAACTGCTAGGCTAAGGGAAAGGATGGAGGTTTAGCCCACTGTCACCATGCCTAAGTCTCCCTGCTCTTTACGGACTTTCATCGATGGGAGGAGTCCTAGTAGTATAGGAATCACTTGTAAGTATGTGTCAATGGATAGGTAATGAGTGACCCCGAAAACCCTTCCTTAAGGTGGATTAAACAATGGAGCTTGCTTGCTCTTTAAGTAAGGGGCTTGGTCCACTAGGGGTAAGGGATGAAAATTAGAGGGTTGAGGTAGAAATAATAGGCTTATATACGAGGTTCCAAATCCCTAAAATCCTTGGGGAACTTGGATTCCCAAATGGCCTTTGACAAATAATCTACGATGAGAAACGTGACCACACGGGGCCAAGTGGACCCAGTCCAGGTTCAGGGATGGAATATAGCAACCAACAATTTTCCTATCCTAGAAAAGGTGAGGGGAAAGGACCCAAAAAGAATATTTACTTCAAAAGGTTAAATTGATCCTATTGAGGTCTACCCTTGGGGATGACTAGGAAAATTTCGATCCTAGACCTAGGGCTCAAGGTTTTCAAAGATCCCACTGTCATAATTGCTCAAAATTTTGTGGAGAGGGAGGGGACCCACCAATGTAGTGCCTCCTAGGAAATCAAAATTTTTCCCTGGCTCAATTCTCCGAAATTTGATGCCTTAAGTGATCCTCGAGGGCTAGACTTTGGAAAAAGTGAAAAATGGAGAAAATTATGGTTAAAATGACCACCTTTTTTTGGATTAGTGCCTTAATTCACTTGGGGAGATGAAGTCAAGGATGATAAATGAGTAAGAACTTGGTTTCTTGGTCAAGGAGGTTTGAAAGATCAACTTCGTCCAATACTTTTGTAGAGAAAAGAATAAGATAATTTCAAGCATTTATACTTCAAGAAAAAGGTGCAAGCTTATCGAGAAAATGTATCTCTAGGAAATTTCATTCATATGACAGTGGTCCATACATTAAAATTTGCTAAAACATGCTCAATTCCACATTATATTAATGCAACAACTAGCCCTAGTTATATCGAAAATCATTAGTATGCAGGAACAAGAATTATAACATAAAAATGACTTACAATTCCATAGAGTATATCCAACCGACAACTCGTTGATCTGTATGAATTTAGCACGCTTCGTTTATGTTTTGGGTGTAATGGGCCATTGAGGGGAATGCATATTGTGACTATATTGAGAGGTTGGGTTGATTTCCCTATAATATTGAGAAGTGCACTCAAATGCACACTCTTTGTATGTTTTTATTAGGTATGTGATAGCCGATTATTTCAATCATCCCAACTAAATCTTGAATTGAATACCACCTGTGCGCATTGACAAGTTTATTTGATTTTCTTGGGCATGTTTATTATGACCTCCATGGCCAGGATGCATTGGAAGAAGTCCATGCGAAAATCTCAGAGTAAAGTTAAAAATTTATAGGTGTAGAGTATTGATAAGGCAAGTCGATTTTGTTGGTGGGACTTCAGGTCGAGGGTCAGAAAGTTGGCCAGAGGAGTTAGTCGGGTTCAGTGGATGAGTTCGTCCCAAAAATATGGTCAGGTCAATCATCCGGATCGGGGTTGGGCCTGGTGGATGAGTCAATCCCAGTGATATGGTTGGGCTAGTCGGTTAGATCAGGGTTGGGCCAGTCGACTGGGTTTGGCCTGGTGGATGAGTCAGTCCTGGTGATATGGTCGGGCTAGTCATTTATATCAAGGTTGGTCCAGTCCATTGGGTCAGGATCAGGTCAATTGGCAAGATTGTGTTAATCACAAGTTAGTTGTCCATGTTGGGATAGGGGCTCTAATGGGAGTTGCGATCTGTATTTCATGCAAGTAGGCCCACCACTGATTACGAATGAGGAATGCATTTGTTCCATATAGAATTTTCCTTGGTGGAAAAATAACCACATAGTTGCCGCATAAGATGAGGCGTGGGTGCCACACGAGACCAATGCTAATGTGGTAGGATCTTATTCGTCAAAATTTAAATGATCATGTCTTTTGATCCATATATCATATTAAGATAAAACTTTTATCATAAGAAAGTTCTCAACAAGATGAACACAATATCATTTTTTTATTTTTGGTTTCAAGAAGTTTGAAAATAACAAAATTTTAGATCCCATCTCCATAACATGACACTGGAGTTTGGGTCAGTATAATAACTACCTCCTTAAAACCTTAGCAAGGTCTATGGGTGGTAAGGGGGTGTGTTACAACATGTATGTATGTATGTATGTATGCATATGTTTGGTATGCATGTATATATGTATGTATGAACGTATGCATGCATGCATCCATCCATCCATATATATATACATGTATGCATGCATGGATGGGTGGATGCATGCATGCATGTATGCATGTATGTATGGATGGATGTATGTATGTATATATGGATATATATATTAAGTGTTCAAATTGACACATTTCCACCGCTGCCCATAATCATTTTTATGTCATTTTCCCACTTTCCATTCTCTTAGGGTCCTATAATTTGTATAGGGTCACTTGATTGTAACTCACGATTATTATATTTGAGATTTTGTAAATAATATTTCATCTTGCAAAGTATTTCCAAAAAAGGGTTCAAAGGGAAAAAAAGGATTGATTTTACATTATTGGGGCTCTCATCATAAGTTTAGGCTCATCAAAGGCTTTCTCCAAAGTTTAGAAGGCAGATGGATTTTAGTTGGGTGACGATGTTTTAAAATGGGATTCAAGAAGAGAGGATAAAGGCAAGCATGGAAAGTTTGATAATCTATGGAGATGACCATATATCATCCATGTCTTCAGAGGTCATAATGCATTTTTCCTCAAAGATTTGGATGGAACAGAGATACCTGGTGGACCTGTGAATGGTAGGATGTTGAAACATTATTTTTCACAAGAATATAGGTGTTTCTTAGATAATTTCATTGTAAATATAATTTTATTTACTGTATTGATTAGGTAACCTATTAGCAGAATTTGAAGCCCGCAGAGAAGGCCCTAAGCTCCTCATTAATGTGCCACCATAACTACTACAACAACAAAAAATAAATCAAATGCAGACATTGTTGAAACAGAACATTCAAGGCTATTGGTCAAAGGTTCTTGGCACCTCACAACGAGAGTGCCATCCCGAGCTGGTGCCACTATTAGGGTCCTATAACTGATAGGATCACAAGGTGATTGGATATTTTATCTCAGTTATATGATATTGTAAATAATATTTCAATTTGCAAATGATTTCCAAAAAAATATAAAAGAAAAATGAAAAGAGGGTATTTGAATAATAATAAAAAAAAGAATAAAGAAACAAAAGAAAAAGAAAAGAAAAAACAGAAAAAGAATAAAAATAAAGATGAAAAACCCCATGAAAAATAAAACAAAAAGGTAGAACTGAAAGTGTTGCAAATCTAAATGCCACTGCTTGATAGGTAGTTTGTTTATGTTAAATAAAATGAATGTTGTGCACAACTTGTTCAAAATGCCACAACCCTAAGTCATCTGTTTGAACCATACATTTTAATCATGATCAAACAAGTTCAATTTTTTGTTAATTACATTAGAGATTAAAGTTAGCCAAACTATCTAATCTTGGCTAATGTTAGTTAGGTAGATAAATAAGGTTGATTCAAATGTTTAAGTTGAATCAATGAAACAGTAAGTGGATAGGATAGAGTAGGTATTTGTCTTCTCAAAATAAATAAAATAAGGGTCTGCAAGGCCAAATGCACCCTTAGGAATGATAAAAAAGTTAGTCTTAGGTTAGGAAAAAGTTGAAGGCAAAAAGGATCAAGGGGTAAGAATGTAGGTTTTGCATGATTTACACTATTATCCAAAGTTTACAATGCAATTTTTTTTTATCCAAAGTTTCCGCCCATGTGATAAGGTTGGTAAATGACAAAAGGCGTTTGCCACTTCTGGTTAATTCACGCGCACTTTCCAGCCGCTCTATTGTCACTTTGCCAGATCTACGACCAATAATGTTTTTCGTCCCACCCTCCTCATCCCACTTTTACCGGCAGGGGTGGGGGGGGGGGGTCCAAAAAGTGGTTTCACTCTAGTTGGTCCCACACGATGTGTCAGTCCCTCCTCATTTGGAATCCCCGCTTTCTCAAGACTGCTGCAACCATCTCAACCCTTAATTTATACAACCAACCTCTTTTCCCATTGTCCTTCCCGCACGCTCCCCTCCAATCTCATCCCGACACGTGGCCATAACCGTTAGCCTATTAAATTATTTATTTTCTTTTTCGAGAAGTTTGAGAAAGAATGAAATTTTAGATCCCATCTCCATAACCTGACATTGGAGTTTGAGTCAATATAATAACTGCCCCCTTACAACCTTAGCAAGGTCTATGGGTGGTAAGGGAGTGTGTTACAACATGTATGTATGTATGTATGCATGTACGTATGCATGTATATATGTAAGAATTCAAGTATTCATTCATGCATGCATGTATGTATGCATGTATGGATAAATGTATGTATATATGTATATATGGATATATATAATGAGTGTTCAAATTGACACATTTCCATAGCTGCCCATAACCGTTTTTATGGCATTCTCCCACTTTCCATTCTGTTATGGTCTTATAATTTTTATAGGGTCACTTGATTATAATTTACGATTATTATATTCGAGATGTTGTAAATAATATTTCATCTTGAAAATCATTTCCAAGAAAGGGTTGAAAGTTCAAAAAAGGGTTGATTTTACATTATTGGGGCTCTCATCATAAGTTTAGGTTCATCAAAGGCTTTATCCAAGGTTTAGAAGGCAAATGATTTTTAGTTGGGTGACGATGTTTTAAAATGGGATTCGAGAAGAGAGGATAAAGGCAAGATTGGAAAGTTTGATAATTTGTGGAAATGACCATATATCATGCATATCTTCAGAGGTCATAATGCATTTTTCCTCGAAGAGTTGGATGGAACAAAGATACCTAGTGGACCTGTGAATGAAAAGATGCTGAAACATTATTTTTCACAAGAGTAGAGGTGTTTCTTAGATAAGTTCATTGTAAATATCATTGTCTTTACTATTTTGATTGGGTGACCTATTAACAGAAGTTGAAGCCCACAGAGAAGGCCCTAAGCTCTTGATTAATGTGCCACCATAACTACTACAACAACAAAAAAGAAATCAAATGCAGACATTGTTGAAAAAGAACATTCAAGGCTATTGGTCAAAGGTTCTTGGCACCTCACAGGGAGAGTTCCATCCCCAACTGGAGCCACTATTAGGATCCTATAATTTATAGGACCACAAGGTGATTGGATATTTTATCTGAGTTATATGATATTGTAAATAATATTTCAATTTGCAAATTATTTCCAAAAATATATAAAAGAAAAATGAAAAGAGGGTATTTGAATATAAAAAAATAGAATAAAGAAACAACAAAAAAAGAAAATAAAAAACAGAGAAAGAATAAAAATAAAGATGAAAAACCCCATGAAAAATAAAACAAAAATATAGAACTGAAAGTGTTGCAAATCTAAATGCCACTACTTGATAGATAGTTTGATTCTGTTAAATAAAGTGAATGTTGTGTGCAGCTTGTTCAAAATGCCACAAACCTAAGTCATCTGTTTGAATCACACAGTTTAATCATGATCAAACAAGTTTAATTTTTTGTTAATTAGATTAGAGAATAAAGTTAGCCAAACTATCTAATCTTGGCTAATGTTAGTTAGGTAGATAAATAAGGTTGATTCAAATGTTTAAGCTGAATCAATGAAACAGTAAGTGGATAGGATAAAGTAGGTATTTGTCTTCTCAAAAGAAATAAAACAAGGGCCTGTAAGTCCAAATGCACCCTTAGGAATGATAAAAAAGTTAGTCTTAGGTTAGGAAAAAGTTGAAGGCAAAAAGGTTCAAGGGGTAAAAATGTAGGTTTTGCATGATTTACACTATTATCCAAAGTTTACAATGTGAATTTTTTTTATCCAAAGTTTCCACCCATGTGATAAGGTTGGTAAACGACAAAAGGCATTTGTCACTTTTGGTTAATTCATGCACACTTTCCAGCCGCTCGATTGTCACTTTGCGAGAATTATGACCAATAATGTTTTTTGGCCCACCCTCATCATCCTACTTTTATCGGCAAGGGGGGGGGGGGTCCGAAAAGTGGTTTCACTCCCGCTGGTCCCACACAACGTGTCAGTCCCTCCTCATTTTGCAACCCCCCTATCAATACCGCAAACCATCTCGATCCCCCTCTGAAATATGCCAAACCGTCCTCCTTTCCGATTGTCCTTCCCACGTGCTCCCCTCCACTCTCATCTCGACGCATGGCCATAACTGTTATCCTATTAAATTATTTCCCGAGGTAACCGTTCAAACCTCTAACGGACCCGCGCCCCTAACAGAAACCTCGCAACCACCATAAAAATCCATCGCACCACCATTTTTCCCCTTTTTTATTGTAGATTATTTCACTCTTCCTTAGTTTCCAGAATTCATGCACTCAATGACGTTCCTTAATTGACCAAGAACCTAATCGACCACAAGAAAAAGCCCAATTTCACTGCTAGTCTGCTACAAACCAGTGAAATCCCTGCTAATTATTCGCCATTGCCTCATGTCTCTGTAATTTCATATTAACAAGATGCATCCGAAAAAGAAGAACAGTGAAGACTCTGTCAACCCTATACTGCATCCCCATGTAGGCCTCGATCACATTCCGCTTGTAGACAGAGATTATAAAATCGTAGAGACTCAGTGTGAGTTTGATCTTTTCGAACTCTATTGTTGGCTCGAAGATAAATTTATTGATAAATCTGATGAAATTGGACTCTGGGAGTCCAATCTGCCTCATTACATTTTTCCATGGACCTTTCACTCCCCAAAGTTTTTTAGGAAATATCAGGCCTATTACGTACCAAACTAGAGAGCCATTATAGCCCCAAGTGGTGAAGTTTTACTCATCATCACCTCTAAAACTATTGATCAGATGATGTAGGCCCCGTCTATAGAAACCAACACCCCATTTTCTGTAGAAACCTTGACTGAACTCTACCAGAAATTAGATTTTTCCAGGAGATCACAGATTTTCGATATTTTCTTGCCTGAACATACCCAATTGCCTAGGAAAACTCCACCTTATCCCTCTTCCATGTTCCTTGATCAGGCCAAACAAATCATTTTTGTGTTGTCCTGCCTTTTAGGCTATTACTCTGATGTATGGGTAGATGAACCCATGTTAGGTTTCTTGTCAATATTCTCTATACACCATAAGCATTCAGTCATTTTTAATTTCAGTCAATTTTTAGCTAACAATATACATGAACAACTCCTTAAGTTACCAACTGAAGGAGTATTCATGTATGCCTCCATTTTGGTTTATATGTTCATTTATTACCAAGGAGACAGTTTCCAGTTTTCACTATAGAAATTGGATGAGGAAGGGAATCCACAGTCAATAATCTTTTGGACTTCCCTGGTGATGAAAGATTTAGAGGAATATACATTCAAGGAATACATAAAACAATTCATTCATCTAGTGATGAGCATGTTGACTAGTACTGAAAAACCAAGAATCGGTGAAGAAATCAAGAAGATCCTGCATTTGACAGAGCAAGCTAAAACTGGTGATTGGTACCTATACCAAAATTACATAGAGATCGGGGTGTATGGGTGTGAATTTCCAGCATACAAGCTGCCAAAATACCTCCCAATGAGAGTATTTTCCCTGGAATACATAAGAAAAATGATTAACTTTGATGAAATTCATTTTGTCTCGGCAAAGAAGAAATCCCAGTTTAGGATTAAAACACAAGGTGGCCCCTTTGTTTGCAACAACAAGACAATAGGAGAAGAAGCAGAAAATCTTCTTAAACAAATGAATTTTAATCTGATTTTTACATGGTCATATGATCCTCTGGGCCTAATATCCAAGTTAAGGGTGGAACACAAAACCACTCCTTATATCCACACTCAGAGGCCAGAGATTGAGAGGTATATGAATCAAATGACCTGGACAGAGAACACTTTGTCTCCATCTCAACTTCATAGACTCTTAATCCTCAAGAGAAAGCAGGAAAAAGGAAAAGAGAGGAAGAATCACCATTAGTTACAGGCAGTGCAGGCAAAGAATTCAAAATCATCTACTGAAAGAGGACCAAGATGAGTCCTAATATAGATTTAGAAAGGATACAGAAAGAAGAAAGAGAGTCAGCCATTGGAAAAACCTTGGACCAAGCCAAGGAAAACACATGGACAAGCATCCCTAACTCAATAAATGAGATTTGACCATCCATACAAATCATTTTTTAGCAGAATGACCTGATACAAAAAGCTATAACAGCTATTGCAGACATAAAAGAGAAGTTGGGTGACATGCCTATTGAAGCAGCTAATATCATAAAATTCCTCAATTCCAAGAATAAATATGAGTTAGAAGAAATAGAAATTGAGGACATAACTGAAACTATCCTATAAGTCAAGAAGGTTGTGACCAAAAAGAACCTCATTTTGTAATTAGAAGAAAAATGCCAAGGACTGGAAATAGGGGTTAACAGGTTTTTCAGCAAGGTTGAAGCGTTGAAAAAAAGGGATTACCCAGTGTATTTGTGATCAATGATAAATTAATCACACAAGAGGACTACAATAAGAAGTTGAAAGAAGTGGCCAGAGACAAATCCAAGTTTTCCAGTATAATGGGAAGTTTGACAGGAAAAGCTTTCCTTGAAGCAATTGGAAATGAATTTTACATACAACATGAGGTGAATCATATTTTTGTGGTAAAACCCACATTTGCCAAATATACTAAAGTAGATGAAATTTATAGGAAGGTAACAAAGTTGTCAATTCCAGATGAAGAAAGGTGGGATAATTTGTGTGAGTTACTGTAGTAAGTGAATAAATCCAAATGTAGTTAAAGGATCAACAACACAGCAAAGACAGAAAGGAAAACTCAACAACAATTTCCTTCAAATCAGGGCCACCTCTTGAGCAGTTCCAACCTATCCTATTAATTTGTAGTAAAGATATTTTGTTTTATATTTTGACTAAATATAACTTACTCAGTTGTGACAAGAGTTTTTGTAAATATTGGTATAAATACTTCACACTTCAAAGTATTATGGGTTGGTTGTTGATTATTACTTTACATATGCTATTGTACTTTTTCCAGTTGATTGAATGATAATTAATAAAAGGAATTCTTCGTAGGATTCATGTGTTGGAAAAATTGGTGAAGTGCTTCTCATCGTCTATATGTTATTTCTTTGTTTCCATTATTGTATTTTCCTAAATCTGAATTACCTAAGAGGAACTATGATGAATAGAATATATTGAAATATACACTTTGATTCTGCCTATGCGTAATTTTAATGTTTTCTTTTGATGTGAAGTTAAATAATTCTTAATTTCTCTTTAGCGCTAACTGAATCTTGATTTTTCTTCTGTTACATGCCATTTTAAATCTAATAGGTCCAATTATTTCACCTACCTTGCCCTGTGGAACTCCTTGAAAATTTGATACAAACCCATGTTAGTTTATAGACTCCATATACCAATGGAAGTATAGGAATTCAATCAACCAAATCAATTAGAAACAATCAAACAAACAATTACATAATCATAACTAGCCTAAAATTTCTAGAAAACAAAGCTAAATCTGACAGAGAGATCCCTCTCTGAGTTTAGAAGGGCTAGCTTCTAGACTTAAAAGCAGTTTTTATGTTACCTCTGTGTTGTCTCCCACAACCTGAGAAATTACAGAGTGATAACACATTCCTTATGCATTTTTCATCCATTATCACCCTATTTTTGGTGTAGGTATTAATAATTTCTTTTTTTGCTACTTTTACGCTTATTCTTATACTTTTTTCACTTAATTCTACTTTGTTTTGAATAGCAATTTATGATTGATAGTTGTGTGATGTTTGCATAATTTTTTTGGGTTGTTTGCTTGTGATTCATTACATCATAGGTGTGTGCCATCACATCTTTGTTATAACAAACTAAGAATATAATTATACTTGAACAAGTCACTTCTAGCAGTTGGTGTGTTTACTTTTCTATAAGTGTATTTTCTTTCATGAATTATGATTTACTTTCCTTGCAGTTTACTTTTCCATAAGAGGGATTTATTTCCTCCAAAGTGTGGTGTTTTTAGTCAAATCAATGACCTATGAAATCATCTTTATCTTCAACTATGAAAACCATCATATTACTACAACTTCAAGACACAACAGATTGCACAAGCACATATTGTGCATGATATTTTGCAAGTTCCAAAGGAACTTTGTATTGACAATTTAAATGTACAACTAATCAACTGCTCATTAAGATAATTAGAAGTAATTGAAAATCTTGTTAGTATGCATGAATGGTATGCATGTATGTATGCATGGATGGATGTATGGATGCATGCATATATGGTATGCATGTATATATGTATGCACTTATGTATGTATGTGTTTATGCATGGATGGACGGATGGATGGATGCATACATGGGTGAATGTATGCATGTATGTTATGTATGCATATATGATATGCATTTACATGTGTATGCATGTCTGTATAGGTTAATTTGTAGGTAGGTTTAGATATGAATGGGGTTATTGTCTTCACTTATATGTGTGTGTGTGTGGGATAATTTGTAGGTAGGTTTAGACATGAATGAGGCTATTTTATCTTCATTTTCCATATACGAGGGTTCTTTAGACCTCCTATGGGTCCCACGTGCCTCGTGGGAACTTTAGG
This sequence comes from Pinus albicaulis, assembly GCA_034641835.2. NCBI lineage: Eukaryota > Viridiplantae > Streptophyta > Pinopsida > Pinales > Pinaceae > Pinus > Pinus albicaulis. Next base: position 952,367,513 of record CM076570.1, read on the forward strand.
GTTTTCAATAAGCTTCTAAGGCATTTCCAAGTTTTTGGAAGTTTCTAATACTGGTATGTACAATTTAGGAGTTTCATGCAACAAAGAACATCATGGATGCATACATGTTAAATTCCGATAGGTCAAATATTAGAGCAAATGACAATGAACCTATGCCAAAGAAATGAAAGAGCGACCTAGAAAGTACTCAAAAAGTAATATGAATGCCAATAATGAAATTAAAAAAAGGGCATACACATAAATCTAAAAGGTAATCAGGTACGCATGTAGGAAATGTTGAATTAATTACAAAAATGGTCATGAAGAAATCAAGCAACACAGCTTAAATAAAAGAGGAAAAGAAGGTACAAGTCAGAACTGCACTAAGATATGAGTAACAAGTTGTACTCGGGAGTTGATTTAGACTATTAAGATTCCCTTTGGAAGCTAACATTGTTTTGTGTCCTTAATGACGTGCCCAATGAAAATTTGACAAAAGGGTTAATCGTAGAGGAAAGAAGAATGCATTATGTGACAAAAGGAAGAGGAAGCAATTAGTTTGGATGTTAATATCTAGTAGGAGAACTAAGTCCAACACTTAAACCTAGGTGACCTAGGGGCTCATCTTGAATCCAAGGAGCTACTAAAATCCTTGGTTTCTTAACCTTCCACTATCCATGGAAAATATTAATATTCTAATATATGTCAATATAATAAACTTCGGTACAAATTGGAAATGAACATGTTCATCCATCAATATTGGCAACACCATCCATAGTCATTATACACCTAGTCAAAGTTTATAACTCTCACAAAGTATTACAATATGCCTTCTGAAAAATACTAGGCATCCATAGTCATCATACACCTAGTCAAATTTTATAACGCTCACGAAGTATTACAAGAGGCCTTATGAAAAATACTTTGAAGGTCTTATATAGGGCATGTGTAAGACAAACTTACATGGATATCTTTTATGTTGAGTTTTTTTGTAACACTAACTCATGAGAGAAGAGTCTATGAGAGCTCATGTGCAATAATGCATTGAAACTATAAAAAATTAATGCAATTATGTGAGAGGTGGGATGTGAACTTCTTGAAGAATAAAACAAAAAAACAAACAAGTATAAATTATAAGTTTGTACTTTATAAATTACTTTTATTTAATATTAATGTTTAAATAAAAAAATTGACATAAATAAGTAAACTAGAGAAAAAATAAAATTATATATATATATATATATATATATATATATATATATATATATATATATATATATATAATTTTTAAATTACTTATATCATTTATATAACTAAAAAGACATTATTAAATAATTTAACATAACTTATTAAATATTATATAGTGTTAAATATTTATATATTAAAAATTATATAGTATTAAATATTTATATAATATTGAATGAAATAAAATATATAAATATTTTTATAATGTTTAAAATATTTTTTTTAATTACTAAAAACTAAAAGTTTATATTTACAAAAATTATAAAAACTAAAAGTAAAAAAAAAAATACTTAAATTATATAAATAAAATAAAAAAATTATCGTAATAAAAGCCTCACCACTAATTAAAATAAACATAAATCAAAGGAGCTAACCTTACATCGTAATATAAAAAGGATAATGGTTGTGTCAATCGAACGTTGTATTTTTTCATCGAGAGCACATGTTAACATCCAAAATGATAATGGTTGTGTCAATCGAACATTGTATTTTTTCATCAAGAGCACATGTATTTGTTTTCTATTTTTCATGGAGGGGGTCTTGCTGCTAATCAACCCACTCTTCCCTTCATTTTTTTGATTTCTGCTTCTTTGATAACTGACTTCTCTCTCTTTATGCTTCCGCAACCTTGCCTCTACAATCTCACCCACTGAAATCGAATTCTCTTACTTCATAATCAATTTCCTTCTAGGACTGAGAGTGACCCCGCCTTGATTTCCAAATGGCCCTCAAGTCTCTTCTTATAGTCTTCTTGTTGATGAATCAACTACCAATATATGCCCAAATTCTTATAGGAAAAGGCTTGTAACACAACAGTATATATCCAGAACAGAGTTCCCAATAAAATCTTGGGGAGGGTGACTCCCGAGAGTGTGTTCACAAGCAGCAAGCCAGAGGTGAGCCACATCAGGATATTCAGCAGCATGGTGTGCTGCCATGTTCCAGATGAAAAGAGGAAGAAGTTGGATCATACTACAAAAAAAGGTTTTCTTATGGGCTATAGTGAGAATGCGAAAGCATATCACATCTATATTCCATAGAGCAGGAAAAACGTGGTAAGAAGGGATGCAAAGTTCCTGGAGGAGAGAGTCTTTAGGAAATCTCGAGAAATGGCCAAAAACACACAGATTGGGGAGGATCCTATAGTAAAGCCTCAACGACTTACAGAGGATGGGACAAGTGCCTCTCTAAGGCACAAGGATTCTGAGGAGAGATCCTTCGAAGAAGAACATGAAGAAGCGTAGGTGGGACCGCCCACCACTAATGGGAGACTGAGCAGATAACTTCAAAAAATTCTTAAGGATGCAGAAGAATTTGTTGGAGCCCCTAGAGAAGGAAAAATGATAAGGAAGCAGCCAGATAGATATCAAGCACTGGTAGCTCAAGTTGGTGAACCATCCACCTTTCGGGAAGCATCTCAACATCAAGTATGGGTGGATGTCATGGTGGAGGAGTATAGCTCCATCGTGACAAATGATGTCTGGGAAGTAGTCCCTAGACCACATGACAAATCAGTTGTAGGATCCAAGTGGATCTACAAGATTAAATATGCTGCAGATGGCAGCATAGAGAAGTTCAAGGAAAGATTTGTAGCTAAGGGGTATGCATAGAAGGAAGGCATTGATTATGAGGAAACCTTTGCCCCTGTAGCTCGCTACACTTCTATCAAATCCATCATCTCTCTGGTTGCGCAAATGGGATGGGAGATTCACCATATGGATGTCAAGACATCGTTCCTGAACAGGGTGATTGAGGAGGAAGTGTAAATAGAACAGCCAAAGGGCTTCGAGACACATGATTAGAAGACTCATGTTTTTAGGCTTAAGAAAGCCTTGTATGGTTTAAAATAAGCCCCCAGGGTATGGTATGGGCGAATTGATAGCTACTTTCAAAATATGGAGTTCGTCGAGTGTGATGCAGACCCCAACCTCTACTACTTAAGAGCAGGAGATGAGCCGCTTATTCTGGTGCTATATGTGGATGATCTATTTTTGACTGAATCATCCAAGCTCATCAAGGACTGCAAGGAGAATCTGGCTACAAAATTCGACATGAAAGACGTGGGGATAATGCACTATTTTCTTGGGTTAGAAGTCTGGCAACAAAAAGAGGAAATTTTCCTAGGGCAAGGAAGATACACGACAGACATACTGAAAATATTTCAAATGGAGGACTGTAGACCCATGGTCACGCCAATGATCACTAACTGGAAGAATATAGACACAATAGAGGATGATGAGGTTGATCCCACCTTGTATAGGCAGCTCATCAAACCATTGATGTATCTAGTCAATACAAGACCAGACATCTGTTATGCAGTGAATACCCTCAGTCAGTTCATGGTGGAACCAAGGAGGGCTCACTGGGCAACAACCAAACATTTTCTCAGATATCTGAGAGGGATATTCAAGTATGGGTTGAAGTACACCAAGGGAAATGAGGTCCAGTTGAGTGGGTTCACAGATGCAGATTGGGCTGGAAGTACAGTGGATCGGAAAAGTACCAGTGGGTACTGTTTCAGTCTAGGATTAGGAATGACCTCCTGGTGCAGTAGGAAAAAGAATTTCGTAGCACTAAGTTCAGCCGAGGCAGAGTACATGGCAGCAAGCACAACTTCTTGCGAGGCCATATGGCTCCGCAAGTTACTCTTGAACTTGCTCGAGAAGCGGATGGAACCAACCAGGATTATGTGCGATAATTAGAGTTGCATCAAAATCTCTAAAAATCCTGTGTTTCATGACTGGTCGAAACACATTGACATTCGATGCCACTTCATCAAGGACTATATCCAAAAGGGAGAAAAATAGCTGCAATACACTCCTACAGGAGAACAGGTGGCAGATATCCTCACAAAGGCTCTGAGTAAGAATAAATTTACTTACTTCAGAGAGAAGATGGGGATGGTCGAGAACCCTTTCCATTAGAGGAAAGGGTGGTCTTTAGAGACAGAGGGAGCTGCAGCACAGATGGGGCAATCACAGAGGTAGTGTCACAAGACAGCAGTACAGGAGGTAGCAGCGCAGAGATGAGGGGCAGCAGCCAGGACAACATCAGCGCAACAAGTGTTATAGACTCGGAGAAGTGCAATGGTATCTTGCTGGAACACTTTTCTCGCTAAGAGGGAGTGTTGAATTTCTATAGCATCGGGAAGTGTTCTAAGTCTCATTTTTGGTAGAGAGGCTTGGACATCAATTATCCAGAGAACCCATAAATCATTTGTGGAAATTCCACTCGGATATGACTTTATTAAAATAATTAACTATTTTAATTTAAACCCTAAGTTTAAAATTAGGGAAATTAAATAATTAAAGGGTATTAATAGAGCAGAGTGTGAATCTTCTAGAAAACGAAGATCAATTCATATTTTAATTTGTGCCATTGATTAATGATATAATCTTGGTCATTGATTCATCAACAAGAAGACTATAAGAAGATACTTGAGGGCCATTTGGAAATCAAGCCGGGGACACTCTCAGTACCGGAAGGAAATCAATTCTGAAGCAATATAATTCGATTTCTGTGGGTGAGATTGTAGAGGAAGGGTTGCAGAAGTAAAAGGAGGATGGATGAGTCAATTATCAGAGAAGCAGAAGTCAGGAGGATGAAGGGAGGAGCGAGTGGATTGGCAGCAAGACCCCCTCCACACAGAGTTACACAGTCCAGGGAGAGACTGTGCAGAGCCCTCATGCTGTTTTATGCAGAGGGTGAAGGAGGTCACCCCGAGGATCCGAAATTTGTCTGGAGGTTCCAGAAAATTAAGCCAAGTGTATGCTAATTTTTCTCTGCTCATCACACTCTTGTAAATGTACTTTCCATTTCTGAAGATAAATACAAAACCCTCATCTGTTGCACTAGTTTTCCCACATTGGGTTTTTCCGGGGACAATTGTCCAAAAATAACTGTGTTCATATGGATGTTTCTATTGTACTACTTGTGTAATTTATCATTCTATTCTTATGCTCATGATTAAAGTGAAGATTTTCAAAATGTGTTTATTTCAGAATTTACTGAAGTATCTATAAATAAATTATCTCATAAGTAGGAGAAATAACCAAGAATTGCAGTAATATTTTCCGTCTTGAAAATTTCACACCCGAGTGGGGTATGTTCCGAGAGAGACAATGATGAGGGTGTCTATAAATCATTAGTCTTGCCAACATTGAGCTCAGATCTTGTGGAGAGATAGAGATGTTAGTCAAGGCCTTACAATGTGACAATGATATTTGATATGATGCTATACAAATGGGTTACCAATCCGATTCTTCTTAAGAGAAATTATTCATATTGAGAATGACCAAGTACCATTATGAATACCTCTTTGGTTACGAGGGAGTGTTGGAAGGTGTAAATAGGTTCGGTATTCATAATTACATGTAACTGTGATTTTTTTTAATGATGAATAAAAGAAAAATAAAATTATTATTATGCTTGCTTCATGGGTTTCATGAGCAAGAGATTTTATTTTAGGATTTTTCATGAAATTAAAAATAGTAAATGTCATGTATAACCCTTCTTGGGCTTGAAATAATGTATATGATTCTATAGAATTGTCTTGAAGCCCTCCAAAGACGAGCACTAGTTTATTCTTCAAGTCAGCCTCAAGGAATTACTATTAAAACAATCTCAAGTCGGCTCAAATAATAGACACACCTCTTCACATGTTCATGTTAGATAATATACATGGACAGACTACTATAAATATGCAACTCGGCCTATTCCACAGAAAATCAAGTTCAAATCACTTTTGTAGTTCGGATCACCTCAGAAGCTCGAACAAATTAGAGTCAAGAAGTTCGGATGTATCTGAAACAATTCAGATATTTCAGTGGGATAATTTTGGTACAATTGCAGTAATTGAAGTTTGGAAAAGAAGTCTCTTTCTCTTGGTGGTATCTCTACTACAGTTCACAACCCATTGCTTCCACAGCTTGATGACATCTCATATATATAATTTCAGTACTACTACATGAAGATATTCTTAGTGCACACACAGTGATAAAGGCTCAGTATTATCACAACAATGAGAATCATTATAGTTTCATGCTATCACATGTTCGGTGTAATCTCAGAAAAGCTCTCGGTGCTACCTTAAAGAAAGGATATCGATGCTATCTCAGTAATAAAGCTAATACAGTCTCAGTGCTATGTTATATGCTCCTAGTTACATGAGTCATTCCCAATTCTAGAAAATCAACAACTACAAGATTTTCTAGAAGCTTAAAAGGTTTGTTCAAGGAAAATCCTTCTCCATTTGTCTCGTTTGTGTTCAATGTCACTTCTTGTATGAGTAAGGCTTGGATAATTTATCTGTAGATTCATTAAATTCTTAAAACAAATGTTTGATTGCTATATTTTCAAATGGTTTTTTCATTGATCTTCATCATGACTCGTAGCAACAATAGAATTTTCACAGAGGTCTTTCCATTTTCCCATCCAATGAAAATTTTGTTAAAATCAAATAGTTGTTGATTTTCTAATTCCCTGTAGGATTTTTTGGTTTCTATATATTATAATGTCATTAAAACACTAAAATTATATAATTTCATTAAAACACTAAAATGTAGGAATTTACAGGGTAAGTTCCTTAGATCAAACCCAAAGGTCACCATTCACAAACATATCACATATCAGTACACCAATATTTGATGTGGTTAAAACCCTCAAAGAGAGAAACAGTACACGGCCTGAGCCAACGTGGCCACTTTAGGCAATTTATTAATATAAAGAAAGAAAATGTGCATAAGCTTCTCTCATAAACGATCACCGAACAAATGACCCTCCATGCTCTTTAAATAGAGATCATGGACCAATCGAGTGTTAAGCCTGTTAGTTTCAGTGTTTGCAGCCTTCCTCCAGTGATCAAACATGCTCTTACAAAGTGATTTTAAGGTGTCAAAGTCAAATGTCTTCAAGTAAAATTTGGTCACTAGGTATTAGGTCTAGGGTTTGCTAACACTCCTTTCAAAGTTGTCCAAATTTCAGTCCATGTCACCATTCAGATGAGTGTACCATCATTCAGAGGTTTTCATCATCATGCCAGATTCCAAAGGGTCATTTTACACCTTGTTCATGCTTCAGTTCTGCCTAGGTAAGGTTCATTTCCCTCTCCTACGGTTTTGAAGGTAATTTCTCTTGGATGGTCAAATCATCAGTAAAAATTCTATCCTAATGTTCATACACCTTCCCCTATCCTTAATGTACCTTGTTAAACACTTCCCATCACTGAAATTCCCCAAATTCCTCATTTTCGCACAAACCCTAGTTTCTTACTACAATTTGGCAATTTTCTAGGCTAGGTCTGTGTTTTTCCCTTTTGGAAGCCTTCCCCTCACTCAATATTTGAAATTCCACTTTCCCCTACTTCCTAACATCCCTCCCTACTTCCAAAAATTTTCTCAAGAATTTAGAAGCCCCTTATCCCCTTCATTTCACTTCATTTCGACAAATCCCTTGTTCCACACATTGGGATAGGTTTTACTTCAATGATGTTTCTGAGCAATAAAAGATGAATTTGGGAAAACTAAGAGAGGTTTTTGTCCAAAATAGGCCAAGGAAGAAAAAAATCCTTCACGTTTTACACATGTGTCATGGTTTTAGAGAAATATAAAAAATACAGTTGCCTCAGGAGAATTGATGCACCTCTGAAGTGACCTTGGGAAAATCAGGTTTTCTCCTAGCTTGGTTGGCCAAATGACTTTCTTGATGAGTCAAATGATAACTAGACACGAAGATATTTCTAGTGAGCTATCATGAGCTCAATTTGGAGTTGAGGAAGACCTTCAAAAGTTTACTACAATAACACTCTGCCTTTAGGCAACCTCATTTTGCACATTTTGACCAGTCTTGGGAGATTTGATTTTTGACAGGGAAAATGAACTCAAAATTGAAAAATTCCACTTGTGTTGGAAAGTAGACAGGCAGACCTTTCCAACACGCCCACTTGGAGCAAATTTGAACACCGGGAAGGTCTCCAAAATCAGCTTCAAACAGGCGTGACGCATTGGAGGAAATTTACTCATTTTCACCCAAAAACTCTGTTTTTCGCCTAGTTTTTGACAGTTTGACTTTCTTACTTCTAAATGTCAAACTCATGATGTAATTAAATTTAACATGTTGGATTTTGATGTAATTTTTCTAAATTTTCACTCATAGAGTTAGATTCATCCATCAAAGGGTAATTTGCAACTGAATGAATCAGTTTCCTAGTTGTTAGAGGCAAGTTGTTCCACTGCCTACTTTCTAGTTCTCAGTTTAGATTTTGTTGGAACAGCTCCTAAAATTATGAGCTCGACCCCTAAAGGCTGGGATGAGTTATTTTTTGTCTATATATTGTGATTTTTTAGTCATTAGCATGGTTGGACTTTTGGGAATGCTTTGAGCATCATTGTACATTCATCTCTACAGTTTGGCAAAGGAATAGACCAGGATTTGCAGCACTCTATGGGATTCATGTGGCATTTTGCTTTGATAGTGTGTTTCTCTCTGTAAATGCAAGTTTACTGGTGTTTTATGTATACCATTTTCTCTCTTATTTCTTCTTAACTTAAACAAACAAGGATAAAGGTAGAATTCATTAAAATTTGTAGTGCTCTACCTAGGGTTTGTTTAATTTTCTATGTTTTCAGCTATTTGAAGAGGATCCCTGAAGGTTTCTTGCCCTCTTCAACTCTTCACCTATCTAAAGCTCTCCATTTCATTCAAATTGAAGTGTCAAATCAATTTCCTACCTTGCCCCATTGAGATATCTGCAAAACTGAGCCTCATTCCCCAGACCCAAAATCTGCCTTTCCATTTGAGCGAACAAAACATCATTAAATTCAATAAAAACTCATTTGCACACACACTTAGCCTAAAATCAGTCTTCATATTAAGTCATCTCGAGCCTCATTGATCATTTTTTGCTGAGATTGACAGGAGAGAGCCCTCTCCCGATCTGGTAGAGCTAGCTACCAGGTTAAGCGTGGTTTGATGTTACCCTAGATTCTGCCTTTCTCAGCCTGAGGTAGATTTAGGCCATAACAAAGCCACAGATCAAGTGTCGGTAATACTGAGGAGAGAATGAACCATAGGATCACTACATATCGTGATCGTTGGATTATAAGTTAGAAAAGTACATACTAAAGAAACACATTTACCTAACTCTATGCTAGATCAAGTTATACTTAACTATTTCCTATGTGTCGAAATATCCTAACATCCCACCTTAAGAACAACTTGGGATGGGATTGAAGGATTTACAAAGGTGACATAATAGGAGAAGGAAGAAGGTATTAGAGCCTATCCACCTTTAATGATAACTTTCCTGAACTCCAAGCATATATCGAAGTTTGTTAAACTTCGCCTTTGTGAGAGCCTTTGTAAAGATATCGGCAACTTGATCATTGGTTGAACAATAGTGCACTTCAAGAACACGATCATGAATGAGCTTTCTAATGAAGTGTATGTGTGGCTCAATGTGTTTCATGTGCTGATGTTGAACTGGATATTTGCATAGTAAAATGACACTCTGATTATCACACCAAAGTGTAGCTGGATGTTACTGACGAAGACCAAATTCGGATAGGATTTGACGAAGCCACAGGGCTTCCTTGTTGGCTTCAACACTACCATGATACTCTACTTCTGCCAAAGAAAGAGATATTGCACTTTTTTTCTTACAAGACCATGTAATAGGTCCTGAACCAAGAGTGAATACATAACCTACAGTAGACTTTCAATGATCAGGGTAACCAACCCAATCAGAATTAGTGAACCCAATCGACAATGGATATGCTCATGCATTGTAATGAATTTTGAACTGAACTATACCTTGAATATATTGAAGTATTCTTTTATCTTCTTTCCAGTCACTTTCATGATGTTTGTGCATAAACCGAGCAACAAGACCAACAACAAAGGAAAGGTTAGGACGGGTATGGGTTAGATATAGAAGTTTGCCAACAAGTTAACGGTATAAGGTAGCATCAACTTCAGGGGAAGTACAAGTGACTGAAAGCTTGACCCCAAACTGAAATGGAGAAGGGGTTGGCTTACAGTATTCCATGTGAAAGTGGCGTAGAAGATCACAGACATACTTGGACTGAGAAAGGGTAATACCTTCTTTGGATTGCAAGACTTGACGAGCAAGGAAATATTGCAAGTGTCCTAAGTCTATCATTTCAAACTTCTTTTTGAGGCTAGAATTCACATGGTTTATATGGTTGGGATCAATACCAGTAAGGATAAGATCATCAACATAAAGAACAGGGATTATTAAGGACTCACCCACTTTCTTGGTGTAGATAGTGTTGTCGGAATGACATCTAGAAAAGCCATTATCTAAGAGAAAGCTATCCATTTTGGAATACCAGGCCCGAGGGGCTTGTTTGATACCATAAATATACTTCTTAAGGCAACAAAAAAGGCTAGAGTTGTTTTGGATAAAGGCAGGAGGTTGTTCCATGTATATTTCTTCATGCAGGTCCCCATGTAAGAAGGTGGATTTAACATCCATCTGATGGACTTCCCATTTAAAGGATGCAGCAAGGGAAAGAACAAGGTGGATAGAATTCATTTTGGAAAAAAGGGAGAACGTTTCAATATAGGCAATGCCTTAAACTTGTGAAAATCCTTTAGCAACAAGACGAGCTTTATGTTTATCCACTTTTCCATCTGGTCCAAACTTAGTTTTATAAATCCATTTGCATCTGACAAGTTTTCTTCCCTTTGGAAGAGGAACAAGGTTCTAAGTAAACTTGACCACAGTGTATGTGTTATAAAATCATGGCAAGTATGGGATGCTTGGGTCATAGTTGGTCATATAATTGAGCATGTAATTTGCAAAAGATTGTACTACAGGTTTGCAGAGGATGAAAGTGTTGGCTCATCGCTTATGGCTCCGAAGAATAAACATGAAGGAGAAGAAAGGGTGACCTTTCAGGATACTTGTGATGCAGACAAATGTACACAACATTTGTAGATTATTTTCATGCTTTTTTTGGACCAAAAGGTCCTCAGTGGGGAGAAACGATCTAGGTGGCTCTAGACACACTCAGAGGTTGAAAAGGGCTGATGATAGTTCAAATTCAAAGTGGTCAGATTGCTCTCGAACCAGGTCCAAAGAACAAGGTGGATAGAATTCATTTTGGCAACAGGGGAAAACGTTTCAATATAGGCAATGCCTTCAACTTGTGAAAATCCTTTAGCAACAAGACGAGCTTTATGTTCATCCACTTTTCCATCTGGTCCAAACTTAGTTTTAAAAATCCATTTGCATCTGACAAGTTTTCTTCCCTTTGGAAGAGGAACAAGGTTCTAAGTAAAATTGACCACAGTGTATGTGTTATAAACTCATGGAAAGTATGGGATGCTTGGGTCATAGTTGGTCATATAATTGAGCATGTAATTTGCACAAGATTGTACTACAAGTTTGCAGAGGATGAAGGTGTTGGCTTATCGCTTATGGCTCCGAAGAATAAACATGAAGGAGAAGAAAGAGTGATCTTTCAGGATACTTGTGATGCAGACAAATGTACACAACATTTGTAGATTATTTTCATGCTTTTGTTGGACCAAAAGGTCCTCAGTGGGGAGAAACAATCTAGGTGGCTCTAGACACACTCAGAGGTCGAAAAGGGCTGATGATAGGTCAAATTCAAAGTGGTCAGATTTCTCTCGAACCAGGTCCAAATCGAAGTGTTTGTCGCCCTGATTCCAACAGTACAAACGACACTCCACTCTGAGCTCATATGGAGAAGTTAGAGCTGGTCAAAGTGGCCAGTGGGCTAAGGGGTCATTTTAAGGGTCCTACAATTTGACCGACACTGGGGCATGTAACTTGGCTCCCAAAAAAACAATTTGTTTTAAATAACTAAAATTTATAATTAAAAATGGGGAGGTGGCGGGCCACCACCCCATGACACCATCGCTTAACCAAATCATATTATATAACAAAATTGGGGTCGCGGGCCATGACCCTTGCCACACCCTCCGCCCACGACACCAACGTTATAAAATCTAGGGTGGGCGAGCCACCCTCGGTGGACCTGCCCCAACCCCAAACTCCAACACCATATAAAGGTTGAAGTCGGTGGGAGTTGAACCCACAACCGGCAGACCAGCCTTGCCCATGTGGCGGCCCTAATTAACACACTATCATAAAACGTAACCACAATTAAAACGCATTGAAAACGGTTCAAAAATTTTAATGCCTCCACATACCAAGGCACATTAATGTTACTGCCCATTTTAAAACCAACTACCACTAATAAAATTTTAAACAATGTTCCAATTCGGGCAAAGGTCGGGTTTTGAACCCCCGACCTACCCGCCTCTATGACTTCATCTTAACCATTAGGCCAACGAACTATACGTTGGTTATTCTGCTGAAGAATTTACCTAAGATATGAAACTAGCCATTTGCTGGGAACAATGCAGAGGTGAAACCTTGCCCACACAGAGAGGGTGTGGAACCCTGAACTGAAGAATTTTCTCAAGGAGGTATAAATTCATTTTATTAGAATGGGATCAAATTTATAGTCAAATTTCATGAAATTTCGTAGGGAATGCAATGGAGATATCATATTCACCATTAGAGCAACGGATTTCAAGTCAGCCCATGGAGAATAATCTTTGAAGAATCATGGGGGAATCTAAAAGATTCCTAAAGGCCCAAATTTTGACAGTGTCAGAATTTGACGAGTGGATAGTCAATTTTACACTACTCGACGCCACAAATTCATTGGTGTAGTCAGATTCAACAACTGAACATTACATTTTTCTGCCAACTTCAAAAGTGAAGGTACATGAAGTAGTCATGTATGTTTTCCTTTCATTATTGCTCAGATGATGTATTATTTTTTAGATCCTTGTTTGATGTTATGTTGTGGGTTCATTATTGCCACATTATGTGAGATGTATACAGCTTGTATTGCTATGTATTGTTGTCAATATCCCCATGTAACTATGTTGAGGGGATACTCATTGCCACATTGTGTGAGGTATTGTTAGTTTGTCATGCTGAAGGAAGGCCTTCTTGAGTGAGAGTTTTTGTAAGCGAGACATCTCGTGGAGAGACAAGCCACTCTGTTTGAGGGCGTATGACCTTGTTATGACAAATAGTCTTTCATGTACACCATCATCTCTTACAAAATTATATGAAGCGGTCAACACCACCTTAACACTGGGCCCGGAGACGTAGCCCACACTGGGTGAACTCCGTTATCAAATGTCTCGTGTTTTTTAGTTGTTGATTGTTTTCATGTTTCCTCTTGCTTAAGCATGCATATGTGTCCTTTTATGCTCTTTTAAAATGAAATTATAACAACATCACATAAGTAAAAGATCATGGGTAAATTTGGTAGCTAATAGACCCGGATCAAGATGGGGGATTTCTTGGTCGAGTTGAGGATGTGACAGTATGCTAGAGAAATTGCTGATGAAGGCATGAGGATGTGCATTCCCATGAGTTGAGTGTGACATTTGGATTAGCTACCTGACTAGTTCAAGTCATGGGGGCTATAGCCATGTGCATAAATGTGTTTTAGTTATGTTGGAGTATCATAACAGAGTTCACACGATGACGACACATGATGAATCGACACAATGTATGTTGTTGTCATAGCCTGTAGCTTGATTTGGAGAGGCCGACTTTCCACGATGGAGGCAACATGTGGAGACTACAACAAATATGTTTGATGATCATGGATTGAGGAGATTTTCCCATGTACATGGTTATGGAGTCAGAAGCCTTCATGGAAGTTTGTGTGATGATGGAACATAGGTGGGAAGCATGGACATTTTGGAGATGTTAGAGCTAGCGACACTTTGCGATGATGTGATGGAGTTGTCGAGGATGACAACCTTATTTAGAGTGGGAGAGGATGTCAGGCCCACGAGCTGGAGTCATGTGCGACTAGGTTGTAACGGGCGTGCACATGTATGACGGGCACCTGTACTAGCCAAGTCGGGCATGTGTGACGATTCAGGCGACATTCAACAATGTGCGACAGGCGCGTCATGTTGGCAAGCACCCACCCTTTGGGCGAGGCATGCATGGGTTGAACGAGTCGTGTGACTTAGTGGACAAGTTGGACAAGGGTGTCGTGTGGGCACACACCCATAGCAGGCAAGTTGTGGGTTTATAGCGGTCGAGTCGAGAAAATGTGCGAAGTGCGATGTCAAGTGGAAAATCGGCTAGGTATGGGAGCCGACTTGTGGAGCGGCGATACACATGAAACAAACCATCAGTGAAGTGTTGAACGCATGATCTGACATGGTTAAACATGGGCAAGGTGACTTATGAATGTGGTCGAGCCGACCTTGGGCAAGGTCGAAGGGACACGACCATTGGAGATATTCGGGTCCACATCACTTGTACAAATAAAGTGATGCGTGGAGGATTTGAGGCATCCAACCAAGTTCAGATCATAATGCAGATAAGTGGATGAGAGTTGAACGAAGGCGAGAACAAGAGAAGGGATAAAAGGGATAAAAAACTTGGGTGAGTCTAGTTGTAGCGGGCGAAAACTAGGCAGACGCATTTAGGAGGTTGGATCGGTTAGGTCGCAGGTTGCACGACATGCAAGCCATGTGTCTGCACCGTTGAGCACATTTCTGAAGCAGTCGTGCAGGTGGGTCACCTAACAACACGTATCATGCAAAGGGTTTGGTCGTGTAGCTAGGTCAGTCTTTTGTGCAACACGATCACACTATGGCGCGTTGCATGCAGAAAGGGTTAATCACTGACGATGATCGTGCAGAACAATGCGCATGTGCCCAAAACATGCAGAAAGAGTTGAGCAGGTCAGTAGGACACATGAAGTACAGACACATGTTTGGTGTGGCCGAATTTGGGTTTCCTTGGCAGAATTGTGGGGGCAAATGGCAACAAGGTTGCTACACGATTGTGGCACAATTTTGGGTAAAAAAATGGTTAAGTGTGCACACCAAGCGAGTTGGTTGCACAACTTTGTAAAACTCGTACTTTGTAACATATTGTACATTGATATTATTGTTGGGTAGAATTTATGGGAGTTTCCCCTTCCAAGTATGTATGGGCCTACTTGTGTGATGTTGAAGAATGTTTAATATGAAAGATTAAATATTGAAGCTAACTTATTCTGCTGCATAGTCAAAGAACATTGTTTGGAAAATTTACTAAGTTCGGTAAAAATAAAAAGTGTAGTGGTGTCACACCCGCTATACGTGGTTGAGAGAGCACCACAGGTATAGGGTCGTGACACCGATGCACCCACTAGTCACAAAAAACTCGAGAAGATGCCACAACAAACCACAATTGTCACAAAAAAACCCAGAGCAACACCGAGAACTACACAAGAGAAGAAATTCTTGACTGTGTAGGAGAATGGAGGCACGAATAAAAGGGCCAAGGCGACTAGATTTCAACCACTACCCTTGATCTCTCAACTCTTGTTCCTCCAACAATCTAAGAAATATAAAATTATCTTTATAATGATTAATTTATATAAATTTTTAAAAAGCTATATTCATTATTATGAATTTATTTAAAAAATAATTATTTCTTAAAAATGTTTTATATTATTAATATATGAAAAATATAAAATTATTATTTCAAATATATTTTTTTATTCTTTAGAAAAATCTAAAATTATTTTATAAATAAAATTATTTTTTACTATTATTATTTTAAATTTAATTAATAAAATAAAATTTAATAATTTCCCCTACTTTGAAAATTGAGTAGTCTAAAAAAACCCACAAAATAACCCAGAAATTCGGGCAAGATTATGAAAAATTCCGACAGAAATTTTTGAAAATCTGGGTTATAGCTATCAAACTTCAGGGATTTGAGTGCCTAAGGGTTTTTGATGATGTTGAATCCATTTCCACCATCAAAAAAACGATTCAAACATTCCAACTACATGATTTTTTGATTTTTTTTACCAGATTCTAGAAAATAAGTGTCATCCTAGCTATTTTTTGTTGTGTCAGTAAACAACTCCCCTCAAACATTTGTTCGTCAACAGGCGTCTGAAGAATCTTGCACTCCCATTTCTGGTAAGTTAGCATCATCCAATATATCCCCTTCAATTGAGATTGCTAATTTTTCTCAGGAGGAATTGGTTGGTGGTCTTTTGCGGGGAGGGGGAGGGGGTGTTCCTTCTCGGTCTCGACCTGTGGATGAGGGTGGGGTCTCCCTATCTACTATGGACCCCTGTGTTTCGATTGTTCCCTTCGAAAAACCTCTTATGGCCCTTCCTCTCATTTTGCAGGTTTCAGTGTCTCGACCTGCCTTACCTGCTACGCCTGTTCCTGACCTGTTCTTTGTTGACCTTTCGTCTAGCATCCCCCCTGGAGATCTTTCATCTGATTTGTCACCTGTTGCTTTAGAACCTCTTGCTCATCTCCCACCTCATAACTCTATTGGGAGTGAAATGGATTTTGTGTTCCAAATCCCAAAGGTCAATTTGGTTCCATTGGTGGTTGATAAGGGTTGTCCCCCTTCTCCCTTGATTGTCATCAGCCTGACCTATAAGTCAAATGTCACTGTTAGGAAGGGAAAGGGTAGACCCAGGTTGAAGAAAAAATCAATTTTGGTGTTGAGACTTGGGGAGGAACTAAATTCTGTGGATTTTCGTGATGTGCCTGTAACATTGGCTTTGAAAAGGGTTCTTAGAGCATTGACGCCCTCTACGGGGTGTTCATGATGATGATTTTCTCTATTAATATTCGTGGGTTGGGGGGGACTGGTAAGTTTGTTTCCTTAAGGGAGTTTTTGTTTGTATTATCCTCATTCAAGAAACTATGTCCACGACTGATCACTCTATCTCCTTTTTATGTGCCATGTATCTAGCATGGCACATGGTTGCTAAGGATGTTGATGGGCGCTTGGGCAGTCTAGAGGTGATCTGAGATCCCCGTTGGGCATCTTTTCAAGCTTTCAGTTTTCTTGGAGGTATCATCCTTACTGGTTCTCTTTAGGGTTTCAATCACAGAGTCCACCTGGTTAACCTATATGCTCCATATCTTGATAGTGCGATTTTCTGGAGGAAAATGGAGGTGTGTGGCATTCTTTCTTTGGACTACTATATAATTTCAGGTGACTTCAAATGCACTATTCATGATGATGAGACCCGGGGGGATAGGGGAAGAAGGGAGCCTCTAGCTAAATTTGTTGGGGAACTGGCTCGGGAAGAAAACTTGATGGATATTAGTATGGAGGTTAATTGTCTGTCCTGGTATAATGGGAGGAGGGGGCCTAACTTCATTGGGAAACTTCTCAATAGTTATATGGTACAGGTTGATCTACTAGCTTGGATGGGCAATGTGACTGCTAGGGTGGAGGGTCTAGCAATTTCGGATCACAGACCAATCATAATGGTGTGGCACTTTGAGAAAAAAGTTGTGGGTTTCCCCTTCAACTTTAATCGGGTGTGGTTAGAGGATACAAGATTTGAAGAGCTGGTTCGTGGATATATGGCCACTCACAGGAGGCAAGGTGGGACATCAGCTATGCAAAACTTGTCACAAATGCTTAGATGTCTAAAGGGGAGGGTCCGAGAGTGGGAGAAGAGGAAGAAGAGGCTTATGGATGAGGAATTGAAACATATTGAAGTGGAAATCGCCCAGACTCTCACAACGATGGACACTGGTATTCAGATATTAGAAAACTGGTCCATACTCAAGCAGATGGAAATTGATAAAAGGAGGATTTTGTTAATTAAAAAAAAAAACTTGGCGACTTAAAAGCCACACTTTATGGCTTAAATAAGGAGACAAAATTACTAAGTTTTTCCACCCTTTCGCAAATGGGAGAAAGATTAAAAATGCTATTTGGCAGATCGATGTTGATGGAAGATCTTTTCTCATCACGACGCAGATCCAGGATGAGGCGGTAAAGTTTTTTTAGAATATATATAAGGCTCGAGATGACCTGGTGGTAGAAGATTTTTTGTGGGCATTGGATGACTATCCGGTGATGTTTGGGGATGCTGACAACATCAGTCTTAATCAGCCAGTGAGTACAGCCGAGGTGGAGAAGGTTCTTAAGTCTTTTGCCCCAGATAAAAGTCCAGGTCCTGACAGATAGACTCCTTTCTTTTTCATCCATTTCAATAATTTATTTATCAATGACATTTCTGAGATGGTGGAAGAAGCTCGTACACTAGGCATGATCCATGGTGCTGTTAACTCTATTTTTTTTGTGCTCATCCCGAAAAAGAAATCCTCGAAGTCTTTTGAGGACTACAAACCAATTTCCCTTTGTAGTAATCTTTACAAAATAATCTCTAAGACTATTGCTGAACAATTAAAAGTGGTGTTCTCGAGATTCATTTCCCTCAAACAATTGGGCTTCCTCCAAAATTGCAGTATCCATGACGTTTTTGATACAACACAAGATATTATACACACTATTCACTCTCAGAACTTGGATGCCACTGTGATGAAGGTTGATCCAGTAAATCATATGATCAGGTGGATTGGGGTTTTCTGAGATTCATTTTGCACAATATTGGTATGGACAACTACTCGGTTGATTGGATTATGAGCTGTGTGCAACACATTGATGGCAGTTGTGCTCTGTCGCCATTGCTTTTCATACTAGTTATGGATGCATTGATTTTGAAGATCAGAAGGGCAATGGACGTTGGGGATTTCAAGGGCATTAGGATCACTTCTCAGCCAGAAATATCTCACAGTATGTTTGTCAACGATATCCTTATTTTCAAGAGGCTCATTAAAAGTTGTTGGGAATTCCTCTTTGGAATTTTTTGACGTTTTTGTTTGGTTTCATGTATGGAGGAAAATGGTGGTAATTCATGTCTATACCACTCCTTGGGTGATGGAGAGGTTCCTGATTTTACTGCGGCTCTCTTTCAATTTAAATCATCACTTCTCGCCGAAGGCTTCACCTACCTGGTATTTGATTTGAAACCCTCATACTACACGGTGGCAGATTAAAATTAGATATTAGAGAAATAAAAAAAGAGGATAAGGGGCTGGTCATTGAAGTGGTTATCTAAAGGGGGCAGATTGGTCTTAGTGCAGGCGGTATTACAACAACTATTGGTGTTCTGGGCTCATCTCTTCATGATTCCTATGCCCATTACTGGAAAAATTAAAATATTTTTGTCTAATTTCATCTGGAATGGTAGAAGAGATGAGTACAAATATCATTTGGTAAGTTGGGAACATATAACATGTCCAAAAGATCAGGGGGGCGGGCTCTAGTAAATTTGGCCCAATTTCCGACGGCCACTTCGTCGCCATTCCAACACATAGTCGTCGCAAGAGCAAAAGTTTGAGGCTAGACAAAACGTGGTTAGCCATTACGTCGCAATTCTGACACTTCAATAAAGTGTCGGAAGAGCGACACTTTTTCCGACGTTTTGCAAAGTGTCGCAATACCAACGCTTGCAAAGTGTCGCAATACCGACGCTTGCAAAGTGTCGCAATACCGATGCTTGCTCAACTGTCACAATTCCAACGAATGTTGTCTGACATTTAGAACGTTGCTCTTCATAAAGAGTCGTAATACTGACGAAAGGCAAAAATTTTCATAGGTTGAAAGCGTCGCAAGAGTGACGAAAGGAAAAAATTTTGGTAGGTTGAAAGCGTCACAAGAGAGATGAAAGGAAAAAATTTCGTAGGTTGAAAGCGTCGGAAGACCGACGCTTAGGAAGCGTCACAATACCGATGATAAGTTAAAAATTTCGTAGGTTAAAAGCGTCGGAAGACTGACGCTTAGGAAACGTCGCAATACCGATGATAGATTGAAAAAAATAAAAAATAAAAATAAAATAATAAAATAAAATAATATATAGTCATTATTATTAATATTATTGTGTATTCTATACTTACTCCTATGGATAGTCCTTGTGCTAGAAACATATTCAGTTGTGGCAATCCTACCAAAGTGCCACTCCCGTGGCCTATCAACATGACCCACCAGTCTGGTCTTCACTTACGTGGTTTCTCCGACCAATGGAAATGAATAAAAAATAGGGTGTTCCTAGAATCACCAAACTTCAACCATAACGAAAACTAAAACCATGCCATTTACACTAATTATAGTTGTATCTATGATAACAATGCTTGGCTTGTGTCGATTATAAACTCAACCAAATTAATATAGGTCTCACCAACATATAAAACTTTAAATTCTGTGATGAGTTGTTAGTAGGTTTCACCAAAATAAGGTTATGATTTCAAACAAAAAGAAAAACACCTCACCCACAATTCGAACTAGGGCTACATTAATGAAACATTCAAACCATATCCAATAAACATTCTCACACTTAAGTGTCTGATCTGGAAGACATAAAAGAAAAACTTCCTCAACGTATACAAAACTTGAACTGTACTTCTTCAATTCATTAATTATATATAGTCAATAATATTAATTCTGTATATTAATGTTACAGAATGCTTCCCTAATTCCCCAGATACTTTGGAGTCTGGAGCCTTCAATCATAGATTCTTAAATAAGAAAATTTCTTGGTTGTGGGCTTCCACAAGCCTCGTTAGGCCTAATTTTTTCGAAGTGTTTCCCATCTTAAAGCTCCATGTATACAATTATGGTGTAAACATTGACAACAGTTTAACAGTGGCACTTTGAGGTGTGACCTCACTTAACAAAATTAAATTTGACAACACTTAACAACATTATTCTACCTATAACAATATGTCCTCTTATTAACATTGATATGGAAACAACATTGATGTTTGATAATAACTGAGCCTCAGAGATATATTAATGATCATTTTACAGTACATTGGATTTGATTTGAGTTCAACTGACCAGGAAACCTTAGGCAACAGGGAACTCTGCTCATGTTTGCAAAGATCAGGTGGTTTAAGTCACCAACTGCATGGACACACAGATCAATAGAATGTCAGTTATGGGTTTTTTTCCCAAAATAATCACTCCCCTGTATCCATCATGAATTCTAGCGTTCACAGATAAACAATCGGGGATTTGAACCTGAGATATTTGTACTCACATTTATTGTACATTTTTACAAGCTTGGAAAGTGAGCAACTAACAGTGTTTACAAATGAAGCATTCTAAGAGTGACCCTTTTATTTTGCCTAAGCCATCCTTGAGCTTGTTGGTTCAATTAATATTTCATGGTTTGCTTTTCTGTAACAACTTCTAGTTTTATTGATATAAATTTAATTTCGTCCATAATAGTGCCTTAGGTACGCATTGTGAGTGATCGAAACAATAATCATGCTCTTAAAGTATAACATGAAGAACTACAACCAACAAGCAATATATCTCACCTGCATATAATGTTTGGATGGGATCAATCTTGATTCTCTGTAGCCCATATATTCATAATGAATGGTACAGTTCTGCGGGAATTAACCAGATGAATACTGGATAATAGCTGCAAATGCAAGACTGTAATCAATATACCGATGCCTTGTATGATGAAGCAACAAGGAATGTTGGGATGCATTGCTTAAATACAGAGTGGACAACTTGGTCAATTACAAGTGGGTAAGTGGTTAATAATTAAAGTCTGGAAGTTTCCTTGCCAACACCTGTCCAATTCTTGTATTTAGGCTTATGTACAGGCATAATGGCAAGAAGTCTGCAATGCCACCAACTTTTTATTTCCTTGGCTATTTCTACCTAATGATCTTGCAAGAGCTGGTCAATCCATGATTGTGGCTTCAAGCCTTCTGGTGAATCGTTCTTCACGATGTTGATATTTAATTTTTCTAAGAAGTACGGGACAATATAAACCCCACCCGAACATGATGATGGGCACAATTGCATTATTTGTCATACCAAAGGCACCCATTTAACAAAATATACATAAAAGGGTAAAACTCAACCGTCGTGAAAAACAAGTTGTTTTCACCATACGGCGGCTAGCAATAATAAGACTTGTAACCTCTCAGACAAATGCCTCATTTCGCTTCAAGTATTATGTGCATCAGACTCGTCATAAAATTTGGCATCACAGAGAATCACATCAATAGTTTACTTCATGCATTTAAAAAAAAAAAAAACATAAAGCATGAACGAGATCGTACCTTTGTGGCTTGAGATTGGGACTTGCAGAGACACGGATGAAAACACTCTACGGCTTTAGATTGGGACTTTTTATGACTTAATCTTGCACTGATCTTTGAGGCAACTTCATCAGTAGTTCTTCATCTTGCAAAATTCTCCCTTTTTTTTGCTTATGTTAGTTTAGTTGTGAATGATCCTTAGTCTTTAGATCGCATTCAGTTAACCGACAAGCAACATACATACTGCTCGTTTGCAGGGTAAAGCACATCAACCCTTAAATAGCGGTATCCTATTCTCTTTCTAATTACAAAACCAACATCAAAATCAAAACAAGTATGGAAGGGTGTTATTCGATTCTCTTTCCTAATTGAAAAATCAACATCAAAATCAAAACTATTACGGAAGTGAATTATCCGTTTCTCCTTTCCAATTGCAATATCAATGAATCATCAAAGCACACCTAGAATTCAGGGTCTGCAAATTAAATCATTCACAATAAAATGGTATACAAATACACAAGATTTACATTGTAAAACCCTGACAACTTGTGAAAGAATTATGCACGAGCAAAGCGATCAGATTTATCTTTTTCAAGAAAATTATTACATTATGGTTTACTATACAGCCTCCTCATCGCTAGGAACAACCCATATGAAGGAGGCTCCATTACACATATGAAGGAGGCTCCTTTACAATAGTTTTGGTAACTATATTATCGTTTGTAAAACTAAATAACCTCGTAAACATTTCCTTGAATAAACATAAAATTACATTTTGTTCTCATATTGTTAACATTTCCAATTTCTGCAAAATAACTCAACTTCTAATATAGCATAATAATTATTTCCTAATATGGCGGAGTCCGATATTAAAAATTCCAGGAAAACAGCTTGAAAAACAGTTACAGGCTAAGAAAACCTAACATCGAGAATAACGAAACTTTTTTAGTCAAGGGCATATGTGCACTTGGCTTTAGTACTATTTTTAAAAGTGGACAACTTGGTCAATTACAAGTGGGTAAGTGGTTGATAATTAAAGTGTGGAAGTTTCCTTGCCAATACCTGTCCAATTCTTGTATTTAGGCTTATGTATAGGCATAATGGCAAGAAGTCTGCAATGCCGCCAAATTTTTATTTCCTTGGCTATTTCTACCTAAAGATCTTGCGAGAGCTAGTCAATCCATGATTGTGGCTTCAAGCCTTCTGGTGAATCGTTCTTCATGATGTTGATATTTACTTTTTCTAAGAAGTACGAGACAATCTAAACCCCACTGGAACATGATGATGGGCAAAATTGCATTGTTTGTCATACCAAAGGCACCCATTTAATGAAATATACATAAAAGGGTAAAACTTGACCGTCGTGAAAAACAAGTTGTTTTCACCATACGACGGCTAGCAATAATAAGACTTGTAACCTCTCAGAAAAATGCCTCATTTCACTTCAAGTATTATGCGCATCAGACTCGTCATCAAATCTGGCATCACAGAGAATCACATCAACAATTTACTTCATGCATTAAAAAAAAAAACATAAAGCATGAACGAGAACGTACCTCTGCAGCTTGAGATTGGGACTTGCAGAGATGTAGATGAAAACACTCTGTGGATTCAGATTGGGACTTTTTATGACTTAATCTTGCACTAATATTTGAGGCAACTTCATCAGTAGTTCTTCATCTTGCAAAATTCTCCCTTTTTTTTTGCTTCTGTTAGTTTAGCTATGAATGATCCTTAGTCTTTAGATCGCATTTAGTTAATCGACAAGCAACATACATACTGCTTGTTTGCAGGGTAAAGCACATCAACCCTAATATCTTCTTCGAAAAACTTCTCACGCCGAGAATTTTTCACAGACGAAGAAATATCACAAGGCAGAAAATTTTATAAGATACATTTGACATATTAACTGAAAATCTAATTGGTGATAAAAATATGAAATCTAGGTAATAAAAAACCCACACAACAAAAACCATGTACACAACAAAAACCCACACAATAAAAACCCTGTACACAACAAAAACCCACATCATTTTAGCAAATGAAATCCTACATTTCAAAAACACAAGGTCAAGGATTCGAATCTGAAAAATACACATACCTTGTAGGCAATCACAGTTCTCAGTCTCCTTCCTAACGACATCAAGCACATAATCAATGAGCTCGGCTCCTTCCGTGTAATTCCCCTTGGCCCAGTTGTTTCCAGACCCAGATTGGCCAAAAATGAAGTTATTAGGTCTGAAGACCTGTCCATAACCCTTTCAAGCGGTAGATCTGAAGTGTCATGATATCTCTCAATAGGATCCATCCCGTGTTCTTCACAGACCACTTCCCAAAACTTGGAGCCAATCTGGTTGCCACATTGGCCCTCCTGAATGTGAAGGATCTCTGACCCAACTCATATTTGGATCAGATCGTCCCTCCTTCCCTGGACAAACCATGCAACTGGAGGGAAATGAACGAGGGAAATTAAAACTTTTGATATTTGAAAATTTTTGACATTTTGAAATGAAACAAGTGTGTTTTTTTTAAGGCCACTCAAATTAATTTAAAAATAAATATTTTTTAATAATTATAATCATTTTAAATAATTAAATTAATTTCTAAATAATTAAATGTCTGTTTATTTTGATTGTTTAAAATATTTACAATCAAAAAAATAAAACATATCTTTTTGAGAAGCAATTAAAGTTACATGAGTAAATAAAGGACTAATTTTTGCATATAGTAATCCTTCTACCCTACTAAATCATCATGCTTTATTAAAAGGAGTTTTAAACTTTACACTATTAAATTATGTTGTATTATAAATATTTGGAGTTTTAATCTCTTATATATATATTTTTTTTTCTTTATAATTTATGTATTATGTATATAGGGGGTTAAATGGGTTAGGCCGGTTGGGAAATAGAGTTTAAGGGGTTAGGGGTTAAGGGTTTAGAGGTTTAGGGTTTAGGGGGTTAAATGGGTTAGGGGTTTAGGGGTTTAGGGGGTTAAATAGGTTAGGGGTTAAGGGTTTAAGGGTTAGTCGTTAAGGGTTTATAGGTTTAGGGTTTAGGGGTTAAATGGGTTAGGGGTTTAGAGGTTTATGGTTTAGGGGGTTAAATGGGTTAGGGGTTAAGGGGTTATAGGTTTAGGGTTTAGGGGGTTAAATGGGTTAGGGGATTTAGCAATTAAGGATTTTAGGGGTTAGAAGTTAGGGGCTAATGGGGTTAGGTTTTAGGGGGTTAGATGGGTTAGGGGTCAGGAATTAGGGTTTAAGGGGTTAGGGTTAAGGGTTTAAGGGGTTAGGGGTTAAGGGTTTATAGGTTTAGGGTTTAGGGGGTTAAATGGGTTAGGGGTTAAATTAGTTGCTTATTCTTTGCATCTCAATGTAACAATTTTGTAAGTATTGTCACTTGTTGCCATGTCTTCTTTATTTATTAATTTATAGTATTTGTTAGCCAATGCTTTACATTTATTGATGAAAAATGTCTATTGCAATCAAACCAAATGTATGTTCAATCTCCAGTTTCAAACTCAGCCACAGTGTTGTCACACAATTTAAGTCCGAAGAATGTCCATCTGATGAAGTCTTAATAACCAGACTTCACCTCAGGACTACTCCAAAAAATCTTAAGTTCGAGTGTCCCACAATCATGAGAAATTTGGCTCTTATACTCTTGCTCCACCTGACTGTGTCCTGGAAATACCCTTGTTTCTTGCAAAAACATCCTAATGTTGTCGACCTTGTCCCTTAACAGACCAAGGAAACATATGTGACTGAGAGGAATGGAAAGCACTACAATGTTGAAGAGAGTAGAAAAGACTAAGATGGTTTAAAGGATAAGCTTGGATTAGAATGTAGAAGTGTTGAAACAACTAAAAGTTGTCCCAAACAAATAGTTGATAATGTGAAACCTTCTTCTGTACCAGTCAAGCAAGACTACATTCATGTGAGAGCAAGAAGAGGCCAAGCGACTGATAGGCATAGCCTGGAAGAATATAGGGTATGGTTCCCTCTTTTTGATGAAATATTTGATCTACATTTTTTCTATCGAAGATTAACAATTTTAACCTTGCCAACAAGGCAGAATTAACCCAATCGTAGGTCCCAATATGTCATGATATATATTAACTCTCTATATATATGAGAAGGAATAATTATAAAGACATATATTGATAGAGGTGGCGAGACAAGGGGAGTCACAAGGGAGAGATGGAGATAAACTAAAGGAGAGGGGAGAGAAGGAATGGATCAGCTGAGAGGGAGAGAGGGAGAGGAGTGAGAGAGTTAGACAAGGGTAAGAGAGGGGGATAGTGACACAAAGATGGAAGGGGGGCAGAAAGAAGGATAGAGGGAGGGATATAGCTGTGAGAGGATTGGAGGGTAGAGAGAGAGAGAGAGAGAGAGAGAGAGAGGGAGAGAGGGAGATTGGAGAAGAGAGAGGTCATTCCAGATGCTCTGAAAGTGTTGAGGCTTCAGCCAGGTCACAAGTATTGTCTGCTAGGAAGGCTTTCCAAAGAAGTTGGTTGGCATCACTATGACACTATTACGGAATTATAAGGGAAGAGAAAGGCAAAGGCTCAGGTATCATATTAGAGAAGGAAGCAATTGGAAAAATTGAGATCAAAAGCAGTGGAGTTAGCCGAAAAGCAGCTTACCCCAGAGATGGATAAGATAAAACTTGACAACATATTGGTCAATTTCCTTGACCCTTTATTGGCTATTCAGAAGGAGTATGAATACACCACTGTTAATATCAAGGTAACCGCCCCCTAGCAGATCAAGGGGTTAAGGGGTTTAGGGGTTAGATGTTTGGGGTTTAGGGGGTTAAATGGGTTAGGGTTTTATAGGTTTAGGGGGTTAGTGGATTTAGCAGTTAACGATTTTAGGGGTTAGGGGTTGTTACAGGTTAATGGGGCTAGGGTTTAAGGGGTTAAATGGGTTAGGGTTTTAGGGGTTTAGGGGGTTAAATGGATTAGGGTTTTAGGGGTTTAAATGGGTTGGGGGTTGGGAATTAGTGTTTAAGAGGTTAGGGGTTAAGGGTTAGATGTTTAGGGTTTAGGGGGTTAAATGGGTTAGGCGTGCATTTAGAGGTTTAGGGGCTTGGGGGATTTAGCAGTTAAGGATTTTAGCTAGGGGTTAGGGGTTAAGGGGTTATAGATTTAGGGTTTAGGGGTTTAAATGGGTTATAGGGGTTTAGAGGTTTAGGGGGTTAGGGGATTTAGTAGTTAAGGATTTTTTGGGTTAAGGGTTAGGGTAAGGGGTTAAATGGGTTAGGGTTTTAGGGGATTAAATGGGTTAGGCTGGTTTGGAAATAAGGTTTAAGGGGTTAGGGGTTAAGGGTTAATAGGTTTAGGGTTTAGGGGGTTAAATGGGTTAGGGTTTTAGGGGTTTAGGGGGTTAAATGGGCTAGGGGTTAAGGGTTTAAGGGTTAGTGGTTAAGGGTTTAGAGGTTTAGGGTTTCGGGGTTAAATGGGTTAGGGGTTTAGAGGTTTATGGTTGAGGGGGTTAAATGGGTTAGGGGTTGGGAATTAGGGTTTAATGGGTTAATAGGGGTTAAGGGGTTATAGGTTAAGGGTTTAGGGGGTTAAATGGGTTAGGGGTTTAGGGGGTTAGGGGATTTAGCAGTTAAGGATTTTAGGGGTTAGAAGTTAGGTGCTAATGGGGTTAGGTTTTAGGGGGTTAGATGGGTTAGGGATCGGGAATTAGGGTTTAAGGGGTTAGGGTTAAGGGTTTAATGGTTTAGGGTTTAAGGGGTTAGGGGTTAAGGGTTTATAGGTTTAGGGTTTAGGGGGTTAAATGGGTTAGGGGTTTACTAAGGGTTTAGGGGGTTAAATGGGTTAGGGGTTAGGGTTTAAGGGTTTAGAGGTTTATGGTTTAGGGGTTAAATAAGTTGCTTATTCTTTGCATCTCAATGTAACGATTTTTTAAGTATTGTTGCAGCTTGTTGCCATGTCTTATTTATTTATTAATTTATAGTATTTTTTAGCCATTGCTTTACATTTATTGATGAAAATGTTTATTGCAATAAAACCAAATGTATGTTCAATCTACAGTTTCAAACTCATTCATAGTGTTGTCACACAATTTAAGTCCGAAGAATGGAAAACGGGCCACCTGAACGTGCACAAGGCACCTGAGCGGTCACAACTTAGAAAAACTGACACGGGCACCCTCGAACGAAACGGCCCGACCCGACCTGAACTCGCCCGGTCAGGCGACCTCACATGGCGCGACACAGCGTGCTTGACCGAACGATGCCACAAGGGGGAAAATGGAAAATGGGCCGCCCGAACGTGCACAAGGCACCTGGGGGGTCAAAACTTAGCAAAACTGATACAGGTGCCCTCGAACAAAACGCGCCCGGTCGGGCGACCTCACACGGCACGACATGGCATGCCCGACCGAACGATGCCACAAGGGAAAAAATAGAAAACGGGCCACCCGAACGTGCACAAGGCACTCGGGCGGTCACAACTTAGCAAAACTGATACGGGTGCCCTCGAACGAAACGACCCGACCTGAACGCGCCCAGTCGGGCGCCCTCACACGGCGCGCCCGACCGAATGATGCCACAAGGGAGAAAATGACAAACAGGCCACCCGAACGTGCATAAGGCACCCGGGCGGTCACAACTTAGCAGATACGGGTGCCCTCGAATGAAACGGACCGACCCGACCCGAACACGCCCGGTTGGGCGACCTCACACGGTGCGACACGGCGTGCCCAACCGAACGATGCCACAAGGGAGAAAATGGTAAACGGGCCGCCCGAACGTGCACAAGGCACTCGGGCAGTCACAACTTAGCAAAACTGATATGGGCGCACTCAAACGAAACGGCCCGACCCGACCCGAATGCGCCCGGTCGGGCAACCTCACACGGCGCACCCGACCGAACGACGCCATAAGGGATAAAATGGAAAACGGGCTGCCTGAACATGCACAAGGCACCCGGGCTTTCACAACTTAGCAAAACTGATACGGGCCCCTTGAACGAAACAGACCGACCCAACCCGAACACGCCCGGTCAGGCGGTCACCTCACACGGCGCGACACGGCGTGCCCAACTGAACAATGCCACAAGGGAGCAAACGGAAAACGGGACACCCGAACGTGCACAAGGCACCCAGGTAGTCACAACTTAGCAAAATTAGTAAGGGCGCCCTCGAACGAAATAGCCCAACCTGACCCGAACGCGCCCGGTCGGGCGGCCTCACACGGCGCGACACGGGGCACCCGACCGAACGATGCCACAAGGGAGAAAACGACAAACAGGCCACCCAAATGTGCACAAGGCACCCGGGCAGTCACAACTTAGCAAAACTAATACGGGTGCCCTCAAACGAAACGACACGACCCGACCCGACCCGAACGCGCCCAGTCAGGCGACCTCACATGGCGCGCCCGACCGAACAATGCCACAAGGGAGAAAATGGCAAATGGGCCACTTGAACAGGCACAAGATACTCAGGCGGTCACAACTTAGCAAAATTGATACGGGCGCCCTCGAAAGAAACGACCCGACCCGAATGGGCCCGGTCAGGCGTCCTCACACGACGCGCCCGACCGAACGAAGCCACAAGGGAGAAAATGGAAAATGGGCCACCCGAACATGCACAAGGCACTGGGTGGTCACAACTTAGAAAAATTGATACGGGCGCACTCGAGTGAAACGACCTGATCCAACCCGAACACGCCCGGTCGGGCGACCTCACACGGCGCGACACGACGCACCCGACCGAACGATGCCACAAGGGAGAAAATGGCAAACGGGCCACCTGAACGTGCACAAGGGACCCAGGTGGTTACAACTTAGCAAAACGGATACGGGCACCCTCGAACGAAACAGCCCGACCCGACTGCGCCTTGTCGAGCGACCTCACACGGCGTGCCCGAACGAACGATGCCACAAGGGAGAAAATGGAAAATGAGCCACCTGAACGTGCACAAGGCACCCGGGCGCTCACAACTTAGCAAAACTGATACGGGCACCCTCGAATGAGACGACCCAACCTGACCCGAACGCTCCCGGTCGGGCGACCTCACATGGCGCGACACGGCGTGCCCGACCAAACGATGCCACAAGGGAGAAAATGGAAAACGGGCCATCCGAACGTGCACAAGGCACCCGAGTGGTCACAACTTAGCAAAACTGATACGGGAGCCCTCGAACGAAACAGCCCGACGCGACCCGAACGCACCCGGTCGGGCGACCTCACACGACGCGCCCAACCGAACGATGCCACAAGGGAGAAAACCGCAAACGGGCTGCCCGAACGTGCACAAGGCACCCGGGCAGTCACAAGTTAGCAAAAATGATACGGGCGCCCTCAAACGAATCGAATCGACCCGAGCGCGCCCGGTCGGGCGCCCTCACACGGCGCGACACGACGCGCCTGATCGAACGATGCCACAAGGGAGAAAACGGAAAACGGGCCACCCAAACATGCACAAGGCACCCGGGTGGTCACAACTTAGCAAAACTAATACGGGTGCCATCGAACGAAACGGCCCGACCCGACCCAAACGTGCCCAGTCGGGCGACCTCACACGGCGCGACACGCTGCGCCCAACCGAACGATGCCACAATGGAGAAAATGGCAAACATGCCACCCAAACGTGCATAAGGCACTCGGGTGGTCACAACTTAGCAAAACTGATATGGGCACCCTCGAACGAATCGGCCCGACCTGAATGCGCCCGGTCGGGCGCCCTCACACAGCGCAACATGGCACGCCTGACCGAACGATGCCACAAGGGAGAAAACGGAAAACAGGCTGCCCGAATGTGCATGAGGCACCTGGGCAGTCACAACTTAGCAAAACTGATACGAGCACCCTCGAACGAAACGGCCCGACCCAACCGTGCCCGGTTGAGCGACCTCACACGGCGCGCCCGGATGAACGATGCCATAGGGGAGAAAATGGAAAACGGGCCACCTGAACGTGCACAAGGCACCCAGGTGGTCACAACTTAGCAAAACTGATATGGGTGCCCTCGAACGAAATGGTCCGACCCGACCCGAACGCGCCCGGTTAGGCGACCTCACACGGCGCGACACGGCGCGCCCGACCAAACGATGCTACAAGGGAGCAAACAGAAAACGGGCCACCCAAACGTGCACAAGGCACCTGGGTTGTCACAACTTAGCAAAACTGATACGGGCGCCCTTGAATGAAACGGCCTAACCCAACCCGAAAGCGCCCGATCGGGCGACCTCACACGGCGCGCCCGACCAAACGATGCCACAAGGGAGAAAACAACAAACGGGTTGCCCGAACATGCACAAGGCACCCGAGCGGTCAGAACTTAGCAAAACTGATACAGGCGCCCTCCAATGAATCGGCCCGACCCGAACACGCCCGGTTGGGCACCCTCACACAGCATGACACGGCGCGCCAAACCGAACGATGCCACAAGGGAGCAAATGGAAAACGTGCCACCCGAACATGCACAAAGCACCTGAGCGATCAAAACTTAGCAAAACTTATACGGGCGCCCTCGAACGAAACGACCCAACCCGACCCGAACACGCCCGGTCGGGCGACCTCACACGGTGCGACACGGCACGCCCGACCGAACGATGCCACAAGGGAACAAACGGAAAACGGGCCGCCCGAACGTCCACAAGGCACCCAGGCGGTCACAACTTAGCAAAACTGATACGGGCGCCCTCGAATGAAACGGCCCGACCCGACCCAAACGCGCCCGGTCGGGCGACCTCACACGGCACGACACGGTGCGCCCGACCGAACGATGCCACAAGGGAGCAAACCGAAAATGGGCCACCTGAACGTGCACAAGGCACCTAGGTGGTCACAACTTAGCAAAACTGATATGGGCACCCTCGAACGAAACAGCGCAACCTGAACGTGCTTGGTCGGGCGCCCTCACACGGCGCGCCCGACCGGATGATGCCACAAGGGAGAAAATGACAAACAGGGCGCCCGAACGTGCACAAGGCACTCGGGCGGTCACAACTTAACAAAACTGATACAGGCGCCCTCGAACGAAATGGCCTGACCCGAACGTGCCCAGTCGGACGACCTCACATGACGCGACACGACGCGCCCGACCGAACGATGCCACAAGGGAGCAAATGGAAAACGGGCCACCCAAACGTGCACAAGGCACGCGGGCGGTCACAACTTAGCAAAACTGATACGAGCACCCTCGAACGAAACGACCTGACCCGAACGCGCCTGGTCGGGCGACCTGATCATAAGGCGCGACACGACGCGCCCGATCGAACGATGCCACTTGGGAGCAAATGGAAAATGGGTTGCCCAAACATGCACAATGCACCCGGGCGGTTACAACTTAGCAAAACTGATACGGGCGCCCTCGAACGAAACGGGCCAACCCAAACGCACCCGGTCGAGCGACCTCACACGCCGCGACGCGGTGCGCCCGAATGAACGATGCCACATGGGAGAAAACGGAAAACGGGTTGCCCAAACGTGCACAAGGCACCCGTGCGGTCACAACTTAGAAAAACTGATACGGGCACCCTTGAACGAAACGGTCTGACCCGAATGCGCCGGTCGAGCGACCTCACATAGCGCAACACGGCGCACCCGACTGAACGATGCCACAAGGGATAAAACGGAAAGCGGGCCGCTCGAACGTGCATAAGGAACCCGGGCGGTCACAACTTAGCAAAACTGATACGGGCGCCCTCGAATGAAACGACCCGACCCGAACGCGCCCGGTCTGGCGACCTCACACGGCGCGACACGGTGCGCCCGACCGAACGATGCCACATGGGAGTAAATGGCAAACGGGCCACCCGAACCTGCACAAGGCACCCGGGCGGTCACAACTTAGAAAAACTGATACGAGCACCCTCGAACGAAATGGCCTGACCCGAACGCGCCCAGTCGGGCAACCTGTTCACAAGGCACGACTTGAAATTTTTGTGTCTTTCATAGAAAAATATGCAGTTTGATATTTCAAGTTGATTCTCATCGTGTTAATATCTGAAATAAGTATCTTTCATATAAATATATGGTTAATAAATTGGTCAATTTATCAATGTTACAAAACAAAGTTAATAATAATATATTTGGATCAATTTTATAAACATACGAAATATCTACAAAACTAAGATTCTTCTTAATATCCTTGTCATATTTCATCGTTATAATATCAATTTGAAAGCTTCCCAATGGGTTCATCCACCCTTGAGCAAGACACTAACAATGGGTTCATAAGCCTCAATCCAAGCCACTACTCTCTAAATTCATTTTCATTAGTTGTGCTCCTACAAAGTGAAGTATCTCTTTCAAAATAAAATATTCCTCCCCCCTAGAACCGCCTTGAAAAAGAAATACCCCTTGAATAATTCTCTTCTCGTGCCTTCTAATTCCAATGCTTGCCTCTTCAATATGTGTAGAGTCGTGAATTTTCTCCCATTAAACATTTTAGCCACTTTTTTTGGTTATGTGGGAATACCCTCTTCGTCACCCCTATTAGGCTGTCAACACAACTGGAGTTCATTTAGTTTTGATTCTCTCTATACATATATTAGTATGGTTCCCAACCATTCCTTTTCTAGTCGAATTTATTATGCATCCAGTTCATTAAAGTGCACAATCTGACATTAATATCAACCAGGCCCCCTTAATCAAATCTCATTCCCCAAAATATGGAATGTGTTTCCTAATTTATCAGCGATTTTAATTTTACAAAATAGAGATAACATTTACAATAAGATGAAATTCGTCTGGGCTATCACAATGACCCTATTGTACACTTTGGACTATGGATCTCATATAAAACAATGATTCACGGCCTTTAATTTAATTGTAAAAAAAATTACCTGATACATAACAACAATCCTTCATTCCTTATATTCCCATAGTGCTGGGGATATTAGGAACAACAATTGAAGTAGATTTAGTGAGGAATAGATATTTCATGACCTTTGACATCACATCCTTCCATCATATGTCCACTCATATTTTCCCTTGCATGAATACCTTTTGAATTATTCATTTTCTATTTAAAATAAATATCCATTGATCTTTGAACAACATAACAACCCTAATTCACTTTTGCATTCACTTTCTATTTTGAGGGTATGCTAGTATATTTTTTCTCATATACTTGTGACGTCCCTT
This sequence comes from Pinus albicaulis, assembly GCA_034641835.2. Taxonomy (NCBI): domain Eukaryota; kingdom Viridiplantae; phylum Streptophyta; class Pinopsida; order Pinales; family Pinaceae; genus Pinus; species Pinus albicaulis. The sequence continues at coordinate 952,401,834 of CM076570.1, forward strand.
GGACAATGTATTCATATAGATGTAATACTTTTGAAAGGATGGTGAATTTGGTTGTTTATTAGTCCCTAACCATGGAGTATTTTATTAACTTATGTTTGACTTGTATAGTTGGTTCTCACGCTCATCTTACACACCAAATGTCAAAAGGTCAAACCTACGTTGAGATATGCTTATCATGTTTTTTGTTTCCACAAAATATTTCACCCAGGCTTAGCTCTTTTGGAAATACACTTTTGCTTTTGGTTTCTATTTCAATGCATCCTCTACTTCTTATTCCAATGAGTGGCTTATTTATTCTAGAGCATATTATTATATGGTTAAGCATAAATGAAATTTTATTGCTTGTAATGATTGTAACACCACTCTTCTTCTTCTTCTTCTTCTTCTTTTTTTCTCCTGTTGTTGGTCATGTAGGGTCTATAACAACTAAGGCATATAACATACATTTCAATAATGTATTATGTGTTCCGAGTCTTTGTTGCAACCTTCAATTAAAATATCAAATCACTCATTCAAGTAAAGGTAGAATAGTAGAGTTCTCATCTCACCAAGTTGTAATCAAGGATTTAAAAGATCCCAAGCATGTCCTAGCCTTTGGAATAATATACCAAAATGTGCAAGTTTTCATGTATAAGTGTAATGTAAATTTTTTGATGTATAAGCATGTTTTCGAACAAAAAAAGACATTATCCAATAATGTAATACTCATTATATCCAAATAAATCATATTTATATAAACAAAATGTTAAATAATATAATGTTTTCATATTCAAATGTTGAACAATTGTTAATAAAGTAATACTTTACATGTCCACGCATGTAATTTTTTTTCATGTCCAAGTTTGTTGTCCAACCAAACAAATGTTATAAAATGATGCAATATTTATTATATCCAAATAAATCATATTTATATTAATAAAATGTTAAATAATACAATGCTTTTCATATTAAAATGTTGTGTTGTTTAAACGTCAGTCTTGCGACGCTTGGGAGAAACCGTCGGAAAAGCGACGTTTCTCATATAGACGTCGGTCTTGCGACGTTTAGCTTCACAACGTCGCAATACCGACGTCTATATGAGAAACGTCGCTTTTCTGACGGTTTCTCCCAAGCGTCGCAAGACTGATGAATGTGTAGGCGACGTCGCAATTCCGATGTTTCGTCCCATAGACGTCGTAAGACCGAAGAAATGTTTAAAACGTCACAATTCCGACGACAAACATAAATTTCACAAAAGCGACGATATCCCTAAACGTCGATATAGTGACGGTTTGTGGCGGGATTTGAAAAATTGATAGAAATTGGGGAAATTTCTGACATTACGACAAAAGTGTCAGAACTAAAGTGTTGGAATTTCCGCCAAATGTACTAGTGAAAAAAACCTCTGGAGCATAGATGGATATCACATTTTTTCTTTCCATATAGAATAAATCCACTCACGTAATGGCACATATTTGGGCCAGAAGCCATTGAATCTACATATAACTGCTTTAATATGGAGTTCATCATGAATCGCATTTACCTTAAGTATATTTATCGTCAAGGATGACACTTGGTTCATCTGCTACATAGTGCAAGGGCATGGTATAGTGTGAGCTTTTGTTGGTTCCTCCTTACCCTTGACGACATATTTGAACGATACTGGTCATTTGGAATTGGTTCCAGGGCATCCACCTAGAAGTCTCGTGTTAAGAGTGATAATTGAATTTGGTCCAATGCCATAATCCTGTAGGTTAGATTCATATTGCAATATTTTCCCTACATAAATCATATTTTGCATGCGAGCTGGAATTCCTATCTTGTCTTGAATCCTTTTTTTAATATATCTTATTCATTCCTCGACGCTGACTCTCAGACATATTGTTTTCCCTTCCAATGTTCTGATGAAGAGTTGGATTCGGATGTCTTTAGGTAGATCTGGTTTTGGATAAGCTAGATCCATCCCCATAGAGAGTCGTCGCTCTCTATATGCAGGTATATTATGCAGGGGAATATGATCACATTTTCATCCTATTTGTGGATTCCTCCTTTGAAGATATACCACATCCCCATTATAGCAAGCGCCATATGGGTCCCAAGGGAGAAGGTCTGGACTTGTACTAAATAGATCTCGAATAAATGATACTTCAAAAGTTATTTTCTATACTCGATCCAGTCCTTGGGAGAAAAAGATCGAGTGTAAGGATTGCTATGACCAGTAGATCTCCATCGAGGCCACAAATGCCAATAATGTGGCAGAACCTACAAGAAACCATAGATATGTGCTATAAGGGAAAGATGTAACTTACCAGCAAAATAATCCCCGAGATCTGGTACAATATATACTCCAAAATGTGGCCCAAAACAATATTGCCCTTCAACATTCTGCTTTGACGGCTAATTCCTGGATGTATTCTTAATTTGCAACTGCCTTAAATTGGAGTTGACTATGTCGTAAGATCATTCGGCAATTAAAACCAGACCTATTTCTTCCATCCATTTATACACAAACATATCTGGAGTTTCATTGATTCTCCTGGCGCAGAGGGTGTGGTCTTTGCAGATATCATCCATGTTGATCTGTGATCCGCGACGTACATGATCCGATCTCCCTGTATCTTTTTTCGCAGATGCTGAGATCGCAATCTTGCAAAATCACGAGGGTGTGAAACTGGTTTTCAAATGCGAGTGGAGTGGGGATGTAGTGAGAACATATCCAACCATTGCAAATCGATGAAGAAGTGTTCGTTTTCCATGACTGCGTGCCGAAATGGAGTCAACTCACTCTAGGGCGGCTAAGTTGAAAGTTGCAGCAATGACGAGCATTGAAACCCTAGCAAACTCCATTGCATCGTGTCAATCAATCCCTTTCAATATATATACTTGCATAGTAGATTATAATGTTTATTATTTAATTTATATAATAAGAGTAAAAGCTATTTTTTATTTACTAACACAATTATATTAGTAAATGTGATTGATATACACTTATAAAAACATATATATTAATATTGTTAATCATTTTGTTGAAATGAATATAATTTCTATAAACCTAATATTACACTATAGATTTAATATTATATATTATTATTATAAAACTTAACACAACCACATAAAACCTAACATTATTATAAACTTAATAAAACCTACTATTTATTATAGATCTAAAGTAATAATTCCTAAAATAAATCTATCTAAATAATAGAAGTTAATTGCTAAAAATAATAAATTAATAAAATTTAAATAATAAAATTATTTTTTTTTAAACTAAATTAATAAACCTAGGTTAAGTGATAAACCTAAAACAAAAACTAAACTTAAAAATTAAAATATAGTAAACCTAAAGCATAAACCATTAAAACTTAAAATCTATTGCCTAATACATAATGCTAGCCAAGGTAAGAACCTGGCGATCACACACTAAGCAAGTAAGATGGCTACCATGAGATGGTGAGAAATAATGCAATTGCCTTTGTAACACCACTAAACGAAATGCTTGCTCGATGTGCCAGTATATTTCTTTAACCACAAAGGAATGCAAAGAGAATACTACAAACTTGCCACATGGAAGTTTTATAATTCAATACATTAGTTTTTCATCAACTCTGAGGTCCAAGTGGAAAATTTTGGAGTGAAACGCAGTTGTAGCCGAAAAATATAACCATTAGTTATCTAAGCTCTTAATTCGGTCTGTTTGATTGCAACTAAGACTAAGAATATTCCAAGTTTATCAAATCACAATCCAAACATTTTTTTTTAAATAATTGAAACTCTTACACCTCAATTCCAACGTAGACGATGTTTATGAGTGTAAAAGTTAGTTATATATATATATATATATGTGTGTGTGTGTGTGTGTGTGTATATATATATAGATATATGTATATGTGTGTGTATATATATATATATATATAGATATATGTATATATATAGATAGATATATGTATATATGTATATATATATATACATATATGTATATATATATATCTAGATATATATATATATATATATATATATATATATATATATATATATATATATATATATATATATATATATATATATATATATATATACATATATGTATATGTATATATATATATATATATATATATATATATATATATATATATATATATATATATATATATATATATATATATATATATATATATATATATATATATACATATATGTATGTATATATATGTATATATATATATATATATATATATATATATATATATATATATATATAACTATAACTTATTCTTTTTACCTCCTCCTTGCACTCGATATTTAATTGAGATATAGAAGTTTCAATTATTTAAAAAAAATGTATATATATATATATATATATATATATATATATATATATATTCCAATGAGATTCCAATTTTATATATATATATATATATATATATATATATATATATATATATATATATATATATATATATATATATATATATATATATAATTGGAATCTCAACAAATAATTAGGTTAAATTTTATGTGTTTGTATATACGTTATTAATGTTGGAAATACTGAGAGGGGGTGAATCAGTATTTCTTAGCAATTAGCATTTTTTAATCATTTTCAGAGCATTAGTTATTCTTTAGTTATTATAAATTTTCTTCTTCAACAATTATAAACAATAATAAAAAATAAAAAACACCATACAACAATGCAAAAAGATAAAATAGTAGACAGCGATTTTTAGGTGGAAAACCCTCTCTGGTTAAAAACCACCGAACACTTCTCTAGTAATTGTCTTCTTCTCTCTTTCAAATAATAGTTACATCAAGATTTAAGCTACAATTGAGAGATGTGTCAACCCCATAATTCATAAGCCATAACCTATAGGATGCTACTAAACCCTAATATCCTGTTGCAACCAGAAGGATGACACAACGCCCTATAGATCAGGCCACAACCTGATGAGTACCCCAAAAATATGTTTACCAGTTGTTGTCGAAAAGGATGCTTCGCTGCCCTGTCAGTTTATTAGCCACAAATGAATGGATGCCACAACACCCTGTGCAAGCCACAACTTTCCCTAGCACCACCCTGTCGCCCTGAAATGTGCTCATGCCACAATCTGAAGGTGACTTTGATCACCTAGAAGAGTCAGTAGATCACGTTTCACAATTTTCATACTGGACCCCGTGTACTCTGAATCAATGTAGAATAATTGTAAGGAAGATGTATAATAAATATTGAATCCTGGTAGCCACTGATCATTGTTCCCACAAACTAATCACTGCACAAAGTTGCACATCAAGCTATCATTATATCACTCTCACTACAAATCATTGTATAACTGTCAGCTACCAAAAATGTCACTTCACACATGAATAGTCATCAATACACTGTCATAACACTGTTCATGAATGAATAGT